>JAZKJV010001698.1:0-1200000 GCA_037367405.1 Ottelia alismoides | reverse complement strand
TTTATTAATAATTTATTATTAAAATAAAATAAATAATATTTATTTATTTATTTACAATTATTTATTTATTTATTTATCTATTAATTTAATTTATTTTAATTAGTTAATCATTTAATATTTATTTAACAATTCAATTGATTAATTAATTAAGTATTTTATTTATTTATTTATTTTTATTTTTTCTTTCTTTTTCTCTCTCCTCTTCTTTCCCTCTTCCCCGTCTTTCTTCTTCCTCTTTCCACCCAACAATGACGTCTCTCCTTCTTCTCCCTCTGTCAACCTCCAAACAGTCGGTCGTTGGCCGTCCGTTCGCCCAACAACCTTGCCCTGACTACCATACACCGTTGGTGCTCCCACCCCCTTCCTTACTCTCCATGCATCCTTCTCTATTTAAGGAACCCTGTCCCTTCTCTCTGGATCACATCCACCATATTTCATATTCTCTTCTCCCTAGAGCTCCGGCCAGAGTTAGGTGGCAGCGACTCTGATCCGTCGTTGAGAAACAGGTTTCGAAGGAGAGTTCTAGCATGATCAAGCACAGCTCGCATCCTCGTGTGTCGCCTCAGCCTCCGCGTCTATCACGCATGGAGGTTACGATCCATCAAAGCCCCACTTCGAGCTCTATCCCCAGGCGCTTCTTCCATTCCATGTTAGGTATTCTGTCTACATCTTCCTTCTTCATTCTTCTATGTTGTCTTCTCAGTCTATCTTCCTCATTCTCTTCCCTTCTCCGATACTTCTCATCGATTTCAGACCCAATCCATCACCAACACATTCCATCCCATCAATCCACTACCATTTCTTTTCTAACTCTCATCCTTGTCATCTCCGTTCATGATTGGTCAATGGAGCCTTGCTCCGTTCATTCACCACTGAAAGGAGCTCACTGTTCACATCTCTCTACTTACGATTTTGGATCAAGCCCTTGAGCTCGAGTCATACACTTTCATTGCAGGGCGAACTTCATCTCTAATCATCCTCGCTTAGAGAACAACATCGAAGAGAACATCACAGCATCTGAAACTCTGCCTTGATTCCAGAGCAAAGCTCCGCCTTGAAGAACCACTGTGGGAGCCATCACCAAAATCTTCAATCGAGATAACACCTGCATCTGGAAAATCAAGCATAGTCCAAATCCAAGCCTCACTAGAGATCCACATCGTCGAAGAAAGGTCGAGGACCACCTGCAACCATCAAGCACGAATAACTTCGATCGCCCCGAACTTGGAAGGGGGAAGAACTGCATCGACTCTAGATTTCTTTACAGTCATCCATAGATGTGATCGGACATATCCGATCCCCTCAATACAACTTCTCATTTCAACCGTCGGATCTGATCGGCTAAAATATGACGCATGTCAATATGCCATGTGGCGACCTCTAATTCAAGACTTCGATCGCCACTTAAGGTGTCCCGTACGAGTCACATGCGACTCGATTTTTTTGGGGTGAATTGCATTTTAACCCCAAACGCTTCTGGATTTTACAAGCAGGTCCTGGTGCTAGTGTGGACACACGCGTACTCACTGTAGGTTTTGTAACTTTACCCTTGGAACATTTCCTTATTACGTACATGCCCATGTGGATGAGCAACCACGTGATCCAGCACGTGACTTTTAGGTGATTTTGTGGCGAGCACCACATATGCTTCTATTCTTCCTAACAGGTCCTCTACAGTCTGAGATCGCGTGCCGGACCCATGTGATTCCTTGTCATTTTTACACAAACATCCCAGAGTTTTTGTTTTTCTTACACATGCACCCCTATTCTCCATATAATTACAATACTACCCCTACTACTGTATATAAATACTATATATACAATATACATTAAAAATAACATACAATATATAAAATATAATAAAAATACATAAAAAATACTTAATAATATATTATATACTGTATAACTTTAGTTTGAAAAATAAAAATATCTTATATTTTCCATAATTCAGAAATGGAATACAAAATACTTGCATGATTCTAAAAACATAAAAAATAGAAAAACAGTTAAAAATCATATAAAAAATATGTACAATATATTTTAGCATACTTTACATACTTAACCAAAAACAAAATAAAAATTAAATATTAAAATCAATAAAAAAAATTAAAATACATAAAACTTCAAAAATACATAATTAGTTCATCAAAACTCATAAAAAATGTATAATATCTCGTTTGAAAGGTATTTTCATCTACTTTTTGATAAAAAAAATCAAAGTATTTTCTTAGTGGTTAGTATTTTAAAATAAAAAATAAATCACAGTTTTCAAAAAAAACCTTATTTTTCACTTTAAAAACCAAATAAAAATTACAAAAAACATTTTCTAAAATTACATAAAAATTAAAAGACATTTAAAACACTTAAAAACTTCAAAATATAAAAGAAAATATAAAAATATAAAATCGGTACCTATTTTTTGACATAGGTATATTAAAATCATTAAAACAATATAAAATTCATAAAATCAAATAAAAATCCAGAAAATCCCTAAAAATAAATAAAAATTAGGAAACCCATATACTTTAGATTCTCTAGTATTTTACCTTAGTTTTCGACAGTTTACCTCCTTGAGTTTGACACTCCCACACTAACACTATACACATTTAGTTTAGGAGTTTAAATAAGAAATATAAATTTTATGTGAACTTCATCTGACTGACACATCGACGATAGTCTCTTCTTTTAGAACAATCAGGTCGGGTGATTTTTCACTTCCTTACACCATATTTGCTGGAAGTCTACCTCCGTACCCCTCCACTTCTTTGGTTTTCATCTCAAAGTAACCCTGGCCGAGGGTTCGCCTTCGAGCTGTGATACCCCTTGCAGGTTCAAGATGCATTGGAGGGACTAGGCGACGTCCAACCCCAGCGGCAGAGCAACTCCAGGTGACCTACCTTCCAGATTCCCTTTGAGCCATTCTCTGACCCATCGGAGGGTCCCACTGCACACGCACTGCTTCCAGCTACGTGCTAGGCCTTTTAGACGATTGGCTTGAGCGCCCCAGTGCGAGACATTACATATTGAAGCTCGGTCAGAGGGACCTTCTTCATGTTCTTTTAGCATCATCTTCCGTCGTCCAATGAGTATCCAGAGCCCCATATTTGATCTGAGCTGCCCACTCACACCCAAATCTTGGCGCTCAGATCAGACCTAGGCAGATCCAAGCCACACGTCAGTATTCACTTTTGAGACCGTTGGATCCGTACTTGCTCGCCATATCTGAGCCACACGTCCCTGACAATCTTCTGAGCCATAAGATCTTTCCCAGTCCAGATCAGGGTTGTATGCTAGAGCCACGCCTTCTCACCATCGTATCTTTTTAGAAGCCACGTGTCACATGTGCCTGCTATGGGTATATTGCACTTTTTACCCTATCGTTTCCTTTATTTCACTTTAGATTGTAAAATTAGTTTTGAACATTTGCAGTAAAGACATCAAAGTTTCATTATTTGCATTTTAGTCCAGCCGAGTTGAACTCATGTGCGCCTTACCTTATTTGTGGGATATTTGCAAATTGTTCCATGTGTTGTTCATGTGGTATCTGAAGTAGGAATATTTTTTAGTACTTGCATTTATACCCATGTGATTCTGAAGTAGGTGTAGTGATGAATCCCTGATTCTCACTCTTTATTCTTTTATTTTAGCTATTTATCTTAGTAAAGCAGCATGTAAACACATGTAATGACAATAACATAACATTCATCATGCATTTGTTAATATTGCATAATTAGCATGTTTTTGTGCAAAAATAAAAGAATAAAGGAAAAGAAAAAGGAACGAGGTATTTAGAATAAATACAGAGTGACCCAAATCCCAAGAGAAGGTCAAGCCTTGACCTGATGCCAAATAAAATAAGTAGAGAGAGAGAGAGGGTCCATTGTATGTTGTACATATTACCTATGTGTATAAATAATTATTTTTGATGAAATAAAAGTAAATTACTATTTTCATCTCCTTGTATATATTTCTAAAAATAAAATAAAAATCAAAAAAAAAATAAAACCAAATAAAAATAAATTTTCTCTCTCATTGTACAAAACACTTGTATGAACACTACATCCCCTATTTATTCTATACCTATAAATAACTCATACAAATAAAATAAAAATTATTTTGTATTCATAAAATTATGTTGAAAATAAATAAAATACAAAATTGGATTATTTATGCAAAAATAACAAAATAGAAATTATTGTACATAATACATAGGTATATTATACACGTATATAATACAATACATTGTATATACACTAATTTATTTTTCATAAGAACAATTAAAAACCATAGAAAAATATTTGAAAAATAATAAACATTTTTCATTTTATTCATTTAAATTTATTTATTATTTTTATGTAATTATCTTTATTTTTCTCTTCTATTTTGTCATGTAGTATCGTTTGTCTTATTCCAGCCCTCTTCCGACTAGGCCAGCGGGGATTTGTTGACCCCGATCAACTGGTCCCCGCCAGCTCCTTTTTCGCCCGAGTCGGGTCTTGCCCAATTTTTCTTGATTTTTAGCAGCCAGACCGTGGCTCCACTTCACCCGTATTCTTGCTCCGAATCAAGAGGGTGGATCCCTAATCCTCGCCCGATGCCGAATCCTGGGATCTGCACCTCGATTCGCGAGCGCCT
This sequence comes from Ottelia alismoides, assembly GCA_037367405.1. Classification (NCBI taxonomy): domain Eukaryota; kingdom Viridiplantae; phylum Streptophyta; class Magnoliopsida; order Alismatales; family Hydrocharitaceae; genus Ottelia; species Ottelia alismoides. Next base: position 1,195,365 of record JAZKJV010001698.1, on the reverse strand, counting down.
TCCCCATCTTCTCGGACCCTCACGCCTTTATATCTTGCGCCACCCTTGTCCTTTTCCTCCGCCTTTTGGTTGTGCCATACCTTTCGTTGCACCCGTCCAACTTTCCCAGAGTGACAACAAGCTAGAGGGAGGGCGAGGGAACCATTTTGAGCATGCTAGCCCTAGGTCTGGTGAGGTGCAACCTCATCTCTACCGCAAGGAGTAGAGCCTCTGGCTGCGCCGACCATCGAGGACAAACACAACCGTAGACCTCTGTCTGCATCCCCAGGCGCTCTTCGACCACCATCAGGTACCCCAGTCCCCTTTCTTCATCTATTGATTCGATCATCTACCCGAGAAACAGAGCATCTCCTACGATGATATCCCCCACTTTGTTTCACCATCCTCCGACGTCACTCCACCCCGCTTCGACTCCCTATCTCTTCTACATCACACCCTGCATCCTACCATCGACTCCAATCACTGGATTGGAATCGCTTAGCAGGTTTATTCCCCCACTCACGCGTGACCTGCCCGTTCACCCTCATCTTGCGATCTTGGTTACTCGTGGCATTCTAACCCGTGTTGGAACCACCCTCCGAGCAAGACCCTTCCTCCTGTAGGGGTTGGAGCGCATTGAGACCTCATATAGAGGTCACTGACACCACATAAGAGCTCTAGGTTCATCATTCACCCCCAGGGCCCCTCGCGTGGTCCTGAGCCCTTCTGAGCTACTCAGCTGCTATGGAGCATCATCGCCGACCTCTTCCATCTTCTCGAGAGGATGTCAGAGCCATGCGCTATCGACGATTGAAACTTGCCTCCGACGAGTTCTTCCCCGTTCCTCCAGATGTCTCCCACACCATCCAATCGAGGCCATTTCCAGATCCCATCTACCCTTATCCCTATATCACGATGATGGGAAGGAGTTCCCTTAGACTGCCTTTGACAACATCCTCTCAAGCACTCCTTTCCATTCATCTAGGGCAGTTTCGGAGAACCAGACCCGCTCTTTGAACCTGAGTTCGATACCACTCTGTTCCCCCTCAAACACCCTTCTTTCACCAGTCCTGAGGTACCCGAGCAGAGGCCAGCATAGATTCACGTTCATTTGACAGCACCTCAGTTCAGGTTTTTTGCCTTTGTAGAGACCTGTGAGATGGCCAGTGAAAAACGCCACCTGATCACTTGTTTTCTGAACCTGTAAAATAGTCATAGAAAGATTTTCAGTCGTTGTATCGACCAGGTGAGTTTTACCAGAAAAGATTAAAGTGAATTAATCTTCTTTTTTTATTTATACTCCTAAACAAATGTGTATAGTGGATTCGTACGGGAGTGTCGAACTCAGGGAGGCAAACTGTTTAAGACTAGGGGAAATCGGTAGAAAAGCTTAGGCAAAAGGGTTTCCTAATTTTTATTTAACTTTTAAGGATTTTTCTCAATTTTCATTTGAATTTTATGAATTTTATATTGTTTTTGTATTTTTATGTATTTTGTGTTTTTTATTATTAGAAAATATTTAAATTTTTATTTGGTTTTTATTTTGTTATTTTTATGGTTTAATTTTATTTTACTGTTTTTATGAATTTTTAAAGAGTTTTTCTGATTTTTATGGTGTTTGGTTTATTTTTAAGGTAAAAACTAAGTGTTTATTGAAAACTGTGATGTATTTTGGATTTTTAAGGTATTAAACAGCAACGAAATATTTTTATTTTATTTTCTGTAGAAAGTAGATGAAATTTCCTTTAAAATGATATGTGGTGCGTTCTTAGGAGATTTTTATTGAGTTAGTTACGAATTTTGCAAGTTTATTTGTTTTATGTTTTTTTATGGGTTTTGTTATTTATTTTGTTATTTTGTTTTGGGTTTATTATGCAAAATATGGTAAATATACTCTAATAAATTTTTATAGAATTTTTAGTGGTATTTTCATATTTTTTTATGAATTTGATATGTATAGGATATGTAGTAAAATGTATGGGGGTATTTGTGTAAAGTTCTGGAAACTAAATGGTGTGCTTGAAAATGTATAAAAAAACAGAAGTGGAAGAGCACGTGATTCTCTGCTCCTGTCAATGGCTTGTTGGAAAAAATCATAAAATGTCGAGGGTGTGTGTGTGTAAAAATGCCGGATTTCGTGGTCACGCACGTTTATGCTTCGTTGCTGGACCCGCGTCTGGAACCTGTATACAAAATAGAGAAGTTCTATGGAGGCGTAAGCAAATAAGTCTAAAATATCAGGATCGTGCACGTGATCCGCGCGTGTTGCGCTAGAGCGGTGGGCGTTGGATCGATCAGGCTTGACGCGTTTCTAGCGGGTGATTCGACGGTCGGTGGAGGCGCCTTCGTACGGTGGAGACTGACGGAGGGGATCCGTTGCGCGCGGTGGTGGAAGGCGGAGCCGTTATTCTTCCTGGCCGTTGTATTCACAGCAGATGCAGCTTCAGATCAAGCGGCTATGCAGCGGCAGTTGTTCTCGAATTTCATGCGGCAAAGCTCGATCGTATCGGGAGGTGATGCTTCGGCCTTCAAAATCTAGCAATGTCTCGGTTCTGATTTAGGCTTCACGACAATCTGATCATCAACGTCAACTGTTGCTGGGGTAGTGGATGAAAGTATGGCACACCTGGTGACCTGCAAATTTAACCCATTCTCGATTCTAACAGAATCGGAAACGCATCAGAACACAGAGAATCCTACGCATATTAAATCCCTCTCCACTTGATCCAATATTCTAATTAGATATCAATTTTTAGCACCCAAACAGAGAATGTTCAAATCGTGGAGAGAATTTGAAATCCAGATCACGTGGGAGAATGGTGAAGCGGATATGGAGAGCATGTGCAAAGGAGATAGTTCAGATGAGTATCGGAAAGGCGGAACGGATGAAAACGAAGATGACCAGACTAGAATCGACGGAAAAACAGATAGAAATGGATATAAAATGGATCTGGAAATGGAGTGAAAATGTTGAAACTGCAGGTCCTAGAGATGAAGGTCTGTGGTTCAGGAATGAATGTGCTTCCTGGAGATCTGAACTTGCAAAACGGAGGGACTCGATGCTCTATGCTTCGATCCTGGATAAGTACTGAGGTAGACTGCGATGAAAAGGGCACTAGAGGTGATGGATGTCCTCGAAATCCGGTGGTCAAACACGGCCGGAGGTGATCAGATGTGGAAGGACGCGTAGCAGCGGAGTGTGGAGGAAATGGAAATGGATCAGATTTGGAAGGATTCCAGGTTTTTCATTTAAACCTATGCTCACCAGAAGAGAATGGTTGAGGAATAGAAGGGACTTGGTTGAGAGGAGAAGAGAGGACGGAGGAGAAGGAAGGAGGAAGGAGCTAACCTGGAAACGAAGGATACTGGAGATTGGAATGGATGATGCGCCTGAGAATCTAGAGCAGGGGCTCCAGAAATCGTGGCCTTGAACGCGGCGGCGAGCAACCACGGAGGCTAGAGCGCGACGGCGGTGCAGAGCTTCACCGCGGGCGGACGATCTCGCCGGAACTACCCTTCCTCGCTCGATGGCAGGAGCTGATGGAGGCTGTCACTCTCTCTGTCTCTCTCTTTCGGAGTTGGGAGGGTGTTGAAATGGCGGATGGCTTGGTGAGGGGGGGTTGACGAGGTATATATAGGCGGGGAAGAGGATGCACCTGGACGGAAACCGGGGAAGATGAGGTTTCTTGGGGAGCACTCTGCCGGATCCCGTCACCAGCAGTGGATGTGGTGACCGCGGTGGTTGGAGAACGGCCGGCTAACGGCCGAGTCATTGAGGGAGTTGGGAGGTTGGAGGAGATGGGTTTGAGGAGGAAGAAGGTGAAACGGGGAAGAAGAAGAAAGGGTAAAGTAAGAGAGAGAAAATAAAAAAGGGCGAGAGAGAGAGAGAGAAATAATTAAATTAATTGATTAATTAGAATAAATAAATAAAAGTAATATTATTAATAATTAAATAATTAGATAATTATTAATTAAGTAATAATTTCGCAATTAAATAAATAATTAATAATAATTATGGTTAATAAGGTATTTAAGTAATTAATTAAATAAGTAAATAAGTAATTAAGTAATTAATTAAATTATTAACTTAATTATATAATTTAATTAATGAAACAAATAAATTAAATAAATAAATAAATGAAATATTATTAATTAAGTTAAAAAATAATAAATGTATTAGAATATTAAATAATAATATAAGTTACGGCTTATTGTACCATATAACAGTACAGACCCGAAAACCGTGTTTTTTCACATTAACTCCAATTATAGCGAAACTAGTACCATTTTGTAGATAATTGAAAAATATAATTTTAAGGACTGAGTTTGCTAATTTTGGAGCTCATACGGCCGAGTTATGAGACCCGGACGAAAAAAATAGTGGCTTCGGGCCTCCAGATTTTATCAGTATTTAAATTTACTTTTATTTTTATATTTTTATATACAATTTTATATGATTTTAGGAAAGAGAATTAAGTTAATACGGTTTACAGTTATTTAATTAAAAATCCTGGAAGTTTCTACATATAGAACATATAGACAACGGGTCCAAAAAGCCGAAACTCACTTGTTTTATCCCATTATTTTTCTGATATTTTTAATAAATAGTATTATATACAAAACGGATTTTAAGAGTGAGTTTGGTCATTTTGGAGTTTTCTATAAATAGATATGAAGCTCAGAAGTCGGCTTTTACGGTTTTTTTCCGGTTCAATGCGGTTATTTTATTTTTGTGTCGAAATATTTTTCTAATATTTTTATAAAATATTACATATTTTTATGAACAATTTTTTGTAAAAGAAGTGTTTTGATTTGAGATTGTTTTGATGATAAATAAAATAAGTGAAGTATTTACATTATGAAAAATGGGTAAACTATATTTTTTGTCTTTATTTTCTGAATATTTTTATAAGTTAGGATCCTTATCTCCCCCTACTTATTTCTTTTGTCGACCCGGTCAATATTGACCTGGTCTCGGGGTTAGGATCAGTCTGTATATTTTCTATATACATCCTTCTTTTATTTTTATTTTTCTTTTTTTCTCTTTATTCTTTTATGTTGGTAAAAATAAGTGTTAAATCTATAATATTAATATTTGTTGTTAAAGTGATAATTAAATGGAATTAGTGGATATTTACATGCATTTTACCAAGGATTTTAGCCAAAATGAAAGAATAAAGGTAATGAATCACATATTCAACATTCCCCTATACTTTACCTTTGCTAGTCCCTTAGCAAACACTTATTCTATAAATAAGTGCAAGCAAAAAGGAAAAGAAAAAAGGAAAATAAAAGAACTTAGAACATGATTGTTTCTTTAAACCGAATCTCACTTCACCCAAAATCTGGAGCCTGGATTCAGACCTTTGGATTAATAGTGTGTCGGGACTCTATTATAATTAGGATTTAAGCCTCGACAGCCCTCAAGTTCCACAAATCCTTATCCAGATCCACCTCAACAGCCAGCTCAGATCCACCTATCCAACACACAAACTTTTTATCTTTGAAAGCAATTTGTTCTGTGTGTGAAAAGTTTTAGCTCTTCCCGCTTAAAGAAGCGAAGAAACCGCCCATACAGCTACACACTTCCATTGGGCCTTTATCCAGCAACTCAGTCCTCGAGGAGGGAGGTATTTCCTTCTGAGGTCAGGTCGTGTTGTGTCCACAATCGAGTAAGAGAGAAGGTAGAAGAAGGAGAAGAGAACTGGAGTGTGATCAGTGTAATCACATCTCCGGTGAAGCCTGGCCAGTTTAGCCAAGTCTCCACGAAGACATGCAGGCTTTTCTGAAGCTCGGACCATTGTGGTCATTTTTGGAATTTAGTGTATTTGGCTTCTTTGGTAGAGAGAATTGTTGCACTGCATCGGTCTTTTGTGCCCCGATGGATATAGCATATTTTCATTCCGTCCATTTTTTAAGGTCTTGGAAAAATTGTGCCAGCAATTCCTTCCCTCATCCGAAGCTTTGTTTCAACCCCAATCTCTCCCGTCTTTAGACATCACCACCGCCAGATAAGGATGGAAAAGCACCACCGAAATGAATTGTCCTTCGCAACCTCAGGCAGGTCAAGCTAAGTGCAGAGTGCATGAGCTCAAAATTGGTTCAAATGGAGAAGAGTTCAACGTATGACACCAGGTGTTCTACTTAGGCACTTTCGAGTTGAATTCCGAACACGGTCTCATGGAACCCAAAGAATTAAGTCTACAGGACCTGAAGAGTCTCAATTCCCGATCCTAATAAAGTCCCTTTAGAATTAAGTGGATTAAGGCCTAAACCAAGCTCCATCTCTCGGACTAAGATCCATGCGGTTCAAGAATCAAGCTTGTTCTGAAAAATGCGAATGAATACAACAATTTTTTTAATGAGGTAGATTTTTTCGGCTTAAATGCTTTAAGTGATTTTTAAAGAATTTTGCAAATTTTTATTGGATTTTAAACTTTTTTTTAATTTTTATGGGTCTTTTTGTAAAAGTTAGTGGATTAATTCAATTTATACAAATTGTACGCGGAATTTTGTGTATTTTACAAAGAATTTTATACAAGTTTTATATACAAGTTATACGGCTTTTATACAAGAATTTTTATAAGGATTTTATTTTTCAAATTTTTAAGGATTTGATCTGAGAATTTTACAATATTTTTTATATACAAATTTTAAGCCATTTTTTATAAAACATTTTTACGGTTTTCTTATAGCTTTTAAAAACCCAAAATATAAACCCATACTTTTAAGAAGCCTTCTTACTAAAAATACAAGAAAGTACGAGTTATGGCTTCTAAAGTATATATAGCATATATATACGACACCCCCCTATACTTAGCATGAACTATGTCCACATAGTGACCAAAGAAGCGGCAAAGGAAGATATAACTCGGGCTAAGTATAGATCGGTGAAAAGAATCCTATACTACAATGACTGAAAGAATAACGAATAAAAGAATAGAAGTCGGTCATCTCCTCTATACTTAGGATCAAGTGGTCCTAAGGATAGCGGACTCAAAACCGAAGATGACCGAGGTCAAGAGAATGTACACAACTCAACGGCTCAGCTTGTCCCCCCTATACTTAGGGTAAAATATCCCTAAGTATAGAGATGAATATCAAAAGATGAGGGACAAGCGAGGGAGCAGACGATACAAAAACGACGACAATCAAAAGGGAAATGAGCGAGATCACCCCCCTATACTTAGGGTAAAATACACCCTAAGTATAAGCAACAACAGGGGTGACCGAACAGGATGATACAAACAACACACGGTGTCTACACCCCCCTATACTTAGGATAAAGCGCATCCTAAGTATAGCAAAGCTAGATGATCCTAAGGGTGTAAGACAAACGGAATGAAGAAAGAATAAAATTGAAAATATATACAAGATGAAAAAATGAACAAATCAATGAACTGTACATGCTCAAGAAAGCCGAAGAGTGACCTTCTTGCGCGATCGAGGAACAATGGAATGTACAAGATGCAGGTCGACATCAGGGTCATCCTCAGAGATATCCATATCCGAATCGGAGAATCCTTGATCTATGTTTACCGGTGAGGAGCGGCCCAGATGGCCGAAAAGATGGACAGAACCAACCTCGGAAATCTGCTCCATAGTCTCTGAAGTAGACTCAAGAAAGAGGTCGAACTCTGCTGCGATCTGATCGATCTCCTCAGCATCGAAGCCCTTATCTGAATCTTCGTGACAGGAGGGCTCAATAATCTCACAACAAGAAGGCTCGAATGAAGAATCTACAACCGAAATAGGTTCGGCCTTCGAAATATGTGCCACCAGTGGTTTCGTCTCGACGATAAAGATACTGTGGATATCGTCAACACATTTCCAGACATGTGTACTCGGATCACCAAAAGATGTGATCTCCGAGTTTTCCTCTCGAGAAAGGAAATCTCGAATCTCTGTAGAATCAAAAGGGATATGATCTTGCCTAATCTCATATGTGATCTCACATGCCTTTGTCTCTGATGGTCCGGAAGCACTTTCGTCTACTGGCAGAGTCTCTATCGTCTCGGAGCTAGGTACTATGCTGCTAGAAGGGAACGTGACACAGTCTGTCCCATAATCAATTACAGCCTTAGCTGCACGCAGAAAAGGCCGACCAAGAATGATGGCAACATCATGTGATGGTACTGAGAAATCAGAGTCTAAGACAACAAAATCCATAGTGAATTTTGTGCCTTGTACCATCACGACAACGTCCTTAAGTATACCCTTCGGCCTCTTGACCGATCGGTCAGGGAATTGGAGAATCATTCTAGCTCGCTTCAGAGGCCCTAGATGAAGAGTCTCGATAAGATGGAAGGGTAATATGTTCACTGATGACCCGCTGTCTAATAAGGTGTGCTCAAACTCGTGATATGAAATCTGACAGCTGATAAATGGTGCTCCTATATCTTTCTTTTTCTTCTTGGGAGATGTGTGCTGGATGGCGCAACAAGTGGCAATGGTCAACACTTGTTTCTCAGAGCAATGATTACGCCTCTTCTTCCTTTTTGGTGTGGTATATTGCTTCAGACATTTATGAAGAAGAGGAATGTGGACCAATGCCTCCGAAAGAGTGAGCTTGATTTGAATTCGGTCCAGCATCTCTTTCGTAAACTTCGATTCTTGGATCTTTTTAAAATTTTCTGATTTTTCTCCCTTCTCTAGATTTAGAGCATCTGAGAAGGGTATCTGTACATCCTCCATGTCAGTATATATGCTCGGAGGATAAAAAGGAGAAGAAAATCTTTTTCTAAAACGGGAACTTGCTCTATGAGACGCAGAAACTTGAGATCCATCGGCAGAGTCAAGAGTCTTGTCTTTATTCCTTTTTCTGGATTTTCTCCTTTTCTTATTTTTTTGTGATTGCTCACCTTCACTAAGCAGAGAATCAGAATCTGAATGTGCAATTGCGCCGTTGCCGGTTGTATGTTCCTTCAACGACTCATGTGAAGCGGGAAAATCTGACACTGATTTATTCTCTATGACAATGCTGGCAATATAATTTCTGAAGGTGTCCATCTGCTCTCTACGATAGGCAGTATGCTCATGAATCAAATGGACGAATTGATCGAATGTGGGATCGTCTATATCGGGACTCTCGAAGTAATGCCCCACATCCATCTCAGGTTGTTGAAGACGCTCAAAATGATCAAATGAATCCGAGGCAAAATGCTCCTGAGGTTGCTCATGGCACTGGTCCTGATATGGAAACTGAATCGGCTGATAGGTTGGTTGAAACAGCATCGGCTCTTGCTCGATATCTTGGAATACCTGAGGAATAGGTATCCAAGGCTCCTGAACTGGGAAGCACGGAACCGACTCATATTCCGGCTGAAAACTCAATGAAATATGTATCGGTCTCTGAGAATGAGATCTCTCTGTATCTGTCTCAATAACCTTCCTTGATATTGTATCCGTGTCCACATCAACTGCCTGATGAGCGATCCCTATATCAACAAGAGGTAGATCACATCTATGTTGTCTGTGATCTCCTTCGTGTGTTGTCTTAACATCAGAAATCTCTCCGAAAAGATTCCAAAGTGAATCCTTGTCAAGACTGCGGTGTGAACCACCACATGAAGCATCGACCAATGCTTGCTGCTCTGCGGTCATCCCCATATAAAATATCTGAGCTAGTTCAGCTCGGGAGATTCCGTGATCTGGGAATCTCCTCAAAAGAATCTGAAATCTGAGCCACATATCCTGGAGTGGCTCGTGGGGATCATGTGAAAAATCTTTGATAACTGACCGTATAAAGTTGGCTCGGCTAATGGGGTAAAATTTCTTAAGAAAGGCATCTCGAAGTGTACCCCAACTAGCTCTCTCCTTTCCCAGAAGTCGGAGCAATCTCGCGACTCCGTCCTTGAGTGTCAAGGGAAATGTCTTCATTCTAGCATCCTCAGGTGTAATGTCTGAGTAGAATCTAGTGTTGCAAATCTCCTCAAATTCATAAAGATGCTCATACGTCTCTTCGTGTGGCTTTCCATGAAACTTCGGTAGTAGTGACACGAAGTCTGAATCAATCAGGAAGGTTGGTAATTTCGATGTAGAAATAGACTCAGCTCCCGAAGAAGATGCATGTTGCTCCATCCGCACTCCTGTCTCAGCAACTCGTGTACCCAAATTTCTCTTCTGATAGATATTCGGCTCACAGGTCTCGAACCTCTGCTCAGCTGCCACTGGTATAACTGAAGGCTGACTTGATGGGGACGAAGAGAAAGGGATAGAAGGAAATGGAGAAGATGGGGAAACAAAAGGAAACGATTCCCCAAGGTCAGAGTTACACTCGGAGAATGATAAATGACTTCAGATCCGCGAGAGAGAGACGACACATAAGGTAGAGACAGAGTCCGGGCTTCTATCGAAATACTACTTAGTTCACACCGTGATTCACCTTATCTTCAGTGGGTGCTCTCGGGTAGCCAGAAACGGTCTGAGTTCACTTAGCAGAGTGGAAGGTTTAGAGGACACTGCGTAAGGCTCCGTCCTCAAGTAACACGGGTAGCCGGAAACGGTCCGTACTTACTTCCATACTGGCTGAGACTAGGTGAGTTCTAGTGAGAACTCGGGATAGTACGACGTTGAAGTCTCGGACACCTATCTAATTTCGTTTATCTGAGAGAATGTTGTTTGCCAAACAACCGTAAAATTAAAAAGATAAACGACCGAACTTTTACGGTCATCACCAGGGTTGCGTTGGTGAACTCAAGGTTTGCTTTGTGTTTGACTTGTGGCGTGAGTCCTAATCTTTCAAATCTATCTTTGAGATCTATCGCAATCTCATCGTCCACGTCTTGTCTAGAATCGATTTTTCTTTTTCTTGAGTCATGATGATGGGTAGACGATCTCTTAGGCCGACTCTTGCGGCATCACTTTCAGGCGTATCTACCCAATCATCTAGGTCGATTCGAGACGATTCGTGTCTCGAATCTGAGTCAACTGATGCACCGGTTAGGAGATGCGAGTGTCGGGATGTTGAGCCGGCCAAGAGAGGGCGAGGACGGCCCAAGAAGTGTTGGAAAGAGACTATACAAAGGGATCTTAGTTTTTTGGATATAAGTCCGAGATTGACCCAAGACAGATCTGAATGGAGGCGAAGAATCCATGTAGCCGACCCTACTTAATTGTGGGAAAAAGCTTTGTTGTTGTTATTGTTGTTGCTCTCCCAAAACAAGTGAGTCCTTACGTTTATTTTATGATCAATAGAATTAGCAGTCCCTGTTTTAAATTTTGGTTTTCACTTTTTTTTTGAATATTTTCAGAGAAAAATCGTCTAACGTATTTTTGTCTTTTTGGGTTCGACCCTAGATACAAGCACCTAGGTGTCGAATCCTATGCAAGCATCTAATCTAAGCTACGATGCGCAGAGAAGGGAAAATGCCATAAAACACCTAACAAGCATCTATCTCGGAAAATCGCAGAAAACTGTCGAGAAAATCACGATCGAGAAAAGCCGCGGTGGGTGCCCTGCTCCCCCAGGAGTACAACCCTGGTGAAACAGACCCCGAGAAAAATACAAGACGGGATGCCTTTACGAGGCCCCTTTCTACGACACTATTTTTATATGCTTTTTTTACAAGAAAATTACAAGAATTCTAAACTACTTAGTTTCGCGGTTTTGAGCTGTGCGGCTCGAGCTGTGCTGCACAAATCAAAAACAAGAAACTGTGAGGTCAGAGAAAAAAATTGCGAAAATGAAATCTAATCCTAAGGATTCCGCGATCCTCCTAGCGCTGCCTCCCCGGCAACGGCGCCATCTGAAAAACGCCACCTGATCACTTGTTTTCTGAACCTGTAAAATAGACAGAGAAAGATTTTCGGTCGTTGTATCGACCAGGTGGGTTTTACCAGAAAAGATTAAAGTGAATTAATCTTCTTCTTTTTATTTATACTCCTAAACAAATGTGTATAATGGATTCGTATGGGAGTGTCGAACTCAGGGAGGAAAACTGTTTAAGACTAGGGGAAATCAGTAGAAAAGCTTAGGCAAAAGGGTTTCCTAATTTTTATTTGACTTTTAAGGATTTTTCTCAATTTTCATTTGAATTTTATGAATTTTATATTGTTTTTGTATTTTTATGTATTTTGTGATTTTTTTATTATTAAAAAATATTTAAATTTTTATTTGGTTTTTAGTTTGTTATTTTTATGGTTTAATTTTATTTTACTGTTTTTATGAATTTTCAAAGAGTTTTTCTGATTTTTATGGTGTTTGGTTCATTTTTAAGGTAAAAACTAAGTGTTTATTGAAAACTGTGACGTATTTTGGATTTTTAAGGTATTAAACAGCAACGAAATATTTTTATTTTATTTTCTGTAGAAAGTAGATGAAATTTCCTTTAAAATGATATGTGGTGCGTTCTTAGGAGATTTTTATTGAGTTAGTTATGAATTTTGCAAGTTTATTTGTTTTAAATTTTTTATGGGTTTTGTTATTTATTTATTTATTTTATTTTGTTTTGGGTTTATTATGCAAAATATGGTAAATATACTCTAACAAATTTTTATAGGATTGTTAGTGGTATTTTCATATTTTTTTATGGATTTGATATGTATAGGATATGTAGTATAATGTATGGGGGTATTTGTGTAAAGTTCTGGAAACTAAATGGTGTGCTTGAAAATGTATAAAAAAACAGAAGTGGAAGAGCACGTGATTCTCTGCTCCTGTCAATGGCTTGTTGGAAAAAATCATGAAATGTCGAGGGTGTGTGTGTTTAAAAATGCCGTATTTCGTGGTCACGCACGTTTCTGCTTCGTTGCTGGACCCGCGTCTGGAACCTGTATACAAAATGGAGAAGTTCTATGGAGGCGTAAGCAAATGTCTAAAATATCAGGATCGTGCACGTGATCCGCGCGTGTTGCGCTAGAGCGGTGGGCGTTGGATCGATCAGGCTTGACGCGTTTCTAGCGGGTGATTCGACGGTCGGTGGAGGCGCCTTCGTACGGTGGAGACTGACGGAGGGGATCCGTTGCGCGCGGTGGTGGAAGGCGGAGCCGTTATTCTTCCTGGCCGTTGTATTCACAGCAGATGCAGCTTCAGATCAAGCGGCTATGCATCGGCAGTTGTTCTCGAATTTCATGCGGCAAAGCTCGATCGTATCGGGAGGTGATGCTTCGGCCTTCAAAATCTAGCAATGTCTCGGTTCTGATTTAGGCTTCACGACAATCTGATCATCAACGTCAACTGTTGCTGGGGTAGTGGATGAAAGTATGGCACACCTGGTGACCTGCAAATTTAACCCATTCTCGATTCTAACAGAATCGGAAACGCATCAGAACACAGAGAATCCTACGCATATTAAATCCCTCTCCACTTGATCCAATATTCTAATTAGATATCAATTTTTAGCACCCAAACAGAGAATGTTCAAATCGTGGAGAGAATTTGAAATCCAGATCACGTGAGAGAATGGTAAAGCAGATATGGAGAGCATGTGCAAAGGAGATAGTTCAGATGCCTATCGGAAAGGCGGAACGGATGAAAACGAAGATGACCAGACTAGAATCGACGGAAAAACAGATAGAAATGGATATAAAATGGATCTGGAAATGGAGTGAAAATGTTGAAACTGCAGGTCCTAGAGATGAAGGTCTGTGGTTCAGGAATGAATGTGCTTCCTGGAGATCTGAACTTGCAAAACGGAGGGACTCGATGCTCTATGCTTCGATCCTGGATAAGTACTGAGGTAGATTGCGATGAAAAGGGCACTAGAGGTGATGGATGTCCTCGAAATCCGGTGGTCAAACACGGCCGGAGGTGATCAGATGTGGAAGGACGCGTAGCAGCGGAGTGTGGAGGAAATGGGGATGGATCAGATTTGGAAGGATTCGAGGTTTTTCATTTAAACCTACGCTCACCAGAAGAGAATGGTTGAGGAATAGAAGGGACTTGGTTGAGAGGAGAAGAGAGGACGGAGGAGAAGGAAGGAGGAAGGAGCTAACCTGGAAACGAAGGATACGGGAGATTGGAATGGATGATGCGCCTGAGAATCTGGAGCAGCGGCTCCAGAAATCGTCGCCTCGAATGCGGCGGCGAGCAACCACGGAGGCTAGAGCGCGGCGGCGGCGTAGAGCTTCACCGCGGCGGACGATCTCGCCGGAACTACCCTTCCTCGCTCGACGGCAGGAGCTGATGGAGGCTGTCACTCTCTCCGTCTCTCTCTTTCGGAGTTGGGAGGGTGTTGAAATGGTAGATGGCTTGGTGAGGGGGGGTTGACGAGGTATATATAGGCGGGGAAGAGGATGCACATGGACGGAAACCAGGGAAGATGAGGTTTCTTGGGGAGCACGCTGTCGGATCCCGTAACCGGCATTGGATGTGGTGACCGCGGTGGTTGGAGAACGGCCGGCTAACGGCCGAGTCGTTGAGGGAGTTGGGAGGTTGGAAGAGATGGGTTTGAGGAGGAAGAAGGTGAAACGGGGAAGAAGAAGAAAGGGTAAAGTAATAGAGAGAAAATAAAAAGGGCGAGAGAGAGAGAGAGAAATAATTAAATTAATTAATTAATTAGAATAAATAAATAATAGTAATATTATTAATAATTAAATAATTAGGTAATTATTAATTAACTAATAATTTCGTAATTAAATAAATAATTAATTAATTAAATATGGTTAATAAGGTATTTAAGTAATTAATTAAATAAGTAAATAAGTAAATAAGTAATTAATTAAATTAGTAAATTAATTATATAATTTAATTAATGAAACGAATAAATTAAATAAATAAATAAATGAAATATTATTAATTAAGTTAAAAAAATAATAAATGTATTAGAATATTAAATAATAATATAAGTTACAGCTTATTGTACCATATAACAATACAGACCCGAAAATAGCATTTTTTCACATTAACTCCGATTATAGCGAAACTAGTGCTATTTTTAGATAATTGAAAAATATAATTTTAAGGACCGAGATTGCTAATTTCGGAGCTCATACGGCCGAGTTATGAGACCCGGACGAAAAAAATAGTGGCTTCGGGCCTCCGGATTTTATTGGTATTTTAATTTACTTTTATTTTTATATTTTTATATACACTTTTAGATGATTTTAGGAAAGAGAATTAAGTTAATACGGTTTACATTTATTTAATTAAAAATCCCGGAAGTTTCTACATATAGTACAAATAGACAACGGGTCCAAAAAGCCGAAACTCACCGGTTTTATCCGATTATTTTTCTGATATTTTTAATAAATAGTATTATATACAAAACGGATTTTAAGAGTGAGTTTGGTCATTTTGGAGTTTTCTATAAATAGATATGAAGCTCAGAAGTCGGCTTTTACGGTTTTTTTCCGGTTCAATGCGGTTATTTTATTTTTGTTCCGAAATATTTTTCTAATTTTTTTTATAAAATATTACATATTTTTATGAATAATTTTTGTAAAAGAAGTATTTTGATTTGAGTTTGTTTTGATGATAAATAAAATAGGTGAAGATTTACATTATGAAAAATGGGTAAATTATATTTTTGGTCTTTATTTTCTGAATATTTTTATAAGTTAGGATCCTTATCTCCCCCTACTTATTTCTTTTGTCGACCCGGTCAATATTGACATGGTCTCGGGGTTAGGATCAGTCTGTATATTTTCTATATACATCCTTCTTTTATTTTTATTTTTCTTTTTTTCTCTTTATTCTTTTATTTTGGTAAAAATAAGTGTTAAATCTATAATATTAATATTTGTGGTTAAAGTGATAATTAAATGGAATTAGTGGATATTTACATGCATTTTACCAAGGATTTTAGCCAAAATGAAAGAATAAAGGTGATGAATCACAGATTCATCAGCCAGTAGCGACGGACGCATCGATGAGCATCCCCAGGGTTCTACTTACATTTTGGATTAGGACGCCATCAACAACACACTCCTAGCATTCTTAGAGATGATGCAGAGACAAATTAGAGATCAGGGAGCATTTATGGCTGAGGTGCGTCATGAGTTAGCGCAGATGTGAGCCGACAGAGGAGAGCAGCCGCAACGACCAGCCTGTGGAGAGATACCAGAAGCTGGAGGAGGAGCATGAGGACAACCAGAAGAACCATAGGAGCCAGTCATACCCACTAGGACGATGAGGCAGTTGCATAATCCTGGTACAACCTCGCCCATTGTTGGATCCAGCTTCCAGAGATTCTGAGCGACTTCAAGCTTGGCCCCCAAAAGATTCAGTTCTTGCCCAAGTTCCATGGGCTAGCCACCGAGGAGCCGCATCTGTATTTACAAGAATTCGAGATGATCTGCAGCACTGTCCATGACAGATACGTGGATGAGGACACCATCAAGATGATGGCATACCCTTTCTCCCTAGTCGACAGAGCAGCTTACTGGCTGAAGCATTTAAGGAGATACGTTACTACTTGGAAGCATCTCCGGACCGAGTACTTGAATAAGTATTATCCACTCGGTCGGACCAATGCAGCTCGAGCTCTGATCAACAACTTCACCATGATCCCCAACAAACAGTTCCATGAGGCGTGGGATCGATTTCGTGGGCTTCTTGATTGGTGTCTTTACCATGACATATCCAAGCCCAATCTTGTCCAGAGCTTCTTTTATGGGCTTACACCGAAGCTGCAAGGGCTTGTGAACGCTTCTTGTGGGGGTCCTACTTCGCCAAGGATGAGGACCAGGTCTAGGCCATCTATGAGGAGATAGCCGAGAACTATACAGTGATATCCCAGACCTGAGTCTATACTCAGAGGAAGCCCCTTCCACTGGCTGTCTCCTATCAGAGGATGGCACGTGTTGATGCAGGTCCATCCACTTCGTCAGCAGCAGCAGCACGGGCATAGTCGTCAACAGCTAACATGGGTATCATTAGCGAAAAGTTGGACCGCATAGATATTATCGAGAAGAAGTAGTGCTGGGGCATAACGTAGATCGACCAGTTGGAACGGACTCTCAGTGACCTGAAGACCCAAATCATGGTCTCCAGGAGGCACAAATGACTTCTCAGCCCTGTATCAGGTCACAGGTTGATCCTAGAAGCAATAGCTTTTCCCAGTACCGCTAGGTTCACCACATTCAGGCGGAGCCGGTTCAGCCGTTGCAGTAGCACTACTCTCAACCGCTGCCATCTCAGGACACTCATATGGTGGTGTATCAGCATGATCAGCCTCGATAGTTCTTCCCCCGTTCCCTTACGAGCTGGAGCTGTTGATGGAAGTCAACAGGATTTTGTATGATCGACAGCAGCCCAGGGTCCACCGAGATCATCCCGGATTCAGGTGGTCTCCTAGAGGCACCTCGTCCTAGTAGCAACCTCCAGCTCAGGGTGGACAGTTCATCCAGCAGCAACAGTAGCCCCAGTACTCCCAGCCACAACATCATTACCAGTCAGGTCCTCGTCCCTACCATCAGGGACAACAACGGAGGCAGCAACAACAGCCTCAACAGTTCACTCAGCCTCCCCCTCACCAGTACCAGAGACATCCTCATTTTCAGTGAGGCAACCCGTCCAGTTCTCATGGACCAGCCTATGAGAACCCAGCTCTTGTGATCAAGCCCGCCTTCTCTCAGACCAGCATGCATCCTTCAAGTGGGAGATGGGCGAGTTCATGCAACGGATGAGGGAGATTATAAAGGGTAAGGCTGCCTTACCCGCTCAAATCGAGCCCAACCCGAACAATCTCAAAAGAAAGTCTGATCAGAATCTGTTCACAGAGACAACCACTCATGGTGATTCATTGGGTGATATTTCTTCATACACATTTGATGTTTATTTTGTGTCACTTAGGAGCGGTAGGATGCCAGCCGGCGGTGCCTCGTATGAGCGACAACCACATGAGGACTCAGGAGCGCCAGATGAGGAGGATAGCGATGCTGATGCCGCTGATGATGTTGATGACGGTGGTGTTGAAGCCACCAAGGATGATGATCCAGTCAATGATACTGAAGTTGTCGTTTCTTCATATGTGTCAGGTGGTACTGACTCCACCATCCTTCCTGATGCTGACCCAGAGCACGGAACTGATGCCGCGAAGACCGATGTCGTAGGTGGTGCTGATGCTACCGTTTCTATTCCAGTTGTATTTCCCCCTATTTTTGTATCTCAAGACAATATTAAAAAGACCAAAAAATTAATAAAGGAAAGGTTTCTTCATCTAGTTCGAGTCCATCTATGTTGCATGATTATCCGCGTATGGGCTCCATTCCTTTACAGCAGCAGGAACCTATTCCTAGCCCTCTATCTGAGGAGGGCCCAGCTATCCCATTCCCTCAAGCACTCCGCATGGCGAAGGGGAATAAAAAAGAAAATCTAAAAGGAGAACATCAGTTAGAGTTTAGCCAACAGATGATGGACAGATTCCATATCCAGCTGACTCTACAGGAGGCACTTGAGCACATCACTCTCTTCTAGAAGAACTTGAGAGAAGACTACCATCCGTAGGAAGAGAAGGAACCATCATGAAGAGATCCATGTGCTCACATGTTCCACTTGCTTCACGATCTAGAACCGTCTGCCAGCCAAGAGGCCAAATGTAGGAGCTCCATATGTCAAATGCCACATTCATGAGCAGAGATTCGATCGGACTTTATTAGACAACGACTCTTCTATCAACCTCCTTCCGGTGACCTTACTTGACCGATTCGAGTTTGGACCTCTTAGACAGAGCAGGACTATCCTTCAGTTTGTTGATCGAACTATCAAGAGGCCGAAGGGGTTGCTGAAGGATGTAGTCGTCACAATTCAGGGTCTAAAATTCCTCGTGGACTTCGTTGTGTTGGACATGGAGATCCCTGAGTCTATGACAGATACCCCCATCATTATAGGATGGTCATTCTTGGCCACAGCCAAGGCGGTGTCCGACCATGATAAAGGGAAGGTGTACTTTCGTGTCGAGGGCGAGAGTATACAAATAGAGACGATCAACAAGATTCAGCTTGCTCAGAGCAGTTTAGCGATGCAGAGCAGATGACAGAGACAGAGCGAGATGTCCACCAGGAGTGTGATTTTGTGATCATAGATGACGAAGTAGTTTGGTCTGACCCTATTTCACGAGCCCTTGTTCAGATACCACAGAGTTACAGCTTACAACAGATGAGAGTTCGGAGAGCACACTCTTAGCCGAGGACACCTTCGAGGCTGATGATCGCGTTCAGGATAGCGAGGCAGTATACATTTCTTGTAATTCTGATTTAGATCCCTCATATTCAGACATAGACTAGGACAATGTTGATGACTATTTGCCTTGTCCGATTCAGACAGAGCTAGCAGCTAGGGTGGAGATCGAGCCAGCATCGAGTATAGACATACCAGCAGGACCATCTTCACCAGAGTTTCATGATCAGCGAGAGTTCTCACATTCAGATATGGTTGCCTTCACACATACGTTCAAGCAAGATTTTCCAGCTCCCAATTGCCCGAAATTGAAGCCATTGCCACAGACATTGAAGTATAGATTCCTTGCGGGTGAGCATGAGATGTACCCAATCATTATCTCAGCAGATTTGACTGGAGAGCAAGAATCTTGTTTGATGGAGGTTCTTGAAAGAAATGCAAGGCGATAGGATGGAGTGTAGCTGATCTCCAGGGGGATAAGGCCGACCTTCTGCTTGCACCATATCTATCTCGAAGAGGACACTAAGCCATCGCGTGAGTTCCAGCAACGGCTAAACCCGAATCTTTGAGAAGTGGTCATGAAAGAGATATCAAAATGATGGAGCACCGATTTTATCTACCCATATCCAACTCCAAGTGGGTTAGTCCATTGCATGTGGTGTCTAAGAAGACGGGCATTACTATAATTGTGAGTTAGTATGGAGAGGAGATCGCTACCCGGGTACCCACCTTCTTGGAGGGTTTGTGTGGACTATAGACGATTGAATCAGGCCACCAAGAAGGATCATTTCACGCTACCTTTTATTGATCAGATTATAGAGAGGCTAGCTGGAAAGAGTCATTATTGTTTCCTTGGCGGGTGCTCTGGCTACAACCAAGTGGCCATAGTGCCCGAAGACCAGGACAAAACGACATTCACCTGTCCGTTCGGAACTTATGCTTTCAGACGGATGCCCAGTAATCTATGTAATGCCCCGGCGACAATCCAAAGGTGCATGTTGTCCATCTTCTCGACATGGTGGGTGATTGCTTGGAGGTCTTCATGGATGATTTCTCGGTCTATAGTGATGGGTTCGATGCTTGTCTTGAATGCCTAGACCGTGTGCTTCAGCGCTACATAAAGGTCCATCTTGTTCTATCTTGTTCTATTCAGGGGACGGTGCTTGGTCATATCATCTCCAATAGTGGCATGGAGGTCGATCCGACAAAGATGGATATCATTAGGAAACTCAATCCACCGTCCAACCTGCGGTAGTTGCGGACTTTTCTGGGGCATGCCGGTTTCTACTGACGTTTTATTCAGGACTTCAGCAGGATTGCCCGACTGCTTGCTGGTCTACGAAAGAGATCGAGTTCATTGTAGATGATAAGTGTCTTACGTCTTTCGAGACTCTCAAGAATCTAGTTGTTGAGGCTCCTGTTTTTCAACCACCTGATTGGTCTCTTCCATTCGAGATCATGACGGATGCTTCTGATTTTTCCGTAGGGGTTGTGCTAGGACAGAGAAGGGATGGATTACCCTTTTCCATTCACTATGCTAGCCGTACATTGGATGCCGCTCAACGGAACTATATAGTTACGGACAAAGAGATGCTAGCCGTAGTATTTGCCTTGGATAAGTTTAGATCGTATATTCTTGGATCCAAAGAGACTATTTACACTTATCATGCTGCCATCAGGTACCTCATGGCAAAGAAGGATGCCAAAGCGAGATTGACTAGATGGACCCTTCTATTCTAGGAGTTTGATACTGGGATTAAGGACAAGCTTGGAGTCAAGAATGTGGTGGCGGATCATCTCTCCCGATTGGAACATCATGACGAATCTGAGCAGATTGAGCCTATTACAGAGACTTCCCAGATGAGGCGATCCTTGCTATCACCTCGCTCCCATGGTACGCCGACATTGTGAACTATCTTATCTCCAAGAAAGTTCCACAAGGTTGGCCCAGGCAATGACTTGAGGCCTTCCTTGCGAAGGCCAAGTCGTACCATTGGGAGGATCCATCCTTTATCACGAAGGAGGGGATAGCATCTGGCGTCGATGCATTCCTCAGGAGGAGCACCACAACATCCTCACTTACTGCCACCAACTTGAGGCAGAAGGGCATCAATCTGGGAGGTGAACAACACAAAAAGTGCTCCAATCCAGCCTATGGTGGCCTACCCTCTTCAAGGATTCTGATGAATTCATGAAGAGTTGTACTGATTATCAGAGGATGGGCACTTGTGGACAGCGTGATATGATGTCAATGCAACCCATTCACTTCTATGAGGTTTTGGCGCATGGGGCATCGATTTCATTGGTTCATTCCCTAAGAGTCAGGGATTTGAGTACATTCTGTTAGCTATTGATTATGCGAGTTGTTAGGTTGAGGCCATTCCCACTTGAACCGCATATGCTGAGGCTGTTTGCAGATTTTTGAGGAAGAATATCATTTCATGATTCGGGGTGCCTAGAGTTTTGATATCTGACGGGGGGTCTCATTTTATCAACGACAAGGTACCTTGCTAATGAGTTCAGCATAGACCATCGAGTTGCCACTCCATATCATCCTCAGACCAATGGTCTTGCTGAAGTATCGAACATGGAGATCAAGGCAATACTGCAGAAGGTCGTCTGCCTAGACTGAAAGGATTTGTCACAGCTTTTGGACTCGATCTTGTGGGCATATCGGACTTCCCTCAACACTCCTTTAGGTACGTCTCACTTTCGTCTTGTTTATGGCAAACCATGCTATTTACTTGTGGAGATAAAACACAAGTCACTTTGGGCTATCATTGGGATATTATTGGATCCAGAGAGTATAGGGGATCAAAGGAAGGCAGAATTGGCAGCCCTGGAGGAGCTTAGAGATACAGCCTTTTCGAGTAGCCTACAGTATAAGGAGTGAGTGAATATATGGCATGATTCTCATATTAGCCATAAACAGTTTGATCCGAACCAGCGAGTATGGTTATTCGATGTCAGGCTGATACTTTTTCCAGGGAAAGTGTAGAGTAAGTTGAAGGGACCATACTTGGTTCGAAAGGTGTATGACAATGGCAGCATTGACATATCTGAGATGTCATATGAGTCCACCTTTCGAGTTAAATGCCATCACCTCAAGCCATATCTAGATCATGATCCATTGATCGTTGGCATTGCCCCTATTCATTTTGCATGAGATGTGATCTTTGACACACATCATTTGCATCTCATGCCCGATTATCACTGTCTTCGACCCTTGTATAGACCCGATTGTCCATATCGCTCATTCTTTTGTCTAACACCCCATTTGCATCTTACGATTATGTTATACTTAGGGTGTACTTTACCCAAAGTATAGGGGTATTAGACCTTTGATTATTCTTTTGATTCTTTTCTCCTGTGTTTTGCTGCCTATACTTAGGGATATTTTACCCTAAGTATAGGGGAGGTAGACCTTGTACATTCTAACCTTCGATCTTCCCTTTGTGTACAGACTTCTATACTTAGGATTATTTGATCTTAAGTATAGGGGAAATCACCGACTTCTATTGGTTTTATTCTTTCATTCATCGGTGTAGTATAGCCTTTGTTTTCACTTCCTTATACTGAGCATGATTTATGTCTTCTTCATCGCTCTTTGATCACTCTGAGGACATTGTTCGAGCTAAGTATAGGGATGTCGTACATATTGCATATATACTATAGCCATAACTTGTACTTTGTGTGAGTGTGTTAATAAATAAAATGGCTAAAATCAAAAGCCTAAAATCACAAAAATTTAAAAAAATTTCCTTGTACATAAAATTCTTTCTTGCACATACATGTTTATAAATAGCTATTTATAAAAACTATTTTTGTACAATATTTGTAAAAATGTTTTACTGGTAAAATGTTTCTAAATATTTTCCTATCAAAATTATGTTTATAGTACAATTTTTTTATAAAAGGTTTGAAAAATAAAAGTTTGCAAAAACACCTATGTAGATGTTTGTAAATAGTTGCATTCATGTATGCATTCAAACATTTTCAAAAATTTTGCACATTCTCAAAAATTTTGCACATTCTCAAAATTCTCCATATTTTGAAAAATTGCATAAAAAAGTGTTTTGTACATATTTTTGTATATTCTTTTGAATCATAGTTGACATTTAAACTAGTTTGGAATTAAATTGGAAAATGGAGCTTGGTTAAGACCTTAATCCACCTAATTCTCAGAGGAACCTTATAGGATTTGGGGTTAAGACTTTTCAGGTCCATTAGTGACTCAATTCTTTGAGTCCACTAGGCTATGATCACATGTCATCTTGATGAGCCTAAGTAGAACACTTAACAACGCACGCATGACTCTCAAAGACAATGGTTTTACTTGGACCAGCACCTTACACATAACTCTCCACAGATGAGGTGATGAGGAGACGATTTCCTTTGGCTTGGAGTAGCATACGAGGGTAATACTTCTAGGCAGAACCTCTCGTCTTCCTTTAGGGAGGGATGTGCGTCTCAACTTGGTCTAGTAGCATTGAGGTCTAAAGACAGGAGTTGTGGGTTGCAATAATGCTTCAAAAGAGGATAGTCTACTGGCTCAAGAAGAAAAAGACATTATGTATATATACTGCACCATGTAGATATGTTGTACATATGCACTTCAAAAAAAATGTGCAAAATTAAGAAAAACTCCAAAAAAGTGGATAGGCCTGATTGAAAATAAAATGCATGTCGGAGTGTATATAGTCAAATAAAGCAGATCTTATTATTACACTTTCTCATCTCATGAAGCTTGCAGCGGGAGACTTAGCTACACTAGTTGGGCTCCTAGGGATACGTGGCTACACTAGCCATGATCCATTCTCTTCTTTCCCCCTCTTCTTGAGCTAGTTGAACTTGAACTTAGAAGGGAATTCCCCGCTCCTTGAGGAAAGAGCTGCTAGACTGAGGAATTAGAGTTACCTTGTTGAAGGAGGTTGTTTCTTTGTCATTTCTGAGGTGGGAAGATGCATATCACTTACATAGTACAAGGAAAGATACATGGCCATTAGAGTTTGCGTATGTAGACTTGTTCTGATCTGGATTATTGAGGAGTCTTGACCATAGAATGGTGGAACTTAGAGGTTGTTGAGTCTTAAACCTATATCCCAATAAGGTTTCGATAAACTAATAATCCAAAGGACTGACTGAGCTCCATACTTCAATTTAATGAAGATAAGTTTAATAATCAACCTTGATTCTCCTTCTTTTTCTTTTCTTTTCTTTTTCACTTCTTTTTCAAATGAGCGTTTGCTAAGGGACTAGCAAAGGTAAAGTATAAGTGAGTGATGAATCCCTGATTCTCAGTCTTTATTCTTTTATTTTAGTTATTTATCTTAGCAAAGCAACATGTAAATAACTCATAAAAATAAAATAAAAATTAGTTTGTAATATTAAAATTATGTTGAAAATAAATAAAATATAAAATTAGAATATTTTTGCAAAAAGATCAAAATAAAAATTATTGTCCATAATACATAGGTATATTATACCTGTATATAATACTATATATTGTATATACACTAATTTATTTTTCATAAAAATAATTAAAAATCATAGAAAAATTCTTTGAAAATCAATAAACATTTATCATTTTATTCATTTTTTCATTTAAATTTAATTATTAATTTTAATGTAATTATCTTAATTTTTCTCTTCTGTTTTGTCATGTAGTGTCGTTTATCTTATTCTAGTCCTCTTCTGATTGGGCCAACAGGGATTTGTTGACCCCGATCAACTGGTCCCCGCCAACCCCTTTTCGCCCGAGTCGGGTCTCGCCCAATTTTTCCCTATTTTTAACAACTTGACCGTGGCTCCACTTCACCTAGATTCTTGCTCCGAATCAATAGGGTAGATCCCTAATCCTCGCCCGATGCCAAATCCTGGGATCCGCGCCTCGGTTCACGGGGACCTTCTCCATCCTCCCGGACCCTCATATCCTACGCCACCCTCATCCTTTTCCTCCACCTTTTGGCTGCACCACCTCTTCCGTTGCACCCATCCACTTTTCCCAGAGTGACATCAAGCGGGAGGGAGGGCGAGGGAACCGTTTTGAGCGTGCTAGCCCTAGGTCAGGAGAGGTGCAACCTCAGCTCTGCCGCGAGGAGTAGAGCCTCTGGTTGTGCCGGCCATCGAGGAAAAAACCACCGTAGAACTCTATCTACATCCCCAGACGCTCTTCGACCACCATCAGGTACCCCAGTTCCCTTTCATTATCCATTGACTCGATCATCTACCCGAGAAATAGAGCGTTTCTGACGATGATATCCCCCACCTTCTTTCTCCATCCTCCGACATTACTCCGCCTAGCTTCGACTTCCTATCGCTTCTAAATCGCGCCCCGCATCCTTCCATCTACTCCAATCACTGGATTGGAGTCGCTTGGCAGGTATATTCCCCCCACTCGCGTGTGACCTGCTCGTTCACCCTCATCTTATGATCTTGGTTACTCGTGGTGTTCTAACGCATGCCGGAACCACCCTACGAGCAAGACCCTTCCTCCTGTAGGGGTTGGAGCGCATTGAGACCTCATCTGGAGGTCACGGACACCACATGAGAGCTCCTCATCATTCACTCCCAGGGCCCCTCGCGTTGTCTTGGGCCCTTCTGTGCTACTCAGTTGTTGTGGAGCATCATCGCCGACCTCTTCCATCCAGCAGCTCGAGAGGACGTCGGAGGCACGCGCAATCGACGATTGAAACTCGCCTATGGTGAGTACTTCCCCATTCATCCAGACGCCTCCCACACCGTCTGATTGAGGCAATCTCCAATTCTAATCCGAGTCGTTCATCTACGGGGGGCCTCTGGCCGTCAGATCCATATGAGGATCTGATCTATGCCCTCCATCGTCGAAGCGGTATCCTTGCATCTCAGCTGTCCGATCTTAAGTAGAATGCCTCTGGTCGTTGGATTGCCCCTAATAAGGGGTAACTTGTCCTTATGCCACTCTCTGTTTTGTTGTTATTGTTTGATCATGTGAATTTAAAATAGTGTAGTTATTTTGCATATGGACCCTGGTTGTTTTTAGTATTTGCATTTCAGTCTTGTTTGTTTGAACTCACGTGTCGTCCCACATGCCCATCTTGTGTATTTGCATGTTTTATCCTGAACTTCATGCATGTTATGTTTTGAATGAAAATTCTCTGATATTTGAATTTATACCCCTGTGCGTTGATTTTTGCGCATGTATGTGAATTCTCTGGACTTTTTGCATTGTTGGCCCTACGCTTTCATCTGAGTTAATTATTAGTCTGGGAACTTTCTCATAATTACAACTAGGTCCCTACAAGCTGTGGGTCCTATTTTTGCTCAAATAAATACCTAATTAATTCCAAAAATTCAATAAAAATTATTATTACCTCCAGCTATCACGTAATATTTATGGTAATTTTTCATGAATTCATTTAGCATTGTTTGAAATTTCTAAAAATAAAAAACCATTAAAAAGCTCACTGTCTAGTTTATAAAATACATAAAAATTATAAAAAAGTGTGCTAATAATTCCAAAAAGTTAGTGTTTGTTTATTTTTGTTTAATTATAGTATCATTTTTTGTTGCAAAAATTATCATAAAACCCCTAAAAATCTAAAAACTCTCAAAAACTTATAAAAATCATTAAAAATTCTAAAAAATTCAGAAAAATACAATTTCAGTTCTATTGTTGGATCTTTTTATTCTCTTTATACAAAATTCATAACCAGGACATTAAGACACTTTAATTATTTTTAATTTGTAAATTTGTCATGGTTCTACACTCTTTCCTTGTTTAGCATTATTTTAATTTTATAAAATCATGTAAAAATCAGAAAACCCCCAGAAAATTATCAAAAACACCTTAATATTTGAAAAACCCATAAATATTTTTATTCTTAGTTTTTGAGCATTTTAGTTCTGAATAAAAATTGAAAAGTTGTGATTGTCTGCATAGTTTTCTTACTTGTTTGATTTTAATTATTAATTAATAATCCTAAAAAATGCAAAATTAAAACTTAATAAAAATATGCATTTTAGCTTCTGAATCTCGACTACTTCGAAGGATTTCTCGTGCTCCTTGAGTTCGACCTCGGTCGCTATACCATGTTAAATAAATAGCGGAGACCGCTAACATTGTTTTGATCACTTTATTTGTTGATTTAAACGGTTCTCTATTTTTCTTGTTGAGTCTGATTTGTCGATTGGGGTCGCAATGACCTTGATTTATATTGATACTTAACCCTATCGGTTGAACGCTCGCCATGTAGCGCACGTTTTCTTTGGTCTTTTTGCACGAGGGCCCCTACACTTTTATTGCTTGTTATTATTAGGTCCCTGGAACTTAGGTATTTGCATCTAGGTCCTCCGTGTACTATTTAATTTTTCTCTCTTTTATTACTTGCAATGAAGATTAGTTTGGCTCCAAAAAGTCCATAAAAATTCCTTGTAGCTCCTCCAAGTGTGTTATTTGAGTGGTAATTTTGATTTGTTGAATTTCGTGTATTTACTATTATTAAAAACTTGAAGACAATAGAAAATTTTTATTTGACTTAGAAAATTCATAAATTTTTTTTGAAAAATATCTTACAAATTCTAAAAAATTAGAGTAGCCTCATTTTTGTGAGTTTTAATTTCTATCTAATTTTCATTGCATTTGCTTTTATAAAAACTCAAAAATTTGCAAATCCTTAAAAACACCACAAAAATCATACAAAATCATTAAAAATCCAAAGATTGTGTTCTTGGTCTCTATTTGTAGATATTTTCACATAGTTTTCGATAAAATTGGTTTCTAGAAATTTTGACATATTTGATATTTTTAATTTGAAAAACACTCCTGACTGTGCATTGTTAGGTTATTTTGTTAGTTTTTTATTTTTATAAAATCCCAAAACGTCCAACAATTACCCAAAAATTACAAAAACATTAAAAAATATTAAAAACAAAAAAATACCTTTACTTGATTTTTCTAGTCATTTTTACCCTATCTAAAAATACAAAAAGAGTGTGAGTTTCCCTTTTTATTCATTGTCTTTGTTTGCCTTATTTTTAAAAAGTAAAAATTTAAAAAAAATTACTAAAAAGAAAATAAAAAACCTTTGAATCTTTGTGACTCGTGAATACCTAGGTTTAGTTGTGCTCCTTGTGTTCGACCATGGTCATTATACCAGGGTAAAAAAAGTAGCTAGACCACTCTGTGTGATTTGCTAGATTCCTTTAGTGGTTAAATAAAAATTTTCTCGATGTCCATCTAGTTGGCTTAAGTGACAACGACACTTGAATTGATTTACTTAACCAGGCTAGCTATTTGGCTAATCAGAATGGTGCCATTGTCGGGGAACATGGCTAGGTAGTTAGGATTCTGTTTTCTTATTTGTTTCTTTCTGTGTATATTTTCTCTTTCGTTTCTTTTATTTTATTTGCTTATATTTCCCATAACTATTTCTGACACTCATCTTATTTTACCTTTGTTGCGAGGGCCCGCAGAGCAAGGGAGGCTATCTTATGAGAGTCGACGCATCCAAACGAGGCAGAGGCCGGGCAATCTACACCAACCGGTAGGAGAGAGCAACCTAGGAGGGGTAGAAGAGTAGAAGACTGTCTTAGTGTTTAGACTTTATTTTCAGACATTTTATTTCATATTTGTATAAACTTGTAATAACTGTTAGAGACTTTGGACACTCTTATTCAGGGTTTATTTTGCCGAGTGTCGGTGCACTCGGGGGACCTCACCGGGTTTTCATCATCATTTTCACCGCCATTATTTTATTTTATTTCTCGTGCTCCTTGAGTTTGACCCCGGTCGCTGTACCAGTTTAAATAAATAGTGGAGACCGCTAACATTATTTTGATCGCTTTATTTGTTGATTTGAACGGTTCTCTATTTTTCTTGTTGAGTTCGATTTGTCGATTGGGGTAACAACGACCTTGATTTATATTGATACTTAACTCTAGTCGGTTGAACGCCCACCATGTAGCACGTTTTCTTTGGTCTTTTGCACGAGGGCCTCTATACTTTTATTGCTTGTTATTATTAGGCCCCTAGAACTTAGGTATTTGCATCTAGGTCCTCCATGCACTATTTAGTTTTCTCTCTCTTTTATTACTTGCAATGAGGATTAGTTTGGTTCCAAAAATTCCATAAAAATTCCTTGTAGCTCGTCCTAGTGTGTTATTTGAGTTGTAATTTTGGTTTGCCAAATTTCTTGTATTTTCCCTTTTTAAAAAAATCAAAGGCAGTAGAAAATTCCCTGTTTGACTTAGAAAAATTATAAAAATTTTAAAATATCTTACAAATTATAAAAAATAGAGTAGCCTCATTTTTGTGGGTTTTAATTTTTACATATATTTTCATTGCATTTTCTTTTATAAAAATGTAAATTTTTGCAAAATCCTAAAAATACCATAAAAGTCATACAAAATCATAAAAAATCCAAAAAATTGTGTTCTTGGTCTCTATTTGTGGATATTTTCACATAGTTTTCAATAAAATTGGTTTCCGGAAATTTTAAGCATATTTGATATATTTAATTTGAAAAACACTCCTAATTGTGCACTGTTAGGTTATTTTATCGGTTTTTGATTTTTATAAAATTCCAAAAACGTCCAACAATTACGCAAAAATTACAAAAATATTAAAAAATTATTAAAAACAGAAAATAACTTTTCTTGATTTTTCTAGTCATTTTACCCTATTTAAAAATACAAAAAGAGTATGGGTTTCCCTTTTTATTCATTGTCTTTGTTTGTCGTATTTTCAAAAAATAAAATTTGAAAAAAAATAAAAATCACTAAAAACAAAATAAAAATCCTTTGAATCTTTGTGACTCGCGACTACCTAGGTTTAGTTGTGCTCCTTGTGTTTGACCGTGGTCGTTATACCAGGTTAATAAAAGTAGCTAGACCACTCTGTGTGATTTGCTTGATTCCTTTAGTGGTTGAATGAAAATTTTCTCGATGTCCATCTAGTTGGCTTAAGTGACAACGACACTTGAATTGATTAACTTAATCAGGCTAGCTATTTGACTAATCAGAATGGCGCTGTTGCCAGGAAGCATGGCTAGGTAGTTAGGATTTTGTTTTCTTATTTATTTATTTCTGTGTATATTTTCTCTTTCTTTTCTTTTATTTTATTTGCTTATATTTCTCATAACTGTTTCTGACACTCATCTTGTTTCAACTTTGTTGCGAGGGCCCATGGAGCAAGGGAGGCTATCTTATGAGAGCCGACGCACCCAAGTGTGGCAGAGGCTGGGCATTCTACACCGACCGGTAGGAGAGAGCAACCTACGAGGGACAGAAGAGTAGAAGACTATCTTAGTGTTTAGACTTTATTTTCAGACATATAAACTCGTAATAATTGTTGGAAACTTTGGACACTCTTATTCGGGGTCTATTTTATCGAGTGTCGGTGCACTCGGGGGACCTCATCGGGTTTTCATCGTCATTTTCACTGCCTTTATTTTATTTTATTTCTCGTGCTCCTTGAGTTCGACCCCGATCGCTATACCAGGTTAAATAAATAGTAGAGACCGCTAACATTGTTTAATCTCTTTATTTGTTGATTTGAACGATTCTCTATTTTTCTTGTTGGGTCCGATTTCTCGATTGGGGTCGTAACGAACTTGATTTATATTGATACTTAACCCTATTCGGTTGAACGCTCACCATGTAGTGCACATTTTCTTTGGTCTTTTTACACTAGGGTCCATGCACTTTTATTGCTTGTTATTATTAGGCCCTTGGAACTTAGGTATTTGCATCTAGTTCCTCAGTGCACTGTTTACTTTTTCTCTCTTTTATTGCTTGCAATGAAGAATAGTTTGGATCCAAAAATTCCATAAAAATTCCTTGTAGCTCCTCCTAGTGTGTTATCTAAGTGGTAATTTTGGTTTGCCAAATTTCTTGTATTTACTATTGTTAAAAACGTAAAGACAGTAGAAAATTCCCTGTTTGACTTAGAAAAACACAAAAATTTGAAAAATATCTTACGAATTCTAAAAAAATAGAGTAGCCTCATTTTTGCGAGTTTTAATTTCTATCTAATTTTCATTGCATTTGCTTTTATA
The DNA here is from genome assembly GCA_037367405.1 of Ottelia alismoides. Taxonomy (NCBI): domain Eukaryota; kingdom Viridiplantae; phylum Streptophyta; class Magnoliopsida; order Alismatales; family Hydrocharitaceae; genus Ottelia; species Ottelia alismoides. The sequence goes on along the minus strand of JAZKJV010001698.1, from coordinate 1,164,291 downwards.
AAAACGTAAAATTTTGCATAACCCTAAAAACACCATAAATCATACAAAATCATAGAAAAATTCAAAAATTGTGTTCTTGGTCTCTGTTTATAGATATTTTCACATAGTTTTTGATAAAACTGATTTCTTGAAATTTAAAGTATATTTGATATTTTTAATTTGAAAAACACTCCTGACTATGCACTCTTAGGTTATTTATCAGTTTTTTATTTTTATAAAATCCCCAAAAAATGTCCAACAATTGCCCAAAAAATACAAAAATATTTAAAAAATTATTAAAAACATAAAAATACCTTTACTTGATTTTTCTAGTCATTTTTACCCTATTTGAAAAATACAAAAAGAGTATGGGTTTCCCTTTTTATTCATTGTCTTTTTTTGCCTTATTTTCAATAAATAAAAATTGAAAAATTAAAAATCCCTAAAAAGAAAATAAAAATCCTTTGGATCTTTGTGACTCGCGACTACCTAGGTTTAGTTGTGTTCCATGTGTTCGACCATGGTCGTTACACTAGCTTAATAAAAGTAGCCAGACCACTCTGTGTGATTTGCTTGATTCCTTTAGTGGTTAAATAAAAATTTTATCGATGTCCATTTAATTGGCTTAAGTGACAATGGCACTTGAATCGATTAATTTAACCAGGCTAGCTATTTGGCTAATCAGAATGGCGTCGTTGCTGGGGAACATGGCTAGGTAGTTAGGACTCTATTTTCTTATTTGTTTCTTTCTTTGTATATTCTCTTTATTTTCTTTTATTTTATTTGCTTATATTTCTCATAACTGTTTCTGGCACTCATCTTGTTTCACCTTTATTGCGAGGGCCCGCGGAGCAAGGGAAGATATCTTATGAGAGCCGATGCACCCGAGCGAGGCGGAGGCCGTGCATTCCACACCGACCGACAGAAGAGAGAAACCTAGGAGGGGCAGAAGAGTAGAAGACTGTCTTAGTGTTTAGACTTTATTTTCAGATATTTTATTTCATATTTGTATAAACTTGTAAAAATTGTTATAGCTTTGGACACTCTTATTCGGGGTCTCTTTCGCCGAGTGTCGGTGCACTCATGGGACCTCACTGGGGTTTCATCATCATTTTCACCCCCTTTATTTTATTTTATTTCTCATGGAACTGAGTTTACTGACTTTATTTTATTTTGTTTTCTTTGTGAACCCTAGACTTGGGCTTTTATTTGGTTGAGTCAGGTAGTGATTAGACCCAAACACCTAATAGAATATATGTTCCTATAGAATCGATTGGACTTAGTCAAATAAATTGTTAACTGCTTGGTTTTGAGATCGCGTGCCGAGAGAGTCCTCCATAAATTGCTTGCAGGACTCATTGTGGTGGTCACCGAGGAGGCTCCAAGATCGAATCTTGGTCTCATTTCTAGATAGTTAACACCTTGTTCTTCCTATTACAGAAGTTACTGTCTAGGGTGGTTTCTTCGTTCATCATTTAGGTAGTTTTATTTCTATCTTTACATTTATGCACGGATCATATTGCATGTAGATTGTTTGATCAAGGTGTGCCTTCTACCTCGTGCATGCATCATTGATTTCATCGCATGTCGGCTTTTCCGTCTTCCTCCCCCTATTTTATTGGACATAGGAATAAAAGAAAATCTGAAAGCTTATTAAACGTATCTTTATTAAAAAAATGACCCAAAAAGTGATAACCCAATAAAATCGGGACTACTAACCAAATTCGACCCAAAAATAAACGTAAAGATTACATTCATTGTTTTGGAGAGAGTAACCCCTCCTTATTTGCAGGTACTTACCTCCAGACAGAGTGGGTGTGGACGTAGCCGCTAAGGATTAGAGCCCAAATCCCTGTACTTGTGCCCTATGCTCATGTACATTACTCATTGATGTATGGTTTAGATGCAATCACTTGTCTTCGACCCTTAGTAGAAGTAGTCTTGTCCAAGTTGGGTGTGCACCGCCAGCTTGGTCAGGTTCTACCCCAAGCGACCTCACCCGTGAGTCTGCTTGATAATTGCATTATCACTAAACTCTAAAACATAAAATATTAACGACCAATCTTTCACGATCATCGTTTGCTTTTAGTTGGTGAATTGGGGGTTTATTTTCTCGTCATTATTTTTAGCCCAGATCTACTCTTCACTACTCCCCACATCATGGTGATAGGCAGGCGACCTCTTAGGCTACCTTTGGTGGCACCGCTTCACAACACACTTGTCCATTCATCTAGGGTCGTTCCAGAGAGCTCAGACCTACTCTCGGAACTTGAGTATTCCACCTCCTTCTTCTTTGACCTTCCCTACCCATCACCTGAGGTACAACAACAACAACCAAAGCAGATTTTTGTTGATTTGGTGACATGTGAGGTCCGCCCTTTTTCCTTTTCAGAGTTTGATGAGATGGCACAAGAGAAGAGAGAGGATGAGCATCTAGATATTCATGATGTGTTTGATCAGGCTACGATTAACAACACCCTCCTAGCATCCCTAGAGGCGATGCAGAGTCAGACTAGGGACCATGGGTTGCTCATAACAGATGTAAGGAGGGAGTTGACACAAATGCGAGATGCACGAGCAGATGCAAGAGATGGAGACCCGATGGAGTACCATCCATACCTGATGCCATAGCAGATGCGAGACCCTTGCGCACCATGAGGGCATTGCACAACCCTGGTGCTACTCTCACTCATAGGTGGATTCGGTTACCTGTCATTCATGGCTATTTTGAGCTATGACCCCAGACGATTCAGTTGTTGCCCAAGTTCCATGGGCACGCTGCCGCAGAGACCTATCTACATCTCCGAGAGTTTGAGATGATTGGTAGAACAATCCATGATAAGTTGGTGGATAAGGATACGATCAAGTTGATAGCCTCCCCATTTTCCTTGGTTGACAGAGCTGACTATTAGCTAAAGTACTTGGGAGGGTTTTCACTACTTGGGAGCAGTTGAGGATCGAGTACCTCAACAAGTACTACCCACTCTGTCAGACGAACGCAGCATGAGTCATGATCATCAATTTCACCAAGATCCCAAATGAGCCATTCCATGAGGCTTGAGATCGATTCAAAGAGCTCATGGACAAGTGTCCACATCACGATATCAACAAGCTTAACTTAGTCTAGAGTTTCTTTTATAGGTTGACACCTGAGCTGTAGGGGCTAGTCAACGCCTCTTGTGGAGGGTCCTATTTTTCCAAGAATAAGGACCAGGTATGGGCCATCTATGAGGAAATGGTTGAGAACTACACTGTTATGACCCAGTCCCATGTCTACACTCAAGGGAAGCCTCCCCCCATGCGTTATCTCACCGTATTGTTGCACGTATAGAGGCATGTCCGTCTTCATCTTCTACAGCCACAACACATGTAGAGTCATCAGCTGCAGACATGGGCATCATTAGCCAGAAGTTGTACCTCATGGAGATTATAAAGAAGAAGACGTGGCAGGGCCTAGACAAGCTCAACAAGGTCGATGAGCTATCCCATACTTTGAGTGACCTTAAGACACAGATCACGTGCCTCCAAGTGGCACAATAGCATCTTTGCCACAGTCTAGGTCACATGTTGATTAGGGGAGCATATCTTCACAGCCATCCGCCTCATACAGACAAGTTCACCACATTTAGGTAGAGCACGCTCAGCCACCCTTACAGTACCAGTTGCCACCACCACCTTCACCAGACACATAGTTGGTCGTCAATCAGAGTGATCAACCATTGGCGTCCCTTCCCACATATTCACACGAGCAGTTAGAGTCGTTGATGGAAGTCAACGGGATGTGGTACACCCAATACCAGCAGCAGTCTGATATCCACTATGAGCACTTGGGTTTCGGATGGTCTACTGGAGATGCTCAGTCCCAACAGCAACCTCCAACACAATCAAGGCGGGGCACGTAGTAGCAATAGCCCTAATACTCCCAGCACATCGGTCCTCGATCCTAGTACCAGGGTCAACAGTTGAGGAAGCAGCAGCCTCACTCCCAGTTTTACTAGCCTCCCCCTTACTCTTACAGCAGTAGCAGCATAGCCAGCCTCAACATTTTTAGAGAGGCAATCCATCTGGTTCCCATAGACCCTCGCATGAGAACCCAGCTTTAGAGGATCTTGCTTGTATGCTTACAGAGCAACAGACTAATTTCAGGCGAGAGATGGATGAGTTTAGGCAGGAGATGAGAGAGATCATCAAGGGAAAGGCTACCATACCTACACAGATCAAGCCCAAACCGAACAATCTGAAAAGGAAATCTGAGTAGGTATAGTTTACAGAGTCCGCCACTCCTAGTGAGGTACTTGATGACATGTATTATTTATTTGATGCTGATTTTGTGATAGTTAGGAGTAGTAGGGAGCCAACAAGCACTGCTTCATCTAGGCGACAACATGATGCCCATTCAGGAGCACCAGATGAGATAGAGAGTGGTAATAATGCTGCTAACGTTGATGGTGGTGCTAATGACGCCTACTTTGAGGATGATCCAGATGATGATGCTGATGTCATCCCTTCTCCAGATGTTGCAGATGGGGGAACTGATGCCACTAATTCTTCACGTGACTGTCCAGAGCGTGGTACTGGTGTCGCTTCTTCAGATGTTGTCGGTGGTACCGATGCTACCAAGAATCCATTTGTAGATACTCTAGTTGTTTTGACTTTTACTCATGTACCTAAGGATGATAATTCTATAAAAATACAAAAAATGGAGAAAATTTGAGAAACAAAAAGATGAATAAAGGAAAGGTTTCTTCTTCTTCTCCTGGTCCATCTGATGTGATTGATGATGATTGTATGGATTCCATCCATTTGCATGTTCAGATACTTGTTCCTGCTCTAGACCCTTTACTTTCTGAGGAGGGTCCCTCTATCCCCTTCCCTCAAGCACTCCGCTTAGGGAAGGGCCAAAAAATAGAAAATCCTAAAAAGAGACAACAGTTAGAGTTTAACGAGCATATGATAGACAGACTCCATATCCAGCTAACTCTACAGGAGGCATTGTAGCACATCCCTCTCTTCCAAAAGAACCTTAGAGAGAAGACTACAGTCCATAGGAAGAAGAGATGCAACCACAATGCAAAGATCCATGTGCTCACCCGTGCCACATGCTTCGCCATGTAGAACCGATTGCCAGACAAGAGACTAGATGGAGGGGCTCCGTATGTTAGATGCCACCTTCATGAGCAATAGTTCGATCGTACTCTATTAGACAGCGGGTCTTCGATTAACCTTCTTCCGGCAGCCTTACTTGACCAGTTCAAGTTTGGCCCTCTTCGACTGAGCAAAGCCCGAAGGGGTTATTAAAGGACGTAGTCATAACCATTCCGGGCTTGAAATTTCCCGTGGACTTTGTTGTGTTGGACATGGAGATCCTTGAATATGTGACTAGTACCCCGATCATATTAGGTCGACCCTTTCTGGTGATAACAAAGGCTGTTTTTGATCATGATAGCGGGAAGGTATACTTTCGCATTATGGGCGAGAGTATACAAATAGAGATAATTGAGGAGTTGAGAGCCAGAGATTCAGCTAGCTCAGAGCATGCGATAGATTCAGAGCTAGACATCCACCACGAGTGTGATTTTTGTGATTACAGATGATGAGGCAGTTTGGGCAGGCCCGGTTTCACGAGCTCTTGTCACACCTTCAAAATTTGCATCATCACATATGCCAGTTGAGGAGAGTTTGGAGAGCACACTTGCGGTACAATATACTTTAGAGGCTGACAATGAGATTCTATTAGCGAGGTTGATTTCATTTCGTGACACTTAGATTCAGAGCCCTCAGACTGAGATACAGATTTTGATTGGCAAGATTTTGATGAGTATTTGCCATGTTTGATGTCTACAAAGCCTACAGCCAGGACGGAGATAAAGCCAGTTCAGTTGATAGAGACACCAATAGGGTTATCTTCATCGAGTTGAGATGATCAACTAGAGTTATCCCATTCAGTTCTGGTAGATTTCACGCATACATTTCAGATGCCAGATTTACCAGCTCCCATGTGCCCAGAGTTGAAGACCTTACCGCAGAGCATGAAGTACATATTCCTTGCGGGCGAGCCAGAGATGTTTCCAGGCATCATCTCAGCGGATTTGACTGATGACCAAGAATCTCATTTGATCGAGGTTCTCGAGAGGAACCACAAGGCAATCAGTCGGTCAGTAGAAGATCTCCAGGGGATAAGTTCGGCCTTGTGCTCACACCACATCTATCTCGTGGATGACACTAAGCCTTCGCGTGAGTTCTGACATAGGCTAAACCCGAATCTTCGAGATATGGTCATGAAGAAAATATCTAAGTGGTGGAGCATCAATTTTATCTACCTCATCTTTGACTCCAAATGGGTTAGTCCATTACACGTGGTACCCAAGAAGACGGGTATCACTACAGTTGTGAGTGAGTCTGGAGAGGAGATTGCTACCCGTGGACCCTCTTCTTGGAGGGTTCGTGTGGACTACAGATGATTGAATCAAGCCATCAAGAAGGATCACTTTCCGCTAAGAGTCATTATTGCTTTCTTGACGGGTACTCAGGGTATAATCAAATGGCCATTGCGCCTGAAGACTAGGATAAGATGACATTCACATGTCCGTTTGGGATGTATGCTTTTAGACAGATGCCCTTTGGATTGTGTAATGCCCCAGCTACATTCCAAAGGTACATGCTTTCCATCTTCTCGGACATGGTGGGTGGCTGTTTAGAGGTCTTCATGGATGATTTTCGATCTACGATGATGGGTTCGATGCTCTTTCTTGCCTAAACCGTGTGCTCCAGAATGCATCAAGTCAACTTATTATATATTGGGAGAAGAGTCATTTTATGATGACTTAAGGGACGGTCCTTGGTCGTATCATCTCAAACAAGGGCATGGAGGTTGATCCTGTCAAGGTGGATATCATCAGGAAACTCAATCCACCGTCCAATTTGAAGTAGTAGCGGTCTTTTCTGGGGCATGTTGGTTTCTATCGACGGTTCATTCAGGACTTCAGTCGTATTGCCCGACCACTTATTGATCTTCTCACGATAGACATCGAGTTCATTGTAGATGATAAGTCTCTTTCGTCATTTGAGACTCTCAGGAATTTTGTTGTACATGCTCTTGTCCTTTAGCTACATGATTGGTCTCTCCCATTTTATGACAGATGCTTATGATTTTTCCATAGGGTTGTGCTAGGACAGAGGAGGGATGCATTGCCTTTCGCCATTCACTACACTAGTCGTACTTTGGATGCTGCCCAACAGAATTATATTGTTATAGAGAAGGAGATGCTAGACGTAGTCTTTGCTTTGAATAAGTTCAGATCTTATATTCTTGGATCTAGAGTGACTATTTACACTGATCACACCGCCATCCATTACTTAATAGCTAAGAAGGATGCCAAGGCATGCTTGACTAGATGGATCCTTCTACTCGAGGAGATTGATATTGAGATTAAGGATAAACCTAGAGTCAAGAATGTGGTGGTAGATCTCCTCTCTCGATTATAGCATCTTGAGGATTCTGAGACAACCACACCTGTCACTGAGACTTTCTCAGACGAGGCGATTCTTGCTATCACCTCTCTCCCATGGTATGTTGACATTGTGAACTATCTTGTTGCCAAGAAAGTTCTATAAGGTTGAACCAGGCAGCGACTTGAGACTTTCCTCGCGAGAGCCAAGTCGTACCATTGGGAGGATGCCACCCTTTACCATTAGGGGAGATAGTGGCTGGCATCAGTGTATTCCTTGGGAGGAGCACCACAACGTCCTCGCCTATTGCCACAAGCTTGAGGCAAGATGACATCACTCCGGGAGATGGACGGCACAAAAGGTTCTCCAATCTGGCCTTTGGTGGCCGACACTCTTCAAGGATTCAGATGAATTCATGAAGAGGTGTATTGTCTATCAGAGGATGGGTAGTTGTGGTCATAGAGACATGATGCGGATGCATCCCATTCACTTGTGTGAGTTTTTTGACGCATGGGGCATCGATATTATGGGCTCAATCCTGAAGAGTCAGGGATTTGAGTACATTTTGTTGATTGTAGATTATGTGAGTTGTTGGGTTGAGGCCATCCCTACCAGAGCCGCTGATGCGAAAACTGTTTACAGATTTTTGAGGAAGAATATCATATCACGGTTCAGGGTTCCTAGAGTTTTGATTTCTAAAGGGGGGGCTCATTTTATCAACGACCCTTGCTAACGAGTTCAGCATAGACCATAGAGTTGTCACTCCATACCATCCACAAACAAATAGTCTTGCAGAGGTTTCGAACCGAGAGATCAAGACTATATTGCAGAAGGTTGTCCGCCTAGATCAAAAGTTTTGGTCACAGCTTTTGGACTCAGTTTTGTGGGCTTATAGGACATCGTTCAAGACTCCATTGGGTACATCTCCATTTTGACTCATTTATGGCAAGCCATGTCACTTACCTATGGAGATCAGACACAAGTCACTATGGGCAGTCACAGAGATATTATTGGATCCTGAGAGTGTAGGAGATCATAGGACAGAAGAGTTGGTAGCCCTGGAGGAGCTTAGAGATACAACCTTTTAGAGTAGTCGGTGGTATAAGAATAGAGTGAAGATATGGCATGATTCTCACATCAGCCATAAGCAATTTGAGCCGAATCAGAGAGTATGACTTGATGCTAGACTGAGGTTATTTCCAAGGAAATTACATAGCATATGGAAGAGACCTTATTTAGTCAGAAAGGTGCATGCCAATGGCGGTATTGATATATCTGAGTTGTCTTCTGAGTCCACCTTTCGGGTCAACGGTCAATGCCCGAAGTCTTTTCTTAATTACGACACACTGATTATTGATGTTGCCTCGGTTCATTTTGTATGAGATGTGCTTTTGATTCTCATCTTATGCATCTCATGCCTAATTTACACTTCTATCCGCCTCTTTGTATATCCATGTTTTCTGTTTTATTCTTTCATTCTTCGATTCTGTTTAACACCCCAGGTCTCGCTTAGGATTCTTGTTATACTTAGGATGTGCTTAATCCTAAGTATAGGGGGTGTTGAACCTGTGTTGTTCATATTTCATTTTGTTCTATTACCTCTGTTTTGTTGCCAACACTCAGGGACATCTGACCCTAAGTATAGGGGAGGTAATATCTGCTTTTCCTTTCATTTATTGTACACTCACTTATCCCTCAACTGTTGATATTCTTTTCTATACTTAGGGATCTTTTACCCTAAGTATAGGTGATGAATCCGTGATTCATCATGCTAAAAGATGAAAATAGAGCTTCATTACCGAGTAATTTGCCGCATTTCATCATTTATTCTGCATTTTTACCAATCATACACTTAGAATTAATAACTGCATTTTAGCACGCATAATTGCATTCATAATCGTCTTCATATTTCCACCTAACTTAATGAATTTTTAACTAATTCATGCCAACTCCAATTGACCTCAAACCAACTCCATTGCGTATATATTACTAACAAGATTAAAGGAAAATACAAAAAATACTAACTCAAATAATTGGCCCATGAGACAAAACTCTAATTTAAGAATAGGCAGACTAAAACACACCTATCTTTCTCATACAATGTTCGATTTAGGTCTACTTACTTTTAAAGTAATATATATTCAAATACCTTCAAAACAAGACTAATTTCATAAAAATCAAAGCTCATATGTGAAATTTGGGTTTTGGGCCTCTTTTGCATATTTTCTGTTTTAGCAATATTTGACCTGATATTTATGTACATAATTAACCTTTTTTATTTTATTTATTTTCATTTATATTCTTTGATGAAAGTTTTATTAAAATACACAAAAATCCAAATTCAAAATGAGACTGAAATCAAAGAAACCAACCAAATCTGCGTGTCCCTTGTAAGTCTGTACAATTATCTCACGCTTTCCCACTTTAATTTATTCTCATATTTTCTTATTTATTAAAAATAAAAAAATAGATTATTATGTAAGTATTTATTTTTTTTATTTTATCGTATTTTTTCTCGATTCTTTCTCTTAATTAAAAATCACAAAAATTCAAAACCCAAAAATCAAGGTATTCTATGTATATAGAGTACCCCAAAAATATCATTTTGCACAGATGACCTCTTTTACTCTTGATTCATTCATGAAAATTGTAGATGTCATCGAGACGAGCAACTTTCATGGAGAGTTTTTTTTATCTGAGGTCGTTAGCTATTTCTTTCCAATTTATCTTTGTCTTTTTATTCTTGAATTTTCTGGAGTTGGCACGTGGCACCTCCTAGAGCCTCCACGTGTCACTCAATTTTTGCCTTTTTATTCTTCTTTATAAAAATAAAAAAACCCACATGTGCATGGCACGTGAGGTCCTCCATCCTTCCCTCTTCTTCTTTCCAGTCAACCCTATCCCCTCGTCGCACACCTACTCTCCTCTCAGCGTCCTCCGGTGTTGACCAACCGTCCCTGCAACCACCGGAGCCCCGCATCCGTAGTAACCAACCTCTGCACCTTTGCCACCCTCTCCCTATTTAAGTCACCTCCAGCTCGTGATCGCTCTTCATCCGCCATCAACATGAGGGAGAGCCCCAACTTCAGCAACTTCGACGGTGATAGCCTCGGAGGAAGGTTTAGAAGGTGACGATGAGCTCGATATCCAAACATTCACGAGATCCAAGGTGCCTCCAAGAACCTTGCAGCAGCTCCTCCAGAGCATCTAAGCGTTAAGGTCTCCTCCTCAATGGACCTTTAGAGGCGAAGATAGGTGTGGTGCCCTCTCCTCCTTCCCAAGCGAGAGAACCTCAGGTATAATCTCCTTCCTCCTTTCTTTTCTCTCTTCTTCCTCATTCTTTTTCTTCGCTTTCCTTTTCCTCCTCTTCTTCTTATCCTCCTATTATTAATCCTCTATTTCTTCGTCTTTCCCCTATTTCCTAGTCACCACCACCGTCTTTCACCTTGACCTTCTCTTTCAATCGTTCCTCGACAGCTTCATCGATGGCTACGCCATTGACAACCGACGCTCCCCCGCGGCTGACCAGCCACCACCCACAACAGGCTGCCCCTCCCCCGTGCATCTCCAAAACCCTTGCATGCCTCCAGTACTTGCCCAGTCGCAACACGTCACTCCAGTCACGAACAATACGTCGATCGCCTTCTTCACCAACCCGTGGACGTGCCTCCACGCGCAGCTAGCCTTTCACCGTGGCCCGCTCCACCTTCCTCTCCACCAACCCGCAGCAGTGTGTCGGTTGCTCTAGGATACCGTCCTAGAGATTCGCCCCTTCAGCGCACACGCCACCACTTGCTACGTCTGCAGCGACCGCCGTACCTTTCTCCGCCGCTAAGCAGTCCCGTGCCAGAAGCTCGCACATGCGCCACCGCGTCCGTGCCATCGCTTCGCCATCCGCCTCTAGTATCGCCTATTTACGACGCCACCCTAGCCATCTAAGGGCACGTGTTGCGCATGTGCCCTTAGGGATTTTTGCATATCCGCCCCTGAGTATTGGTAATTACAATTCAATCCTTCTACTGCATCTTCTTTGTTTATTTATTTATTGTGGTTTGCAAACAGAACAATGTGTTCTCCCTTCTTTTTGGAGATCTTTATTGCATCAATTTATTTATTGAAAATAGGCACTATGTTCTACAATTAATTACCTACATTGTGGCATGCTCATCATATTTTATGACATACAGTTAATTAATTATTAATTGTTTGGTGCAAAAGTACATATTTTACCCATTTTGTGCTTCTAAATTCAAATAAAATTAACCATAATTCCAAAAATTACCAAAAATTCAAGGATCATAGAAGTAATTGCTAATTAGATTGTGCCCAAAAAGAATTGCATCTGCATGCATATTTTGCTTTATAAAAATCATTTTGTGAATTTTACTAATTATTTTTTAATAGGTATTAAATTCAACATTTTTAGGGTTTGGAAATTCTCTTAGATATATTACCTACTAATATATCGTGGATAATTTTATTTCCTGAAGATAAATAAATTTAATATTTATCATAATTAATTATTGAAAATCTCATTGTCTGCATTCATTTAATCATAGAATTTTTATATTGCATCCAAAAATTCCAAAAAATACATTAGCCTAATTTCATCATATTTCGTATTCCGGCCAAATATCATAATTTTTGGACATTGTTTGATCGTAAATTGCATTTTAGTCCCCGAATTTGATTAGAATTGCATTCCATTCATTATATGCATTAAAAAAATTATAAAAATACCTCTTTGAAAACCTAACTTCGAGATCGACTTTAAATTATTCTAAGGATACAATTGCCAATCTGAGTTTGACCTTAGACTTATCAAGTAAAAAAAGTTGACGCTCGCTTTAATTGACACACATTAATTAAAATAAAAGGTCGTTTTGATTAACCCTCAAATTGCCCGAATACTACAATAAATCAATGTTATTAAAAGGGTAATTTTCAGGTTCGTTAAATGGCATCGTTGTCAGGGAGGCACGACTTATGTTATTTTTAGAAATCAAGTTTTTAGGTTTTCCACCCCCGGGTATTCTGACCCCCGATTTTCTTGTATTTATTTCTCTTTACTCTCAGCATTTTTTCTTCCTTTTCTTTTATTTTGTATATTTGTTTCTATGAATATCTCTAATATTTGATCTTTTATTTCTCGTGTGAGGTACTCGGTGGACTTGGAGTAGCTCTCTTGGAAGCCGATGCAACTTGAAGCGACCGGATGCATGAGGAATTTTATTTTTGGAGAGAGAGGGGTCTTCTTTAATTTATAGTTAATTTCTCATTTTCAGCGGTTTCCGATCGGGTTCTTGTGTGTGTAAAAGAGACTGAACTTTTTTTATGTGGTGTGTCGGCCTGTTTTACCCTCCAGTGAGGGTGGGGTCCGACTTGAGTGGTAAAATTAGGATAGGCACACAATAGTGTAATTTCAAACGTGTTTGCCTCCTTCATAATTTAAGACCATACTTACACTCTAATCATATGCACCTTAGATCGTTTTCACTTAGTTAAATTCAATTCACATCTTCGCACTAAGTATAACTATTTGATAGGTGTTGTTTCATTGCTTGCATTTCATATAGTATAAAATTTTCAATTATGTATTGCATCCCGCATGAAGAACGAGAGGATCACTGTAAGTCTTCTGAGCTGAGCATGCATCATTGATTTCATCATGCATTTGCTTTTTCTGGACTCTCCCTTGGTTTTATCACTTAAAATTAAAGGAAATTGGGATTGTCCATCAAGCGTGCTTTGTGTGGTGGACTAAACTCAGTGAAAATTAAGCTTAAAATTAGGACTGTTAATACAACTTGAATAAAAAATGCATTAAAATTGAAATTATCTTGGAGGAGTAATCCTCTCATTGTTTGATTTTACTTGCAAGTGAGAGAGGGGTGAACACTAGGATAAATCCAAGCCAGGATTTTCATATTGACTACTGATTATACAAAAAATGATTAGTCACTTCTTAGTGAGGATCTATGGGTAGCCGGTAGACGGTCCGGATTTCCTTAGCAGAGTGGGAGGTTTAAAGGACACAGCGTAAGGTTCCGTCCTCAAGTAACGTGTAACCTTACTCATATGGTCTGTACTTACTCCCATACTGGCTGAAAGTCAGTGCAACTAGTCGTAAGAGATGGGACGGTTTGTAGGGAAATACATGCACCTAACAGCTCGTTAATTGCTTCCAATTTTGCATATCGCCAATAAAAACAGACAAGATAATTTGATCGAACCTTCATGGCCTCCATTGTGTTGAGCTGGTGAAAATGGGGTTTGCTTTGTGTTTTCATTCAGGGGTGTGCATTCACAAACTATGCTCTTAACACCCCCTATCGCTCCACGTTTAAAATTGTGCTTTTGATTCAAAACCTTTTGACATGGAGAATGAAAGATTGAGGTAATTATTGCAAAGACTCCACAAGACTCTCACTGACCTTTCCAAATCGACCATCCTCACAGGTTTAGGGACACTCCTCCCATGAATTCCCTTGGTTTCATGGACACTCTTCCCATGAGACTAAGGCCAATAATTCATTTTTCATTCTGAAGACGCATACCAACCCTCTCTTCTCTCACCACATCGAGGAAGACTCTCACCTCGATGCTTCTAGATCGCCTTCTTACCCAACTATTAATTCAAACCCTTTGTATTCTGAAGGTGAAGAAGACCAAGATAGCGAGATGCCTCCCAAGAAGAGCATGGATGATGAGGGAGATCATGACATATTTCAGAACATTCTAGCTAGACTTGCACATGCTGAACAGAGAAATGAATTATTCATGCAGGAACTTGGACAATTAAGAAATGAGGGGGGATCGATGAGAGATGCCTACAATTCCAGTGTCGTACAGAATGAGAACCAGATTATAGGCTGGTAGTACCGCTAAATGATGGAGAACTAAAACCCCACTTCTTGACACTCTTGCCAAAATTTTATGGCAACACATTAGAGGGATTGTACATGTTCCTGCAAGAGTTTGAAATGGTATGTGACAATCTAGGATGACCTGGTGTAGCACAAGATTACATACATCTTAGAGCCTTCTCCTTTATTGTAGCATAGAAAGCCGCCTATTGGCTGAAGAATTTGGGGAGGGTAGTCACCACATGGGATGCATTGAAGGACCTATTCCTCAAAAAGTTCTATCCGTTGAGTAGAACTAATCAGATGAGGTCCCATATACCAAGTTTTATGTAGATGTCCAATGAGCCTTTCCGCGAGGCATGGGAGAGATTCAAGGACCTAATTCAGAAATGCCCAGGTCATGATATCGGTCGACCAATCTTGGTCCAGAATCTATACAGTGGTCTAACTCCTGAAGTCCAAGGATTGTTGAATGTTGTCTGTAGAGGTAGCTATCTGAACAAAGGAGCTGACGCAGTTTGGATGGTTTTAGATCAGACGGCAGAGACCTGCCGCACCAGATCATCAAGCAGGGCTTATGACAAGCCACCTCCCTCTCGTGTATCACATGAGGTGGTAAGAACATCTGCACCCGATTTGGAGAATGACCTACTCCCCGGCATGGGGATAATCAGTGATAAGTTAACTAAGGTTGGCCAGATCGGGAAAGAAGGTGAGTGAAATACACAAGCTCGCTGAATGAGAGAACCTCGCTAAGCTTCCAAAATAGATGGCAGAATTAGTTGATCGGGTATCTAAGATCAAGATACATGTCTTATCTACTCCTCCTGCTCCCATCTACCGAGTGCATCACATTCAGGAGCAGCCCATGCAGGGGTCTTACAACACATGTACTCCGGGACAACCTGAGGTCCATAAAAGCCAATCATGCAGACAAACATCAAAAACCCCACAAGTATGGGAGGTGAATGGGATATGGTAAACCAATGATCCCAATGCTACACAACAACACCAGCAACAACACACACATTACCCCCCTCAGCCTCAATATCGTCAGTTTCAAGCCCCTCAGCAGCAACAGTACCCTCATCAGTAGAACCAGTATCATCGGTAGGTTCAGCAGGGACCTAACAAACCGCAGCAAGGTCAGCAGCAGCAGTCCCAGAGGCAGGACCACAGAGCCTCATCTTATAGTACCTCTGACTTGTAGAGGATCCTGGATGAGCTCAAACTCATCCACAATGAGCAGCATGATCAGAGAGTAGACATCAATAAGCTTTCACAATGGCACGATGAGTTCACCAGACCCAAGACCTCCATCCCAGCATAGGTTCAGGTTAAACCCAATAACCTGAACCAAGGGCGGAATCTCCAGAAGGATCAGGTATACTATTTCGATTTTTTAAAATCATATCATGAGATTATATCACATGGTATTCACCATCTTACTCTCAGGAGCAGTAGGACCGTGCAGACCCCTGATCTGGCACAACAGGGTAGAGCGGAAGATACCGATGAGCCAACCCTAGTGGATAGCTCAAAGGAGGAGGATCATCATCACCAGCAACGTCTTCAGGATCACCATGGGGATTTGAATCCCCAAAAGTCTAAAAAATCAAAAGATCAAGAAAATCCAAAAAGAAGAATAAAGCAACATCAATCATGATCGCGAGCACCGAGTCTTCGGGAGATGAGAAGACCACTTTGGATGCATCACCAGCAGTTTTTCCAGCTTCAGTTTCAGTTCCATTTCATGCATGTCAGTCGAGTCATGTTCACTGTCTGAGTACAAGAAAGAGTCATGTACAACTAAATTTTAATTTCAATAAAAACTCAGATGATGATATTTTCGTTTCACATCATGAGCCTCCCATCCCTTTCCCTCGGGCTTTATCTAAGGGAAAGAAGAAAATTTCTCAAAAAATGATCTTGACATTTTAGAGATGGAAAGGATGTGCAATGAGAATGTTAAAGTTCAAATGCATTTCCTCCAATTAGTGGATATGGTTCCTGCATTTAATAAGTACCTAAAGGCGAGATGCACACATGTTAGGACTGGCAGGAAAAGAACACTAGAATAGTGAAGCATGTGTTGTCCATAACCACTACCTTATGTAATCTACAATGATATTCCAAGGAAAAAGAGAGATCTAGGGGCACACTTCGTCACCAATCAGATCACTAACACATCATTTGCTCGTACTCTACTCGATAACAGTTCCTCGATCAATTTACTGCCATATTCCCTCCTAGATCGACTAGATTTAGGACCTCTGAATAAATCAAGAGCACTTTTACTATTTGTAGACCAATCTATTAAGAGGCCTAAGGGAATGTTGAAGGATGTTATCCTTGACATTGAGGAGAAGCGGTACAAAGTGGACTTCATAGTCCTATACATGGAATGTCTCCGAAGATGGCAAGATTCCCATATCATACTCGCTCGCCCTTTTCTGAGGACGATCGGAGTTATCTTTGCTTATACTCCGGGGAAGATACACTTTCATGCACACGATGAAAGTGTAGAGTTAGAAATGCAGCAAACAAACTGGAAGAGACATGATTCGGAGAGCAGTACAGAGTATCTCTCATCAGAAGCAGAGTGCTACAGAGTTGACTTAGTTGATCACCGACAGCAGCAGTCAACTTGGGTTGATAGGTCCCTCTCACCAGGAGAGGAAAATGTAGACGAGGTCATTAGACAAATCCTGCATAATCAAACTTTATCCATAGGAGAAGTTTCTCATGCACCCCCTATGCCCTCGATGACTCATAAGCCAGCTTAGGCTTGTCAGACATGTTCCCTTCAGGTCAATCATAGGATGATGATGATTAGTCGAACGCGGCCTTTGACGACTACTTGGACACTTTTGACGATTCGACTCCAGAGCTGAATTAGTTGGTGGTCAGTACTTTAGAGACAGATCCAACCACTATCAGCACAGAGCCAGAGTTGATTGAGCCAGATGTTCTCGAGACCATACTTTACCTGAACTCAAACCATTACCCACCACACTCAAATATGCCTTCCTTGCAGGCCCACCTCGGAAGTTTCCAGTCATTATCAGTTCTACATTGACTGGAGAGCTGAATTTCGCTTGTTAGTGATTCTTTAAAAGAACTGCAAGGCCATATGCTGGATCATGTCTGATCTTCACGGGATTAACCCAACTTTGTGCTCACACAATATTTACCTTGAGTAAGGTGCTAAACCCTCTCGTGACTTCAGTGCGGGTTGAATCCAAATTTACAAGATGTGGTCAAGAAGGAGATTGAAAAATGTTGTGATGCAGGGTTTATATATCCCAACTCTGATTCCAAGTTGGTGGCACCACTTCATGTAGTCCCTAAGAAGGCGGGACTTCAGATAGTCACCAGCTCAGATGGAGAGGAGATTGCGATGCGAGTACCCACGTCATGACGTGTCTGTGTAGATTACAAACGCTTGAATGCTGAGACGAAGAAGGATCATTCCCTTGCCCTTCATAGACCATATCCTAGAGTGACTTGCAGGGAAAGAATTCTTCTGCTTTTTAGATGGGTACTCAGGCTATAACCAAGTAGCCATCACTCGAGAGTACCAGGAAAAAACCACCTTTACATGTCCATTCGGTACGTATGCATTTAGATGCATGCCCTTTGGGTTAAGTAATGCATCGGGGACCTTCCAGCGGTGCATGATTGCAATATTTGCCAAGATGGTGGGCGATTTCTTGGAGGTCTTCATGGATGACTTCTCGATCCATGGAGACTCATCTGATATTTGTCTATCTCATTTGGATCGATTACTCAAAAAGTGCAATGAAGTAAATCTAGTGCTCTCTTGGGGAAAAACTATTTTATGGTTTAAGAGGGCATTGTGTTGGGGCTTGTCATCTCCAAAAGGGGAATAGAAGTTGACCCCACCAAGGTGGATCTGATCAAGAAACTTCAACCACCAACCAATATTAAGAAAGTACGGTCATTCCTTGGGTATGTCGGTTTTTATCGTAGATTCATAAAGGACTTCTCAAAGATTACCCGACTGCTAACATAGCTCTTAGAAAATACATGGAGTTCATTGTAGTTCACATGTGTTTTTAGGCCTTTGAGCTCCTGAGAGAAAAATCATGGATGCTCCTATCCTACAGGCTCCAGATTGGTCTCTTCATTTTGATATTATGAAAGATGCTTCGAACTTTGCCGTTGGGGCCGTGTTGGGACAAAGGAAAGAAGGAATTCCTTAAGTTGTCCACTATGCAAGCAAAGTACTCGATCAGACTCAACGGAATTACACCGTCACAGAGAAGGAAATTCTTGTTGTGGTGTTCACCTTAGACAAATTCATGTCACATCTTTTAGGGTCTAAGGTCACCGTGTTTACTGATCACATAGCCATAAAGTACCTCGTGTAAAAAAAGGACGTGAAGGCGCTTCTTCTTAGGTGGACCCTATTACTTCAAGAGTTTGATTTGTAGATCAAAGATAAGCCAGGAGTAAAGAATGTGGTGGTTGATCACCTCTCCTGCCTAGAGTCACCTAGTTCCTCTGAGACTGACCCCGTCAAGGACTCCTTCATGATTGGCCCAAGAGAAGAATTGGTCGGCTTAAGTCGGAATCTAGCAAATAGCATTGGGAGGATTCGTTCCTTTTTCTGAAGCTCTGGATTGTGTCTGGTGGAGGTGTATTCCTCGGGAGGAATACATGAGTGTCCTCACCTACTGTCATTCCTTGGAGGCAGGAGGACATCACTCCGGGAATAGGACCGCATGGAAAGTACTTCAGTGTGTCTTATAACCACCGACCATGTTTCGTGATGCATATGCATTTGTTAGGTCATGTCCAGTATGTCAAAGAACAGGAGGGACTGCCGGTTCCAAAGACGAAATGCCCATGTAACCAATCATTATGGTTTGTTGTTTTAGATGCATGGGGCATAGATTTCATGGGCTCATTCCCTAACAGCAATGGCTATGAGCACATTCTCTTGGAAGTTGATTATCTCTCTAGGTGGGTGGAAGCTATCCCTACCCGAGTCGTGGATAACAAAACTATCTGCAAGTTCATGAATGATCACATCATTTTACGGTTCAGGGTTCCCAAAGTCATCATTTTTGACAGGGTTAGCCACTTTGTTAATAGGAAAATGAGAAAGTTGACAAAGCACTATGACATCGAACACCGTGTCGATAGCCCATACCACCCACAATCGAATGGCATGGACAAGGTGTCGAATATGGAGGTTAAAGTCATTTTGCAGAATTAGTCCACCATGAAAGGAAGAACTAGTCCCAATTATTGTACCAAGTTGTATGGGCATACCAGACAACTTACAAACCCCGCTTGGAGCCTCCCCATTCAGGAAGGTTTATGGAAAGCCAAGTCATCTGCCCACTAAGCTTATACACAAATCCAAATGGGAAATTAAGAAAGTAAATTGGAACACTCATGAAGGACAACAGAGTGGAAAGATGGATCTAAACGAGCTTCTGGAAATCAGAAACAAGGCATATGATAACAGTGTGATTTACAAGGACAAAATCAAGCATTTGCATGATCAGTATATCAGACGAAAGAATTTTGTTCCAGGGCAGAAAGTAAGTTTCTTCAATGCCAGGTTGAAGATTTTTCAAGGCAATTTGAAATCCAAATGGACAGGACCCTTCATTGTCAGAGAAGTAAATACGAACGACAATGTATGGATTTCAGAGCTTACAAATGGTGCACAGCCGTTCATTTTGAACGGGCAGCTGCTGAAGCATTTTGTAGGATCAGATGAGCAGTTAGCCCAAGTTGAGGACATATCATTCATGCGCATTCTAGAATCCCACGATCTAATATTAGGGAATGCATGAATTCACATCACTTTCATATCTGTATTTTATTCAAGATCCGATCGACTCTTATACTCATTCTGATCCTATACTTAGGTTGACAAGAGCCTGAATATAGGGGGGGTCAATGCTCATCCTGTATATATTCATCCAATTCTCCTCTTGACCTCGATCACCTCATTTTTTATCTTCTAATACACTTCGGTGGTCCATAGCCTAAGTATAGGGGGGAGGTCGACTTCTATACTCCTTTTTATTTTATTGTTCTCTCCTATGCTTATCATGAGCTATGTATCTTCGTCGCTTCTTGTGCTCTGAGTACATAGCACACGCTAAGTATAGGGGGCGTGTGTATATTACATATATATTATACCCATAGCTCATACTTTCACATATTTTTGTATATATTATGCAATAATTATGGGATGGGTAAAAGTCCAAAAAACAAAATGAAAAAAGGGAAATTCTCTCTTGCATATCATCCTTGCATACGAATAAAAAAATCTTGCACCTCATTTTCGCCTCATATGCATCTATATTTCGTTTGCATATCTAGTATATGCAAAGGGAAAAGTTACTGGGTTCTGAACTAAGTTATGAATAAAAGTAGAGAGTGGCCTTGACTTGACCTTAATCTGCCTAATTCTAGAAGAACTTCATTGAGAAAGAGGATTTTTGAAGCTTCAAGTCTTTTGACTTATTTCTTCGAGTTCCACATGATAATGTGCAACCTTTGACTCTTAGTGTCTAACCTGGTCTCCTAATTCTGTGTATACATTTTGAGTAGGGAATCTGTTCTCTCGCACTATGCACTTAGCTCAACTCAGACGGGGTGTTGGAAGACTATGTGGGTCTCTTTTCTGGTAGCGTGGGCATCTAAAGACCGGAGTACGGGTTGAAGTAAAGTTTCGGAAAAGGGGTGGATGGATGGGCACAATTTTTTCTAAGATCCCAAAACATGTATGGAAAAAAAGATTCCATATCTGTAGGGGCACAAAAAGATCCATCATAGTTACTAAAAATCCATACCAAAAAGAAGCCAAACTACCAAATAATATTTGACCAAAAATATCCAAGCTTCAAGAAAACCTACAGATCTTAGTGAAGACTTGGCTAAACTGACCGGCTTCACAAGGAGAGGTGACTACACTGGTCACCCTCAAGTTCTTTTCCCTTTCTTCTCATTTCCCTTCCTTTTCGATTGTGAAGGCAACGCGACAGACCTTAGAAGGAAATACCTGACTTCCTGAGGATGAGTTATTGGGAGGGAGGTTTGCATGGTAGTTTGACATTATTGATGGGAAGAGTTAAAACCTTTCACACACACGAGACAATTGTTCAATGTTCATGGGATATGCTTTGGGAGAAGGATTGATCTAAGATGACTTCTGAGGCGGAACTGTTAAAATGATTTTAAAAATCCTAAGTTTCACAGAAGTTCCTCCACACTACTAATCCAAAGGCCGGGTCAATCTCCATTTTCACCTTGTGTTCATGACCTTGGTATGGAACCCAAAATCATTTCACTTTTGCATTTCATTTTAGTTGCTTGGGTACGAGCAAGGTTTAAGCATAGGGGGATGATGATTCTGTGAATCATCACACTAAAAATTGAAAAAAGAGCTTTGTTCTAGAGTAATTAGTTGCATTTCATCATTTATTCTGCATTGTTACCATTCATACACTTAGAATTAATATCTACATTTGTAGTACGAATAATTGCATTCATTATCATCTTCATATTATCACCTAACTTCATGCATTTTAACTAAATCATGCCAACTCCAATTGACCTCAAACAAGATCTATTGTGTACATATTACTAGCAAGATTAAAGGAAAAATACAAAAAATTACTAACTCAAATATTTCGCCCGTGAGACAAAACTCCAATCTCAGAATAGACAGACTAAAACTCACATATCTTTCTCATACAGTGTCTGATCTATGTCTACTCACTTTTAAAGTAATATATATTCAAAGGCCTTCAAAACAAAACTAATTTCATAAAAAAATCAGAGCTCATATGTGAAAGTTGGATTTTGGGCCTCTTTTGCATATTTTATATTTTAGCAATTTTTGACCGAATATTTTATGTACATAATTAACCCTTTTTATTTTATTTATTTTTCTTTTATATTCCTTGATGAAAGTTTTATTAAAATGTACAAAAATCCAAATTCAAAATGATACTGAAATCAAATATACTGACCAAGTCCGAGTGTCCCTTGTAAGTCTATACAATTATCTCACGTTTCCCACTTTATTTTATTTTCCTATTTTCTTATTTATTAAAACTCCAAAAAATATGTTATTGTGTAAATATTTATCTTTGATTTTATCGTAATTTTCTCGGTTTTTTCTCTTAATTAAAAATAAAAAACTACAAAATCAAAAAAAATCAATGTATTATATGTACATAGAGTACCCCAAAAATATCATTTTGCACAGATGACCTCTTTTGCTCTTGATTCATAAAAGTTGTAGATCTCATCGAGACGAGAAACTTTCATGAAGAAAATTTTTCGATCCGAGGTTGTTTGTTATTTCTTTTCAATTTATCTTTGTCTTTTTATTCTTGAATTTTATGGAGTTGACATGTGGCAGCTCTTAGAACTGCCACATCACTCACTTTTTGCCTTTTTATTCCTCTATAAAAATTTAAAAAAACACACGTGCATGGCACGTGAGGTCCTCCATCCTTCCCGCTCCTTCTTTCCAATCAACCCTATCCACTTGCCGCGCACCCACTCTCCTCTCTACGTCCTCTGGTGTTGACCAACCGACCCCGCAACCATCGGAGCCCCGCACCCATCGCAACCAACCTCCGTACCTTCGCTGCCCTCTCCCTATTTAAGTCACCTCCAGCCCGTGATCGCTCTTCATCCTCCAATGACGTGAGGGAGAGCCCCAACTTCAGCACCTTCGACGGTGACAGCTTCGGAGGAAGGTTTAGAAGGCGACGACGAGCTCGATATCCAAACCTTGGTGAGATCCAAGGTGCCTCCAGGTACCTTGAAACAACTCCTTCGGTGTAGCTAAGCTTCAAGGTCTCCTCCTCGCTGGACCTTTGGAGGCGAAGATAGGAGCGGTGCCCTCTCCTCCTTCCCAAGCGAGAGAACCTATGGTATAATCTCTTCCCTCCTTTCTTTTCCTTCTTCTTCCTCGTTCTTTTTCTTCGCTTTCATCTTCCTCTTCTTCTTCTTCTCCTCTTGTTAGTCCTCTGTTTCTTCGTCTTTCCCATGTTTCCTAATCGCCACCACCGTCTTTCAACCTCGACCTTCTTTTTCAATCGTTCCTCGACACACTTCATCGATGGCTATGCGATCAACAACCGGTGCTCTCCCACGGTCGACTAGACAACACCCATAGTAGGCCACCCCTCCCCCGTGCGTCTCCAAAGCCCTTGCGCGCCTCCAACACTTGCCCGTTCACAGCACATTGCTCCACTCATGGACATCATGCCAATATCAATCTTTACCGACCCATGGACGTGCCTCCTCCAGCAGCTAGCCTTCCTCTCCACCAACCTGCGGTCGTGTGTCGGATGCTCCAGGCCGCCTCCCAGGAGATTCGCCCCTCCAGCGCACACGCCACCGCCTGTTATGTCTGCAGCGACTGTCGCACCCTTCTCCGCCACTAAGCAGCCCTATGCCAGAAGCTCGCACGTGTGCCACCGCGCCCGTGCCACTGCTCCACCATCCGCCTCCATCGGCCATCCGCTCTCCCTGTCTCGAGCAGGTCACCTCTACCGCTCAGCCACAGGAGCCATCACCATTCATCTCTAGACGCAGGCACGTGACCACTACCTAATGTAGGGAGACAATTGCAAAGGTGCCCTCCATGATCTTCCTTATCATAGCAAGGATCGAGAGTCACGTGCTCTACACGGGACTCTTGGAAATTTTGCAAGGGCATCCCTGGATTATCACCTATTTATGACGCCACCCTAGCCATCTAAGGTCACGTGTGCACTTAGGAATCTTTTTCATATATGCCCTTGAGTATCGATAATTACAATTCAGTCCTTCTACTGCATCTTCTTTATTTATTTATTTATTTATTTATTTATTTATTTATTTATTGTGGTTTGCAAACATGACCTTGTATTCTCCCTTCATTTCGGAACTCTTTATTGCATCAATTTATTTAATAAAAATAGGCACTTTGTTCTACAGTTAATTCTCTATACTGTGACATGCTCATCCTATTTATGATATGCGGTTAATTAATTATTAATTATTTGGTGCAAAAGTACGTATTTTACCCATTCCGTGCTTCTAAATTCATATAAAATTAACCGTAATTCTAAAAATTACCAAAAATTCATGGATCGTAGAAGTATTTGCTAGTTACATTGTGCCCAAAAAGAATTGAATTTTCATACATACTGAAAGACATATTTTGTTAATGGCCACCTCCTTGGTGTTGAGGAGAAAAACCAAGAGCTGCGTAGTGAAGCGGTTGCCCAGAATTGACTGTGGAATCAAAGACACAATATTTACCCATGCTCGAATTGATGACGAGTCACCAATTAATATCCTTCTGACCTCTATTTTTAACGAGCTCAAACTTAGACCTATCAGGAAAATACGAGAGATCGTTCAACTGGCTGATCGATCGATAAAGCGGTCGAGAGGAACCAATTCTGTCATTATTACATTCCAAGGTGCTATGCTCAAAATAGACTTCACGATTATTAATATTGAGCATCAAGAAGAATTCACCCAGTCTCCGATCATTCTCGGAAAGCCATTCTTGGTATTAGCTATGCAATTATTGAATGTGAGACTCGAGAAATCAATTTTACAGCATTGAGAACAATTCGATCTCAACAAATCTTTGAGGAACCACGATTTTCTGAGGCAACCCATGAAGCCCTCGACAGCCGTAACCAAATGGTAGAAGAGCCCTACCATGCTGCCACACCTGAAATAACAGCTGTTAAAGAGACTATTGGTTTAGAGACTCTCCCCCCTATTCCATTTCCCACTTCTCTCACCATGCAAAATGACTTCGATTATGATCATGAGACTTATGCATGGGTGCATCCCGAGTCGGCCAAGATCTCCTCTGACCACATTAATCAAATCAACCTGACACCGGAATGCTCCAACATCAACTCAATTGAGAACGAACATGCAGAGACTCTCCCCATTATTCTGTTTCCCGCTGCTCTCACCATAGAAAACTGTTTCTTATATGATCCTAAGACATATGCATAGGCTCACCCTGAGTCAACTTACTCCGACTACCTTGACCAGATCTTTCCAACTCAGGAGTGCACCAACATTAAGAAGACTAAGAACAAACACGCAGGACGAACACAGACCAAGGAGAAAAATTTCAATGGCTATTCATCTAGAGACTCAAGTGTCAACACCTCACTCCAAGGACCAACACCTTCACGAAATGAAATGACTACTCCTGCATCTAAAAAGAAATCCGCCTTCGACCTTCCGGTCGATGAATGGTCTGATGATCCCTCGTCAGGTCCGAAAAAGGTAATCTACATAAGTGAGGTATGTTCGGCAGTTTTAAAACCCTACCTTTGCAAAGATCCAAACTTCGATTCCCATTGGACGACTCCCGTTCCTCACTATTATTCATCCGAAGCCAATTCTCTTGGTCTCATTAAATACACCGGAATAATTTCTTATGAGCTAACTAAGACTGGTGCTTCAGAGTATTCATTCGACGATAAATCGCTTGATCCCAAGAAGGAACGAAATCTGAGAAAACAACTGAAGAAACTAAAAGACGAGAATATTTTGGAGTACGTCCACTTTCAAATACTATTTCTATGAGGATAACTGCGATGATGGTTATCTTTAATCTGACTCATACTCATCATCTACTATCCAGCATGATTTCTCTGAGGATAACACTGATAATAGTTGGGAATCATATGCTTCATCTCCTTTTTATCATTACAATCTCCCACCATAGGCTCACAAAAAGATCGGTCGAAAACTACCTTAATCATCGGCTACCCACCCTCCCTTCCGACCGCATCGGTCTCCTTGTACATCTTCTTCCTCTACTTAGGTCAAGGCCTAAGTATAGGGGGGACCGATGCCATCTCTATATACCATTCCCCTCATTAAATTCCTTCTCACGATCGCCTCATTTTCACCCTTCTTCCGTACTTAGGATGACCATAGCCTAAGTATAGGGGAACCGATGCCCATCTGTATATACTCTCCTCATTCATGTATCCCAACCACCTCATTTTCGCACTTCTTCTATACTTAGACTGTTCACAACCTAAGTATAGGGGGGTGGACCGATGTATCTTGTTCTTTTTCTTTTTCTTTCACTCTTTTACGCTTAGCCCAAGCTATGTCTTCTCCACGCTTCTTGTGCTCTGAGGACACAACACTCGCTAAGTATAGGGGGTGTGTATATATACTGTGTATATGTTTTACCGATATCTCGTACTTTCGTGTAAGTCTATAGGTATTTACGGGATGGGTAACTAACTTGAAAAAAACAAAAAACAAATAAACAAAAGAAAAAGAAAAAGAGAGAGTTCTGCTACTAACACTGACTATGTCCAACAATTTTTTTTTAAAAAAAGGGCTTCTTATTCATTTCTGCATAAAAAATCTCAAAAAAAACCCCTTGCATAAAAAATCAAAAGTAAAAAAAATGGCTGCATTTCACACACTTGCACTTCATCCAGCACTACATTCATTTGCATTTGTGAAAAGCCTTTGGGTTCTGAACCGAGTTATGAGCAGAAATCGAGAGTGGTCTGGACTTTACCTTAATCCACCTAATTTTCAGAGGAACTTCACCGAGAAATAGGATTTTAGAAGCTTCAGGTCTTTGACTTAAATCTTTGAGTTCCACATGACAATGTGCAGAATTTGACTCTTGGTGTCTAACCTGGTCTCTTCATTCTAGGTACGACTCTGGAATTGGGAATCAATTTGTACTCCAGTACTAAGCACTTAGCTCAACTCAGACGGGATGTTGGATGACTGTGTGAGTTTCTTTTCTGGCAGCACGGACATCTAAAGACCGGAGTACGGGTTGAAATAAAGCTTCGAAAAATGGATGGACGGCTGGGTACAATTTTTTCTAAGACCCTAGAACATGTATGGAAAAAAAAGATTCTATATATGTAGGAGCATAACAAGATCCAAGCAGAGCTACCAAAAATTCAAATACAAAGAAGCCACTACCAAATAAATATTTGACCAAAAAGGTCCAAGCTTCAAGAAAACTTGCTGATCTTGGTGGAGACTTGGCTAAACTAGCCAGCTTCACAAGGAGAGGTGACTACACTGGCCAGCCTCCATTTTTTTCATTTTCTTCTAATTTCTCCCTCTATTCGATTGTGAACACAGCACGACGGACCTTAGAATGAAATACCTGACTCCTTGAGGACGAGTTATTGGAGAGGAGGTTTGCATGGTAGTACGACATTCTGAATGGGAAGAGCTAAAACCTTTCACACATATGAGTTGATTGTTCAATGTTCATGGGGTATGCTTTGGGAGGAGGATTGATCTAAGATGACTTCTGAGCCGAAACTGTGACAATGATGTGTAGAACTTGAAGGCTGTTAATTTTAAAATTCTAAATCTCACAGAAGTTCCGCCAAACTAATAATCCAAAGGTCGAGTCTAGTTTCATTTTCACCTTCAGCTCATGGTCTTGTTATGGAATCCAATCTCATTTCTCCTCATGGCATTTCTTTTGATGCTCATGGACGAGCATGGTTTAATTAAGCTCTAATCCCTAAAAATCATTGGCATTTCTTCATTTATATTGCATAATTAGCATTCATGCATATTTTGATAAGAATTGCATTTTATCACTCGTTATTGCACAAAATAAGAAGCCAAAAATCCCAATCAAATTGATAAGAATTGCATTTTATCATTTTAACCAATTCATGCTAACTCCAAATGACCTGAAACCACCTCCACAGTGTACATATTACTAACAAGAATAAATGAAAAATACAAAAGAATCACTAACCTAAATAAGTAGACCAAAAACCCAAACCCTGGTTCTAGGATCTCCGGACTAAAACCTTGATATCTTCCTTATCCAGTGTCTTTTTGATCCTACTCACTTTTGAACTAATATACATTCAATTACCTTCAAAACAAGACCATGTTCAAGTGAATCGGAGCTCATATGTGAAAGTTTGGTTTTGGGCCTCTTTTGTAAATTTTGTATTTTAGCGGCTTTTGACCTATTATTTTATGTACATAATTAACCCATTTTATTTTATTTCTTTTTCATTTGTATTCTTTGATGAGAGTTTCACTAAAATGCGTAAAAAACCAAATCTAAACTAATCTTGAAATCAAAGAAACAAACTATGTCCGAGTCTTTACTAACTGTTTGTACACAAATTGTCTTTTCTGTACTTTATTTTACTTTTTCTTTTCTTACTTAATAAAAATCCAAAAAATTAGATTAATGTGTAAATATTTATCTTTGATTTTATCATTTTTTCTGGATTTTTATCTGGTTTAAAATGATAAAAATTAGAAAACACAACAAAATCAAGATATTCTATGTACATGGGATACCCCAAAAATACCACTTTACACATATTATCGATTTTTTTGGTCCCTTCATGAAAGTTGCAGATCTCATCGAGACGAGCAACTTTCATGAAGGAAAATTTTTGATCCGAGGTCATTTGTTATTTCTTTTTGAATTATATTTATCTTTTTTATTTTTCTAGGCTGACACGTGGCAGCTCTTGGAGTCGCCACGTGTCATCCATTTTTAGTTTAATTTCGTTTTAATAAAAAAAAATCTCGCATGTGCGAAGCACGTGCCTCTTACGCGTGTGCCCTGCACGTGCTCCTCCGACCCCTCCTTTCGTCACCACGTGGAGGCATCAGGGCCGTCCGATCTCGGCCAATCGACGGCTCTTGTAACTCCACCAGAGAGAGCACGCGACCCTCTGGGATTTTTGCAGAAATACTCCTAGGGGTATAGGTATTTGCACATCCATCCCTCTGTGCATATTTTTATTTATCATAATTGGAGCAATACCCCTATGTTCCCCCTTTATTTTAAAACTCTACATTGCATTAGTTTTATTATTCAAAAATAGTATGATGTTCGTCAATTAATTCTCTACATTATGGTATATGTTTGACATTTTTGTGATCCGTGGTTAATTAATAATTAATTATTTTGTGTAAAATTACATGTTTTCATTCTGTGCTTGAAAATTCATAGTTAATTACCCATAGCTCTGAAAATTGCTGAAAAAACATAGATTGTAGAATTAGTTGTGTTTAACACTGTGCCCAAAAAGAATTGCATTTGCATGCATAGTTTGCCCTCCAAAAATCATTTTGCACATTTCAGTATTTAATTTTTATAGGTATTAAATCTAATATTTAAAGGTTTAGGATTTATCTGAGATCAATCACCTAGTGATAGATCTTGGATAATTTTATCTCTTGAAAATAATTAGGTTTGATATTTATTATAATTGATTATTGAAATTCGTTGTGTTTGCATTCATAAATCCATAAAATATTTCTCTTGCAGCCAAAAATTTCAAAAAAAATTATAGTTCATTCATTTCATCATAAATGTCATCTTGGCCAAGTTTCATATTTTTCGAACAACATTTGATTGATATTCATTTTCTAATCCTTAAAATTGGCCTAATTTGCATTTTGCACCCCAAATTTACATTAAATATACAAAAAAAGCCACCTCAAAAATCATGTAAGGACTTTGATAGATAAAATTCTAGGTTGTTCCTTTGTCTCCTTAAGTTCGACCTCGAGACTTGCCCAAGTAAAATAAAAAAACATGCGATTGAAAATCGATTAAATTATTGTGGTTATTTCTTGACCGATTCCGATCACCCGCTGAAGATCCGAAAATCCCTTGTAATCCGAGTGAGGGTATAAATCAGGGTCGTTGCGACCCGAATCGCAAGGCTAGGTCAACAAGAAAAATCTAAGACCACCAAAAAATCAAACAAGTAACTCAAATAGCGATCTCGCTATTTTATTTAACCTGGTATGGCGACCAGGATCGAACTCAAGGAGCATGGACTGGACAACGTCCGACAAAGTAGTCGGAACTAAAAATAAAAAGAAATAAAATAATTTAGTGGATTTTTAAATTTTTAATTTTTTTGTTATTTTTAATTATAAAGAAAATGTAAAAGAAAGGGAAAGAGGCACAAACCACAAATTATTTAACACCTCAAAACTAGTCATAAAATTAAAATAAAAATATTTTTGGATTTTAAAATTTTTCAAGTATTTTTGATAATTTTCTTAGATTTTTATGATTTTTAGTTGATTTTAGAAAATTGAAAGAAAGCCAAAAATGAAAGCTACTGTGCAGCCAGACTCTAAAGGCTATTTAAAAATATAAAAATAGCCTATAAAGGCTAGCAACAATTTTATGAAAAAATATAAATAAAAACCTAACTAAAGAAAAGGATATTATAATTTTTTGATTTTTTTCTGATTTTTTAATGATTTTTATGAGTTTTTTAGGGTTTTTAATTTTAGGGGTTTTATGTATCCAAAAGCCACAAAAATTGCATAGAATTAAAAACAAGACAAAACAAGCACAAAATAATTTTCTTTAGAACTTTTGGGAACTTTTTGATATTTTTAGTTGGTTTTTAAATTTAGATAGTAGCAAAAATAGGGGCTTTTGATTTTTTAAAATATAAAATGAAAACAAAAATGTCCCAAAAATTCATTGAAATTTTTACACAGTGGCATGGCTACGTGTCCAAATTTCATGAGATTTGGAGTCAATTTGTTATTTTATTCACCCAATCAAAGGCAGATAGCACACAGGGACTAAATCGCTAAGAAAACTAACTTCTAGGACCAAACAATAACACGCAAGAAAAGTGCAGGTCTGAAAATGCAAAAGCCCAAAATGGCACGAGGAAGGCACATGATCCACACTCACAGGGGTACAACTGTCATTCCTATTTATAAAAATGCAATCAATAACAACAGTAAAGTCTAGGAGAAAATAAGCAATTAACCCACAAAGTCACGTGTCGACGCACGTGATCCCATACAAACAAGACGAAAGTGTAAATCAAACAAATAGTAGGGGCTCACATGCAAAATTTCCACAGTGTGCTAATTATTTAATAGACTAAACTAGAACATAAAAGAACTGTAGGGGGTATGGTGCAAATTACCCAGCCAGGATGCGTGCGGGTCACGTAATGGATAGGTGGCAGGCGGTCAGTGGCTGCGGGCGTACGGTGGAGATGCTGACGCCTAGTAGATCGGACGGTCCTGACGAGATGGCAGACGTGGGGCGCACGTGGCCGTTAGATCTTGTATCTAACGGCCTGTCAGTAGCAAGACACGGACGTCTCAGATGGCGTCTGGCGAATGGGCTCAATACGACGGCTGAGAAGATGTCTGGAAGAACTCCTCCCTAGTAAGGTTCGCCGGCGAACTGAAGGAGATCCGAGCGTCCGATGGATGATCAGGGAGAGGGGTTCGACTCGCCTTGTCCCTCCGCATCTGGTGGCGACGACTGATGGAGTCGTCAACGGCCAGATATCTGGGAAGGGGTAGTGCGACCTGGGACGTCTCCAACGAGGGTGATGAATGCGAGCTAGGGAGCAATCTGACGCTTATGCACCTGCAGATGAAAGCTTTCGCTCGGAGGGGAACTCCGGTGGGGGTTATTAAACAAAGAGCAACGAGAAGCGACGTGGAATGGCAGAGGACGGCTCCGGCGAAGGAGGAGGAAGGAGCCTAGCTCAATCCTGGCTCGACTAGCCAAGCTCGAGGTGGTCAGATAATGGGAGAAGGATGACGGTGGCACGGGGGTTCGATCTGAGCGGCTAGAGATGATAGGTGGAGCTCTGACCACTAGGTCGGAGACGACGGAGCAAAATATGAAGAATCGAGGATAAAAGGAACTCAGGACGATGAAGTGTCTACCTGATGATCGAAGGTCGATCCTGAGCTCCAGGAGGGTGCAGTAAAGGGGGTCGTCGCCTCGACCGAGCTGCGACAGGCTGGGAGGCTCTTACATGGTGGCGCTCCGGCCACGTTCGTCAAGCGTCGGCTACAGGCGCCTAATCCAGCCACCAAAGAGTGGTTCCGGTCGCTGTCACCGAGAGGAAACGCTTTAGGTTGGATTTAGGGCTTGCAACGCGAGCTAGGGTGCTGGGAATCAAGGATGAGGAATTTATACGCATCTCAGGTGACAGGAAAGAACGGGCACGGGCGTGTAATCCGAGGTCGATCCGATCCCTCCTAGGGATCCGCAAAGGAGTTGATCCAAGGAGAACATGCAGGTGAAGAAATCGGGGTAGAAGAGTCTCGGATCCGTTCTGCAATAATTGGAGAAATCGGGAAAATGGAACGGGTCCGCGAAGAAGTGGTCCAGAGGGGGAGTTGATCGGGGGTCAACAATCCCCCATGGACCAATCAGATAATTCCAAGTCAAAATTATTTGTAAATTAAAAATAAAGTAGCAAATGATTTTATTTGAAAATATTTACAAAATCAAAAATGTTTATTTATTTCAAACTATTTTTTAGTGATTTTTATTTATTTTTTTAAAAAATGAAATTATGTTATATACATTATATTATTTTATTTACCGGTATAAAATACCTATGTATTTAATACTTTTATTTTTATTATTTTATTTTTGTATAAAAACCCCAATTTTATATTTTATTTATTTACAACATAAAATTTGGGATATAAAATATTTTTTATTTGTATTGTTTACTTACAAAAGTAAAATAAATAGACATAGGTACATATGTATATGGTATATACAAAGGTGAGAGAGAGAATTTATTTTGTTTTTATTTTAATTTATTTTTCTGATTTTTATTTTATTTTAGAAATATATACAAAATGAAAAAAACACATTTTTATTTTTATTTTGTGAAAATAAAATATATACCAGTCAGAAGGAATATTTGAATGGATGAATGGCCCTATCTCTCTCTACTTATTTTATTTTGCGATCAGGTCCATATTGGGCCCTCTCTTGGGTTCAGGTCACTCAACATTTACTCTAAATATTTCTTTCTTTTTCTTTATTTCTTTATTCTTTTATTTTTTGCACAAAAATATGTTAATTATTGATAATTACACAAGCATGCCTATTTGATAACTTATTGTATTTATAAGTATCTCCATGGTGTTCTGCAATGATTTTTAGCTAAAATAAAAGAATAAAGAGTGATGAATGAGGATTCATCACCCCCCTATACTTTACTTTTGCTAGTCCCTTAGCAAACACTTATTTGAAAAAGAAGTGAAAAAGAAAAAGAAAAAGAAAAAGAAGGGAAGAAAGATGAATCAATGCTGATTGTTAAACTTGTCTTCATTAAATTGAAGTATGGAGCTCAGTCAAATCTTTGGATTATTAATTTGTCGGAACCTTATTTGGACTTAGGTTTAAAACTTAACAGCCTCTAAGTTCCACTAATCTATAGTCAAGGCTCCTCAACAATCCAGATCAGAACAAGTCTACATACACAAACTCTGATGACTATGAATCTTTTCTTGTACCGTGTAAGTGATATAGCTCCCCACCTCAGAAGTAGCAAAGTGACAACCCTCCCCAACAAGGTAACTCTAATGCCCTAGTCTGGCAACTCTTCCCTCGAGGAGCGGGGTATTCCCTTCTAAGTTCAAGTTCAACCGGCTCAAGAAGAGGAGGAAGAAGAGAAAGGACCATGGCCAGTGTAGCCATGTATCCTTGGGAGCTCAACCAGTGTAGCTAAGTCTCCCTGCTGCAAGCTTCATGAGATAGAACATGGATAACTTAAGCTTTGCTTTATTGAACTATATACACTCCGGTGGGATTATCATTTTCTCTCAGACCCGCCACTTTTTTGGAGTTTTTTCTTTTTGCACTTTTTTTTGACATATGTACACCATATCTACAAAGTGCAACATATATACATAAGGAGTTTTTCCTCTTGAGCCAGTAGACTATCCCTCTTTTGAAGCTTTATTGCAACCCACAACTCCTATCGTTAGACCTCACGGCTATCAGACCAAGTTGAGATGCACTTCCTTCACTATAAGAAGAAGAGAGGTTCCGCCTAGAAGTACTACCCTCATATGCTACCCCAAGTCAAAGAAGACTGCCTCCACACCACCTCATCTGTAGAGAGCTAGGTGTAAAGTGATGGTCCAAGTAAAGCCATTGTCTGTAAGAGTCATGTGTGCGTTGTTAAGTGTTCTACTTAGGTTTGTTAAGATGACATATGATCATAGCCTAGCGAACTCAAAGAATTAAGTTGCCATGGACCTGAAAAGTCTCAACCCTAAGCAATATAAGGTTCCTCTTATAATTAGGTGGATTAAGATCTTAACCAAGCTCCATTTTTCAATTTAATTCCAGGCTAGCTTAAATGACAACTATGATTCAGGAAAACTATACAAGTATTTACAAAGATGCAATTTTTACAAATTTTTGAAAAGATGCAAAATTTTTGAAAACTGTTTGAAAACATGGATGTATGTATGAATGCAGAAGTTTTGCAAAATATTTACATGCATTTACACAAGGCTTTTGCAAACTTTTTATTTTTCAAAACATTTTACAAAAATTTTGTACTATATACATAATTTTGATATGAAAATAATAACAAACTATTTACACCAAAGATTTTTACAAACATTTTTACAAAAATAATTTTACATAGCTATGTATGTGCAAGAAAGGATTTATTTACAAGAAAATTTTTTTATTTTTATGGATTTTAAGGGTTTTTAGCCATTTTTATATATTAACACACTCACACAAAGTACGAGTTATGGCTGAAGTATATATGAAATATATACGACACCCCCCTATACTTATCTCGAACGATGTCCTCAAAGTGAATCAAGAGCGATGAAGAAGTCATAACTCGTTCTTAGTATAGGGAAGTGAAAAGGAAAAGCTATATACAAAGACGAATGAAAGAATAGAAATGAAAAGAAACTTGGGGTTTCCCCCTATACTTAGGATCAAGTAATCCTAAGTATAACAGGTTGTATACGAAGGGAAATCCGAGCGAAGAATGTACAGGGTCTACCTCCCCTATACTTAGGGTAAAATATCCCTAAGTATAGGCAGCAAAATAGTCACCTCCCCTATACTTAGGGTAAAGTGCACCCTAACTATAGCATAATCAAATATGCAAATGGGGTGTTGGACTGAAGAATGGTGTGTATGGACATTTGGATCTATACAAGTCGGAAGAACAATGATAATCAGGAGTGAGATGCAATAGATGTGAGTCAAGAGACCACATCTCACGCAAAATAAATAGGGGCAACGTCAACGACCAGTGGCTCATGATCTAGATATGGTTTGAGTCGTTGTCCATTAACACAAAAGGTACTCTCAGATGATAACCCGGATATGTCGATGCTTCCGTTGTCGTGTACTTTACAGACCAGATAGGGTCCCTTCCATTTGCTCTGCAACTTCCCTGAAAATAAACGTAGCCTGGCATCGAACAACCATACTCTCTATCCTGGCTCAAACTGCTTGTGGCTGATATGAGAATCATGCCACTCCTTCACTCTCTCCTTGTACTGTAGACTGCTCGAAAAGGCTGCATCTCTAAGCTCCTCTAGGGCTGCCAACGTTGCCCTCCTCTGATCTCCTACACTCACTGGATCCATAAGTATATCAATGACTTCCCAAAGTGACCTATGTCTCAGCTCAACAGGTAAATGGCAGGTCTTACCATAAACTAGGCGAAAGGGAGATGTACCCAAAGGTGTCTTGAAGGACATCCGATATGCCCACAAGACCGAGTCCAAAAGTTGTGACCAATCCTTTCGGTCAGGGCGGACGACCTTCTGCAGAATAGTCTTGATCTCCCAGTTCGATACTACAGCAAGACCATTGGTCTGAGGATGATACGGTGTGGCTACTCGATGGTCTATGCTGAACTCGCTAGCAAGGGCCTTTACCTTGTCGTTGACGAAATGAGACCCCCGTCAGATATCAAAACTCTAGGCACCCCGAATTGTGAAATGATATTCTTCCTAAAAAATCGGCAAACAGACCTAGCATCTGTGGTTCAGGCGGGGATGGCCTCAACCCAACGACTCACATAATCAATGGCCAACAGAATGTACTCAAATCCCTGACTCTTAGGGAATGGACCCATGAAATCGATGCCCCATGCGTCAAAAACCTCAATGGGCTGCATCGACATCATATCACGCTGTCCACAAGTGCCCATCCTCTGACAGTCAGTACACCTCTTCACGAACTCGTCAGAGTCCTTGAAGAGAGTAGGCCACAATAGGCCGGATTGGAGCACTTTCTGTGTCGTTCTCCTCCCAGAGTGTCCTCCTACCTCAAGATTGTGGCAGTAAGTGAGGACGTTGTGGTGCTCCTCCTGAGGAATGCACCTATGCCAGACGCTATCCCCTCTTCATGATAAAGGACGGGATCCTCCCAATGGTAGAACTTGGCCTTCGCGAGGAAGGTCTCAAGTCACTGCCTGGGCCAATCTTGTGGAACTTTCTTGGCAACAAGGTAGTTCACAATATCAGCATACCATGGGAG
Organism: Ottelia alismoides; assembly: GCA_037367405.1. Lineage (NCBI taxonomy): Eukaryota > Viridiplantae > Streptophyta > Magnoliopsida > Alismatales > Hydrocharitaceae > Ottelia > Ottelia alismoides. Next base: position 1,127,637 of record JAZKJV010001698.1, on the reverse strand, counting down.
AGAGACAATAGCAAGGATCATCTCATCTGGGAAGGTCTCACAAATAGGCTCAATCTGTCAGAATCCTCAAGAAACTCCAATCGGGAGAGATGATCCGCCACCACATTCTTGACTCCAGGCTTGTCCTTAATCTCTATATCAAACTCCTAGAGTATAAGGATCCATCTTGTCAATCTGGATTTGGCATCCTTCTTCGCCATGAGGTACCTGATGGCAGTATGATCAGTAAAGATGGTCACCTTGGATCCAATGATGTATGATATGAACTTATCTAGGGTGAACACTACGGCTAGCATCTCCTTCTTAGTGACGGTGTAGTTCCGCTGAGCAGCATTCAAAGTCCGGCTAGCATAGTGTATAGCAAATGGCACTCCATCCCTCCTTTGTCCTAGCACGGACCCTACGGCAAAATCGGAGGCGTCCATCATGATCTCGAATGGATGAGACCAATCAGGCGGCTGGAGGACAGGAGCCTCTACAACTAGACTCTTAAGAGTCTCAAATGACGCTAGACACTTATCATCCACAATGAACTTGGTGTCTTTCATCAGCAGATCAGTCAACGGTCGGGCAATCCTGCTGAAATCATGAATGAATAGTCCCCAGAAAAGACCGTAATTGTCGCAAGTTGGACGGTGGACTGAGTTTCCTAATGATATCCACCTTGGCCGAATCAACCTCCATGCCCCTGTTGGAGATGATATGGCCAAGCACCGTCCCTTGAGTCACCATGAAGTGACTTTTCTCCCAAGAGAGCACAAGGTGAACCTCAATGCATCGCTGAAAGACGTGGTCTAGGCAATCAAGACAAGCATCAAACCTGTCGTTGTAGACCAAAAAGTCATCCATGAAGACCTCCAAGCACTCCCCCACCATGTCTGAAAAGATGGACAACATGCACCTATAGAATGTCGCCGGGGCATTACACAATCCAAAGGGCATCCGTCTGAAAGCATATGTCCCAAAGGGACAGGTGAAGGTAGTCTTGTCTTGGTCCTCGGGCGCAATGGCCACCCGATTGTATCTGGAGTAACCGTCCAAAAAGCAATAGTGACTCTTCCCCAGCCTCTCCATAATCTGATCAATAAAAGGCAGCGGGAAATGATCCTTCTTGGTGGCCTGGTTCAATCGTCTGTAGTCCACACAGACCTGCCAAGAAGTGGGTACCTGGGTAGCGATCTCCTCTCCAGACTCACTAACAATTGTGGTGATGCCCGTCTTCTTGGGAACCACATGTAGCGGACAGACCCATTTGGAGTCGGAGATGGGATAGATAAAATCAGCGCTCCACCATTCCGAGATCTACTTCATGACAACATCTCGAAGGTTCGGGTTCAGCCGCCGCTGGAACTCACGCGACGGCTTCGCATCCTCCTAGAGATAGATATGGTGGGAGCACAAGGCTGGACTTATCCCCTAGAGATCGGCTACGATCCATTCTATCGCCTTGCAGTTCTTTTCAAGAACCCCCATCAGACGGGATTCTTGCTCTCTAGTCAAATCCGTTGAGATAATGACCGGGTACATCTCATGCTCACCTGCAAGGAACCTATACTTCAGCGATGATGGCAAATGCTTCAGCTCTGGACAACTCGGTGCTGGAGGATCTGACCTATGAAAGGTCTGAGTGAATGCGACCAAATCTGCATGGGAGAATGAGAGCTCTCGCTGAAACTCTGAATCTGGTGAAGACTGCTCTGCTGGTGTATCTATGCTCTACATGGAATCAGTCTCCACCCTAGCTGTAGGCTCTGTGGATGTCAGACAAGGTATCAAATCATCAAACTCTGCCCAATCTATATCTAACTCTGAGGGATCTGAATCTAAATCAAAACAAGAAACTGCCTCACGATCGGGAACCTGCTCTGTTGCCTGAAATGTATCCTGGACCAGGAATGTGCTCTCCAAGCTCTCCTCTGCTGGAATCTGCGCATCAGCGGGATCTGAAGGTGAGAGGATGGCATGTGCTGCTGGATCGGACCAAACTGCCTCATCGTCTGTAATCATAAAATCACAGTCCTGGTGGATGTCTCGCCCTACCTCTATCATCTGCTCTGAATCTGAAGGCGGGTCAGAGCAAGTGGAATCTCTGGCTCTAGTCTCCTCGATCATTTCTATTTGTATACTCTCGCCCTCGACGCAAAAGTATACCTTCCCGCTATCATGGTTGGACACTACCTTGGCTGTGGCCAAGAACGGGCATCCTAGAATGATGGGGGTATCGGTCACGGACTCAGGGATCTCCCTGTCCAATACAACGAAGTCCACGGGGAATTTCATGCCTTGAATCGTGATGACAACGTCCTTCAGCAACCCCTTCGGCCTCTTGATAGTTCGATCAGCAAACTGAAGGACCGTCCTGCTCTGTCGTAGAGGGCCCAACTCGAATCGGTCGAGCAGGGCTGCCGGAAGTAGGTTGATCGAAGACCCGCTGTCTAATAGAGTTCGATCGAACCTCTGCTCATGGATGTGGCATCTGACATATAGGGCTCCTGCATCTGGCCTCTTGGCTAGCAGACGGTTCTGGATCGCAAAGCAAGTGGCGCGAGTGAGCACGTGGATCTCTGACTGGTGGTTCCTCCTCTTCCTCCGAACTATAGTCCTGTCTCTGAGGGATCTCTGGAAGAGAGGTATGTGCTCTAAGGCCTCCTGTAGAGTCAGTTGTATATGAAATCGGTCCATCATCTACTGGTTGAACTCTAGGTGGTGGGACTTTTTTGGATTTTCTTTGGTCCCTTAGCCGAGCGGAGTGCTTGGGGAAAGGGGACTGTTGGTTCCTTCTCAGATGAAGGACTAGGATCGGGTCTATGCTGCTCAGGCAAAGTAGAATCCACACACAAATCATCAATCAACACATGTGGATCCGAAAATAATAAACCCTTTCCTTTATTCATAGAATTGTCCCGAGATACATGAATAGCAAGAAAAAACAGCATGAATAGAAGAACTGGAAATGGTGGCCTCAGCACCACCCTCGGCATCTGGTATCGCGACGTTAGTACCGTGCTCTGGCTCAGTAACTGGTATGGTGGCATCAGTACCACCTCCTCCACCTGGTGAAGCGACGGCCTCAGTACTGTCGGCAGGATCAACGTCCTTGGTGGCGTCAGCACCACCGTCATCATCACGTGTATGAGCGGCATCAACACCGCTCTCCTCCTCGTCTGGAGATCCTGAAGTGGCATGGGGTCGTCGCTCAGACGAGGCGCCGCCTGCTGGCATCCTACCGCTCCTAAGTGTAAAATAATCAGCATCAAACATGTATGCGGTAATATCACCAAGGGAATCACTGGGAGTGGTGGTCTCTGTGAACTCTACATGCTCAGACTTCCTCTTTAGGTTGTTCGGGTTTGGCTCTATCTGGGCAGGAATGGCGTCCTTCCCCTTCACTATCTCTCTCATCTCCTGTCTGAACTCATCCATCTCTCGTCTGAAAGTGGCCTGCTGCTCGGAGATGAGGTGGGCTAAGTCATCTAAGATGGGGTTCTCATAGGTGGGCCCATGAGAACCTGACGGGTGGCCTCGCTGGTAATGAGGCTGCTGCTGCTGGTGAGAGAGATATGGGGGCTGCGAGTGATACTGCTGAGGCTACTGAGGTTGCCTCCAAGACTGTCCCTGCTGATAGGGACGAGAACCATGCTGATGCTGCTGTGATGACTGCCAGTGTGACGGGAACTGGAACTGCTGGTGAATCTCTCGTTGCTGGCCGTACTGGCCATCCTGAACTGGAGACTGCTGTTGGGAACTGGTGCCTCCGACCGACCAACGAAATCTGGGATGGTCTTGTCGGATACCGGGCCGGGGACGGTCATACCATATCCCGTTGGCTTCCATCAATGGCTCCTGCTCGTAGGTGGGTGGAGGGAGTACTGCCAGGGGCTAGTCAAGCTGATACACCACCATCTGGCTGTCCTGGGATGGTAACGGCTAGATGTATTGCTGCTGATGTGGCTGGTATGGCTCCGCCTGAACGAGGTGAACCTGTCGGTACTGGGCGGAGAACGGGGCCGAAAATGCTGCTACTGCCTGGGTCTGCCCGTGACCTAAGACAGGGCTGAGAAGCCGTCTGTGCCTCCTGGAGACACATGATCTGTGTCTTTAGGTCACTCAGCATCTGTGCTATCTGATCTATCTGAGACATGCCCTGGCACTGCTTCTTCTCGATCAACTCGATCCGGTCCAGCTTCTCGCTGATGATTCCCATGTCGACGGTTGTCGACTCTGCTTGTGCTGCTGCCGCTGACGAAGTAGAGGGATCGGCATCAACCCGTGCTATCCTCTGATAGGACACGGCCTGTGGTTGGGGCTTCCCCTGTGCGTAGAGGCGGGACTGTGACAAGATAGTGTAGTTCTCGGCCATCTCCTCGTAGATGGCCCAGATCTGGTCCTCATCTTTGGTGAAATAGAATCCTCCACAAGATGCATTCACCAACCCCTGCAGCTCTGGTGTAAGCCCGCAGAAAAAGCTCTGAATAAGGTTTGGCTTTGAGATATCATGGTGCGGGCATCTATCAGGAAGCTGATGAGCCGCCCGCGCGACTAAGGTAAAGTATCTCACTAAGGTCGTTGTGACCTCAGTCACTCGGGACTCAGAGCTCAATCAAGAAAAATAATCAGACCACTAATAAGAGATGAAAATAGATAGAAATCAAAATAGCGGTCTCGCTATGATATTAACCTGGTATAGCACCCAGGGTCGAACTCGAGGAGCACGAGATGGCCTTACGGCCTACAAAGTAGTCTAAAAACAAAGAAAATAAAAACAAATATTTTTTGGTGGTTTTTAATATTTTATATTTTTTTGGATTTTTAATTATGAAGAAAATAAGAAAACAATGAAAACACACAACTTCAAGCAATTATTTATTGACTCAAAAATATTCTAAAAAGTCCAACAAAAATATTTCTAGGATTTTCATATTTTTTTACTGTTTTCAGTGAATTTTTGAGAATTTTTTGATTTTTAGGGAATTTTCTAAAAATAAAAGAAGGAAGCAAAACAGTGTTACTGTCCAGCCAAGCTTTAAGACCAAAATAAAATATAAAATGGTCCTAAAGTAGCCTGGAGGTATTTTTCATGCAAAATATGAACAAAAAGGAAAATTCAGAAGAAGGAATTTTGAATTTTTGAATTTTCTATGATTTATTAGAATTTTTATGTGTTTTTCAAGGTTTTTTAGTTTTTATGGTTTTTATTAATCTAAAAATAACCAAAACTGGTTAGAAAATCAAACACACAAAAACACACAAAATCTGATTTTTTTGTAAATTTTGAAGAGGTTTTTATATTGTTTATGAATTTTAAATATGAATAGGCGGAAAAATGGAGGTTTTTGAATTTTTAAAAATACTAAAAATGCTCAAAAATATACCCAAAAATTGGTGAAAATTTTACGTAGTGGCAGGAGCCACGTGTCCAATTTTCACTCAATTTGGATTAATTTGCTATTTTATTAAAATAAAAAACACACAAATAGTGCACGGGGACCTAGTTGCAATAAAAATAAGTCCTACGGCTGGAAAGATAACAAAATAAGAAGCTCAGGGGGTCCTCGTGCAATTTCACCAGGTTCCCACATGCGCGGCACGTGGGTTGGGCATAGAGGGACCCAAATGCAAATAACTTAAGTTTCGGGCTTGTTAGCAACTGGTGCTAAAAGTCCCGGGGATAAGTTGTAAAATGCCCAGCAAATTCAACACATGTCGAAATAAACCATTCACAGGGGCATAAGTGCAATTAAAAGAAAGTATTTCTCATTTAATAACAAACAGAAACTACAAGCCCATGTATTGCAAATTCACCAAAACATCACGTGACGATGTACGTGTCCAACATATACAGGGCTAGAAATGCAATTAAAATAAATGACAAGGTCCTAAATGCAAATATTCCAAAATAAAATGAACTCTATAAAATATTTACAGGACTAAATGGTAAAATAAAACAGAAGGGGGCCTAAGTGATATTTACCCCTTATTATCCGAGGGCTGGGACGGCGCCACATGGCTAATCTGACGGCTGGAAGTGATGGCGCCTCAACGAAGGGCCCCGGGTCTGATCTGACGGTGAAGAGCTCGCCACGTGGAGGATCAGACGACTACTATGTGTTGTGGCTAACCCTTCATCGGGAAGGACGGTCCATATCCAACTCAGATGATCGAACGGTGGTCGGCTGCTCCTCAAATAGACGGTGTGGATCTAAACTGGAGCAGCGAGAGTTGAATGGATGGCTCTGGAGGATGCATCAAGAACAGGTCACCGGCGATGTTCGCCGGCCCAATGCTCGCGCTGGATGCCTCCTCAGCTGCAACTAAGGTGCAGAATAGATCCGCCAAAATGCTCCGCAGCTCGTGGATGCCTCCGATGAGGTTGGAGACGTCGGAGACGCTCCGACGACGGTGGTGGCCTGGAGCTCCTGTGCTCGACTGCTGCGACCCTTAGATTGGCCTCTTAGGACCTGGAAAACACCACAGGAAGACTCCTGGGTCGAGGGAAAACTACCTCGACCCGGTTAGAAGCGAGATGGCTGGTCGGCACGTCGGGGCGAAGGATCTCCGGCGATGCGACGGCGAAGGAGATCGACTCCCAGTTCCGGGGCGAACTGGGTTGGATGAATGGCCGTAGAACGTGCAGGGGAGAATGGCGGAGATGATGGTCGGGTCGATCGATGAAATGGGTGGACGGAGCGGAGCTAATCGATGGTCGACGGCGAAAGAAGGAATTGGGGCTAATCGGAAATTCAAACAAGATAGAAAGAACTAGGCTTACCGAATGGATGGATTCGACCGTGGAAGAGCTTCTGGAGCTCCTGGTCTTCGCCTCGAGGGACGTCGATGCCCGAGGCTCGAGCGCTGCTCCTGGGCGGCACACGGCGGCGATAGGCTGCCGGATCAGTGGCTGGGACACCTCCTCCTCACTGCAACACGACCCGCGTCTAGCTGTCACTCTAGGGAAGGTAGTGGAGATCCTGGGATGGGAAGGCAGAGCCAAAGATAGCTGGAATTGTGCGGCGGAGCTGGGTTTAAATACGACTAGGAGTCCGACTAGAAGAGGTTCGGGTGATCAGATCGGAGCGTGGATCCCCAAAACCCACCCCGGGCGTGGATCTCGGATGATCAAGGAAGGATTAGGACCCATGGTTTAAGGATCTGGTGGTCGGATCAAGTGGCGAAAAATCCGAGAAATCGGGTCGGGGCAACAGGATCCGGGTCTGGTGGTCCTGGGGTGAGAGTTGACCGGGGGTCAACATCCCCCGTGGACCAACCAGATGCAGCCACGTCATAATTATTTAGAAAACAATACAAAATAGTAAATGACCGAATTTGGAAAAAGTTAAAACATGAAAAATGTTTATTTATTTTTATTTATTTTTTTGAAATAAAAATTAGGTATTTACAAAATAGTATTATTATATATAGGTATATACAATATTGTATCATTGATTTTGATTTTTTGATTGTTTATTTTTGTATATTTTATTCCAATTTTATATTTTATTTATTTATACAATAAAATTTGGAATAATTTGGTATTTTTATTTTATTTTTATTTTTTATTTACAAGGGTTAAATAAATAGTTATGTACATTTATTTACATGGTATATATACAATGTTTATTTTGATTTTTATTTTATTTCTTTTTATTTTATTTTTGTTTTTATGATTTTTATTTTATTTATTTACATTATGAAGTATAGAATATGTACACATTTTATGGAATATTTATTTATTTATAGGGATAAATATATATATATATATTGTTTTATGTACATGGTGTATATACAAGGGTGAAGGGATTTTTATTTCTTTTTATTTTTCTCATTTTTGTTTTAATTTTATATTTACAAATATATGAATATAAATACAAACCCATTTTTATTTTTATTCAGAGGAAAATATTTTTATTTATTTACAGATATATATGTACAAATGTGAGCTTCCTTATCTCTCTCTACTTGTGTTTTTATGCGGTCAGGCCCATGCTGAGCCCTCCCTTGGGATTAGGTCGCTCAATATTTATTCTAAATATCTCCCTCTTTTTCTTTTATTTCTTTATTCTTTTATTTATGCACAAAAACATGCTAATTATTCATTTTTACACAATGCATGCTGAATGCTAATTATTATTATTTACATATATCTACATGTGTTTTGCAAAGGTTTTGTAGCTAAAATAAAAGAATAAAGAGTGTTGAATGGGTATTCATCACCCCCCATACTTAACTTTGCTAGTCCCTTAGCAAACACTTATTTGAAAAAGAAGTGAAAAAGAAAAAGAAAAAGAGGAGAAAATGCATGGATTAATGCTGATAATTAAACTTGCCTTCATTAAATTGAAATATGGAGCTCGATCAGATCTTTGGATTATTGATGTGTCGGAACCTTATTTAGACTTAGGTTTAAAACTTAACAACCTCTAAGATCCACTAATCTATAATCAAGACTCCTCAACAATCCAGATCAGAACAAGTCTACATACACAAACCCTGAAGACTATGAATCTTTCCTTGTACTGTGTAAGTGATATATAAGCTCTCCACCTCAGAAGTAGTAACTTGACAACCCTCCCCAATAAGGTAACTCTATGACCCTAGTCTGGCCACTCTTTCCTCGAGGAGCGGGGTATTCCCTTCTAAGTTCAAGTTCAACCGGCTCAAGAAGAGGGGGAAGAAGAGAATGGACCATGGCCAATGTAGCCATGTATCCTTGGGAGCTCAACCAGTGTAGCTAAGTCTCCCTGTTGCAAGCTACATAAGAATGAATCATAAGTCTCAAGCTTTGCTTATTTGCACTATATACATACTCCGGTGGGATTGTCATTTTCTATCAGACCCACCACTTTTTTGGAGTTATTTTTTTTTGCATTTTTTTTCAAGTGCATCTATACAACATGTACAATGTGCAACATATGTACATAAGGACTTTTTCCTCTTGAGCAAGTAGACTATCCCTCTTTTGAAGCATTATTGCAACCCACAACTCCCGTCATTAGACCTCATGGCAACCAGACCAAGTTGAGACACACTTCCTTCACTAAAAGAAGAAGAGAGGTTCCGCCTAGAAGTACTACCCTCATATGCTACCCCAAGTCGAGGAAGACTGCCTCCTCACCACCTCATCCGTAGAGAGCTTGGTGCAAAGTGCGGGTCCAAGTCAAACCATTGTCTATATGAGTCATGTGTGTGTTGTTAAGTGCTCTACTTAGGCTCATTGAGATGACATGTGATCATAGCCTAGTGGACTCAAAGAATTAAGTCACCATGGACCTGAAAAGACTTAACCCTAAGCCCTATAAGGTTCCTCTTATGATTAGGTGGATTAAGATCTTAATCAAGCTCCATTTCCCAATTTAATTCCAGGCTAGTTTAAATGTCAACTATAATCCAGGAAAAACTATACACATATATATACATGGATGCTATTTACACAGAATTTACACATATGCAAAATTTTTGAAAAATGTTTTGAAATCATGAATGAATGCATGAATGCAAGTTTTGCAAAATATTTATACAAATTTACACAAATTTACACAAGGTTTTTGCAAACTTTTGATTTTCAAAACATTTTGGAAAAATTTTGTACTATATACATAGTTTTGATATACACATATTTACACAATCTTTACACAAAAAGTTTTTGAAAACATTTTTACAAAAATAATTTGTATACTAGATATGTATGTGCAAATAAAAGAATGATTATTTACAGGGAAATTTTAAAATTTTTATGGATTTTAGCCATTTTTATTTATTAACACACTCACACAAAGTACGAGTTATGGCTAAAGTATATATGAAATATATACACACCCCCCTATACTTAGCTCGAACGATGTCCTCAGAGTCTAGAGCGATGAAGAAGACATAACTTGTGCTATGTATAGGGAAGTGAAAAGGAAGGTTATATACAAAGACGAATGAAAGAATAGAAATCAAGAGGATCTCGGCTTTTCCCCCTATACTAAGGATCAAATAATCCTAAGTATAGCAGTCTGTACACAAGGTGAAAACCGAGTGGAGAATGTACAAGGTCTACCCCCCCCCCCCTATACTTAGGGTAAAATATCCCTAAGTATAGGCAGCAAAAACATGGGTAGAAAGAATCAAAAGAAATACCCGAGAGTCCTACATCCCCCCTATACTTAGGGTAAAGTACACCCTAAGTATAACATAATCAAAAGATGAGGAAAGGGATGTGGAACTAAAGAATGGAATGATATAGACAACTGGATCTATACATGTCGGGAGAACAGTGATAATCAGGCGTGAGATGCAATAGATGTGAGTCAAGAGACCACATTTCACGTAAAGTAAATAGGGGCAACATCAATGACCCGCGGCTCATGATCTATAAATGGCTTGAGCCGCTGGCCGTTCACTCGAAAGGTACTCTCAGAAGACAACTCAGATATATCGATACTCCGATTGTTGTGTACCTTTCTCACTAGATACGGTCCCTTCCATTTGCTCTGTAGCTTCCCTGGAAATAGAAGAATCCTAGCATCAAACAGCCATACTCTCTGTCCAGGCTCAAAATGCTTGTGGCTTATATGAGAATCATGCCACTCTTTCACTCTCTACTTGTACTGTAGGCTGTTTGAGAAGGCGGTATCACGAAGCTCCTCCAAGGCTGCTAACTCTGCCCTCCTCTGATCTCCTACACAATCTGGATCCAAAAGTATATCTGTGACAGCCCAAAGTGACCTATGTCTCAACTCAACAGGTAAATGGTACGGCTTGCCATAAACGAGGCGAAAGGGAGATGTGCCCAACGGTGTCTTGAAAGACGTCTGATATGTCCATAAGACCGAGTCCAAAAGCTGTGACCAATCCTTTCGGTCAGGGCGGACGACTTTCTGCAATATAGTCTTGATCTCCCTGTTCGACACTTCGGCTAGACCATTCGTCTAAGGGTGGTATGGAGTGGCAACTCGATGATCTATGCCGAACTCGCTAGCAAGGGCCTTCACCTGGTCGTTGACGAAATGAGACCCCCCGTCAGATATCAACACTCGAGGTACCCCGAACCGTGAAATGATATGTTTCATCAAAAATCTGCAAACAGTCCTAGCATCTGCGGTTCGGGCAGGGATGGCCTCAACCCAACGACTCACATAATCAACGGCCAACAGAATGTACTCGAATCCCTGACTCTTAGGGAATGGACCCATGAAATCGATGCCCCATGCGTCAAAAACCTCACAGAAGTGAATGGGCTGCATCGGCATCATATAACGATGTCCACAAGTGCCCATCCTCTGACAGTCAGTACACTTCTTCACGAACTTATCAGAGTCCTTGAAGAGGGTAGGCCACCATAGGCCGGATTGGAGCACTTTCTATGCTGTTCTCCTCCCAGAGTGATGTCCTCCTGCCTCAAGCTTGTGGCAGTAAGTGAGGATGCTATGGTGCTCCTCCTGAGGAATGCACCTACGTCAGACGCTATCCCCTCCTTCATGGTAAAGGATGGGATCCTCCTAGTGGTAGGACTTGGCCTTCGCGAGGAAGGTCTCAAGCCTCTGCCTGGGCCAATCTTGTGGAACTTTCTGAGCAACAAGAAAGTTCACAATATCAGCATACCACGGGAGAGAGGCAATAGCAAGGATCGCCTCATCTGGGAAGGTCTCACATATAGGCTCAGTCTGCTCAGAATCCTCAAGATGCTCTAATCGGGAGAGATGATCCGCCACCACATTCTTGACTCCAGGCTTATCCTTAATCTCTATGTCGAACTCCTGGAGTAGAAGGATCCATCTGGTCAATATAGCTTTGGAATCCTTCTTTGCCATGAGGTACCTGATGGCAGTATGATCAGTGTACAAGGTCACTCTAGATCCGATAATGTACGATCTGAACTTATCTAGGGCAAAAACTACGGCTAGCATCTCCTTCTCAGTGACTGTGTAATTTCGCTGTATGGAATCCAATGTACGGCTAGCATAGTGAATGGGAAATGGGACTCCATCCCTCCTCTATCCCAGCACGGCCCCTACGGAAAAATCGGAGGCATCCGTCATGATCTCGAATGGGAGAGACCAATCAGGCGGCTGGAGAACAGGAGCCTCAACAACACATCTCTTGAGAGCCTCGAACGACGAAAGACACTTGTCATCGACAAGGAACTCGGTGTCTTTCGTCAGCAGGTCAGTCAACGGTCAGGCAATCCTACTGAAATCATGAATGAAGCGCCGGTAGAACCGACGTGCCCCAGAAAAGACCGTAACTGCCGCAAGTTGGACGGCGGTGCGAGTTTTCTAATGACATCTACCTTGGCCGGATCAACCTCCATGCCCCTGTTGGAGATGATATGGCCAAGCACCGTCCCTTGAGTCACCATGAAGTGACTCTTCTCCCTAGATAGCACAAGGTGAACCTCAATGCATCGCTGAAGGACTCGGTCTAGGCAGTCAAGACAGGAATCGAATCCGTCGTCGTAAACCGAGAAATCATCCATAAAGACCTCCAAGCACTCCCCCACCATGTCCGAAAAGATAGGCAGCATGCATCTCTGAAAAGTCGCAGGGGCGTTGCATAGCCCAAATGGCATGCGTCTGAAGGCGTATGTGCCGAAGGGACATGTAAAGGTAGTCTTGTCTTGGTCCTCGGGAGCGATGGCCACCTGGTTGTAGCCGGAGTACCCATCCAGAAAACAATAATGGCTTTTCCCTGCCAGTCTCTCAATGATCTGATCTATAAAGGGCAGGGGGAAATGATCCTTCTTGGTGGCCTGGTTGAGTCGTCTGTAATCCACGCAGACCCGCCAAGAAGTGGGTACCCGGGTAGCAATATCCTTTCCAGACTCGCTGACTACTGTAGTGAACTAGTGATGCCCGTCTTCTTGGGCACCACATGCAACGGACTGACCCACTTGGAGTCGGAGATGGGGTAGATAAAATCGGCGCTCCAGCATTTTGAAATCTCCTTCATGACAACCTCTCTCAAATTCGGGTTCAGCCGCCACTGGAACTCACGCGACGGCTTTGCCTCATCCTCGAGATAGATATGGTGGGAGCACAAGGCCGGACTTATCCCCTGGAGATCGGCTACGCTCCATCCTATCGCCTTGCGGTTCTTTTCAAGAACCCCCATCAGACGGGATTCCTGCTCTCCAGTCAAATCGGCGGAGATAATGACTGGGTACATCTCATGCTCACCCATAAGGAACCTATACTTCAGCGACGCAGGAAGTGGCTTCAGCTCTGGACAACTGGGTGCTGGTGGATTTGGTCTCTGAAAACTCTGAGTGAAGGCTGCCAAATCTGCATGGGAGAACTGAAACTCTCGCTCACACTCTGAAACTGGAGAAGGCTGCTCTATGGGACTGTCTCTGCTCTGCTCGGCATCTACCTCCTCCCTGGCTGTAGGCTCAGTAGAAGTCAGATCTGGTATGAAATCATCAAACTCTGCCCAGTCAAAATCTGACTCTGAGGGATCTGTATCATCCAATGTGGCCTCAGTACCACCGTCATCACAAAACAAATCAGTCTCACGGTCGAGAACCAGCTCTGCCGACTGAACGGTATCCTGGATCAGGAATGCGCTCTCCAAGCTCTCCTCTGTTGGCGTCTTTGCATCAGCGGGCTCTGAAGGTGAGAGGATGGCATGTGCATCTGAGTCTGCCCAAACTGCCTCGTCATCTGTGATCACAAAGTCGCAGTCCTGGTGGATGTCTAGCCCTGCATCTGTCATCTGCTCTCTATCGGAAGTAGTCTCTGAGCATGTTGTGTCTCTGGCTCTGATGTCCTCGACCGTCTCTATTTGTACACTTTCACCCTCGACGCGAAAGTATACCTTCCCGCTATCATGGTCGGTCACTGCCTTGGATGTGGCCAAGAACGGGCGACCGAGAATGATGAGGGTATCGGTCACTGACTCAGGGATCTCCATGTCCAACACTACAAAGTCCATGGGGAATTGCAGGCCCTGAATCGTGACGACAACGTCCCTCAGCAACCCCTTCGGCCTCTTGACAGATCGATCAGCAAACTGAAGGACTGTCCTGCTCTGTCGAAGAGTGCCCAACTCGAAGCGGTCGAGAAGGGCTACCGGAAGTAGGTTGATCGATGATCCGCTATCTAATAGAGTACGGTCGAACCTCTGCTCTCTGATATGGCATCTGACATACGGGGCTCCTGAGTCTGGCCTCTTGGTCGGCAGACGGTTCTGAATAGCGAAACAAGTATCTGGACATCACATGGATCTCAAACTGGTGGTTCCTCCTCTTCCTCCTAACTGTGGTCCTATCTCTGAGTGAACGTTGGAGTAGAGGGATGTGCTGCAAAGCCTCCTGAAGAGTCAGCTGAATATGGAAACGGTCTATCATCTGCTGGCTGAACTCTTCCTGCTGCCTCTTTTTGGGGTTTTCTATTTTCTTCCCCTTTCCCATGTGAAGGGCTCTAGGGAAGGGGATTACGGGGTCCTTCTCAGATGAAGGACTAGGAGAGGGTCTAAGCTGTTTGACGGCAGGATCCACACATACATCAAGCACCACAGGTGGACCAGAAGAAAATAAACCCTTTCCTTTATTGCCAAAAGTGTTCTGAGATACATGCACAGAAGGAAAAACTACAAGACTCTCAGAAATGAAAACGGTGGCATCAGCACCACCCTCAGCTGGTAGACGTGCGGCATCAGTATCGCGCTCTGGCTCGGCAACATGGGTGGACTCAGTACCACCTCCTCCAACTAGTGAAGCGACGACATCAGTACCGCCGGTGGGATCATCATCCGTAGTGGCATCACTACCACCGTCATAATCTCTAGCGGTATCAGTACCGCTCTCCTCCTCGTCGGGCGCTCTGGAAGTGGCCTCGGGGTGTCGCTCAGACGAGGCACCGCCTGCTGGCATCCTACCGCTCCTAAGTGTGACAAAATCAGTATCAAAAAGATATGCAGACATATCACCAAAAGCATCACTCGGAGTGGCATACTCAGTGAAATCTACCTGCTCAGACTTCCTCTTGAGGTTGTTCGGGTTCGGCTCTATCTGGGCAGGGATGGCGGCCTTCCCTCTCACAATGTCCCGCATCTCTTGGCGGAACTCATCCATCTCCCGTCGGAATGTAGCCTGCTGATCGGTAAGGAGGCGGGCTATGTCATCTAAGGCGGGGTTCTCATAGGATGGCCCATGAGAACCTGATGGGTGGCCTCGCTGGTAGTGAGGCTGCTGCTGCTGGTGCTGTGGGTGAGAGGGGTAAGACTGAGGATGATACTGCTACTGCTGGTGGTGAGGCTGATCACGCCTCCAAGAATGTCCCAGCTGATAGGGACGAGGACCAAACTGCTGTGACAGCTGCTGCTGCTACTGCTGGGTATACACTGGGGGCTGCTGCTGCTGGTGATCTCTCTGATGGTTGTACTGGCCACCCTGTCCTGACGACTGCTGCTGGGAGCTGGAACCTCCGGCCGACCAACGGAATCCGGGATGGTCTCGTCGAATACCGGGCTGGGGTCGGTCGTACCAAATCCCGTTGACATCCATCAACGGCTCTGACTCATACGGGGGTGGCGGGAGCACTGCTAGAGGCTGATCCGACTGGTATACCACCATCTATTTGTCGGGGGATGGTGGTGACTAGTAAGGAAGCTGCGGCTGCTGGTACGACTGTGCCTGTACAAGGTGAACCTGTCTAGGCTGCTGGTGGCTGGAGCGCTGGGATGAACTGCTGCTGCTACTCGGATCGCCTCGTGCCTGAAGACGGGGCTGGGAAGCCGTCTGTGCCTCCTGGAGACACATGAGCTGTGTCTCCAGGTCACTCAGAGTCTGTGCCATCTGCTCCATCTGTGTGATGCCCTGGCACTGCTTCTTCTCAATGATCTCCAGTCGGTCCAGCTTCTCGCTGATGATCCCCATGTCGGCGGCTGATGAATACTCATTCATCACTCTTTATTCTTATATTTTAGCTACAAAAACCTTTGCAAATACATGTAGATATGTGTAAATAGAAATAATTACCAAAAGCATGCATTGTGTAAAAACCTATAATTAGCATGTTTTTGTGCAAAAATAAAAGAATAAAGATTAAAAAGAAAAGGAGGGGAATATTTAGAATAAATATTGAGCAACCTAACCCAAGGGAGGGCGCAGCATGCCTGACCGCATAAACGCCAAAGTAGAGGGAGATAGGGGCTCATGTGTAAATATTTATGTAAATAAAATAAAAAAATTATTTTCCTCACCAAAAATATGCTTGTAAATACTTGTATATATTTATAAAAACAAAAGAAAAAAAGTTAAAAATCAAAAAGAATTAAAACACTCCTTTCATCATGTACATAAACCACTTCTATGTATTTATTTAACCTTGTAAATAAATAAAATTAATTTCCAAACTTTTTGTAAATATTCTATGTAAATAAATAAAATAAAACAATTAAAACAAAAGCAAAATAAAATAGCAAAATTAAAAATACAAAAATATATTGCACATATACCATGTATATAAATGAATATATATATTTATTTTACCTATGTACATAAATAATAAAAATAAAATAAAAATACCTTTTTATTCCTTATTTTATTCTATAAATAAATAAAATATAAAATAGGAATAAAATTGTACAAAAATAATAATTAAAAAAATCAAAAATTAAAAACCCTAATTGTGTACATATACCTATATAGTACATACTATGTATATAGCTTATTTTTATTTCCAAAAATTAATTAAAAATCACTAAAAATAGAAAAAAAATAAAAAAAATATTTTGTGTTTTGAGTTTTTGCAAATTCGGCCCCTAGCTACCCTTATTTTTCACTTCAAGATCCAGCCACGTGGCCGATTTCCATTGGGTCCTGGGGATGTTGACCGCCCGGTCAACTACCCCCCCAGGACCACCTCCCGCGGGTCTGAGCTCTGGACCCGATTTCTCAGATTTTTACCCGCTCAACCCGATCCCTATTCCACTAAACCCCGGGTCCGAATCCTTAATCTCTCATCCGACATCCTCGCCGGAGCCGCATCCTTGGGATCCGCGCGCTCCAGAGCTTGCCCGGACCCATCTTTCTCGGACCCCTAGCCGTATATAGCTGCAGCTTCGCCACTCGATTGCTCCATCTTTGGCCATTTGCTTCGTTCTCCTGTGAGCTCCAGAGAGTGCGAGGTGACAGCACACGTCTGAGCCTGTTGAAGCGAGGAGAGGAGGTGATTCCATCGATCCGGCGAGCACAGCCGCCGCAGCTCCGCCACCAGCGTGAGCTCCGAGCCTCGGAGCGAGACGATCCTTGAGGCGACGACCAGGAGCTTCAGCAGCTCCTCCCCAGTCTCTCCGACCACCCAGGTATCCCCTTAGGCTTCCCGTTTCCTTTAATTTCCGTTTACGCCCAAATCGCGTCGCCGCCGTATATCTTCGATTCCGACCATCCCTTCACTCCGCTCGACCATCGGAACCGACCATCGCCTTCGCCATCTCCCCGCGCACCTTCTTCACCCCTCCAGCAAACCCAGCTCGCACAGGAGCTGGGAGTCGAGCTCCTCCGTCCACCACCTTCGCCGGAGCTCGCCATCCCGACCCACCAGCCACCGTCGCTACGCCTAACCGGGTCGAGGCAGTTTGCCCTCGACCCGCGAGTCTTCTGGTGATCTTTGCAGGTGCTACCGAGCCCATCTAAGGGCTTCGGTCATTCAGGCCAGGAGACCCAGCTCCGCCGACCTCGCCCGAGCTCCTCGGAGCTCGGTTCGATCATCGGAGCACTCCGGCAGACGCGGGAGCGCACCACCTTTCTTCTCCGACCATCAGAGCGCTCCCAGGAGGTCAGCTGCGCTAGCACGAGGCCGGTGAGTCTCGCCGGGGACCTATTCTTCCAGGACCCTCCGTCGCCGTTTGATCAGACCCCTTGCTCCAGATTCCATCGTCGCCGTTCGCTTGTGGAGCTGCAGACATCGTCCGATCAGAGGATGTCTGATCTCAGCCGTTGGATCGCAAGCCACCCCGCTTCCACGCCATCCGATCATCCACGTGGCACGCATCCAGCCCGTTCGCATAATAAAGGGTAATTTACCCTTAGGCCCTGTCTTTATTTTTATTTCGTTTTAGTCCTGTAAATATTAAAGTCAGTTGTTTAGTTTTAGGGTTATTTGCATAGTGGACCCTGTGCTTTATTTTATTTGCATTTACACCCCTGCCAGTTGTGGACACGTGCATCGACACGTGATATTTTGGTTTATTTGCAATAGAGACCCCTATAGTTCTGGATGTTATCGAATGAATGAAAACTTTTATCTATTTGCATTTATACCCCTGTGCGTGGTTTATTTAAGCATGTGCGATATATTTTGGGTGTTTTGCAGATAGACCCCTGAATTGGTACCTGTTACCAATAATTCCTCGGGACCTATTTTTATTACATTTGGGTCCCTGAGTGCCCCAGGCACGCGCGTGGCGCGTGTTTGACTGGGTATTTTGCACCATACCCCCCAGAACTTTGGGTATTTGCACTTTGGTCCCTGTGCACAGTGCCCTTTCTTTATTTTTGATTAAAATAGCAAACACCTCCAAATCCAACGAAAATTGGACACATGGCTCCTGCCATGGTGTAAAATTTTCGTGGATTTTTTAGGACATTTTTGATTTCGTTTGTTATTTTTACAAAATCAAAAACCTTTCTTTTTGCTATTGTCTAACTTGAAAAATCATAAAAAAATATTAAAACTCATTTAAAAATTCTATAAAAATTACCCACTGTTTGACTTTCTTAGTTTGATTTTCGAGCCAATTTTGGCTATTTTTCATTACTGAAAATCACTAAAAACTTAAAAACACTCAAAAACCTATAAAAATTCTAGTAAATAAATTAAAAATACAAAAACAATAAAATTGGTACCTAAATTTTCCTCATTTTGTCTTCTTTGTTGGAAAATTACCTTCAGGCCATTTTGGAGCTCTTAGATATTTTATCTAGGGCTTTTTGGCCCGGCTGGACAGTACCATCTCTTTTAGCTACTGTTTGATTTTTAGAAAATTAAATAAACCTCAGAAAATTCTCAAAAATTCATCAAAAACACTAAAAAAAATAAAATACATAAAAATATTTTTGTTTGAATTTTTGGTTGATTTTTAGTGCTTTAAATAAATTGTTGAAGTGTGCTTTTCTTTGTTTTTCTTATTTTCTTTATACATTAAAAATCCAAAAAATATAAAATAAATTAAAAACCACTAAAAACATTTTCTTCCTTCATTTTATTTCTTTTTACTACTTCGTAGGCCGCGAGGCCAATCCGTGCTCCTTGAGTTCGACCCTGGGTGCTATACCAGGTTAATCCAATAGCAGGACCTCTATTTTGTGTTTGCTTGATTTTATTGATATTAGTGGTTCATTTTTCTTGATTGACTTTGCCGATTGATCGAGGTCGCAACGACCGATCGATATCTTTACCTTGATCATCAGGTGCGGTCATCAGAATGGCGCTGTTGCCGGGGAGCACGACTTAGTAGTTTTCTTTTTATCTTCATTTTTGTTTTCGCGGCTTTTCGCGGCTCTTTCAGAGCTCGCGGCTTTTTCGCGGCTTTTGTTTCCATCTTATTTTTGTTTTATTTTGTTTTATTTTCTTTTTCTTTTATTTTTGATTTTGTTTTATTTTGAGTGTTTATTTTATTTTGTATTTTTGCATATATACCCTCATTTTCAGTTTCATTTATTTTCTTTGATTATCTTGGTCTGACCATTCTTCTTTTTCTTGTGATGGCCCGAGGACCGAGGCGGCCGATTTCGAGAAGCCGACGCAACCGCGAGATCCGGAGGCGGCTCCTTTCTTTGCGGAGCCGTAGGAGAGAGTGAGAGAGAGTTCAGTGGGAGAGGTTTTATTTTCTTTTTATTATTATTGTAATAATACAGGGACACTCAGAGAATGGACATTTGTGGACTTTTGACTTAGCGGGTCTGTTTCGCCGAGCACCGGTGTGCTCGGGGGACCCTTAGGAGTTTTTCGCGGCTTTTTACGCGGTTTCGGTTTTCTTTTTCTTTTCTTACTGCCTTTTCTGGTGTTTATGCGGTTTTTGCTCGAGCCCCTAGACTTAGGAATTTATACTTGCTTGTGCCGTAATTAGTAGGATCCCCACACCTAACTGCTTGTCTGTTCCTATAGTGCATTAATTGGACCTACTAAAAATCATTAATAAAAATAACCGACTCATCTCCTTCGTAGCCTACGTGCCGCAGCCCGTCCTGTAAAGCGCTTTCTCCTACCCCCGATTTGTCGGACAGAGGAGGGACGGGCCAAGACCGGACTCTTTGGCTTGGAGGTCGGTGACCGGTTAGACGGTTCTGCGTGTAGAAATTGCTCGTCTAGGACTCGGCTTTCCCGTTGCATCATATAGGTAGTTTATTTTCAGTCTTTCAATTCTGCGCGGATCACTTGCATGTAGAGTGCTGGAGACAAGGTACGCATTTCTTACTCAACATGCATCATTGATTTCATCGCGCATTGGCTTTTTCGTCTTCTCCCCCCTGTTTTGGATTAAATAATCAGGAGAACCGAAAAATTCGTTAGGCCTTTGTTTTCTATTTGAAAAAGATTAAAAAGAGAAACCATAAAATTGGGACTGGTTAACACTATTGATCTTAAAAGACGCTCACCCTAAAAATTTTGTCTTGGGGAGAGCAACCCCCTCATTGTATGGTTTGGATGCGCGAGAGAGTGACCCGCACCCTAGGTAGAGCCCTCCGGTGATACTCCCGACCGATTACCGACTCTTCCGTGCGGGCCAGTCGGTTGGGGTAGCACCGGGTATCCTAACAGGTCACGTAAGCGCTCTGATATCTTGTGTGTTCATCTAATAAAAATTGACAAGATAATTTGACTGAACTTTCACGGTCTTCAGCTCGCGTTGCGTTGGTGAACCGGGGGTTTGTTTTGTGATCATAGTTTCTCCAGATCTCATCCGCCTTACTTGCCAGATCAAGATGATGGGTAGACGCTCTCTTAGGCAGCCTCTGGCTGCACCGCTTTCAGGCACGTCTACCCAATCATCTAGGTTGGTCCGCGAGAGCCAAGACCAGCTCTCCGAGCCCGAGTACGACTCCGCCCTGTTCCCCCTCGACCCCCTTTCTTTCAGACCTGAGAGACATGAGCCCGAGGAGATATTGATAGATTTGACAGCACCTGAGTTGGGCTCATTTGATTTTGCAGCAGACGACATGGCCGGCAGTTCCGAGGATCGCTCCAGGACAGAGCACATTGTGATGGATCAAGGAGCGATCAACTCCACCCTGATCGCCTCGCTAGAGACCGTCCAGCAGCAGCTGAGGGATCAGGGAGCGTTCATGCTCGACATGAGGAGAGAGATGGAGCAGATGAGAGCAGAGCGAGAGTAGAGGAGAGAGGGACCGAGGATCCCAGATGATGCGGATGCAGCAGCCGCAGCAGCAGCGGCAGCCGCCGCAGCCGCGGCCGGAGGACCACCGAGACCGATGCGGGAGTTACACAACCCCGGATCGACACTGACGCACCACTGGGTAGTACTTCCAGCGATCGTGGGGGACTTTAAGTTCCTCCGAACACTTTGCAGCTACTCCCCCGCTTCCACGACCTCGCGACAGAGGAGCCCCATCTCCACCTCCAGGAGTTCTTGATGATATGCAGCACTGTCCACGACCGTCAGGTGGACCAGGACACGATCAGGATGATCGCCTTCCCCTTCTCCTTAGCTGACAGAGCAGCCACCTGGATGAAGCATTTGGGGAGGTTTGTTTACACCTGGGAGCAGCTCCGCACCGAGTACTTGAACAAGTACTATCCACTCGTGCGGACGAATGCAGCGAGGGCCCTGATCAGCAACTTCTCCATGCTCCCCAACGAGCAGTTTCACGAGGCATGGGAGAGGTTCCGAGAGCTCACAGACAGATGCCCGCACCACGACATTTCCAAGCCGAACCTAGTTTAGAGCTTCTTCAGCGGGTTGACACCAGAGCTCCAGGGTCTGGTGAACGCTTCTTGCGGCGGGTCCTACTTCGCCAAGGACCACGACCAGGTCTGGGCCATTTACGAGGAGATGGCCGAGAATTACATGGTGATGTCCCAGACCCGGTTTTACACACAGAGACCCCAGCAGCAGCCAGGACCCGTGCAGTACCAGCGGATAGCACGGGTCGATGCAGGTCCATCTAGTTCGTCCGCAGTCGCAGCAGCACAGGCAGAGTCGTCCGCTGCGGACATGGGTATCATCAGCAAGAAGTTGGACCGCATGGAGCTGATTGAGAAGAAGCAGTGCCAGGGAATCACGCAGATGGAACAGATGGCACATACTCTGAGCGACATGAAGACCCAGCTCATGTGTCTCCAGGAGGCACAGACGGCTTCCCAGCCCCGTCTTCAGTCGCGAGGCGACACCGGCGGCAGCAGCAGCTCGTCCCAGCGCTCCAGCACCTTTCAGCAGCCTAGACAGGTTCATCTTGTACAGACAGAGCCGTACCAGCAGCAGCCCTCCTACCAGTCTCCACCATCTCCAGACTTGCAGATGGTGGTATACCAGCCGGATCAGCCTCTGGCAGTACTCCCGCCAGCCCTTACGATGCAGAGCCGTTGATGGATGTCAACGGGATTTGGTACGACCGCCCCCAGCCTGGGATCCGACGAGACCATCCCGGATTCAGGTGGGGGAGTGGAGGTACCCAGCCCCAGCAGCAGCCAGCCGGTCAGGGAGGGCAGTACGCCCAACAGAGAGATCACCAGCAGCAGCCCCCAGCATACCAGTCACACCAGCCTTCGTCCTTCGGTCCTCGTCCCTATCAGCAGCAGGGACAGTCTTGGAGACGTGAGCAGCAGGCTCACCCAGCATACCAGCAGCATCCTTCCTCCTACCCCTCTCAGCAGCACCAGCAGCAGCTCCAGCAACCTCATCACCAGAGAGGCTACCCGTCGGGCTCCCATGAGAGCCCCGCCTTGGATGACATAGCCCGCCTCCTCACGGACCAGCAGGCTACATTTAGACGGGAGATGGACGAGTTCCGCTAGGAGATGCGGGACCTTGTGAGAGGGAAGGCCGCGATTCCTGCACAGACCGAGCCGAATCCGAATAACCTCAAGAGGAAATCTGAGCAGGTAGTTTCCACTGAGCATGCCACTCCTAGTGACCCATTTGTTGATACATCTTCGGATCTATTTGATGCTGATTTTGTTACACTTAGGAGCGGTAGAGCACCAGCAGGCGGCGCCTCATCTGAGCGACGATGCAAGGATACACCCAGGGCGCCAGATGAGGAGGAGGAGAGCGGTACTGAGGCCGTACATGATGATGACGGCGGTACTGATGCCACAAAGGATGCTGATTCCACCGGCGGTACTGAGGCCGCCGCTTCACCAGTTCGAGGAGGTGGTACTGACGCCACCAGTAGAGCCGAGCCAGCCCGCGGTACTGAGGCCGCGAGACGTCCAGTTACAGAGCCAGCCAGAGGTGGTACTGAGGCCACCAGTGTTCATTTTGATAGAGATGTTGTCTTTCCCCGTGTTGATGTATCTCAGAACTCTATTTTGAATAAAGGAAAAGGTTTAGTTTCTTCTGATCCCACTGTGGTGCTTAATGTATGTGCGGATCCGACCGTCGATCCGTCTAGGCCTTTTCCTAGTCCTTCATCTGCGAAGGACCCTGTGATCCCCTTCCCTAGAGCCCTTCAGATGGGGAAGGGGAAGAAAAAAGAAAAAGACCCAAAAAAGAGAGAGCGGGAGGAATTCAGCCAGAGCATGATCGACAGATTTCACATCCAGCTGACCCTCCAGGAGGCTTTGCAGCACATCCCCCTTCTTCAGCGATCTTTGAGAGATAGGACCACAGTCAGGAGAAGGAGGAGGAACCACACTTCAGAGATTCATGTGCTGACGAAAGCCACGTGTTTTGCGATCCAGAACCGTCTGCCAGCCAAGAAGCCAGATTCAGGGGCGCCGTATGTCAGATGTCAGATTAGTGAGCAGAGGTTCGACCGGACTCTATTAGATAGCGGATCGTCGATCAACCTACTTCCGGCAGCCCTTCTCGACCGCTTCGAGTTGGGCACTCTTAGACAGAGCAGGACAGTCCTTCAGTTTGTTGATCGATCTGTCAAGAGGCCGAAGGGGTTGTTGCGAGACGTTATCGTCACGATTCAGGGCCTGAAATTCCCCGTGGACTTCGTAGTGTTGGACATGGAGATCCCTGATTCAGTGACCGATACCCCCATCATCCTCGGTCGTCCGTTCTTGGCCACAGCCAAGGCAGTGACTGATCATGACAGTGGGAAGGTATACTTTCGCGTCGAGGGCGAGAGTATACAAATAGAGACGGTCAAGGACTACAGAGCCAGAGAGAGAGCATGCTCAGAGGCCAGCACAGATTCAGAGCAGCTGACAGACGACGGGCCAAACATCCACCAGGACTGTGATTTTGTGATCACAGATGATGAGGCAGCATGGGCAGATCCTTCAGCACAAGCCATCCTCTCATTTCCAGACACCACTGATGCAGAGATGACAGCAGAGGAGAGCTTGGAGAGCACAGCCCTGGTTCAGGATACTACAGAGGCAGCAGAGCCGGTCCTTGATCGCAACACGACTATCAGTGATGGTGGTGCTGAGGCCACCTTGTGTGACGGTGGTACTGGTGCCACCATATTTGATGCAAATCCCTCGGATTCAGAGTCTGATTGGGCAGATTGTGATGATCAGATGCCAGACTTGAGTCCACCTGAGCCTACAGATGAGGAGGAGGTAGATGCAGAGCAGATCAGAGACAGCACAGTTGAGCAGCCTTCTCCAGATCCAGTTTGCAAGAGTTCGCTTTCTTTCTCCCAGGCAGATTTGGCAGACTTAGCAGCATTCACACACTTTCTTCCGCAGCCAGATTTGCCAGCGCCCAGCTGTCCAGAGCTGAAGCCGCTCCCTACTTCGCTGAAGTATCGATTCCTTGCGGGCGAGCCTGAGATGTACCCAGTCATCATCTCCGCCGATCTGACTGGAGAGCAAGAATCCCGTTTGATGGGGGTTCTTAAAAAGAACCGCAAGGCAATCGGATGGAGCGTAGCAGATCTCCATGGGATTAGTCCATCGGTGTGCTCCCACCATATCTATCTCGAGGAGGGGGCGAAGCCGTCGCGTGAGTTCCAGCGGTGGCTGAACCCCAACCTGAGAGAGGTCGTGATGAAGGAAATATCGAAATGGTGGAGTGCAGATTTTATTTATCCCATTTCCGACTCCAAGTGGGTCAGCCCCTTGCATGTGGTGCCCAAGAAGACGGGCATCACGACTGTGATCAGTGAGTCGGGAGAGGAGATTGCTACACGAGTACCCACCTCTTGGAGGGTCTGTGTTGACTACAGGAGACTCAACCAGGCCACCAAGAAGGATCATTTCCCCCTGCCTTTTATTGACCAGATCATTGAGAGACTGGAAGGGAAGAGCCATTATTGCTTCCTGGATGGGTACTCGGGCTACAACCAGGTGGCCATCTCTCCTGAGGACCAGGAGAAGACCACCTTTACCTGTCCCTTCGGTACATACGCCTTTCAACGCATGCCATTCGGGCTATGCAATGCCCCTGCGACTTTTCAGAGGTGCATGATGTCGATCTTTTCGGACATGGTAGGGGAGTGTTTACAGGTCTTCATGGACGATTTCTCGGTCTACGGCGACGGATTCGACTCCTGTCTTGACTGCCTAGACCGAGTACTCCAGCGATGTATTGAGTACCATTTGGTGCTATCTTGGGAGAAGAGTCACTTCATGGTGACTCAAGGGACGGTGCTTGGCCACATCATCTCCAACAGGGGCATGGAGGTGGATCCGGCCAAGGTTGATGTCATTAGGAAACTCGCACCGCCGTCCAATCTGAGGCAGCTACGGTCATTTCTGGGGCACGTTGGATTTATAGAAGATTTATTCAGGATTTCAGCAGGATTGCCCGACCGTTGACTGACCTCTTGACGAAAGACACCGTGTTCCTTGTCGATGACAAGTGTCTCTCGTCCTTCGCGACTCTGCAGCAGTGTGTTATTGAGGCTCCTGTCCTCCAGCCGCTAGATTGGTCTCTCCCATTCGAGATCATGACGGATGCCTCCGACTTTGCCGTAGGGGCAGTGCTGGGACAGAGGAGGGATGGAGTTCCATTTGCCATTCACTACGCTAGCCGCACATTGGATTCCGCCCATCGGAATTACACGGTCACAGAGAAGGAGATGCTAGCCGTAGTGTTCGCCCTAGATAAGTTCAGATCGTATATCATTGGATCTAGAGTGACTTTGTACACAGATCACACCGCCATCAGGTACCTCATGGCAAAGAAGGATGCCAAGGCCAGATTGACTAGATGGATCCTTCTACTCCAGGAATTCGATATTGAGATCAAGGATAAGCCTCGAGTCAAGAATGTGGTCGCGGATCATCTCTCCCGTTTAGAGCAGCCTGAGGAGTCTGAGCAGATTGATCCGATTCGAGATACCTTCCCAGATGAGGCGATCCTTGCTATCGCCTCACTCCCATGGTACGCCGATATTGTGAACTTTCTCGTTGCTGGGAAAGTTCCACAAGATTGGCCCAGGCAGAGACTTGAGACCTTCCTTGCGAAGGCCAAGTCCTACCATTGGGAGGATCCCATCCTTTACCACGAAGGAGGGGATAGCGTCTGGTGTCGGTGTATTCCTCAGGAGGAACACCATAGCGTCCTCACTTATTGCCACAAGCTTGAGGCAGGAGGACATCATTCTGGGAGGAGAACGGCACAGAAGGTGCTCCAATCCGGCTTGTGGTGGCCTACCCTCTTCAAGGACTCAGATGAGTTCGTGAAGAGGTGTACTGACTGTCAGAGGATGGGCACTTGTGGACAGCGTGATATGATGCCGATGCAGCCCATTCACTTATGTGAGGTTTTTGACGTATGGGGCATCGATTTCATGGGTCCATTCCCTAAGAGTCAGGGATTCGAGTACATTCTGTTGGCCGTGGACTATGTTAGTCGTTGGGTGGAGGCTATCCCCGCCCGAGCCGCTGATGCGAGGACAGTTTGCAGATTTTTGAGGAAGCATATCATCACGCGGTTCGGGGTTCCACGAGTTCTGATTTCTGATGGGGGATCTCACTTCATCAACGACCAGGTGAAGGCACTTGCTAGAGAGTTCGGCATAGATCATCGTGTTGTTACACCTTATCATCCACAGACAAATGGTCTAGCCGAGGTGTCGAATAGGGAGATTAAGACTATATTGCAGAAAGTCGTCCGCCCTGACCGAAAGGATTGGTCACAGCTTTTGGAATCGGTCTTGTGGGCATATAGGACGTCTTTCAAGACACCATTGGGCACATCTCCCTTTCGCCTCGTATATGTCAAGCCGTGCCATTTACCTGTTGAGCTGAGGCACAAGTCACTTTGGGCAGTCACAGATATTCTTATGGATCCAGATGGTATGGGAGACCAGAGGAGGGCAGAGTTAGCCGCCCTGGAGGAGCTTAGAGATACATCATTCTCAAACAGCCTACATTATAAGGAGAAAGTGAAGGAGTGGCATGATTCTCATATCAGCCACAAGCATTTTGAGATTAGACAGAGAGTATGGCTGTTTGATGCGAGGCTACGTCTATTTCCAGGGAAGCTACAGAGCAAATGGAAGGGACCCTACTTGGTCAGAAAGGTACACGATAACGGTAGCATTGACATATCTGAGTTGTCTTCTGAGAGTACCTTTAGAGTGAACGGCCAGCGGCTCAAGCCATTTCTAGATCATGAGCCGCGGGTCGCTGATCTTGCCCCGATTCACTTTGCGTGAGATGTGGTCTTTGACTCACATCTAATGCGTCTCACGCCTGAGTTTCACTGATCTTCCACCTTGTATAGATCCAGATGTCCATATCACTACATTCTTTAGTCCCACATCCCTTTCTTCATCTTGTGATTATGCTATACTTAGGGTGCACTTACTCTAAGTATAGGGGGGGATGTGAGACCGTTTGGGTATTTCTTTTGTTTCTGCCTGCTCCTGTTTTGTTGCCTATACTTAGGGATCTTTCACCCTAAGTATAGGGGGGATAGACCCTGTACATTCTCCACTCGGTTTTCCCTTAGTATACAGCCTGCTATACTTAGGATTATTTAATCCTAAGTATAGGGGGAAGACCCGAGACCCTCTTGACTTTTCATTTCATTCTTCCTTGTATATAGCCCTTCTTTTCACTTCCCTATACCAAGCACGAGTTATGTCTTCTTCATCGCTCTTGACTCTGAGGACATCGTTCGAGCTAAGTATAGGGGGGTGTATATATTTCATATATACTTGAGCCATAACTCGTACTTTGTGTGAGTGTGTTAATAAATAAAATGGCTAAAAACCACAAAAATTAAAAACTTTTCATGTACATAACATTCTTTTATTTGCACATAAATAGCTAGTGTACAAATTATTTTTGTAAAAATGATTTCAAAAATCTTTTGTGTAAAGTTTGTGTAAATATTTTCTTATCAAAATTATGTATATAGTACAAATTTTTTCCAAAATGTTTTGAAAATCAAAAGTTTGCAAAAATCTTGTGTAAATATGTGTAAATATCTTTTTGCAAAACTTGCACTTCATGCATCATCCATTCATGATTTCAAAACATTTTTCAAAAATTTTGCATGATTGTAAAAATTTGTGTAAATAAGCATCTTTTGTACATATGTATATAGTTTTTCTGGATGATAGTTGACATTCAAACTAGCCTGGAATCAAATTGAGAAATGGAGCTTGATTAAGATCTTAATCCACCTAACTTCTAAGAGGAACCTTATAGGGCTTAGGTTTAAGGCTTTTCAGGTCCATGGTGACTCAATTCTTTGAGTCCACTAGGCTATGATCACATGTCATCTCAATGAGCCTAAGTAGAGCACTTAACAACAACACATGACTCATATAGATTATGGCTTTACTTGGACACCAGCACTATGCACCGAGCTCTCCACGAATGAGGTGGTGAGGAGGCAGTCTTCCTTGACTTGGGGTAGCATATGAGGGTAGTACTTCTAGGCGGAACCTCTCTTCTTCTTTTAGTGAAGGAAGTGCGTCTCAACTTGGTCTGGTTGCCATGAGGTCTAACGACGGGAGTTGTGGGTTGCAATAAAGCTTCAAAAGAGGGATAGTCTACTGGCTCAAGAGGAAAAACTCCTTGTATATATGCTGCACATGTATATGTTGTACAGATGCACTTGAAAAAAAATTGTTCAAAAAGAAAATAACTCCAAAAAAGTGGTGGGTCTGATAGAAAATGATAATCCCACCGGAGTATGTATATAGAGTGCAATAAGCAAAGCTTGGTTTCATGTTCCACCTGTTGTAGCTTGCAGCAGGGAGACTTGTCTACACTGGTCAAGCTCCCAAGGGTACTTGGCTACACTGGCCTTGACCCATTCTCTTCTTCCCCCTCTTCTTGAGCCGGTTGAACTTGAACTTAGAAGGGAATACCCCGCTCCTCGAGGAAAGAGTGGCCAGATTGAGGTCATAGAGTTACCTTGTTAGGGAGGGTTGTCAAGTTGCCATTTCTGAGGTGGAGAGCTTAGACCTCACTTTCACAGGATAAGAAAAGATTCATGGTCTTCAGGGTTTGTGATTGATGTCTTGTTCTGACCTGGAGCATTGAGGAGTCTTGGTTATAGATTAGTGGAACTTGGAGGCTGTTGAGTTTTAGACTTAAGTCCAAATAAGGTTCCGACAAATTAATAATCCAAAGATCTGATCGAGCTCCATACCCCAATTTAATTAAGGCAAGTTTAATAATCAACCTTGATCCATGTACATCCTCTTTTTCTTTTCTTTCTCTCTTTTTCACTTCTTTTTCAAATAAGTGTTTGCTAAGGGACTAGCAAAGTTAAGTATAGGGGGGTGATGAATACTCATTCATCACTCTTTATTCTTATATTTTAGCTACAAAAACCTTTGCAAATACATGTAGATATGTGTAAATAGAAATAATTACCAAAAGCATGCATTGTGTAAAAACCTATAACTAGCATGTTTTTGTGCAAAAATAAAAGAATAAAGATTAAAAAGAAAAAGAGGGAAATATTTAGAATAAATATTGAGCAACCTAACCCAAGGGAGGGCTCAGCATGGGCCTGACCACATAAAAGCCAAAGTAGAGGGAGATAGGGGATCATGTGTAAATATTTATGTAAATAAAATAAAAAATTATTTTCCTCACCAAAAATATGCTTGTAAATACTTGTATATATTTATAAAAACAAAAGAAAAAAATTAAAAATCAAAAAGAATTAAAACACTCCTTTCATCATGTACATAAACCACTTCTATGTATTTATTTAACCTTGTAAATAAATAAAATTAATTTCCAAACTTTTTGTAAATATTCTATGTAAATAAATAAAATAAAACAATTAAAACAAAAGCAAAATAAAAATAGCAAAATTAAAAATACAAAAATATATTGCACATATACCATGTATACAAATGAATATATATATTTATTTTACCTATGTACATAAATAATAAAAATAAAATAAAAATACCTTTTTATTCCTTATTTTATTCTATAATTAAATAAAATATAAAATAGGAATAAAATTGTACAAAAATAATAATTAAAAAAATCAAAAATTAAAAACCCTAATTGTGTACATATACCTATATAGTACATACTATGTATATAGCTTATTTTTATTTCCAAAAATTAATTAAAAAATCACTAAAAAATAGAAAAAAAATAAAATAAAAATATTTTGTGTTTTGAGTTTTTACAAATTCGGCCCCTAGCTACCCTTATTTTTCACTTCAAGATCCAGCCACGTGGCCGATTTCCATTGGGTCCTGGGGATGTTGACCGCCCGGTCAACTACCCCCCCCCCCAGGACCACCTCCCGCGGGTCTGAGCTCTGGACCCGATTTCTCAGATTTTTACCCGCTCAACCCGATCCCTATTCCACTAAACCCCGGGTCCGAATCCTTAATCTCTCATCCGACATCCTCGTCGGAGCCGCATCCTTGGGATCCGCGCGCTCCAGAGCTTGCACGGACCCATCTTTCTCGGACCCCTAGCCGTATATAGCTGCAGCTCCGCCACTCGATTGCTCCATCTTTGGACATTTGCTTCGTTCTCCTGTGAGCTCCAGAGAGTGCGTGAGGTGACAGCTCGCGTCTGAGCCTGTTGAAGCGAGGAGAGGAGGTGATTCCATCGACCCGGCGAGCACAGCCGCCGCAGCTCCGCCACCAGCGTGAGCTCCGAGCCTCGGAGCGAGACGATCCTTGAGGCGACGACCAGGAGCTTCAGCAGCTCCTCCCCAGTCTCTCCGACCACCCAGGTATCCCCTTAGGCTTCCCGTTTCCTTTAATTTCCGTTTACGCCCAAATCGTGCCGCCACCGTATATCTTCGATTCTGACCATCCCTTCACTCCGCTCGACCATCGAAACCGACCATCGCCTTCGCCATCTCCCCGCGCACCTTCCTCACCCCTCCAGCCAACCCAGCTTGCACAGGAGCTGGGAGTCGAGCTCCTCCATCCACCACCTTCGCCGGAGCTCGCCATCCCGACCCACCAGCCACCGTCGCTACGCCTAACCGGGTCGAGGCAGTTTGCCCTCGACCCGCGAGGCTTCTGGTGATCTTTGCAGGTGCTACCGAGCCCATCTGAGGGCTTCGGTCATTCAGTCCAGGAGACCCAGCTCCGCCGACCTCGCCCGAGCTCCTCGGAGCTCGGTTCGATCATCGGAGCATTCCAGCAGATGCGGGAGCGCACCACCTTTCTTCTCCGACCATCAGAGCGCTCCCAGGAGGTCAGCTGCGCTAGCACGAGGCCGGTGAGTCTCGCCGGGGACCTGTTCTTCCAGGACCCTCCGTCGCCGTTTGATCAGACCCCTTGCTCCAGATTCCATCGTCGTCGTTCGCTTGTGGAGCTGCAGACATCGTCCGATCAGAGGAGGTCTGATCTCAGCCGTTGGATCGCAAGCCACCCCGCTTCCACGCCATCCGATCATCCACGTGGCGCTTATCCAGCCCGTTCGCATAATAAAGGGTAATTTACCCTTAGGCCGTGTCTTTATTTTTATTTCATTTTAGTCCTGTAAATATTAAAGTCAGTTGTTTAGTCTTAGGGTTATTTGCATCGTGGACCCTGTGCTTTATTTTATTTGCATTTACACCCCTGTCAGTTGTGGACACGTGCATCGACACGTGATATTTTGGTTTATTTGCAATAGAGACCCCTGTAGTTCTGGATGTTATCGAATGAATGAAAACTTTTATCTATTTGCATTTATACCCCTGTGCATGGTTTATTTGAGCATGTGCGATATATTTTGGGTGTTTTGCAGATAGACCCCTGGACTTTTGGTACCTGTTACCAATAAGTCCTCGGGACCTATTTTTATTACATTTGGGTCCTTGAGTGCCCCAGGCACGCGCGTGGCGCGTGTTTGACTGGGTATTTTGCACCAGACCCCCAGAACTTTGGGTATTTGCACTTTGGTCCCTGTGCACAGTGCCCTTTCTTTATTTTTGATTAAAATAGCAAAACACCTCCAAATCCAACGTAAATTGGACACATGGCTCCTGCCATGGTGTAAAATTTTCGTGGATTTTTGAGGACATTTTTGATTTCGTTTGTTATTTTAAAAAAATCAAAAACCTTTCTTTTTGCTACTGTCTAACTTGAAAAATCATAAAAAATATTAAAACTCATTTAAAAATTCTATAAAAATTACCCATTGTTTGACTTGCTTAGTTTGATTTTCTAGCCAATTTTGGCTCTTTTTCATTACTGAAAATCACTAAAAACTTAAAAACACTCAAAAACCTATAAAAATTCTAGTAAATAAATTAAAAATCCAAAAACAATAAAATTGGTACCTAAATTTTCCTCATTTTGTCTTCTTTGTAGGAAAATTACCTCCAGGCCATTTTGGAGCTCTTAGATATTTTATCTAGGGCTTTTTGGCCCGGCTGGACAGTACCATCTCTTTTAGCTACTGTTTGATTTTTAGAAAATTAAATAAACCTCAGAAAATTCTCAAAAATTCACCAAAAACACTAAAAAATATAAAATACATAAAAATGTTTTTGTTTGAATTTTTGGTTGATTTTTAGTGCTTTAAATAAATTGTTGAAGTGTGCTTTTCTTTGTTTTTCTTATTTTCTTTATACATTAAAAATCCAAAAAATATAAAATAAATTAAAAACCACTAAAAACATTTTCATCCTTCATTTCATTTCTTTTTACTACTTCGTAGGCCGCGAGGCCAATCCGTGCTCCTTGAGTTCGACCCTGGGTGCTATACCAGGTTAATCCAATAGCAGGACCGCTATTTTGTGTTTGCTTGATTTTATTGATATTAGTGGTTCATTTTTCTTGATTGACTTAGCCGATTGATCGAGGTCGCAACGACCGATCGATACCTTTACCTTGATCATCAGGTGCGGTCATCAGCGGCTGAGGACTCGGCCTGTGCTGCTGTCGCTGACGAACTGGAAGGACCGGTGTCGACCCGTGCTATCCTCTGGTACTGCACGGTCTGTGGCTGAGGGCGTCCCTGTGTGTAGAGGCGGGTCCGGGACATCACCGTGTAGTTCTCGGCCATCTCCTCGTAGATGGCCCAGACCTGGTCCTCATCCTTGGTGAAATAGGACCCGCAACAAGAAGCGTTCACCAAGCCCTGAAGCTCTGGTGTCAGCCCGCAGAAAAAACTCTGAACAAGGTTCGGCTTGGAAATCTCATGGTGCGGGCATCTGTCAGTCAGCTCACGGAACCTCTCCCATGCCTCGTGAAACTGCTCGTTGGGGAGCATGGAGAAGTTGCTGATCAGGGCTCTAGCTGCATTCGTCCTCCCGAGTGGATAGTACTTATTCAAGTACTTGGTACGGAGTTGCTCCCAGGTATAGACAAACTTCCCTAAGTGCTTCTGCCAGGTGGTTGCTCTGTCTGCTAAGGAGAAGGGGAAGGCAATCATGCGGATGGTGTCCTCGTCCACCTGTCTGTCGTGGACGGTGCTGCAGATCATCAAGAACTCCTGAAGGTAGAGATGGGGCTCCTCAGTGGCGAGCCCATGAAACCGGGGGAGAAGCTGCAAAGTGTTCGGGGGGAACTTGAAGTCTCCCATGATGGCTGGAAGCACGACCCAATGGTGCGTAAGTATCGATCCGGGGTTGTGTAACTCCCGCATCGGTCTCAGTTGGTCCGGTACTGCTCCTGTTGCGGCTGTTGCTGCTGCGGCTGCGACCGTGGCTGCTGCAGCAGCTGCTGCCTCATCGTGTCTCCTCGGCTCGTCTCCGAGCTCGCACTGGTCGCGAGCGGCTATCAACTGCTCCATCTCATGCCTCATCTCTATCATGAATGCTCCCTGATCCCTCAACTGCTGTTGAACTACCTCGAGGGAGGCGATCAGGGTGGAGTTGATCGCACCCTGGTCCAAAATGAATGTATGCTCAGGCTGGGGACCTCTGGTGTGATCATCACTGCTGCCGGCCATGGTCTCTGCAAAAGTAAAAGACCCAAACTCAGGTGCCGATAAATCATCTGACGGTCTCTCCTCTGGCACTGGTATCTCTGAACTGAAAGAAGGAGGGTCGAGGGGGAACAGGGTGGAGTCGAACTCGGGTTCGGAGAGCGGGTCTCGGCTCTCGCGAACCAACCTAGATGAGCGGGCAGAAGTGCTGGGAAGCGGTGCAGCCAGAGGCTGCCTAAGAGACCTTCTGCCCATCATCTTGATGTGGCGAGTCGGGCGGATGGGATCTGGAAACAACAATGATCAGCAAGCAATACCCCAAGTTCACCTACTCAACGCGAGCTGAAGACCGTAAAGGTTCGGTCAATTATCTTGTCAGTTTTTATTAGGTGATAAGTCAGGATAGCAGAGGGATTAACGTGACCTGTTAGGAATCCGATCCACCAACCAGACTGTCCCGTATAAAAGGCCGGTAGTCTGATCGGGGCTCGGATATGGCTCTAGCCTAGTGTGCGGGTCACTCTCTCGCGCAAGCAAACCAGACAAGGAGGGGGTTGCTCTCCCCAAGATAATTTTTTTGGTGAGTGTCTTTTAGGGTCAGTAGAGTTAACCAATCCCATATTTATGGTTCAAATTTTTAGGTATTTTTCAATAAAAAGCAAACGCCTAATGAATTTTTCGGTTCTCCTGGTTATTAAGTCCAAAAAGTTCAGGGGGGAGAAGTCGAAAAAGCCGATGCGTGAGAAAATCAATGATGCATGCAGAGTAAGAGATGCGTACCTGACTCCAACAGTCTACATGCAAGATGATCCGCGCAGAATTTAAAGACTGAAATAAAACTACCTAAATGATGCAGGCGGAAATCCGAGCCCTAAGCAGCAGTTCTACTCGAAAGAACGTCTAGTAGACCACCAGCCTTCGATCCAAGAGTTCGGTCTAGGCTCACCCCTCCTTCTCTCGACAAATCGAGTTTAGGAGCAGCACTTGGTAGGGTGGGCTGTGGCGCGTAGGCTCGGAGGTAGTGGATCGACTATTTTATTAATTTTTTTTATTGTTGATCCAATTACCGATCTATAGGTACAGGCAGAATTATTAAGGTGTTGGGACCCTACTTATTACGTCATAGTCAAGCAAAACTCCTAAGGCTAGGGGCTGAAAACCGCGAGAAACCGAATAGGCAGAAAATAAATAAAAACCGCGAAGAAAACTGCGTAAAAGCCGAGGGGTCCCCCGAGCACATCGGTGCTCGGCGAAACAGACCCCGAGAGTCTAAGTCTGGCTGAGAGAGAGTCCTATCCTTGTTTATTACAATAATAAGTCAAATAAGCTGAAAACAAAACCTAATCTACTCCAAGCTAATCCTCCCACACTCTGCTGCTTCCTTGCGCTCTCCTGTGGTTCCGTGCAGAAGGGAGCCGCCTCTGATTGTCGCAGTTGCGTCGGCTCCTCGAAAGTCGCCGCATCGGTCCTCGAGCCCTCGCAAGCAAGCAAACGAGTGTCACATACCAGATAGAAATAAAGCAAATAAAATAAGAAAAAGAAAAAAGGGTATATATGCAAAATTAGAAATGAAAATAAACAAGTAAAAACAACCAAAAATAAAATAAAAGAAAAGAAAGAAAAATAAAAGAAAATGAAAATAAGAGAAAAATAAAAAGCTGCGAAAAGCCGCGGACGAAGAAAAAGCTGTGGAAAGCCGTGAAAAAGAAAACAAAATAAAAAGAAAAAGAAACAGACTACTAAGTCGTGCTCCCCGGCAACGGCGCCATTCTGATGAGCCGCCCGCGTGACTATGGTAAAGTATCGCACTAAGGTCGTTGTGACCTCAGTCACTCGGGACTCATAGCTCAATCAAGAAAAATAATCAGACCACCAATAAAAGATGAAAATAGATAGAAATCAAAATAGCAGTCTCGCTATGATATTAACCTGGTATAGCACCCAGGGTCGAACTCGAGGAGCACGAGATGGCCTTGCTGCCTACGAAATAGTCTAAAAACAAAGAAAATAAAAACAAATATTTTGGTCGTTTTTAAGATTTTTATATTTTTTTGGATTTTTAATTATGAATAAAATAAGAAAACAATGAAAACACACAACTTCAAGCAATTATTTATTGACTCAAAAATATTCTAAAAAGTCCAACAAAAATATTTTTAGGATTTTTATATTTTTTTACTGTTTTAGTGAATTTTTGAGAATTTTCTGATTTTTAGGGAATTTTCTAAAAATAAAAGAAAGAAGCAAAACAATGCTACTATCCAGCCAGGCTTTAAGGACCAAAATAAAATATAAAATGGTCTAAAGTAACCTGGAGGTATTTTTCATGCAAAATATGAACAAAAAGGAAAATTCAGAAGAAGGAATTTTGAAATTTTGAATTTTCTATGATTTATTAGAATTTTTATGAGTTTTTCAAGGTTTTTTTAGTTTTTATAGTTTTTATAAATCTAAAAATAACCAAAACTAGTTAGAAAATCAAACACACAAAAACACACAAAATCTGATTTTTTGTAATTTTTAAAGAGGTTTTTATATTTTTATGAATTTTAAATCTGAATGGCGGAAAAATGGAGGTTTTTGAATTTTTAAAAATACTAAAAATGCTCAAAAATATACCCAAAAATTGATGAAAATTTTACACAGTGGCAGGAGCCACGTATCCAATTTTCACTCAATTTGGATTAATTTCGCTATTTTATTAAAATCAAAAACACATAAATAGTACACTGGGACCTAGTTGCAATAAAAATAAGTCCTAGGGCTGGAAAGATAACAAAATCAGAAGCTTAGGGGGTCCTCATGCAATTTCACCAGGTTCCCACGCACGTGGCACGTGGGCTGGGCACAGAGGGACCCAAATGCAAATAACTTAAGTCCCCGGGCTTGTTAGCAACATGTGCTTAAAGTCCCGGGGCTAAGTTGTGAAATGCCCAGCAAATTCAACACATGTCGAAATAAACCATTCACAGGGGCATAAGTGCAATTAAAAGAAAGTATTTCTCATTTAATAACAAACAGAAACTACAAGCCCATGTATTGCAAATTCACCAAAACATCACGTGACGATGCACGTGTCCAACATATACAGGGGTAGAAATGCAATTAAAATAAATGGCAAGGTCCTAAGTGCAAATGTTCCAAAATAAAATGAACTCTAAAAATATTTACAGGACTAAATGATAAAACAAAATAGAAGGGGGCCTAAGTGATATTTACCCCTTATTATCCGAGGGCTGGGACGGCGCCACGTGGCTGATCTGACGGCTGGAAGTGATGGCGCCTCAACGAAGGGCCTCAGGTCTGATCTGACGGTGAAGGGCTCGCCACGTGGAGGATCAGACAACTACTATGTGCTGTGGCTAACCCTTCATCGGGAAGGATGGTCCAGATCCACCTCAGATGATCGAATGGTGGTCGGCTGCTCCTCAAATGGACGGCGTGGATCTAAACTGGAGTGGTGAGAGGTGAATGGATGGCTCTGGAGGATGCACCAAGAACAGGTCGCCGGCGATGTTCGTCGGCCCAATGCTCGCGCTGGATGCCTCCTCAGCTGCAACTAAGGTGCGGAATAGATCCGCCAAAATGCTCCGCAGCTCGTGGATGCCTCTGATGAGGCTGGAGACGTCGGAGACGCTCCGACGTCGGCGGTGGCCTAGAGCTCTTGTGCTCGACTGCTGCGACCCTCAGATGGGCCTCTTCGGACCTGGAAAACACCACAGGAAGACTCCTGGGTCGAAGGCAAACTGCCTTGACCCGGTTAGAAGCGAGATGGGTGGTCGGCGTGTCAGGGCGAAGGATCTCCGGCGATGCGACGGCGAAGGAGATCGACTCCCAGTTCCGGGACGAACTGGGTTGGATAAATGGGCGTAGAACGTGCAGGGGAGAATGGCGGAGATGATGGTCGGTTTGATCGATGAAATGGGTGGACGGAGCGGAGCTAATCGATGGTCGACGGCGAAAGAAGGAATTGGGGCTAATCGAAAATTCGAACAAGATAGAAAGAACTAGGCTTACCGAATGGATGGATTCGACTGTGGAAGAGCTTCTGGAGCTCCTGGTCGTCGCCTCGAGGGACGTCGATGCCCGAGGCTCGAGCGCTGCTCCTGGGCAGCGCACGACGGCGATAGGCTGCCGGATCAGTGGCTGGGACACCTCCTCCTCACTGCAACACGACCCGCAGCTAGCTGTCACCCTAGGGAAGGTAGTGGAGATACTGGGATGGGAAGGCGGAGCCAAAGATAGCTAAAATTGTACGGCGGAGCTGGGATTAAATACGACTAGGGTTCCTGCTAGAAGACGTTCAGGTGATCAGATCGGAGTGCGGATCCCCAAAACCCACCCTGGGCGTGGATCTCGGATGATCAAGGAAGGATTAGGACCCGGGATTTAAGGATCTGGTGGTCGGATCAAGTGGCGAAAAATCCGAGAAATCGGGTCGGGGCAACAGGATCCGGGTCTGGTGGTCCTGGGGGGAGAGTTGACCGGGGGTCAACATCCCACGTGGACCAACTAGATGCAGCCACATCATAATTATTTAGAAATTAAATAAAAAATAGTAAATGGCCGAATTTGGAAAAAGTTAAAACATGAAAAATGTTTATTTATTTATAAACCTTTTTTTTGTGATTTTTATTTATTTTTTTGAAATAAAAATTAGGTATTTACAAAATAGTATTATTATATATAGGTATATACAATATTGTATCTTTGATTTTGACTTTTAATTGTTTATTTTTGTACATTTTATTCCAATTTTATATTTTATTTATTTATATAATAAAATATGGAATAATTTGGTATTTTTTTTATTTTTATTATTTATTTACAAGGGTTAAATAAATAGTTATGTACATTTATTTACATGGTATATATACAATGTTTATTTTGATTTTTATTTTATTTCTTTTTATTTTATTTTTGTTTTTATGATTTTTATTTTATTTATTTACATTATGAATTATAGAATATGTACACATTTTATGGAATTTTTATTTATTTATTTATAGGGATAAATATATATATATATATATGGTTTTATGTACATGGTGTATATACAAGGGTGAAGGGATTTTTATTTCTTTTTATTTTCTCATTTTTGTTTTAATTTTATATTTACAAATATATACATATAAATACAAACCCATTTTTATTTTTATTCAGAGGAAAATATTTTTATTTATTTACAGATATATATGTACAAATGTGAGCTTCCTTATCTCTCTCTACTTGTGTTTTTATTCGGTCAGGCCCATGCTGAGCCCTCCCTTGGGATTAGTTCGCTCAATATTCATTGTAAATATCTCCCTCTTTTTCTTTTATTTCTTTATTCTTTAATTTATGCACAAAAATATGCTAATTATTCATTTTTACACAATGCATGTTGAATGCTAATTATTGTTATTTACATATATCTACATGTGTTTTGCAAAGGTTTTGTAGCAAAAATAAAAGAATAAAGAGTGATGAATGGGTATTCATCATAAGCTCCCTGAAGTGGTCCCATGCCTCGTGAAACTGCTCGTTGAGGAGCATGGAGAAGTTGCTAATCAGGGCCCTCGCTGCATTGGTCCAACCGAGTGGATAGTACTTGTTGAGGTACTCGTTCTGGAGCTACTCCCATGTCGTCACAAATCTCCCTAAATGCTTCAGCCAGTTAGCTGCTCTATCAATGAGGGAGAAGGAAAATGCCATCATCTTGATGGTGTCCTCGTCCACGCTACGATCGTGGACAGTACTGCAGATCATCTCGAACTCCTGGAGATGAAGATGTGGCTCCTCGGTGGCGAGTCCATGAAAACGAGGAAGGAGTGGAATCGCCTGTGGCGGGAACTTGAAGTCTCCCGCTATAGCCGGCAACACGATCCATCTGTGTGTCAGAGTTGCACCAGGGTTGTGCAACTCTCTCATCAGGTGTGCTTCTGCTGCTGGCTGGGATGGCTGCTCCCCCTTAGGAATGTCTCCTCCACCGAGTCGGCGCTGCTCTCTATCTGCTCTCATGTGCTCCATCTCCCGGTGCATATCGACCATGAAAGCTCCCCGATCTCTGATCTGGCGCTGCATCATCTCTAAGGAAGCTAACAGGGTGTTGTTGATCGCAACCTGGTCCAAAACATATGTCTGCTCGGCTCTAGGTCCCTCAGTGTGGTCCTCACTAATGGTCATGGTCTCTGCAAAGGCAAAAGACCCAAACTCAGGTGCCGATAAATCAACTGGTTGTTGCTCTCTCTGATCTCTGATCTGGCAGCTCAGGACTGGTAGTAGAAGGGTGATCGGGGGGACATGATGGAATCGAACTCGGGCTCGGAGAGCGGGTCTCGGCTCTCGCGACCCAGCCTAGATGAACGGGCCAGAGTGCTCGAAAGCGGTGCAGCCAGAGGCTACCTAAGGGACCTCCGACCCATCATCTTGATCTGGCGAGTAAGGCAGATGAGATCTGGTAAGAAAACAGGATCATGCAAGCAATACCCCCAGTTCACCAACGTAACACATAGCTGATGACCGTAAGAGTTCGATCTTTTATCTTGTCTTTTTTTTTATTTTGGTGATAAGATAGTCTAGCAGAGCGATTAACGAGCTGTTAGGAATCCAACGCCCCTAAGAGACTGTCCTGATCCCAAACTAGATCTTTCCTAGCCAGTACAAGTCGCGTACCGTTTACCGGCTACCCGATCAGCTCGCTCTGTTAAGGATATCGCGGCCCGCTTTATCGGAGACCGGAGCGATCCTCACTGGAGAACGACTAGCTCAAAAACAGTAGTCTGAAGAGGGGTCAGATGTATCTCTAGCCTAGTGTGCATGCCACTCTCTCGCCCAATCAAACCATCCAATGAGGGGATTGCTCTCCCAATACATTTTTGGTGAGGTGGTTTTTAAGTCCAGTTTGCTTAAACAGCCCCAATTTTATGATTTTCACTTTTTAGATATTTTTCAAATAAAAACAATCGCCTAACGATTTTTTTCGATTCTCCTGATGATTATTAAGTCCAGAAAACGGAGGGAGAAGACGAAAAAGCCGATGCGCGATGAAATCAATGATGCATGCTGAGTAAGAATGCATACCTTTCCTCCAGCTCTCTACATGCAAAATGATCCGGGCATAATTTAAAAGACAGAAATTAAATCTAACCTAAATGATGCAGTGGCGAAAACGACCTTAACAGGAATTTCTACACGTGAAGCACAGGAGCTAACGGGTCAACGGAAGGGGTCGGAGTCCGTCTCTGATGTCGATCGGTGTCCGCCACAACGGATCCTGCCAGCACTGTATACGGCTTCTAGCGACACGTGACCCCTCGAGTGACTAGGTTAGCTTTTTATTAAATAATTAAGTAATTAAGGTCCAATTAAACGGTCTATAGGAACATGCAGTCTAATTAGGCTTGGGCCCTAATCAATTATGTCACAGAGCAATAAAAATTCATAAACTAATACCAAATCCTCGAGAAACAAAATAAAATAAAAGGCCGTAAAAACTGAAAACTGGAGAAAAACACGGTGAGGTCCCCCGAGCACACCGGTGCTCAGTGAAACTGAGCCCGAAAATCACCACAAGTCTGAAAGTCCTATCTGAGCTGTCCATGTATTATTACAATAATAATAATGGAAATGAAACTAACTAAACTAAGCAACACTAAACTAAGCTAGCTCCCAAGCACTTATGCTTGCCTCGCTCGTGCTCTCCTACGGCTCTATAGAGAAAAGAGCCGCCTCTAGGTGTTGCCGTTGCATCGGCTTTCCGAAGAAAGCCACCTCGATCTTCGAGCCCTCACAAGGAAGTCAAACAGAGGTGCGTCAGTCCGCAGTTATTATAATAATAGAAAATGATAGGAAATAAAATGCAAAATAAATGAAAATAAAAATAAATAAAATAAAAATAAAATAAACACAATCAAAAACCAAAGATAAAATAAAAGAAAACAAAAAAAAAGAAAGTAAAAGAAAATGAAAAAGCCGCAAAAACCGCGAAAGAAAGAAAAAGCCGCGAAAAAAGCCGCGAAACAAAAATCGAAAAAGAAAATCAACTACTAAGTTGTGCTCCCGGCAACAGCGCCATTCTGAAGACCCGAAAATCCCTTGCAATCCGAGTGAGGGTATAAATCAGGGTCGTTGCGACCCGAATTGCGAGGCTAGTTCAACAAGA
This sequence comes from Ottelia alismoides, assembly GCA_037367405.1. Lineage (NCBI taxonomy): Eukaryota > Viridiplantae > Streptophyta > Magnoliopsida > Alismatales > Hydrocharitaceae > Ottelia > Ottelia alismoides. Next base: position 1,085,109 of record JAZKJV010001698.1, on the reverse strand, counting down.
AAAATCGAAGACCACCAAATCAAAAATCAAACAAGTTATTCAAATAGCAGTCTCGTTATTTTATTTAACCCGGTATAGCGACCAGGGTCGACTCAAGGAGCACGGATCGGACAACGCCCTACGAAATAGTCGGAATTAAAAATAAAAAGAAATAAAATATTTTTGTGGATTTTTAAATTTTTTAAAATTTTTTGTTATTTTTTATTATAAAGAAAATGTAAAAGAAAGGGAAAAATGCACAAACCACAAATTATTTAACACCTCAAAATAAGTCAGAAAATTAAAATAAAAATATTTTTCGATTTTATAATTTTTCAAGTGCTTTTGGTAATTTTCTCAGATTTTTATGATTTTTAGTTGATTTTATGAAAATGAAAGAATCCAAAAATGAAAGCTACCGTGCAGGCAGACTCTAAAGGCTATTTAAAAAAAATACAAAAATAGCCTATAAAAATCTAGCAAGAATTTTATGAAAAACTATAAATAAAAACCTAACTACAGAAAAAGAAATTATAATTTTTTGATTTTTTTGATCTTTTTAATGATTTTTATGAGTTTTTTTAAGGTTTTTCAATTTTTAGGGGTTTTATGTATTCAAAAGCCACAAAAATTGCATAGAATTAAAAAGAAGACAAAATAAGCATAAAATAATTATTTTTGAATTTTTGGGGACTTTTTAATATTGTTAGTTGGTTTTTAAAACATTAGCAAAAATAGGGGCTTTTGAATTTTTAAAATATAAAATGGAAACAAAAATGTCCCAAAAATTTACTAAAATTTTTACATAGTGGCAGGGCCACATATCCAAATTTCACGAGATTTGGAGTCAATTTGCTATTTTATTCACCCAATCAAAGGCAGACAGCACATAGGGACAAAATCGCAAAGAAAACTAACTTCCAGTATCAAACTGAAGGATATGGAGAGATCCTCAAGGGCATCACGGAAGCATGAGCGTCGTATCGGATACGACTAAGAACGACTAGTCACACTAGTTGCTCGGTGCAGCGGAATTTAAAAAATTTATTCGATGAAACCACATGATCCAAGAACCATTCTCGGATCGTTTCATCTATAACCGCAACAAGTATAATGCAATACCTCTTGAAGCGTGGTTGATCGAGTCTCTAAGAGAAGAGACCTCCTGTCTCAAGTCCGATCGTCGGAGAGATCGCTTGCGAGCGCGGGGATGAACCGCGGTGTCCTCGCAATCCAAAATGTTGATCCAAGCACGGTTGCTCCTGATCTCGTCGCACGAGATCGAACGTCTCCTTCATGGGTGAAGCATTCGAAGTAGACGGAGAACCGCAGAGCTTCGAAGCGGCAGCGCGAAGGCGAGGGCGACGACGTTTCTCTCCACCAAGGTGGACGGCCACCAAGAAGAAGGGGGAGAGATGGCTGTCGAGTATGAGAGAAAGAGAGAGAGAGATTTGCTACAATAGCATGTGTAAAAAGAGAGCCAAGAATGCCTCTCTATTTATAGGGTTTTGGGATCCATGGATCTCAATCCATGTGTCATATAAAATCAATGGTTGAGATTGATTTATGAAAATCCAATGGTCAAGATTGTTGTTGGTAAAAGCCAACAACTTGTGATTTAATTTGATAAAATATATTTGATAAATCAAATAAATATTAATACCAAATCTAAATCAATCAAATAAGGAGAGAGAAAGCAAAGGAGATGCTCTCCTTATTTGGAAGAGGGGACGGCCACCAATTCCCCAAGGGAATTGAGTGCCGCCCCCCTCATTCCTAATGAGGAGTGCAACCTCATGATTCCCATGAGATTGCACATCTCCTTAATTTTCTCTCTACTTATTTTCCAACAACAATTTGTTGGTATTTTAATTCACCAAAATAATTCTCAATTAATTTTGGGAATATTGCAATCTTGACATTGGAATATTATGAATCAAATTCATAACCCAAAACAAAATGTAATTTACATTTTCAATTAATTAAACAATGTGCATCCAATACACATTAATAATTAATCTACTTATATAAATTATATTTAACTCTCTCTAATACATTATAAATCACATTTATAATATATTATGAATAATTGGATATTGCTATCCACATTATTCTTATCCATAATAATTAAATCACATTTAATTATATTGGATAATTTCTCATACATCATGATAATTAAATCACATTTAATTATCAACTTCTCTTTGCTTAGATCTTATGGAATTGTTCTTAAACCATTTAAGAACAATGCTATTTCTTCTCAGATACTTGGAGATAAGGACAGGGCGACTGTATTGTTCTACGTATAGTGACTTGGATATTGAGATTACATCTCAAATCCAGATCCCATGGACCTCTCATAGATGCTTGATTAAATCAAGACCGTAAACCTAATCTTCTCATTGCATCTGAATCTCATTCAGATCAATGTCCAGTACACGGACTAAGATTAGGTCACTTCTCTAATGAGAGGAGTCACTAAAATCCAGACCTGTTTCATCACTCCCTAGGAATGGAAGCATCATGGTTATACAATCGTTTATGATCAAATCACCCTTCAGGTATTCCCAATACCTGCACATCCTGCATACTGGAAGACTCATGATCATCATGAAGATAAAGATCACTTTTTATACTGTCATCTTCATAGTCTGATCATTAAGTTTCTCAATGTTGGTCCTTGGGATATGGTACAGATCATATGCTTTCTCAAAGCATATATCTTACCTTCAAATTCATATCATGCTTCTAAAGCATGATGACCATGCATGGAATTTGGTCAATCCCAATACCTCATGAGTGAGCTCATGTCTCCCGGTTCACAAGTGAACCTGTATGATTCCTTTGAGAGATCATATTACTCATATGCCCTTACATGCACACCAGCTCACCGGTGTGTAGACCTTGATTAAGTCATCAACCTATTGGTCTGCCAAATGTACATGCTCAGACATATAGTAATATATCTGTCTCTGGTCAGAGGATGTTTGCCTGTGATGTGACAGTATTCATCATAGGTCTTTGGTTATCTCGATCTCGTTAAGTCAACTCATTGACTCAACTAATCTGATACCTCCGAATCAATATTCCTAAGCAGAGGACCTGCATCAAGAGGTCGATCAGATATCAGTCTAATGAGATGGGATTGCCATCTCCCATTCAGACTGGAGATCACTACTTGTTAATCATTGATGATGCTTGATGAGTCCTCTATCTAACTCCTTAGATATTCATCCAAGCATCAGCCTCTATGATTCAATCATTGAATCAACAGCTGTATGATTATCAAGTTGGCCATGGTACATAACCCTTATTGTACAGAGGGACCTTATAGTGCATTCATTCATTCAATATCAGAAAGGGAGCGAAACAAAACATCAATAACTTTTATTGATAAATCATTTATTACAATAACATTTATTGTAGGAATGGTTCGCCTCGGGCTCACATTGCTAACAATCCCCCACTAGCCCTTAGAACCATTCAGGAACAAGCCTTAAACCCATACTCATTACATGCTGGTCAAAAACCTTCGGTGTCTGAGGTTTGGTAAGAGGATCAGCAACGTTGTCGGCAGAGGCCACCTTGGTGATGATGATGTCACCACGCTTTTGAATCTCCCGAATGATGTGGTATTTCTTTTCTACGTGCTTGCTCTTCTGATGCCATCTGGGTTCCTTCGCCTGGGTAATGGCTCCCGTGTTATCACAGAGTAGCGGGATGGGAGTATCAGAGGAAACTACGCCAAGCTCCTGGACGAACTTGCGCAACCACACCGCCTCCTTTGCAGCATCCGATGCGGCAATGTATTCGGCTTCTATTGTTGAATCTGTTGTAGTGTCCTGCTTCTTGCTTCTCCAGCTCACAGCACCACCGTTCAACAGGAACACAAACCCTGATGTCGACTTTCGATCATCAATATCCGATTGGAAGTCAGAATCTGTATATCCCAAGACTTGGAGATCACCATCTCCATAGACCAAGATGTAATCTTGCGTCCGTCTTAGATATTTGAATATGTTTCTTACTGCATTCCAGTGTTGTTCTCCATAGCAGGATTGGTAACGGCTTACCACTCCCACTGCATGGCAGATATTTGGCCTAGTACACATCATGGCATACATTAAGCTTCCTACGGCTGATGCATAAGGACATCCAGCCATGGCCTTCTTTTCCTCAACAGTTTGAGGAGCCATTCCTTTAGACAGGTGGATACCATGTCTTAAGGGTAGGAATCCTTTCTTGGAACTATCCATACGGAATCGTTCAAGAATCTTCTTAATGTATCCTTGTTGTGACAATCCCAATATCCTTTTCTCTCGGTTTCTGAACAGCTTCAGACCCAAGATGTAAGAGGCTTCTCCAAGATCTTTCATCTCAAAGGTATGGGACAGCCAAATCTTCACACTGGCCATCATCCCTGTATCATTCCCAATGATAAGGATGTCATCTACATAAAGCACGATGAATACAATGGCGCTCCCACTAAGCTTCTTGTACACATAAGGTTCATCAGGATTTTGCACAAAATCATAACTCTTTATGGTTTCGTCAAATCTGATGTTCCAGCTACGAGAAGCTTGCTTGAGCCCATAGATGGATTTCTTCAGCTTGCATACTTTGCCATCCTCAGTTATAAAGCCCTGGGGCTGCTCCATGTAGATATCCTCCTCGAGGTATCCATTGAGGAAAGTCGTCTTGACGTCCATCTGCCAGATGTCGTAGTCAAGATATGCAGCTATAGCTAGCAATGCCCTGATGGATTTAAGCATAGCCACAGGAGAGAATGTCTCATCGTAGTCGATGCCTTCTCTCTGTGTGTAGCCCTTGGCTACGAGCCGTGCCTTGAAAGTCTCTACTTTCCCATCAGGTCCCCTCTTTCTCTTGAAGATCCATTTGCACCCAATGGGTTTTACCCCTTTAGGTGGATCCTCTAGGGTACATACACCATTCTTATGCATGGAGTCAATTTCTGACTTCATTGCTAGCATCCATCTATCCATGTCATGATCCGCGAGTGCTTCATCAAATGAAGTAGGATCACTGTCAGTTTCATTTGACACATGGAATCCATACCTTTCAGGTGGTGCAACTACCCTCGAACTCTTTCGAAGAGGTATGGGTGTTTCATCTTTATTTACTTCTTCAGTTTCTGGTTCAGGAAGCTTAGAGTCTTCAGGGGACTCAATGAGTTCCTCTACTTCACTTTTGTCTTGACCTTTAAGGAAATCATCCTCCAGAAATTTCACATCTCTAGAGACAAAAACCTTTTGGGTCTCAGGGTCATAAAGTTGGTATCCAATACCATCTTTAACATACCCAATGAAGTAGCACTCACGAGAGCGAGATTCTAGCTTACTTGCATCCACATTCTTTGCATGGACCAAGAAACCCCAAACCCTCAAGTGATTAACACTAGGTTTGGTTCCATACCATAGCTCATGAGGAGTCTTAGGTACAGATTTGCTAGGAATCTTATTTAGGATATATATTGCAGTCTCTACTACATATCCCCAGAAACTAAGTGGTAAATGTGCTTTCCTCATCATTGAACGAACCATATCCATGATGGTTCTGTTGCGTCTTTCAGCAACACCATTAAGTTGGGGAGTTCCAGGAGGAGTGAGATTGGAAATAATTCCATTCTCTTTAAGGTATTCCTTAAATTCATCTGATAGGTACTCGCCACCTCGATCAGATCGAATTCGTTTAATCTTCCTATTGGTTTGGTTCTCAACCAAAACCTTGAACTCTTTGAACTTTTCAAAGGTTTCAGACTTATGACGTAATAGGAAGATAAACCTGTATCGCGAATGGTCATCAATAAATGTCAAATAATATCGATATCCATTTCGAGTCGCAGTACTGAAGGGACCGCATACATCAGTATGTATTAAGTCAATAATACCTTCACATCTTGTAACCTTGTTACGGAAAGGCATCCTGGTCATTTTACCTCGAATACAATGTTCACAGGTAGGTAAAGGCTGAACCTGTAGAAAATCCAAAGGTCCATCCTTTATCAATCTATTGATCCTATCAACAGATAAATGACCAAGCCTTTGATGCCAAATCATGTTTGAATGATTTATATTACTCCTGGATCTTTTAGGGTTTTTATTAGTGGTTGTAACATTCATGACATGCTCATTAATGCACAATTCATAGAGTCCTCCAGAAGTCAAAATACCCTCTGCAGTATATTTATCAGAATGATTTATGACTAATTTATTACAAAATAGGAATGAATATCCACTTCTAACTAGCTTAGATACAGATATCAAATTCCTTCTGACTTCAGGTACATAAAGACACTTTTTAAGTACTAGGACTCTTCCACTAGATAATGATAGTCGGCAGGTCCCGACGGCGACTGCTGCAACACTTGCATCAGATCCCATCTGGATGACTATCTCCCCTTCTTTAAGTTGTCTAGTTTCCTGAAACAAATGCAACAAATTGCATACATGAACAGAAGCACCAGAATCAACTACCCAACTTCCTTCTCGTCCAACGAGAAAGCTGGTTTCAATGATAAGAGTAGATTTCATACCTGCTGGGGCTTTACCTTTGTCGACCGACTTCAGGTAATCCGGGCAATTACGCTTCCAGTGCCCCGGCTTCTTGCAGTGGTGACAGATGTCGGTTTTCTTCGACGCTATTAAAGGGGATGCATTGGAAGATGAGGCAACACTTTGTCCCTTCTTCTTTCTCTTCTGGGCCGGGCCCTTCCGAGAACCTTGCTTCCGACAGCGCTTCCCTTTGACCTGTGCAACCATTGCAGTGCCAGAGGGACCATCTTTCTTCATTACGTCTTCTGCAGACTTTAATGCAGCAAGAAGCCCAGCATTTGTCAGTTCCAGCTTATTCATGTGGAATGACACCACAAAGTTGTTGAAAGATTTGGGCAATGACAACAGAATGAAATCGGATTGCATGTCTGCATCCATCGTCGCCCCCAGAGTCTCAAGCTCTGACAAGTACCCAAACATTTTGAGTACATGCTCGCGGACCGAGGTCCCTTCCTGCATCTTGCAGCGAACGAGTTCTTTCATAACATTGTACTGCTGGGTGCGGTTAATGTCACCAAACATATCCTTTAGATTCTGCATGATATCCTGGCAAGTACTCATCTCCACATGTTGCTTCTGAAGAACATTGGAGAGAGAACCCAAGATATAGCACCTAGCCAAGACATGATCTTCATCATACTTGTCATTATATGCTTTGTCTTCCTTAGATTTAGGGTTTTCAAGTTTGTTTTCAGAGAGCACATAGCTGATGCGCTCTGCCGAAAGCACAAGCTCCAAATTACGGATCCAATCCGAGTAATTCGGTCCGGTCAATTGGTTGACCTCCAGAAGCCTGCTCAGTGGGTTCATGGACTTCATTTTCTGAAATTGAGAATGCACTATATTAGAACATATAATCATATATTCAATTTAATTTTATTTGATTAAGGCATTTTAAATCAAATTAGTCTTGCTATGTCAACCATGAAAGTTTATTCCCTTATTCACTTTCAAAGTAGGAGATATACTTACCAATATATCTCAAGCAAGAACTGGGATCTCCTCTTTATCATTGTCATATCCCAATAATATGAGAATCTATGACTCCGATAAAGAGAAGCGGGAACACATTCCGCCTTGCAAGTCCAACTTGCATTTCCCAATTCGGTCTTTAATACCCGAGCCCACCACCCCTAAGGTGATGTTGACTCGTCATTAATTGAACCAACCGTCAACAGGAATACAACTCGCTATGCGCAATCCAATATCGCCCCAATAATATGAGGACCCGATATTGGGGTCACTACGCATACGTCCTTACTCTTTCGAGAAGCGACGAGCCTGATCCAAACGGATCATATGTGGGAGCTGTCACTTCGGACAGGCGTCTCCCACATATAATATTTGGCGACGAAACCCTTCACCTTGACGGGAGACCATGGATGTCACTTATGTGATCCTCCATCTCTTATTCAAATTTAATTAATTACTATGAATCTCATTCATATAATTAATTCTTCCAAGGGAATTATTAACTCTAATCATATTAGAGTATTCTCAATTGGATATAATTAACTTAATCATATTAAATTAATTATCAATCCAATTTAATCAATCAAACTTAATTTTATGCTTGAATATATATATATGATATTAATCTCAAAGTATGTATTAATTCGTATTTTAATAATTAGAATCCCGGCCCTACCCGCTGTCATGGCCAGTACCGGCGGGAGTGGGGCGGACCACATACGTTGCAACCCGGTGACCCAGTGATCCCCGACTAGACACCATATCCACATCGGGAAAGGATAATGCCAAATTGATTATTTTGTACTTGAGATGATCATCGGTTCTTCAACCGAAATTATACCATATAGTAATCAAAACAATTTTGATTTTAAGGAAATTTGCTAGGCAAATTCCCAAGTCCTATTCAAGCAAGAAGTTTGATGATTGTAATTCCAATTATGGTTTAGATCAAATCTAATCAACTAATTGGTTGGGGCCAAGTCAATTAGGCAAATAATCATGTTTCAATATTTCACAAATATTTTTCAAGATTATTTCACGAAATTAACAATTAATTTCACTAATTGACAATCACTTGGTTCTAGATTAGGAAAGCAATTTCAGCAGTGACCCCTACTTACTAAAATTGGCATATCTCAATCATATTAAATCCAAATTAAGCAAAGTCAATTTATAAAGTTTGCTAATTTGATTTAGGACAGAACCTAAGTGATGGTTTCACGCATTTCGAGCAAGTCTAAACAGTAATTAGTATTTTAATCACGTTCAGATTCACAGTTCCCGCAACAGTGCATACATGTTCATTAAAACGACCATATCTCGAGCATACAAAATCCGATTTACGCAAACTCAGATCCTATGGTTTCCTTATTTAATGAGGAACATAATCCAAGTATAAAATTCGTGTTTAAACAATTTAAATAGTGCCGAATTTATTTACTAAACAGATCTGCGAAATCAAATGCGATGAAAACTTTCGCGACCTTAACGAACCCAAGTCGTCCTTGGTTAACGAATCACTATTCAAAACCGTCGACCTAAGGCTCTGATACCACTTGAAGGATATGGAGAGATCCTCAAGCGCATCACGGAAGCGTGAGCGTCGTATCGGATACGACGAAGAACGACTAGTCACACTAGTTGTTCGGTGCAGCGGAATTTAAACAAATTATTCGATGAAACCACATGATCCAGGAACCATTCTCGGATCGTTTCATCTATAACCACAACAAGTATAATGCAATACCTCTTGAAGCGTGGTTGATCGAGTCTCTAAGAGAAGAGACCTCATGTCTCAAGTCCGATCGTCGGAGAGATCGCTTGCGAGCGCGGGGATGAACCGCGGTGTCCTCGCAATCCAAAATGTTGATCCAAGCACGGTTGCTCCTGATCTCGTCGCACGAGATCGAACGTCTCCTTCGTGGGTGAAGCACTCGAAGTAGACGGAGAACCGCAGAGCGTCGAAGCGGCAACGCGAAGGCGAGGGCGACGACGTTTCTCTCCACCAAGGTGGACGGCCACTAAGAAGAAGGGGGAGAGAGGGCTGTCGAGTATGAGAGAAAGAGAGAGAGAGATTTGCTATAATAGCATGTGTAAAAAGAGAGCCAAGAATGCCTCTCTATTTATAGGGTTTTGGGATCCATGGATCTTAATCCATGTGTCATATAAAATCAATGGTTGAGATTGATTTATGACAATCCAATGGTCAAGATTGTTGTTGGTAAAAACCAACAACTTGTGATTTAGTTTGATAAAATATATTTGATAAATCAAATAAATATTAATACCAAATCTAAATCAATCAAATAAGGAGAGAGAAATCAAAGGAGATGCTCTCCTTATTTGGAAGAGGGGACGGCCACCAATTCCCCAAGGGAATTGAGTGCCGCCCCCCTCATTCCTAATGAGGAGTGCAACCTCATGATTCCCATGAGATTGCACATCTCCTTAATTTTCTCTCTACTTATTTTCCAACAACAATTTGTTGGTATTTTAATTCACCAAAATAATTCTCAATTAATTTTGGGAATATTGCAATCTTGACATTGGAATATTGTGAATCAAATTCATAACCCAAAACAAAATGTAATTTACATTTTCAATTAATTAAACAATGTGCATCCAATACACATTAATAATTAATCTACTTATATAAATTATATTTAACTCTCTCTAATACATTATAAATCACATTTATAATATATTATGAATAATTGGATATTGCTATCCACATTATTCTTATCCATAATAATTAAATCACATTTAATTATATTGGATAATTTCTCATACATCATGATAATTAAATCACATTTAATTATCAACTTCTCTTTACTTAGATCTTACGGAATTGTTCTTAAACCATTTAAGAACAATGCTATTTCTCCTCAGATACTTGGAGATAAGGACATGGAGACTGTATTGTTCCACGTATAGTGACTTGGATATTGAGATCACATCTCAAATCCAGATCCCATGGACCTCTCATAGATGCTTGATTAAATCAAGACCGTAAACTTAATCTTCTCATTGCATCTGAATCTCATTCAGATCAATGTCCAGTACATGGACTAAGATTAGGTCACTTCTCTAATGAGAGTAGTCACTAAAATCCAGACCTATTTCATCACTCCCTCGGAATGGAAGCGTCATGGTTATACAATCGTTTATGATAAAATCACCCTTCAGGTATTCCCAATACCTGCACATCCTGCATACTGGAAGACTCATGATCATCATTAAGATAAAGATCACTTTTTATACTGTCATCTTCATGGTCTGATCATTAAGTTTCTCAATCTTGGTCCTTGGGATATGGTACAGATCATATGCTTTCTCAAAGCATATATCTTACCTTCAAATTCATATCATGCTTCTAAAGCATGATGACCATGCATGGAATTTGGTCAATCCCAATACCTCATGAGTGAGCTCATGTCTCCCGGTTCACAAGTGAACCTGTATGATTCCTTTGAGAGATCATATTACTCATATGCCCTTACATGCACACCAGCTCGCCGGTGTGTAGACCTTGATTAGGTCATCAACCTATTGGTCTGCCAAATGTACATGCTCAGACATATAGTAATATATCTGTCTCTGGTCAGAGGATGTTTTCCTGTGATGTGACAGTATTCATCATAGGTCTTTGGTTATCTCGATCTCGTTAAGTCAACTCATTGACTCAACTAATCTGATACCTCCGAATCAATATTCCTATGCAGAGGACCTGCATCAAGAGGTCGATCAGATATCAGTCTAATGAGATGGGATTGCCATCTCCTACTCAGACTGGAGATCACTACTTGTTAATCATTGATGATGCTTGATGAGTCCTCTATCTAACTCCTTAGATATTCATCCAAGCATCAGCCTCTATGATTCAATCATTGAATCAACAGCTGTATGATTATCAAGTTGGCCATGGTACATAACCCTTATTGTACAGAGGGACCTTATAGTGCATTCATTCATTCAATATCAGAAAGGGAGTGAAGCAAAACATCAATAACTTTTATTGATAAATCATTTATTACAATAACATTTATTGTAGGAATGGTTCGCCTCGGGCTCACATTGCTAACACAAACAATAACACGCAAGAAAAGTGCAGGTCTGAAAATGCAAAAAGCCCAAAATGGCACGAGGAAGGCACGCGATCTGCACTCACAAGGGTACAAATGTCATTCCTATTTATAAAAATGCAATCAATTGCAGCAGTAAAGTCTAGGAGAAAATAAGCAATTAACCTACAAAGTGACGTGTCGACGCACGTGATCCCATACAAACAAGACGAAAGTGTAAATCAGACAAACAGAAGGGGCTCACATGCAAAATGTCCACAGTGTGCTAATTATTTAATAGACTAAACTAGAACATAAAAGAACTACAGGGGGTATGGCACAAATTACCCAGCCAGGATGCGTGCGGGTCATGTGATGGACAGGTGGCAGGCGGTCAGTGGTTGCGGGCGTATGGTGGAGATGCTGACGCCTGGTAGATCGGACGATCATGACGAGATGGCAAACGTAGGGTGCACGTGGCCGTTAGATCTGGTATCTAACGGCCCGTCAGTAGCAGGACACGGACGGCTCAGATGGCGTCTGGCGAATGGGCTCAATCTGACGGTTGAGAAGAGGTCTGGAAGAACTTCTCCCTGGTAAGGTTTGCCGGCGAACTGAAGGAAATCTGAGTGTCCGATGGATGATCAGGGAGAGGGGTTCGACTCGCCTCGTCCCTCCGCGTCTGGTGGCGATGGCTGATGGAGTCGTCAACAACCAGATATCCGGAAAGGGGTAGTGTGACCTAGGACGTCTCCGAAGAGGGTGATAAACGCGAGCTAGGGGCAATATGATGCTTATGGACCTGCAGATGAAAGCTTTCGCTCGGAGGGGAACTCAGGCGGGGGTTATTGAACAAATAACAACGAGAAGCGGCGTGGAATGGTAGAGGACGGCTCCGACGAAGGCGGAGGAAGGAGCCTAGCTCAATCCTGGCTCGACTAGCCAAGCTCGAGGTGGTCAGATGACGGGAGAAGGATGACTGTGGCACGGGGGTTCGATCTGAGCGGCTAGAGATGATAGGTGGAGCTCCGACCACTAGGTCGGAGCCGGCGGAGCAAAATATGAAGAAATCGAGGATAAACGGAACTCAGGATGATGAAGTGTCTACCTGATGATCAGAGGTCGGTCCTGAGCTCCAGGAGGGTGTGGCGAAGGGGGTCGTCGCCTCGACCGAGCTGCGGCAGGCTGGGAGGCTTTTACGTGGCGGCGCTCTAGCCACGTTCGTCGAGCGTCGGCTACAGGCGCCTAATCCGGCCACCAAAGAGTGGTTCTGGTCGTTGTCACTAAGAGGAATCACTTTAGGGTATTTAGGGCTTGCAACGTGAGCTGGGGTGTTGGGAATCAAGGATGAGGAATTTATACGCATCTCAGGTGATGGGAAAGAACGGGCATGGGCGTGTAATCCGAGGTCGATCTGATCCCTCTTAGGGATCCGCGAAGGAGTGTGATCAAAGGAGAACAAGCGGGTGAAGAAATCAGGGCAGAAGAGTCTCGGATTCGTTCTGCAATAATTGGAGAAATCGGGCAAATGGAACGGGTCCGCGAAGAAGTGGTCCAGGGGGGAGTTGACCGGGGGTCAACAATCCCCCATGGACCAATCAGATAATTCCAAGTCAAAATTATTTGTAAACTAAAAATAAAATAGCAAATGATTTTATTTGAAAATATTTACAAAATAAAAAATGTTTATTTATTTTCGAATTATTTTTAGTTATTTTTATTTATTTATTTTTTAAAAAATAAATTATGTTATATACATTGTATTATTTTATTTACATGTATAAAATACCTTTGTATTTTATACTTTTATTTTTATTATTTTGTTTTTGTACAAAAAACCCCAATTTTATATTTTATTTATTTACAACATAAAATTTGGGATATAAAATAATTTTTATTTTATTTTATTGTTTATTTACAAAAGTAAAATAAATCGACATAGGTATACATGTATATGGTATATACAAAGGTGAGAGAGAGAATTTATTTTGTTTTTATTTTAAATTTATTTTTCTGATTTTTATTTTATTTTTAAAAATATATACAAAATGATAAAGAACACATTTTTATTTTTATTTTGTGAAAAATAAAATATATACAAGGCAGAAGGAATATATGAATGGCCCTATCTCTCTCTACTTATTTTATTTTGCGATCAGGCCCATATTGGGCCCTCTATTGGGTTCTGGTCACTCAACATTTATTCTAAATATTTTCTTCTTTTCCTTTATTTCTTAATTCTTTTATTTTTTGCATAAAAATATGCTAATTATTGATAATTACACAAGCATGCCTATTTGATAACTTATTGTATTTACAAGTATCTATATGGTGTTTTGCAAATATTTTAGCTAAATAAAAGAATAAAGAGTGATGAATGAGGATTCATCACCCGCCTACAACGAGACGATATTAATTTAAACGTACGATAATTCATGCCATTAACGTAGGGCTTTTTAAGACTCACCAGTGATATATCTTGGATAATTTTATTTCCTAAAAATAAGTAGATTTAATATTTAGTATAATTAATTATTTAAAATCTCATTGTTTGCATTTATTTAACCATAGAATATTGACATTGCATCAAAAAAATTACAGTAGCCTAATTTCATCATATTTCGTATTCATGCCAAGTTTCATAATTTTTGGACATTGTTTGATCGTAAATTGCATTTTAGTCCCTGAATTTGGCCATAATTACATTTCATTCACTATTTGCATTAAAAAATTATAAAAAATGTCTCTTTGAAAACCTAACTTCGAGATCGACTTTAAATTAACATGAGGAGACAGTTACCTCCCCGAGTTCAACATTGGACTTACCAAGTAAAAAAAAGTTGACCTCTCGCTTTAATTGACATACATTTATTAAAATAAGTGGTCATTTTCATTAACCCTTAAATTGCCCGAATACTACAATAAATCGACACCATTAAAAGGATAATTTTCGGGTCATCAATAGGGGGACAAGTCGAGTCGGTTATTTCATCTATGTTCTCTTCCTTAGTTTTCCCCTTTTATACAGTCTTTTATACTTAGGATTGCTTGATCCTAAGTATGGGGGATCACTTACTTCTATTCAATTCATTCCTTCATTCTTTCAGTTGGTGCAGTATATGATTCTTTTCATTCTTCTATACTTAGCACAAGTTATGCCTTCCTTAGACACTCTTTGATCACTATGAGGACACAGTTTGAGCTAAATATAGGGGGTGTTGTGTATATTGTATATATACTTTAGCCATAACTCATACTTTGTGTGGCGTAATAATATGGCTATTATCTATAAAAATTGGAATAAAAAGGTTTTGAAAAATATTTGCAAAATGTGTGTAAATTTTGTTGAAAAGTTTTTTGCAAAACTTTTGTGAAAATGTTTGTAAAATACTTTGTAAAATTATTTTTGTACAAAATTTTCAAAAATATTTGGAAAAGTGTTTGGTTTGTAAAATGCTTGTAAATTATTTTTGTATCAAAATTATGTATATTATACAAATGTTTGTAATATATTTAAAACAAAATGTTTGCAAAAACCTTTTGGAAAACTGTTTGTAAATAGATTTGTAAAATTGTTTGTAAAATTAGTTTTGAAAAAGGTTTTGAAAATATTTTGATTTTTTTGTAAAAAGGTTTGTAAATTATTTTGTCACATGGGTTATAAATTATGGGTATATATATTATTTGTATATGTTGTATTTTTTTGTAAATAAAACCTATATTTATTTGTAACTTTGTATATAAAATTATTGTACATAAAATCCTTTAAATTGTATATAAATTCCATTTTTAAAACATGTACAAAGACACTTGTAAATAAAATCTTTGTAAGTATGTACATACTTTTGTAAATGTTTAAAAATTCTTTCTTTTCATTCTTATTAAAAATATACAAAATTTTGAAAAAAGATAAAATCCACAAAAACTTGCAAAAGTTCTTTAAAAATCTTTTCAAAAATATGTTTGCCTTTTCTTTTCAAAGGTTTTGTAAATATTTCTTGCATGTGCATTTGCATTTTTTTGAATAATATTGAAATTTAAACTAGTCTGAAAAAAATTGAAGAATGAAGCTTGGTGAAGATCTTAACCCATTTAATTTCAGATGAACCTTATAGGAACTGGAGTTGAGACTTTTCAGGGTCTAGAGACTTAATTCTTTGAGTCCACAAGACTATCTTCACATGTCATCTTGATGGGTCTAATTACAATATTTCACTATACACACACGATTCTTCTAGACAGATGCTTAACTTGGACAAGCATTCTACACGTAGCTCTTCAAGGATGAGGTGGTGAGGGGCCAGAATCTTTTGGCTTGGGGTAGCACATAAGTGTGTAACTACTAGTGGAACCATCTGTCTTCCTCTAAGGAAGGTAGTGCATCTCAACCTAGTCTAGTAGCATTGAGGTCTCAAGACGGGATGTCGTGGGGTTGCAATAATGCTTCAAAAGAGGGATAGTCTACTGGCTCAAGAAGAAAAACTCCTTATGTACATGATGCACCTTGTAGATATGTTATATACTTGTCATAAAAAAGCAAAAATTCTAAAAAAGGGGACATGTCTGTTTGAAAATAAAATGCATGCCGGAGTGTATATAGTTGAATAAGCAAAGCTTATGTCATTCATTGTCTTATCTCATGGAAGCTAGCCACTAGAGACTTGGCTGCACTGGTCAAGCTGCAAGGGATACGTGGCTACACTAGCCATTGTCCATTCTCTTCTTTCCCCTCTTCTTGAGCCGATTGCACTTGAACCTATAAGGAAATACCCCGCTTCTCAAGGAAAGAGTTGCTATACCGGGGGACTAGAGTTACCTTGTTGAGGGAGACTGTTTCTTTACCATTTCTGAGGTGGGGAGCTACATATCACTTGCATTGTACAAGTAAAGATGCATAGCCATAAGAGTTCGCGTATGTAGACCTGTTCAAACCTGACTGTTGAGGTGAAGTGAATAGGAGTCTTGTGGAACTTAGAGTCTGTTAGATTTTAACTCCATATCACAATAAAGATCCACCAAACTAATAATCCAAATGTCCGACTGAGCTCCATACTTCAATTTTATGAAGACAAGTTTAATAATCAATATTATTCTAAGTTATGTACCTTTTATTTTCTTTATTTCTTTTCCACTTCTTCTTTGAATAAATGTTTGCAAGGGGACTAACAGAGGTAAAGTATAGGGGTATAATGAATCCATGATTCCCCTCCTTTATTCTTTTATTTTAGCCAAATTCCCTATGCAAAATACATGTAAATATATGTCAAATCCAATAAATTAGCATTGTACATGCATTTGTTAATATTGTGTAATTAACACTTATTTATCCACAATAAAATAATAAAGAAGAAGAGAAAAAGAATAAGAATAAAATAAGGCTATAATTATGCAATAAGTACAGACTGACCCGGACCCCGAGAGAAGGTCAAATATTGGCCTGATCGACAAGGAATAAAGTTGGGAGAGATATGTCCTTATTCACGGTATATATTCATCACCATCATCATGTATATATCCTTCACCTATTTTATTTATAATAAAAAAAATCCCATAGTAATTTATTTCTTCAATAAAATTTGTAAATAAAAATGTGATGTAAATTATAAAAATAATTGTAAGAATAAATGATGTGCATTTGTATAATACCTCTACTTGTGTATATATATTTATCTATTTATTTATTTTGTAAATAAATGGTATATATTATAATTTTAATCACTTGTATGTACTCCTTATAACTAAATAAAACCAAAACAAAACTCACAAAATACAAAATAAAACAAAAATAAAATTAATTACTCATTGTACAAAAAGACAAATAATGTATATATCGTACATAAAATCAATTTATTAACACTTGCAATTAACTTGTAAAAATCCAATAAAATTGTTTTTATACTTTTTAAATTATTCTATAACTAAAATATTAAATATAATGTATTTTTGTAAAAAAAATAAAATATAAATACATTTATATAATATAGGTTCATTACACTATACATATTAATGCATATTGTATATAATATTGTGTATATATTATTAAATTTATTAAAAATCACAGAAAAATAGTTTGTAAAATAACAAGTATTTTCCATTTTATTCATTTTTTATTTTAAAATTATATGTTATTTTTAACTGATTTTCTTTTTTATTTTGTAAAATCACATTTCCTGATTGGTCAACCCGGGTATGTTGACCCGGGTCCACCTTCTCCTCCCCCAAGTCCGACCCAGCAGACGTTCGTCGGACTCAATTTCTCAATATTTCCTGCCCAGGTCAGACCACTTCTCCTCTTGGATTGCGGACCCATTTGCTCCCTGTAGACTTGTGACCCTTGCGGATCCCTAGAAGGGTCCGAATCTTCCTAGGGTTGTGTATTCTCGCTCGATCTTTCCAGAACCCTGGGACACCTATAAAATCATATCTTCTGCCTACACCATCGAGTAGCTCGTTCCTCGCACCTCCCCTCCTCCACTTGAGTCTTCAGGATAGTGACAGGATCCTCCAGCTTGCATCTGGAGCTCGATTGGTGTTGAGTCGACCGCAACTCGTACGTGGCCGGAGAGCGCCGCCACGTTCAGCCTCCTAGGTCTTCCACCACCTGGTCAAGGCCACGATCCCGCCTTCACCTCTGTCATTCTTTGCCAACCATTTCCACAGCTTCAAGTACCATCTATCACTTCCAGTTCACAGTTTACCTTCGATTTTTCCATCATCACCACCGTTCATCTTTACTGCTCTGACCATCGGGCATTGAGCTCCACCTATCCATCTAGCTGCATCGATATGTTCTCTATATCGTCGACCACCTTCCCTTGTGTCCTAACCCCCTTAGGCTCGATCTTTTGATCAATATTAAGACCTGACTTCATTCCTCCATATTCGTCGGAAGTCAACCTCCATACCCCTCCGCTTATTTGGTTTTCATCTCAAAATAACCCTGACCGAGGTTTCACCTTCGAGCCGCAATACCCCTCGTAGGTTCTGGATGCATTGGAGGGACTAGACGACATCCAACCCTAGCGGCGGATCAGCTCCAGGTGATCCACCTTACAGATTCCCTTTGAGCCATTCTCCAACCCATTGGAGGGTCCCATTACACACGCACCGCTTCCTGCTACGTGCTGGACCTTTCAGACAGCATGCTTGAGCACCCCAACATGAGACATTGCGGATTGAATCTCGGCTAGAGGGACCTTCTTCATGTTCTTTCAACATCATCTTCTGCCATTCTATAAGGAGCCAGAGTCCCTGATCTGATCTGAGCCGCCCACTCATGCCCAAATATCAGTTCGCAAATCAGACTAAGGATAGATCCGCGCCACACATCAATGTTCACTCTCTAGTCCGTAGGATCCGTACTTGCTCGCCAGATCCAAGCCGCACGTCCCCGACATTCTTCTGAGTCGTCAGATCTTTCCTAGTACAGATTAGGGTTGTATGCCAGAGCCACGCCTTCTTACCATTAGATTTTTTCAGAAGCCATGAGTCGTATGTGCCTACTATGGGTATATTGCACTTTTTACCCTTCGTTTCCTTTATTTCGCTTTATACAATAATTGTAAAAATTAGTTTTGAATATTTGCAGTAAGGACCTTATAGTTTCGTTATTTGCATTTTAATCTAACTGAGTTGAACTCGTGTGTGCCTTCATGTGATTTGTGAGATATTTGCATATTGTTCCTTGTGTTTTTCAAGTGTTATCTGAAGCAGAAATATTTTTGAGTATTCGCATTTATACCCCTGTGATTTTGAAGCACGCGTTGCGCGTGTTTTCTTTGGTCTTTTTGCACTAGGGCCCCTGCACTTTTTATTGCTTGTTATTATTAGGCCTCTGTAACTTAAGTATTTGCATCTAGATCCTCTATGCTATGTTTAATTTTTGCTCTCTTTTTTACTTGCAATAAATATTTGTTTGGCTCCAAAAATTCCATAAAAATTCCTTGAAGCTCCTACTAGTGTGTTATTTGAGTGGTAATTTTGGTTTGCCAAAATTCTTGTATTTACTAATATTAAAATATCAAAAACAATAGAAAAAGTCTCTGTTTACCTTATAAAAATCATAAAAATTCAAAAAATACCTAAAAATTCTAAAAAATAGACTAGCCTCTTTTTTTAGAGTTTTAATTTCTTTCCAGTTTTCATTGCATTTGCTTTTATAAAAACCTAAAATGTGCGAAACTCTGAAAGCACCATAAAAATTATATAAAATCCTAGAGAATCCAAAAATTGTGTTCTTGGTCTCTGTTTGTAGATATTTTCATATAGTTTTCAATAAAATTGGTTTATGGGAGTTTTGAGCATTTTTTATTTTCTTAATTTGAAAAACACTCCTGAATGTGCATTGTTTGGTTATTTTCCCGGATTTTTATTTTTATAAAATCCCAAAAACATCCAAAAATTACCCAAAAATATGAAAACATTTAAAAATATTAAAAGCATAAAAATACTTTTACTTTATTTTTCTGATCATTTTTACCCTTTTTAAAAAAAATTAAAAAGAGTATGTGTTTCCCTTTTTATTCATTGTATTTATTTACCTTCTTTTCAAAAATTAAAAATATGTAGAATTAAAAATCACTAGGAAGAGAATAAAAATCCTTTGAATCTTTATGACTCGACTACCTGGGTTTAATTGTGCACCTTGCGTTCGACCATGGTCGCTATGTCATGTTAATAAAAGTAGCTAGACCACTCTGTGTGAGTTGCTTGATTCCTTTAGTGGTTAAATAAAAAATTTCTCGAAATCCATCTAGTTGTCTTAGGTGACAACGACACTTGAATTGATTAACTTAACCAGACTCGTTATTTGGCTAATCATACACCCAATGGGTTTAACCCCTATAGGTGGATCCTCGAGGGTCCATACACAACACTTGTGTATGAATTCTACTTTAGACTTTATTTGTAACATCCTTCTTTCCATGTCATGATCTGGAGAAGCTTCATCATATGAAGTTCGATCATTATCGGACTTACCGATACATGGAATCGATGCCCTTTAGGTGATCTTACCACACTCAAACTGATTTGAAGAGGTATAAGTGTTTTACTTTAATTGTCCATTTAGTTTGTGATTCTATGAGACACATTATCCGCTCAGGATTCAATGAGTCCCTTTTACTTCATTCTTATCTGATTCTCAAGAAAGTCATCCACTTAGAATCGTATTCTTAGACATGAAAAAATTTAAGAATCTCAAGGTCGTAAAGTAGTTATCCAATACCATCCTTTATTTTCCCAATGAAGTAGCACTCTCAAGTGCAAGATTCTAACATTCTTGCATCCATGTTATAGCACATACCACGCAACCCTTAAATCCTCTAGTGTCTAACACTAAACTTAGTTCCAAAACATAGCTCAAGAGGAGTTTTGGGTTCATATTTGCATGGAATCTTATCAAATACATACATATATATATATATATATATTACAGTCTCTACTACATATATACCTATAAATTAAGAGGTAATTATGCTAAGATTCATCATTGATCAAATCATGTCACACATGATCTAACTACATCTCTGTACAACTCCACTGAGCTGAGGTATATTAGGAGGAGTGAGATAGGAACAATATTCCTTTCTATATAAGCCATTCCTTGAATTCATCTAATAGGTACTGGCTACCTAGGTTAGATCAAATTCTTTTCATCTTCCTTCTAACTTTGGTTCTCAACCAAAATCATGAAATCTTTGAACATTTCAAAGTTTTCTAGTGTAAAGGAAGAAATATTATAACATGAATAATAATTAATGGATATCACATGTCATTAATGATCATTATGGCATAGAGGGTCCACATACATTAATATGTATGAGATCTTGAATACCTTGACATCTCACATCATTCCATAGAATGGTACATCAGACATTTTAACTTTGAATACAATATTAACAAGTATGTTAGATTTGAATTTTCAGAAAAATATGAAGGTCAGCTTCTTACTAGTCTATTGATCTTGTCAATAGAAATATGTCCAATACTATATGCCAGATCGTTGTTAAATGATCTTCGTCCTCCTATTGATCTTTTAGGGTTTAAATTTATAGTATTAGAAATGTTTATGAACCATTCATTAATATTTTAATTTAGTAGAGTCCTCTAGATATTAGATTACTATTTGAAATATATCCATAAAAACTCTTTAGGATAGGTCTATTCCAGAATGTATGTCTATTTCTAATAAGTTTAGAAATAAACAATGAATGTACTCTAATATCTAGGTCATATAAACATTATCTAAGAATGATGGCTCTCCCACTGAAAATTTGTAGTCTTTCTATCCAACGGAGATTGTTGCAACAATTGCATATACTCCCATGTTGATGACTATTAAACCTTGAGATCAAATTTTTCAGTCTTCTAAAACATGTGCAACCAATTGCAAATGTTATTAGAAGAAGGAGATACAATTATTAGACTTTTAATCTTATCTTAGTAAGTAAGTCACTTTCAATGATGACATGTAAATGTATAATATTTCAATGCACTATCCGAGTCCTTCTCTAAGGATCCTAGATATTCATACTATAAGCACATCGACTTATTGCAGTATTGGCATTTATCCAATTCTTCGGATGTCATATGGAAGTCATAGAAGTAAAATCAACTTTTTTACCTTCTTCTTACTTGGATCAGACCCATGCTTCCACTGCACTTCCTTAACACTTAAACAATCATTGCTTAAGATAAAGGATCTCATAAATTGAATATGTCCTCAAGGGACTTCAATATAAGAGTATTTCAACATTTATATTTACTTCATCTTATTCATAAAATATGAATAATATGATGCATCATGACAGATTTGAGTAGAGATTGTAGAATAATGACATTCACCATATCCACACTCATCTTAACCCAATAAGAACTTGGTTTAGGCAGGTACTCAAACATTTTGAGCACATCATCTCTTATCAAGTCACCATTCTGCGTAACGCAACGAACCATGTCATTCATGATTAATATGTTTGCCAAAACATCTTCTTCGATTTTTAAGAACGATCTTAACAATTGTGATCATCACTGACATGTTTCTTCCAAAACACACTCAATGAGAGATCAAGACTTTAGAGGCACATAAAGCATAGGTTGTTGTCATGTTGTCTGTTCAATTGTCAATCCTCATTATTACGAGGAAACTTATACATTGCAACTACGTACACTAAGTATCCAACTGCAAGTACTACATCTTGATCATGGAATCAATTCATGATATTATACTATTTATTATTAAGTATAGTCTTGAGTGGATTTAATGTAGGTTATCTGAAATAAGAAATATCTGCATAAATACATATTTTACTTTGATTAAGAATTTTATATCAAAGATATCTTGGCTTTTCAACTTTGAAATTTCATTCCCTTAATTAATTTCAAAGCAAGAGACATACCTACCACAATATCTCTAGAAAGATCCGGGATCTCCTTTTTTACATTTGTTACATCCCAATAATGTGAGAAGCTATAACTCAGAAAAAAGAAGCGGGAACTCATTCCGCCTTGCAAGTCCAACTTGCATTTCCCAATTCTCTCTTTAACACCCAGGCCCACCACCCTCAAGATGATGTTGACCAGTCATTAATTGAATCAACCATCAACATGATTAAAACTCATTATGTGCAATATAATATCGTCCCAATAATACGAGGAACTGATATTGGGGTCATTACGCTTACGACCTTACTCTTTCGAGAAGCAAAGAGCATGATGCATGTGTACTTGTATGCAGGAGCTCTCACTTCAGATAGACGTCTCCACATACAATCCATGATGACGGAACCTTTCACCTTGATGGAATACCATGGATGTTATTTATGTGATCATCCATATCCAAATTAAATTTTAATTAATTATTATGATTCATATTCAGAAATTTTATTATTCCGATGGAATTACAACTCTATCTACAATAGAATGTTTATTAGATCTAATTAGTTTAATCATATTAAAATAATTATCGATCAAATTCAACCAACAAATGTTTAGGGTTTGCTAGATATTACTATATAGTATACATCCTCACAAGTACATACTATTTCGTATTTTAATAATTAGAGTACAATTTGACATACTCATATTATTCTTTCCTGGAAATTGGATCTGACTAGTACACATGAGTTACGCCGGGAGGGAACACTTCCTTGACATTCAATGCGCTAATTATTAAACAAATCCAGCATACCCGAACTAGACACCTTCATCATTTTGATTGAGAAAAACATAAAATAATGTCAATGTACTTGCGGTTCTATCGATCAACTTTGATGATCGACATTATACTATATAGTAATAACTCATAAATCTTAAGCATCTTAAAACATCTTTGAGATCCTAAATTTTTAAGCATGTCAAGCAACCATGTTTTGCTTGTAAAAGTTGTCCTACAACTATTATAGGATAAAATAGAGTTTTCATGAAACATATATTTAATGGTCATTGATATATAATAAATTATTTTCATAAAATTTAAGCATCATTTTTAATTAGGAAAATTTCACACTTTTCATGATTTCATTGAATGATAAATACAATAAGCAAAATCATTTGATGATCCAACCATCATTCGATCCATCTCCACTAAATATGGAATAACTAGGGCAAACGAAGTCATAATCATGTGAAATAAATTCGAGCAATTTGTCGGTTTGATTCTCTACTTAATCCAAGTTTTATTTCATGATTCATGATGTGAAAATAGTAAGCAAAAATTATGTTCTTACAGATCCAAGAATACATGTAAAAACAATTTCGTAGTGGGACCTCTTCAAACTTCCATTCATGCACTTTTGGTGTCAACTTGGCTGCTGTTTTTGTGACATACTTAGACATTTGTTGTTTTTGTGACATATTTAGACATTCTAAATACATTTTAATAATCAAAAAATACACCAAACATGTCAGAGGATTTTTATTTTAACAAAAAATCAATTCGAAACTTGCATCTCATGCGAAATAATGAGTCCTAGTGTGCCTGAAATACAAAACATATTCATCTATGATTTTGGATCACATCCAAGACCTGAACCTAGCTCTGATACCACTTTATGGTTATGGAAAAGACTTAAGTGTATCACAGAAGCGTGAAGATCACATCCAATGTGATCTAAAGCGACTAATCATACTAGTCGCTCAAAGTAGCGAGACTTAAAAATTTAATAAAATGAAACCACATGATTCGAGAAAACTTCTCGAATTGTCTCATCATAACCACAAACAAGATATAGGAATACCTCTTGAAGCATGGTTGCGATCGAAGTCTCTAAAGGAAGAGAACACGTGTCTCAAGTCTGACCCAACGGAGGAGATGCTTGCGAGCATGTTGATGAGATGTGTGCATCTCACAATCCAATATGAATATCCAAGCCATGCATCTCCTAATTATGTCACATGAAATCAAACATCTTCTTCACGAGCAAGGAGCACCGAAGAAGATGGAGATCCACGAGCGGTCGAAAGCAGTGACACAACATTGTGGTTATGATGGCGATTCTCTCTAGCACAAGGGATGCACGACCACACTTGAGAGAGAGAGAGAGGGATATGACACGTGATGATAATATAAAGAGAGAGAGAGAGAGAGAGAGAGAGTTTTCTTTGAGTTGTGTTTAAAAAAAGAGCTAGGATTGCTTCTTCTTTTTGTATTATTTTAGAAGTCCATGGATCACAATCCATGTGCAACACAACAATCAATGACTGCGGTTGATTTGTGTTTCTATTCAATGACCATGTTTTTTGTTGCATAAAAATATAACAACGATCATTTTAAATCGAATTAAATATATAGATATATCATCAATATAATTTAATTTGACTAAACCAATTTACAATAAAGGGTAAGGAAGGTGGCTAGCCACCTTCCATATATGGAGGGGACGACCATCTTGACTTAGTCAATGGTGTCCATCCGCCCTCCATATTAAGAAGGTGGCTCCCTTTCTAATTATGTGAGATTATTATATCTCAAATACTCCTTTATTTATGTAATAACTTTTGTTGTAAATTAACTCACACAAATAATTTCACATTAATTTTGTGAATATTCAAATCATGTCATTAAATAATGTGAATCATATTCACACATTCAAAATGAAATGTAAATTGTATTTTCAATTTAATTTTCCAATGTGAATCCAATGCACATCAACAATTAATTCATAAATATTACTTACAATAAGATCTCTCTAATATGTTATAAATCATATTTACAATATATATGATTAATATGGATAGTGATATCCACATTATTCGTATCCTCGTTCAATAAATTATATTTAATTATTCGGATGTCCTTTCACGTATATGAATTGTATTCATATAATTCATGATACTTAATTCACATTTAGTTATCAAATTCCCAAGGCTCGGATACATTATTCAATAATGGAATTATTCTTGAACTCTTTCAAGAATAATGTGTTTTTTGTGGATACTTGGAGACAAGGACATGGCGAGTATACGCTCTATTTCTAATGACTTGGATATTATGATCATATCTCAAATCCATATCTCTGGGACCTCTCATAGATGTTTGATTAAATTGAAATTGTAAATCTAATCTTCTCATTTCATCTAAATCATATTCAGATCAATGTTAAACATTTGAACTAATATTAGATCACTACTCTACTGAGAGGAGTCACTAAAATCGAAACATGTTTTATCACTCCTTCAGAATGGAAGTGTCAATGTTATATCATTTTCACATCACACTTGAGTATTCATAATACACGTACATCATGCATATTGGAAGACCTAGAATAAACCCAAAATTTAAGATCTCTTTTAGACTGTCTTCTTCAGGATAAGTTTCTCATTCGGTCATTGGGAGCTGGTATCTATCATATGCTTTCCAAAAGCACATATCATGCCTACAAATTCTTTTCATGCTTCCAAATCAAGATGACCATGCATGGAATTTGATCGGTCCCAATACCTCGTGAGTAAGCTCATGTCTTCTTGTTCAACAATGGACCTGTATGATCCCTTTGAGATATCGTGTTATTCATAGGCCCTTATATGCACAACAACTACTCTGTGTATAGACCTTGAACAGGTCATCAACCTATCGGTCTACCAAATGTATATATTTAGACATATGCAACACATCTGTCTCCGGTCAGATGATGCGTGCTTATATCATGACAGTATTCGACATACATCTTAGTTATCTCAAAATCATTAAGTCAACTCTTTGATCTAACTTATCTAACAGTTGTGAATCTCTATTCATGTGTAGAGGACCTGCATCAAAAGGTAGGTCATATATCAGCCTTTGGAGAACGATTGCCATCTCCTTCTCAGACTGGAGATCATCTCTTAACAATCACCTGATAGTGCTTGATGAGTTCCCAATCTAACTCTTTAGATATCATCTAGCACTAGCTTGTATTATTCAACCATTGAATTAACAGTTGTATGATCATTAAAATGACCATGGTATATCACCCTATTTGTACTAAAGGACCTATTGTGCAAATTAGTTATTCTCCATTTCAAATCAATGAGTGAATTGCAATAACATTTATTGCATAATGGTTTGCCGTGGGCTCACATGTCTAACACTACACACATAGTGGTAGTCTGTATATTATCTTAAGAAAATTCATTTAGTATGCATTTTATGCATTTTATTACCCATGGACTCTACAAACTTAAGCGAAGTATCCAGGAAAATGGAATAGCTCGCAACTTCTCAACGGAATCACAAACCCAAGTCTTAAGGGGAATATGCAGTACGTCCGATAGTTATCATCGAGGAGTGTTAAGCTTATTATGTTAACTTAGCTTAAGTAAGCCAAACCTATGAAGAAAACTCTCAACAACCTCAAACAAGTGTTAAGCTGCAAAAAAAACATCCTAAAATATAAGCATCACTTAAAACATGCCAAAATATACATGTTGCAGTGAGACATAAAATAGGGGTCCCCTTGATCCGGATTTATCAATGTGCATAACTGGTTTGTTGGATATATACATTGGAGTTTCCTGACACCATTTTGCTTCTATTTTAGTATCTAATGTACTTTTTGATATGCTTGTCGATGTAGAAAATGGGAAAGCATCATAATCTAAGAAATATATATCTTTTTCTAGTGGGTTGTGTGAAAGATAAAGAGAAGCCAGAGCAAAGATTACCGATTGGTGAATAGTCTAATAACCGGCCAGTGCTAATTACAAGTAGACAGTTCAATAATTGGTTGTTGTTGTTGTTAAGGCTATTGACGAGCACTAGAATCGCCCTAATTAATTGTGTCACTTTTATTTATTATAGCAAGGCAATCTAGGATCAATAAAAACGACCACTCCTATAAGTGATATAGAAAATCAAATCTCAATGCAGTCAAATTATTTATTTTACTTGAGTAAGTCCCAAGATCGATCTTAGGGAGGTAATATCAGGGTCAGAATTAAATAACTAAATAATTCAGAAAATCAGGTTTCAGAAGAAGAATTATTTTCTATTAATTTCTGTATTTTCATCTTTTCATGGGTTTTTAAATGATGAACAAATGCAATGCAAGAGATGATAAATGCATGTCAAGCAAGAAAAGCTAAGCAAAAAGCAATCTAAAGCCTCCCCTTGATATAATCTCAAAAATTAATATGTCAAACGATTTCAAACTATATCCCCAGTTAATTATCTAAACTTTTGCAATCTATCGAGATGTAGAAATAAAATTTTGTAAAACAATGCACTCAAAATAATCAAATAACTCCTCCTATTTATGGATGATATATACAATTTTAAAATGAATGATATATGTCTCATGTGATACAAAATGAAATAAGATTCAAATGACGTCAAGTTCATAAACATCGGATCACAAATGTGAAAAATATAAAAAATCAAGTCTAAGGGGCCAAATGTAATAAAATTAAATTAATATTTGCAAATTAAATCTTCTAGAGGGTGTTTATGCAATTTCCAGATCTGACTGGACCTCTTGTGATATTTACCCTTGGAGGGGGTATGGCTGCAACACCTTAAAGTCTGGAGGGTATCTGTGCAATTTTGCCAAGGTCATGCATGCAGCACACATGACCATGTCTTCTTGGAATTTTTGATAAGCGTGAGGCCTTGAGCGCAAACTTTCTGCCCGCACGTGTGGGGTACGCGTAGAGGAGGCTCAGGTGGCAGCTCATTTCCCACCCTTCACGTGGCATGCGCTGGTCGCTTCGGGATAACATGAGGCATGAGGTTCGGGTCCGAGTCTTCTAATAGATATGGGGTGTCTGTGCTTCTTGGTCTAATGGCACTGATATGGGTGAAATTGAATGGTCCAAAATGATCTCATTCTTGATCGAGCGGGAGCTGTGCGTTCAACATGGGGGTTCTTCTCCTTCGACGAGTTCTGATGGGGATGTTGCTCTGATGGTGGCTTGCCTTGCTGATTCGATGGTGGTGCAATTGGTGCTCCCAGAGAATCGATGGAGAAGAGGAACAAGGCAGTGGAAGGTTGTAGGAGGAAGAACGAGAAGTGGAGGGAGAAGATGATGGGTGCTTTGTTAGTGTTGGTGTACGAATAGATTGAGAATGAAGATGAAGGAGAAGATGATCCGATGGAGGAGTAGTCGGATGAGGAGTAAAACGAAGAAGAAGACGAGGAATATATAAAAGAAGAATAAGATGAAGATGAGGGGGGGTATGGATCGCCTGATGGTAGAGGAGATTCCTCGACTCTGATGATCACCTTTACTGCGGCGGCAGGGCCAACGGAAAACTCCGCTGTCCTTCAAATGAAGGAGTAGCAAATGGCTGAGGAGTCCTTCGGATCGGGCCAGAGGGATCTTCGCCAACGAGAGGAGCCGCTGTCACCAACCTCCTCCTCTAGCTCTCTCTCTCTCTCTTCTATGTAGATTGGCATATTTGGAGGATAATCTTTTAGGTTGAGTAGAGATGGGTTTTAGTAGGAGAACGAAGGATATGGTGATAAGGTTACAATCGTGGTGATTAGGCAGACATGGTTGGAGGAGATTAGGTGCTTGAAAGGGATAGAGTCTTTAGCCATGGGTTTCAATTGGGGAAGGAGGTTGATGGTTTTGGGAGATTAGGATAGTGGAGAAGATGGCGGTCGGTCGTTTGTTCCTGGGCGAAGAAGGGAAGATATGGTCATGGTTTCTGGGAGGTTGAGGCAAAGAAGTTGATTGATTAGGGTTACAATCTAGCGAGATGCTGGTCGGAGATGGTGGTGCGAGGTGGGTGCGACATCTCTGAGATTAGGTTGGTTAGGGTTAGGGCTTCGATCGACGGACAATCGAAGAAGATATGAGGTGTATCGGCGATGGGCGTAGTGGGTGGGGGAGCCAATGGTTGATTGGAGAAAGATGGAACAAGGCACAACTGTGGTGGAGGTTGGTCGAGGCTGTGATCAACGAGACGTAGGGGGCGATTAGGAAACAGTTGGATCCTCATGATCCAACTGTTGGAGGGGCATCATGTGCTAGGCACGTGGAGGACAAGTTTGAGTAGGAGGAGATGGGAACCGTTGGATCAATATCGATCCAACAACCCTGGTGATAGATGTTAAAGACAAAAGGAAAAGACCAACGGTTGGGGGGGTTGACAAGGGTTCCTGAAGTGGCCCAATGCAGACGTGACACGTGGAATTGACTGCGACTTTGACCATGTTTGACCAATGCAAAAAATGGGAAGAAAGTGGAAATAAAATCACAAGTGACCTCTAATGCAAAAAATGATCAAAAATAAAATTTGTTCATCTAATTGCAAAGGATCCAAATGCCAATTGAATGATATGTGTATGTTTTTTGGTGATATTGTATGAATATAAAGTATCATTTTTTTATTTTGTAATTTTTAACAGAATTTCTATAGATGAATAATCTATGAAAAAATAGATATGATGTGAAATAGTGCAATGGACTCAAATTCTATTCTTTTAGATTTTATGAGTTACTATTAATTAGAAAACGAGAGGTATATTCAAATGAATTAGTCAACATGCTCAAGTCAAAATGCATCTTTTTTTTTTCATTTTTCTGATTTTTTTGTATTTTTATTTTTATTATTTAGTTAGACTGTGAAATGAAATAAAAAAATGAAAAAGAAAGAAATAAAAAAAGAGTGTAATATATACATGAAATGATGGGTCAAAAATCAATGAATATGTATAATGCACAATTAGGTTCCAAAAAATCAATTTTCACAAATGAACTCCGATTCGTTTGAATTCAGTCTTGATTTGTAGATATTTGAATGCATATTAATTATAAAGTGAGTAGAATCAAATTGGATACTATATGAGAGAGATATCAACGTTTGTAGCTTTTGTCCTGAAATTTGTCTTTGAGTTTATTTTAAATATGTACAAGTTAATATTTTTTAGGATTTTTCATTATTTAAGGTCAGTAATATGTAATAATGGAATCAATTTTCATGTCAATTAGAGTTAGCATGAATTAATAAAAATAATGTGAAATTAGGTGAAAATTTACACATTATTATGAATTCAAAATGCAATGCTGATTCATGCAAATTATTTACAAGCCCATGAACATTAATTTGTATATATTAACATATGAATGGACCCAATTTCTCATGATAAAGCTTTATTTTCAGCTATTAGAGTGATGAATCACAGATTCATTAGCTATTCAAGTGGTTTTTTACAACCTTTGGCAAGGCACTTTGGGTAGTTCAATGCTCGACTGTTGTCGAGGCAGTGGTGAGGGTCGATACATGGCCATTGCCAAGGCACGAATTGAATAGGTGGAGAGGGAGTGGATAGAGATGCAGTGACAGCTTAATGAGACCTGCTTGGTGAGTTTGACGAGGCCGTGGAAAGGATTGACGATGACGTGTAACCCACTTATCTGATTGAGATGAAATCGCATCCCTTTGCCCTCTTGGAATTACGATCCTATTCCCGAGACATGCATTGATGGATCTATTATTAATCGAATTAATACTCTTTTTTTGGCCATGTCTCTTGAGCAAATGCGCACAAAAACCGCAAAAAATAATAATTTACAAAACAATTGTCTAAAAAATGGGCCAAATGCACTATATTAATGTGTGACTAAGTCTAGAAAAGAAAATTCAAAATATAACAAGAAAAGAGCCTTATCTATGTACATTAATCAGATCTATACAATGATAAAATAAGAAGAGAGTCATCCCGATTTCCAAAAAGCTCATACTAACTCCAATTGACATGATTTTAATCGAGTTGGCTCAATAAAAATATGAGTAAAAATATTAAAATAAGTCAAAAATTCAAGGTGCACATTTTCCAAGGATTACACCTTTTATGACTTCATATATGCCAAATCTGAAAGATAAATATATTGGGCATACAAACTTCTATTGATCCATACTTACTTTTAAAGTTGAAGATTCAAATTTATTTTTTTATCAGTATGTTGGTCGACTTTTGGGCTCAATTGTACTATGAACCTAAGATTTGACTTTTATAATTTAATTCAGGCACATATATACAAAGTCACTCCTGTAGATATTTTTATATTTTCAGTTCGCACGCACACACACACGCATGCATGCATACACATATATATAGATGACAAAAAGTATGTGCCCGGCACACAACTTTATATGTGCACCGAGTTATAAACGTCAAACACGTAGCGTGAACAACACAATGCATTAATAAACAATCATCGACTCTTGCGAGACGAATCCCGCATCACTCGATGCATGAGTTACAAAACTTCAAATGACATGAAATTTTAATATAATAAGCATTTGATAATATGGATCGAGATCTACTTTTGTTTTATATTTTAATATTAAAATATTCAGATTATAGCCTTGGTAACGCCCACTTAAATAGTCTGGTGGTAGTACAACGTGTCTACTACCCAAAAGACCAGGGTTCAAATCCCCCTCTTGCAGAGGTTGCGTTAGGTAGTTGACAGCCAGCGTAAAAAATAATTGAATCTCTCAACATGGATTTGAGCAAGAATCTATGTAGCCGACTCTACTCATAGTGAAAGAAGGCTTAGAAATTCAATAAAATACAAAAAAGAACAAAAATAAAAAAGATTAAGTTCATCAAGTTAACAAGTAACACGAGCTTAAGCAATCAAGATGGGACGGGGTTATTTTTGCAATATTGCAAGTTCACAAAGTTTAAAACGCCCGATTTATGTAAAATCGGTCCCGCATCTCGGTTGCAGCCTAAAAAGCCGAAGGAGCGCCGGAGGGAGGGAAGCCATCAAGGAGGGACGGACCGATCATGGGGCCTTCGCAGCAGTGTAAGGTCTGCAATGAAGCGCAGTCCAAGTACAAGTGCCCCTCCTGCCTCATTCCGTAGTAAGAAGGCTCTTCTCTTCCTCTCCATCACCACCACCCCTTCTCTATTCAGTCGGTTAGTATGTTGCGGCTCCGACGGCCAGAAGTTCCCCTGTTTCTATCTTCTGCCTATCTTTTGAACATGTACAACCGTTTTCGAGATGCCTCCCTTTACGATGCGCACTCTGATGCATGGTGCCGCTGTGCGAGTCATATATAATTCCTGAAAATATGCCCAAAGTGGATGGTAGGAGTATATGCCAAATCTTTCTCGGCTGGTGGAGAGAAGTTGCGGTTAAGGGATTCTAAAGCCGAATTCATTTATCCAACAAGTAACTGAATTAGTTGTATGCTTGGGAAGGAAGAATGCGAGTTCATCCAATTTGTACCTAATGTAAAAAGAGAATGTGATTTCTTTTTTCTTGAAAAAAGAATGGTAGTTGTTTTTTCATTTCAATTTACTCTAAGGTGCTGCTGATAAGGTTTTTGAAGTATATAGAAGTTAGCTTGAGCATTAGAGTTGCCAACATAAAATTGTTCTCCACGAAAAGCCATCACATTTTGGTCCAAAGGACCCACAAAAAAGCAAACATTTTACCCTCTAGGCTTCGAAATGGTACATCGTGTCATCCCAACTGGTCCAGAACTCATCCAAACACAATACCTTTAGCCCCTCGATTCTGACCCTTCTCCAAACTTCTTTCGCTAGAAAAAAGATGGTCAATATCTTTACCGTGCCTCACAAGAAGGGGGAAACTCTCATTCGTACCATAAAGAATATTGCCTTGAAAACCCTTGCCATCATTCTTCCTCTCCGCAATAACCACATGAAAATCTTCACGTTGAGTGGGGCCCTTGTTTGCAATCACCAATCATCAATCTTTTGGCTAGGCCCCATCCCCCATGCAATGCAACACTACCTCTCCAGAGCATTACACGATTTTCTGATTGAAAAGTCCCCATCCATCCAAGTCCTATGATCCTACCCTCCCTCACGGGCCATCCACTGATTCTAGCCCCCCCGGAGCTGTATAAAGTCCCACACCCACTGGTTTGAAAGGGTTGAGGTGAACAACGAGGTCCACACCACACCAACCGCACCTGAAGTCGCTCAACACTCAGACACCATTATCTTCTTGTTCGGAGTCAAGGTAAACAATATGGAAAACCCATCACATAGATTATCTTCCTCCGTCCAATTATGAGTACAAAATCTAAAAGAACTCTCATTCTCAACCATCACGGGAAGCAACAAAGGCAAAACCAAGATGGTCGAGCACAAATCCCTTTAGAATACTCTAATGGTGATCTTATATATCTACTAGTCACTAGAGATTTAACAAATCCCGTCATCAATATGCAAATAAGACCCTCATGGTTTTCCGAGGTCGTTGTCACCCATTTTATGTGCAAGGCCTTGTTCATCTCATTGGATCGCAAGACCCTAGCCCACATTTTTTAAAAGATATGAAGAGGGTACTCGAGACAATAAGAGCCACATCTTTTCTCTCTTTATTGAAAGTAGTCTAGAAAAACCTATGCATAAGGCTCTCAAGTCCTCTTTTAATCCTTGATGGCAACACGCGGAACACTGTTAAAACTCATTTCACATGCTTCATTAGCACCAAACAACCCTTCTTGATAGGCTCATGACCCATCAATTATCCAACTCTCTCAATCTTCTCAAGAAGTGTC
The DNA here is from genome assembly GCA_037367405.1 of Ottelia alismoides. Classification (NCBI taxonomy): domain Eukaryota; kingdom Viridiplantae; phylum Streptophyta; class Magnoliopsida; order Alismatales; family Hydrocharitaceae; genus Ottelia; species Ottelia alismoides. Next base: position 1,050,553 of record JAZKJV010001698.1, on the reverse strand, counting down.
CCTCCATCCGTAATTTGCAACAATCTGATTCACAATGAGATAACCATGGTAGGACAAGGGAAGTTCGCATCTAGGCTTGCCCTGAGCCATTGCCCACAACTCAACTAATCCTACATCCTAAACGGAAGAAACACATACTTTTTTGTTGTTATCTGCAGACCGAGCTGCCTTTAAACACATCAATTAACGTTGAGAGCCATTTACCTTTTCCGACACCACCATCTACGAGGAACAATATATCATCAACATACTATACCATTAGCCAAGTATTTGTCGAATCCAAGCACAATCCATATGTCCGAGAAAGCCCTCTTGCGCAATGAGCTCTACGGTAACTTCCCGACCATGTTGTCGTACGCCTTGAAAGGAATCGACCTTCCGCATCCTCACCTCAACCTGTCTCCTCTTTTAGTTGATGAATACCTTAAATGCAGTGACCATCATGTATACCATCAATCTCCCGTGCATAAAATCTGTATGAAGAAGGTTAACCAGCATGCCCAATGCCCTTTTAAATCTCTTGGCCAGAATTTTTGCCACAATGTGATAGCTCGCATTTGAGAGACTAATGAGCTGATAATCATCGATTTTTAGAGCCCCCCTCCCATGTTGATTAGGAAAATCAGAGCCCTAGTCAGTCCATCAAAAATAGGGTTTCCATCCTTGTACTTCTCATTCACCTCCTTCACGTCCACACGCATCACCTCCTAAAATTCCTTGGGAAAAAAAATCTTTTGATGGCTACTGGGAGGAGAGATGGCTATCACATTTGTACGGTAAAGATTACCATGTCGGTGGTCTGGGCTTATTATGAGCACGTGGACAGAGTGGTGGTTCGGCTGTGGATCTTCCATTTAAAATTCTCTCAAGGAAGTGCGGATATTGTATACATGGATTCATATTTAGGAAGTTTCCACTGAGAGTGTAATTAGTGGGATCATAGAGAAGCAAAAACATGTAATCGGGTCAAATGATGCTCCCATCTTAAGATTGCATGATCTCAGAGGATGCTGTGTGTCAATTGTACATGAAAAGCAACCTGTGATAAATGTGGCAATAATTCCAGTGTAGAAGAGGCAATTTGATAAAGTCTATTGCAGTTGAAGTTTAACTATTTTTTGATGTGAAAACCCTTGAATCTGAATAAAATTCCGGCACCTGGGATTCCTTTGGTCGATACCAAACAAAGAGTGACCGTGGAGTTATTGGTGGGAGAGGCATCCATATCTTTAGGTAAATCTTCTCTTTTGGGGACGCTTCAGAGTTTGAGACCTGCTTGAAGTTGAACGAGAAGGGAAAGTAACCAATTATCAGGGGATCATAAGCATACGAGATTTTGTTGGAAGGTGTCATGTCAAATTCATCTTGCATAATGGACCCTGATTTGAAAAACTGAAAAGCCTGCTGATATTATGTGGCCCCGATTTCTATGCATCTCTCGTCATTTTCTAACTCTTGACAGTACAAGCCAGAGGCAGAACATTATTATGCAATTGTACTTGTTGAGCTGTCTGTAGCTTCTTTGTTTCCAAACCACTAAGAACTTGCAAAATCTACCCTGAGTTGTTCCTGATACTGGCAACTCTTCAGTTAAATTCTATAGAATAACATTTATATACGTCTCTTGCTTGTTTTTTAATTCGTACGTAGTATTTGTTAAGTGTGTTAGATGAGCATGATAGTATGAGGTGCTAGTTGATACTTCATTGATCATACATGTAAAACCACCTTTATGTTTTTAGTTAACCGGGCGATCTTATCTTTGATGAGCATGATAGTATGAGGTGCTAGTTGATACTTCATTGATCATACATGTAAAACCACCTTTATGTTTTTAGTTAACCGGGCGATCTTATCTTTGCTATCATCATGTTTTTTGCAAGGTTGATATTACTTTTATTTGAATTGGCTTAGAACAATTACATGTATCTGACTTTTCTTCGTTATAATTTATCTGTGCAGTTGTTCACTGCCGTGTTTTAAAAAGCACAAAGGTATGCACATTGATTATTTATTTTGTTTCTCTAGAACATCCAGGATGTAAGGGACATGCTTTTTATTGAAAGAAACTTGTTTTTTTTGAACCCCCTTTCAAGAGGACATGTTTTTCAAACCCTTATACAAACATTTAGCTTAAGGAAATATATGTGCCTAACAACTCATGCCAATATGTTACAATTCTGATCAGACTACGATACTAATCGCATAATTTTGATCTTCATGACCAATTGTGGATATATTGGAGGTGACGGAGATTAGGCAACACCTTGATTAGGGAGAGGGCTAGGTAATAATTATCATTCAAGTACATGATGCATGTTGTTTGGGGTGGGGTCGGAGTTGGTTGGTTCTAGATGGTCCTTTGTCAACATTGTGTGCCTTTTATCCAATTTGAGGATCCCCCATGATGTCCATAGTTTAACGGAGAATAGATGTTTTTATTGCATAGGCCCTAAAAACTTATGTTTAGGTGCGATCCTTGGTGGAGTGGTCTCAGTTGCATGACATCATTTGAAGATGAGGTACCTACATCAGGTTTCTAAGGGAGAAGATGCGAATCACATACGAGAGGGAAAACACTGAGAAATTTGGTGAACCCTATAGGAAGGAATTCCTTGATGAGAAAGGTTTTTTTGTCAATGCACTATTATATGAGGGCTACAACATACATGCGATGTAGGAGCAGTTTTTTTCTTTTATACATTGTATAACAACCTATTTTATACAATGAGGAGCGAGCGGTTAAGGTTTTACCTTATATGGTGACTGATATCACGATTTATTATTAAACTTTAGTTGGATGTCTATCTAGTCCATTGGTGACAGATATCTGCATTTTTTCTTGGTCGGTGGCTTTGTTACACTTGAAGTCATGGCATGTGCCATGCATCCTTTTGCTTGTGTCACATGTTTTTTCTATGATTCTCATCTAATCGTGCGTGAATCATATTCTAGTTGGCTATCCTAGTCGAGGTAGTTGGTTATGGTATTAGTAGTAGCTGCCCTTGCACTACCCACATCCTCTTGGAGATCACGGTGGTAGCTTTTGCACTTTGTCTTTTTTGAAAGAAGCAATTTTTTGTTTGGGACCTCGATTTATCGACCACGACCTTAAAGTGGTTGAAGGGAACAAATTTCATCATCCTGTGAAAACCCGAGGTCGAGGAGTAATTGTGGAGGTTAGCAACTTCATGGTGTGGTCACATGTACAAGTTATGCTTCAAAATGTGGATTTATCCTCTTATCATACTTGATATGGCTTCACATAGTCATGGGTTCTGGTGTCTATTAAGTTTAACGAGTCAACCTAGCTCCAACTCGAACTTGAGCTCAAACTCAGACCGAACTTAAACTCAAACTCATTCTAGATCGAGATGGTTGAATCAAACTCAAACTCGTTGAGTTTGAATTGGCTCATGAGTAGCCTAATAAGCCTTTTGTGGCTCGATTTTTATATTCGACATCCATAAAATTTTCTTAATAAGTAAACTCACACTCGTTAGTAAGCTTATTGCTAAAAACTGTTTGAATGCTAGTGCGAAGGAAGATTACAGGAAGTAAGCTATCTATACATGATTTGTGCTTATCACTTAGCGACAATGATGACTACGAGCTGACCTTATGCTTGACATCAACGATACGCTCCCGGAGGTCCTTTAGGCAATGCTTGCTTGAGAAGGTGTAGGAGTTGGACGGGGGAATGGGAGAGGGAGTAGAGGGAGCTTTAAGGCAGTGGTTGGAAGAGGTGAGGTACACAATGATGAGAAGGGAATTTAGGGTAGAGACGTGAAGAATAAGACAACATTGCTACACCACGATGTGGAGGTGGCATCCGACTTGAACTTGAACTCATTAACTAATTGAGATCGACTCCTTGACTATGTCGAGTCAAGTTCATGAAGCTCGAGCTTTCTTGAAATCCCTAGTCCTTGCAAGCCTGACTTTAATTGCTAGCCTTTGGAGAACATGTAATATGGATTATGCCCTCATTATTTGCTCTCAATTGTCCCATTTCAATGAACAATGTATAATCTTGTTGAAAATGTACATCGATCATCTCGTGTTTGCCCTTAGACAATTTCTAGTTCTTTTGGACGAAAGCTTTTGACATCATAGGCTCGATGCTAGGGTCTGAGATCCCTTGTATGCCACTCGTGCTTTAGTTTAGACTAAGGGTGCTGAGTTTCTTACATCAAAGTTTTATTTCTTGAAGTAAGGCTTTTATGTCCATTGAACATCCAAGTCTTAGGGATGGTGATGCTCACTTAAATTGATTGAATTGGTTAAAATTTTGCCTAACCTCTAAGGAGTTTGAACAAGGGGCTTTTCGATTCAATTGCTCTGAAAAACTATTTGCTCATGCCGCTAGTGAGTATTTGGGGAAGGGTTATCTTGAATTGGGAGGTCATTTAATCTTTTGTAGTTTGCTTTGAAGTCTTATGTATCACTTAGACATTGATGTTTATGTATCATTGTACTATGTTAGCTTTCAATGACATTAGTTTCTGTAGAGGTTTATATATGTTGCGATGTACTGTTTCGTATTTCCTATTTATATAATGTCCGTCTATGTAATTTACCCAAGGGTTTTCTCTCTATATAAGAGACCCGAGGGCTCTATGGAATAACACAATAGAGAGTATCGATTACTCTAACATGGTATCAGAGCCAAAACCCTAACCCTAGGGTTTTTCTCCACCCCCCCCCCACCCGCAGCCGCCGCCAGCCCAGCCGACCCCTCCAGCCGATCCAGCCAGCCCCTCCAGCCCTTCCAACCGCTCCAGCGGGGCCCCTCGCCCCCCCAGCCCGCCGCCGCCCCCCCCCCCCAGCCGTTCCCAGCCCCGCCGCAGGGCCCCTCCAGCCGCCCCCAGCCCCGTCACCGGGCCCCTCAGCCGTCGCCTCTCTCTTCCGCCGAGGCTTCCCCAGCCTCCCCGCCGATGGGTTCAAGTGCATAACGTCTACATATGCACTTGAATCCACAAAGGTCTTGGTAGACACCAGTTCTCAATTACTCTATGGAATAACACATTTGAGTAGCATAATCATAGTGTCTCAATACTGAATGTGCATGTTGAGAATAGTCAACGACATTTGTTTCTATGTGTTTGAGTATAATAGAGGGGTAATTGGATCTCTCCAAGATCCAATGACCCCCACTCATATTTAGTCCCACATGGATGAGGGGTGGGACTCCAGTTTGTTTGTGGAGCTATATAAGGATCCCTACACCCCCTGTAGGGCATGTACTCATTGAGAAATTCTAATAGAAGATCCAGCTCTTTGAGACCTTCTCCCGTGATTTCATCCCGCTCCTCAGGGAGTAGGGTTCCACGTAAAACTAGAGTGTTCAATGTTTCATATTTCTTGATTTTCTTGCACTGGTTATCGATTCGCTTTTGTGTTTATATTTATCTCAACATGGTATAAGAGACAAGAGCAAGTCAATTATTGGGGAGGTTTGATTCTTTTTTTCAAGTTCTATTATTATTCAAATTGTTCATGTTTGAGATTTGTTGGACCCTAGATTCATTCTTTCTCACATACGACACTCCAACGGTGGCGGTGCCCAACCATGACATCTCCTTCTGACCCTGCAGATCAAGCCCAAACACGATGGTTTCTTCTCCATCAAAGTGTAGCCAACGTAGACCTCGCAGGCAGCACCTCCACATGATCATCAACAAGAAAAAAGTGGGGGGTGGTTTGGACCCGTCGACAAGAAAGAGGATCTCCAATAAGCTTCACATGGCTGCAGTCCCCACGACCTCACATCCCCTAGCCACCGTCGAGGATGCTTCCTTCTCCAGGCATCCTTGTCTCCCCCGTTGAGGATCTCCAGCTTATGATATGATGTACCCACATCCCCCTGACATGCGGTGGTGCCGCCCCCTGCTCCAGGAGGTGCCATTGGTCGTACCTCCGCCATATGGCTCTAGGTGGTGGCTCCTCTCTGTCACACCTATCCTGCACGTAGTGGCACTCGATGGGGAGTTCTCTTGGATTCTCTCCACCTTCAAGTCCAGCAACATCTCCAAGCAAACACAACCCTAGGTGGTGCATGTAATGTGCTGTGAGGCGATGGGTTCCCATCGTGGAACCCTATTCGGATGAGGAGTCAGCATCCCATTGGTGTTTATTAGCACGGGCCCATATAGACCTTTATTATGGGCAAAGCTGCTACGACCAAAAAAGGGGCTTGCTATCATTTGGGCCCAGTTGAGCTAAAATAAGAGGCTGATCAAAAAATGAGGAAAGTCGTAAAAAATGAACGGCTTAAAAAAAGGAAAGAAAACAAGAATTTTTGGTTTGAAAAAGGCTGCATACAAAAAGAAGTCATACGTAGAAAAAGAGAAGAAGAGAATAACCGAAAAATGGGGAAGGCTACACAAAAAAAAGGTTTGTGCAAAAAAACAAGAAACACAAAAAATGCATGCTTTGATTTCTCCCAACTTGATGATCCATGCTTTTATTCTATCAAGTAAGGGAGAAAGGGGGAGTAATAGATGGCATATTCTTCTACTTGAGATGTATCTACAAGACTTCTACTGCCCGTCCATGACTGACAGACCAACACTCCAGACTTCTACTACTATCCTTCACCAAGCATCGTCTACTTAGTCGGGATGTCTCTATCTCTGACCACTACTCCGTGTCGGACTTTCTTCTTCCACAACGATTGTTCTCCATGCATGACCTGGTATCACATCGACTGCTACTTGCACGACTGAGGTTCTTTCCGGTGAACTGAAAGTCGCAGACCCATCATCGAGTGAGATCTTCTATCAGCAACGATTCTTTAAATGGGGTGTCTATATCCCCGTCAGAGCAAGGTGTCTTTATCCTTGTCCCCCACTCATGTTTAGTCTGACATGGACGGGCAATGGGACTCCAGTCTGTCTGCGTGGCTATATAAGTAGCCCTACATCCCTTGTACTCATTGAGAAATTCTAATAGATGATCTGGCCCTTTGAGGCCTCATCATGTGGTTTCATCCCGCTCCTTAGGAAGTAGGGTTCCACATAAAACCAGAGTGTTCAATGTTTCGTATTTCTTGATTTTCTTGCTCTGATTATCGATTCGCTTCCCCGTTTGTATTTATTAAAACAGTTACATATCACATTCTAAGAGAGTTGGGTATGAGTTAGGCCTATGTATAAAGCCTTGTACTTTAGTTTTCAAGTATAAGTATCAATACGGTAATGCATATAACAGTTAGCTTCTCACGTGGAGTAAGGTGATCATCACGACCCTTTAAACTACATAAACTTAATGTTTTGATGATTATGGTTGCATATGTTTCAAGATTATAGTTTTCGACATGGTATTAAAACAAGTTGATTTTTGGTTAATTCATTTAATGGTTCATGTTATTTTAAATTATTTTTTCATCAAAACTCCTTAATGTTTGTGCACTTCGATGAAGATCGGGCAACAATCGTAAGCGTTGCGAGATCAACATAATTATGGCAATATGAGAAGTGAAGTGTGGGATATCCGAGGAAACACGAAGAAGTTGCATGTGGGTGAGATCTATCTATATGAGGTTGTGATGGTGGACACAATTGTAATAACATCAACAATAGAGAGACGAGCCGTCTTGGAGGTGGATGATCGCCACGAGAGACAATATTGTTGGTGGCACCACATTGGAAACTATGTGGTAGTGCATGCAATACCATGAGGAGAACCACAAAGTTTCATTGTATGGCGACGACCATCGACGCATGACGACGAGAAAAGCCACAACACAATGCAACTATGATGGAGCATCGAAGCAACTTTACATGTTGGAGAAGTCATAAAGGATTCAACCATATGTGGCAGCTGTGATGGAGTGTAATTTGTGGTGACTAGACAAGGATGCAACAAGAATGGAAAAAGGCCACTTTACACGACGTGGAGGCAACAAGGGCTATGCATTGCTATTACCTGGATGTGGTGAGTGTCGCACTACGTGACAAGTGCCGGGGTCTTACTTTGGACACATGGAAGAAAACATTGGAGGAGCACATATGGATGAGTACTGCAAGGTAAAGGAACCTCTAACATAGTAATGGACAACGAGGGGAGTGGTGCCAACATAATGTTCAACATGAACTTGATTAGGGAAGAAGATCTATACTATTACTATCTATGTTTGTTTCAAATGAACCCGATTTTTTATATTGTTATTTTCTTTGTAAAGGCTTAACTTTGTAAAAAATGGAGAAAGGTTTGTGTTGTAATAAACATCACGACTATTACAAAAGGAAAAAAAGGAGAAAAATGATCGATAAAAGAGAATAAGTAGATGAGAAAAATGTTTGCACATATGGCGAATTCGAATGTAGAGAAAGTTGGAGTTAAGGAGGAGCCACACATGCCGATGTGGCTGGAGGTGTGACGATGTCATGGACGCATGGTGTTGAGGTGTGAGATTGTTGTTGAGCTAGGGTCATAGGTGCGTTGGTACTATAGAGATCTTGCTGACACATAGGGAGTTGACATCGTTAGTGTAGAGATAGTTATTCTTATTATGCTATGTACCTGTTTGTTATTTCTTTGTTTTCTCTGGACTACTTTGTATTTTACCCTTAAGGTTTCTGCCTATATAAGAGAGCCTAGGGTTCCTCTGAATAACGAATCTCTATTTTTCTCCCAACATGGTATCAGAGCCCAAGCCCTAGGGCTCTCTCCTTCTCCCCACCCGCCGCCCTCTCTCCTCTCTCAACTCGCCGCCGCCGCCGGCTCGGTTCCCACCCCCGGTGGTTGCAAGCCCCCGGCGGCCCCCTAGAAATGCCGCCACCCCCCCGGCGACCCCCCTAGTCCCGCCGCCAGCCCCCCGGCGACCTCCTAGTCCCGCCGCCAACCCCCCCGGCGACCTCCTAGTCCCGTCGCCAGCCCCCCGACGACCCTCTAGTCCCGCCGCCATCACCCCCCGACGGCCCTAGCCGATCCTCGGCGCTTCCCGGCGTGCCCGTACTCGTCTCTTCATCCGGATAGATGGATTTGAGTGCGTAACGTCTACATATGCACTCGAATCCTATGCAGTTTATGACATCTATCACCTTGTCTACAAACCCTAGTCCTTCTCCAGCGGCAATATGTCAGATTCGAAGGTTGATATGCCCTCCATAGGCACATTCAAAGGTCCTGCGCCAATAGTCAAGATGGACGGGTCGAATTATGAGCTCTGGGCGATGCAGTTTATGAGCCTCATGAAGTCGAATGGTAAGAAGCACATTCTTACCGAGGATGAGCTCGCAGAGAAGACAGGGATATATGCCTCGTGGGGGGCTGATGACTCCTATGCAAAGGTCTGGTTGTCAGGTACATTGACGATGGAGATTGCCAATGATGTCCTCCATCAGCCCACTGCCAAGGCGATGCGGGATATCCTAGTTGCTACATATTCGCAGGTGCGAAATGAGATCAAGATGTTACAGCTTCAGCATAACATATTCACGATGAAGCAGAGCGACAGACCTCTTTACTCCTTATACGCATCACTGAGGGGGTTGTTTGAGAAGTTATACAATACCATTCCACTCACAGCGACTCCTGAGCAGCAGAAGACATTTCGGAATGCCACCATGGTGGGCGTTCTACTTGCGGCCCTTGATCCTGAATATGATGCCGCCCGTTCTCAGATCTTAGCCGATGCAGTTATTCCTCCAGTGGAGGATGTTTACATGAGACTCGGTCGCATTACAGTTTCTTCCAGTTATTCTACTCCACCCCCATCGACGATGGCAGTTTCGCGTGGGAGAGGTGGCCCGTCTTCTGGTCGTGGACGTGGACGTGGACCCCAGGGAAGGGGTGGTCGCTTTAGTCAGCCATGTTCCTATTGTCACCGCACGGGACACTCGGAGGAGACATGCTATTCTAAGCATGGGTTCCCAGCATCGGCACGTGTTGCAGAGCACTCTCAGTCCCAGTTGGCATCTACTGCAGACAACCGTTTTGAAGAACTTGTGGCACGTCTTCGCGATATTATGCCACAATCATCTGGTGATTCTTCTGGTGGACCTTCAGATGTTGCTGCTACAGCCTCCGCCAGTTCATCTGCTACTGCTAGTACCTCAGGTAGATCTACTGCATATACACCGTCTCATGATATCTCTGATTGGATTATAGATTCGGGTGCCACACATCATCTCTGCCGAGATCGAGATAGACTTGAGTCCTACAAGGACATTCCTCACGGCCGCTCAGTACAGATCGCAGATGGTACTCATTCCCCCCTTGTTGGACAGGGGGAGGTCTTCCTATCCTCTACTATGCATCTACAGAATGTCCTACACGCTCCTGAGTTCTCGATGAATCTGTTATCTATTAGTCAGATTACGAAGGATTTGCATTGTCGTGCTATATTTGACCCGTCTTCTCTTATTTTTCAGGAGATACTAACGGGAAGGGTGATTGGCTGTGGCTCTGAGCAGAATGGTCTATATCGGCTGTTTCGGAATTCTTATGCTGGCATCTCCTCTCATTCGACCGGACCAGTTTCTCCGTGCATCTGGCATCTTCGTTTTGGTCACCTCTCGCTCCAGAAAATGTGCCATCTTCTACCTCAGATTTCTCCCAGTTCGTCCTTTCGCTGTGAAGCATGTCAGTTGGGAAAGCATCACCGGTCGAGCTTTCCTAATCGTCAAAGTCGGAGCAGTAGCTCCCCGTTTGAGTTGTTTCATATAGATATATGGGGTCCAAGTCGTGTACCCGATCATTAGGGGCACATATTTTATCTAGTAGTAGTGGATGATTTCTCTCGTGTATCTTGGGTCTTTCTTTTAAAGAATAAATCTGAAGCAGGAGATGTGATCAAGAATTTGATAATGAAGTGCAAAATGTGTTCTCTTCTACTGTCAAATATGTTCGTACAGATAATGCCCTTGAATTTTGCACACGATCCCTTTCTCAATTCCTTTCATCAAAGGGCATTATTCACCAAACCACTTGTGCGTACACATCTCAGCAAAATGGTGTGACGGAAAGAAAGCATCGCCATCTCCTTGACATTACTCGAAACCCTGTTGATTTAGAGTTGTGCTCCTATTTCTTTCTAAGGGGATGCTGTCCTTACCACGTGCTATCTGGTCAATCGTATGCCATCCTCCGTTCTTGGTGAGAAAATACCTCTCTCTATCAATTTTCCTGACAAGGAATTATTCTCACTTACTCCACGCGTCTTTGGTACTGTGGCATTTGTTCATCTTCTGTCTCCAGGACTTGACAAACTCTCTCCTAGAGCTGTCAAGTGTGTCTTTGTCGGTTATTCTCGGACTCAGAAGGGCTACCGGTGTTATGATCCCATAAACAAGAAATACTTCGTTAGTGCTGATGTCACATTCTTTGAGTCTGTTATGTATTTCTCTCCTGCAGGTGACAGACTGGAACCATCCACTACCAATGATGATGTCTATGTCCCTCCACCTCCTACTTGGAGTTCACCTGAGTCTCCTTCTGTTCCTGCCACTACATCAACGTCACCACCACCACCTCCACCTCCACCTCTTCCACGACCTCCCATTCCACCTATACCAAAATTCTATACGCGTCGGTCAGGTCCTGCTCAGGCTACACGTCAGCCACCCATCACGCCTCAGGTATGTTCAGATGGCATTACTACTGACGGGTCAGATATGGTACATGTGCAGGATTCTTCATTGCAGGAGGAAACTACACCATCCAGTACAACAGAAGATGATCTTGATATTCCTATTGCTATCCGGAAGCAGAAGCGGATGTGTGCCTCTTATCCCTTTGCTTCACAGGTGTCGTTTCACTGTCTCACTGGAGACTTTCAGAGATTTGCTGCAGCGTTGTCTTCCGTGGATATACCATGGACCTACCAGGAAGCTATGAAGATTGATTGTTGGAGATTGGCTATGGAAGATGAGATGCGTGCATTGCAGTCTCGTGGCACATGGTCCTTGGTTACTGCTCCTCCTGATGCAGCTATTGTGAGCTGTAAGTGGGTCTTCACAGTTAAATATCATGCAGATGGCAGTCTAGATCGCTACAAAGCACGTTTGGTCGCGCGTGATTTTACACAAACCTATGGAGTGGATTATATGGACACCTTCTCTCCAGTGGATCGACATTCTACCCTTCACATTCTCTTATCCGTGGCCGTGGTCCGTGATTGGAGTATATCTCAACTGGATGTCAAGAATGCCTTCTTGTATGGAGATCTGCAGGAGGAAGTCTACATGTAGCAACCACCAGGGTTTACTGCTGAGGGGGAGAAGCATATGGTGTGTAGACTTCACAAGGCGATTTATGGCCTCAAACAGAGTCCAAGAGCCTGGTTCCAGAAGCTTTCCAATCTTATTGAACGACATGGATTCAAGAGGTCAAATGCAGACCACTCATTGTTTGTTCAGAAGTCATCGACAGGTACGGTTGTTATCATAGTCTATGTTAATGATATTCTGGTTACAGGAGATGATATTCAGGGCATAGAAAGGGCGAAGGCGTTCCTAGGCCGTCAGTTCGTTACGAAGGATCTTGGAACCCTAAGATATTTTCCGGGGTTGGAATTTGCCAGGAATGCACAGGGTTTGGTGATGACCCAACGGAAGTACATTACAGACTTCTTGATTGAAACTGGCATGGACGGATGCAAACCATCAAGTATTCCCATAGATCTAAGCATGAAGTTGTATGATGGTGATACTGCTGAAGTGGATAAAAGGAGATATAGAGAAATGATGGGTAAGCTCCTTTATATTACCATAACTCGACCTGATACTGCCTTTGCAGTAAGCATAGTGAGTCAATTTATGGAGCAACCAAGACAAGTTCATATTGATGCCATACACATGATACTGAGGTATCTGAAGACTTCTCCAGGTTCAGGGTTGCTGTTTCGGAAGGGCACAGATTTGCCTATCTCAGCATGTGCAGACGTCGATTATGCAGGATGCCCTAAGGATCGAAAATCAACCTCAGGATTTGCAGTTTTTGTTGGAAGCTCTCTGGTTTCTTGGAAAAGCAAGAAACAAACGGTTGTGGCAAGGTCCAGTGCTGAATCCGAATATAGGGCCATGGCGCAAGCCAGCACGGAGATGATGTGGGTTCGATCTGTACTAGAAGATCATATGTAGCCGCACCTCTACCCATGCAGCTTCAGTGTGACAATCAGGCAGCCTTGTTCATTGCCAACAATCCAGCTTTTCATGAAAGAACCAAGCATATCGAAGTTGACTACCATTACACTAGAGACTTGATCCAGAGAGGATTGATATCTACAACTCATGTGAGCTCAGGGGATCAGACTGCGGATGTATTCACCAAGCCGTTGCTCAGAGGACCTTTTCAGAGATGTTCATCCAAGCTGAGCATGATAGACATCTATGCTCCACCTTAAGGGGGAGTGTAGAGATAGTTATTCTTATTATGCTATGTACCTGTTTGTTATTTCTTTGTTTTCTCTGGACTACTTTGTATTTTACCCTTAAGGTCTCTCCCTATATAAGAGAGCCTAGGGTTCCTCTGAATAATCAATCTCTATTTTTCTACCAACAGTTAGCATATAGTGTACCAATAACGAGGAGTCGTGGATGGCCACACACGGAGATTGAGAAGGAGGTTAATGAGGAAGTTGGGCTAGAGGTAGCAGCTTCGGGAAGGATAAGGAGGGATAATGGTGGGAAAAAAGAGTTTAAGACGAGGAAATTGGATTTGTTGGGTGCATCTAAGGAAAGGTAGAGAAAAAATGAGGAAAGAAGAGGAATAAGGATAATTGGTTGATGGGAGAAGGATGCCAAAGGATGGGCGATAACTTTGAGGAAAGCCTCCAATTCTAATGGATGGGGGTTTCTTATATCTTTGTAGAGAGTGATAGCTAGAATCATGTAAGAAAAAAAATATCAAGTCAAACATGACAAATAAATATTTTCTTCTCTAGTAAGAGAATAGGTAATAATGGTGAGTGGTTTCATAGGTGATTATGGAGCACATGTGGTATCAATAAGATGTAATCGTGCTTGGGGTCTGGAGAGAAAAGTACTTCATATGTTTCACAGAGCCCAAGGGTTCTCTTATATAGTTTAGAGAAATCCTAATGGGTAACTTACATGAAGCAGACATAAGAAATAAATAACTATAAAAGCATAACATAACACAAAAACTCTCCATCACTCCCTCTCAAGATGGAGCATAGATGTCAATTAGGTTCAGCTTGGAACAACATCTCTGAAAGGGTCCTCTGGCAAGAGCCTTGGTGAGCATGTCTGCTATCTGCTCACTGGAACTGACATGAGATATAGAAATAAGGCCCTCTTGGATCATATCTCTAGTGTAGTGTCAGTCTACTTCGATATGCTTGGTTCGCTTATGGAAGACTGGATTGTTGGCATTGAATAATGCAGCTTGGTTGTCACATTGGAGGTGCATAGGAAGAGGCACCTCAATGGCTAGGTCAGTCAGAACTGATCTCACCCACATCATCTCTATGCTGCCTTGTTCCATAACTCTGTATTCGGATTCCGTACTTGATCGAATGACAACTGTCTGCTTCTTAGTCTTCCATGACACTAATGAATATCCAACAAATACTACAAATCCAGAAGCCGACTTTTTGTCCTTGGGGCATCCTGCGTAGTCTGCATCTGCACAGGCTGTAATGGCTAGGGATGTGCCTCTGTAAACAAAAGACCACTACCGGGAGAGGCCTTCAGATAACTCAAAATCATATGGACAACATCGGTATGAGTCTGTCTTGGCTGCTCCATGAACTGACTCACTTTGCTTACAGCAACTGATATGTCTGGCCTGGTGATGGTCACATATAACGGCTTCCCAACTAACTTCCTATATCTCCTTTTGTTGACTTCATCAGTGTCGTCATCATAAAACTTCATGCTCGGGCTCACAGGAGTAGTGGCTGGCTTGTAATCTGCCATACCTGTCTCTGATAGGAGATCTATAACATACTTCCTCCAGGTCATCACAAGACCTCCCTGGTTCCTGGCGAATTCCAATCCAAGAAAGTAACATTACTGCCAAGATCCTTGGTCTCAAACTATTGACCTAGGAAGGCCTTAGCTACTTGGATCCCCTGTAATGATGATATCATCTACATATACCAGTATTGCCACAATGCCCTTCTGGGATCTCTGAATACACAAGGAGTGATCTGCAACGTATCTTGCAAACCCCTTCTGTTTTATCACATCTGAGAGCTTCTGGAACCATGCTCTCGGACTCTGCTTGAGGCCATAGATCGCCTTATGAAGTCTACACATCTTCTGAGACTCCCCCTCAGCAGCGAACCCAGGTGGCTGCTGCATGTAGACTTCTTCCTGAAGATTTGTCACATCCAGATGGTACAAGGGCCAATCTGGAGTGATAGCGACAGAGAGAAGAACCCGAAGTGTGGAATACCGAGCTACTGGAGAAAAATTGTCCTGATAATCCTTCCCATATGTCTGGATGAATCCCCAACAGACACGTTTGCGGGAGCTGTAACTGTGCTCCATGTGCCACGAGACTGTAAAGCAGCCATCTTTGCTTCCATAGCAAGATGCCATTCGCTCACTTTGAGTGCCTCCTGATATGTATGTGGGATTGCAACATCGGATAGTCCCACAGTTATTTTCTTAAATCTGGCGAAAGCCTTTCCAAAGATACCTGTCCTGCCATGATGTATCGTACACAAGAACGCTTGCCTTTTCGCAAGACAATCGACCACCCTAGATCACTCTCAATTGGTGGTTCCGTAAATCTTCTTGCTCATTTTGTATATCATGCATACCACTAGTTTGATTAGTCAAAATCAAGTTTCAGAATTTACCTTGGGCGTGCTGGATGCTAGGGAAGGCGTTGGAACATGGAGTACAGGTTGAGGTGTAGGTGGTGGATGAAGAATAATGGCATCCTCAGACTCAGAGGGGCTCATCCTGTCACCTGTAGTAGAGTAATACATGATAGACTCAAAGAAGGTGACATCCACACTGACATAATACTATCCCCTTACATGATCAAAACACCGATAACCCTTCTGAGCACGGAAGTAATAAGATAACATGTTGTCATCACAAAATAGTAGAGGGCATCGATTAATAATATAACATGTTGTCATCGCAGCATCACCCTAAAAAGAATGTGGAGCCCGACTCTGTATAAGAAGAGTCCTGGTGATGTCTAGAAAATGTCGGTGTTTACGTTCAACCACATCGTTCTGTTGAGATGTATAGTGACAAGAAGTCTGATGAATAATGCACCGTGAGCTGAAGAAATGAGATAGGCGAGTAGTACATAACTCAAATACATTATCATAAAGAATATATTTTATTGATGCAGAAAAAAATGTTCGTTACTTCAACCACAAAATTTTGAATATTTGTACTGGCCTCATATTTATGCTTCAAAAGAAAGACCCAAGACATTCTAGAAAAATCATCAACACAAACAAGATAGTACGCGTGTCCCGAATGATCAGCTACACGATTTAGACCCCACATATCTAAATGGAATAAATCAAACAACCCATGACTACTACGACCTTGACGACTTGGAAAGCTAGACCTGTGATGCTTTCCAAGTTCACATGACTCGCACTGAAAATTGGATTTGATTGAAACACTAGGAATAAAACAACATATCCTCTGCAGCAGGATGTGGCCGAATCTAAGATGCCATTTGTACGGGGAAATGGTTCTTGTTGACAGAGAAGTAGCACCGGCATACGGAGACTGAGACAATCTGTATAGCCCTCCATGTTCACGGCCACATCCGATCACCCTGCCCGTGAGTATGTCCTGAAACACAAGGGAACTAGGGTCAAATATAGCACGACAATTTAAATCTTTCGTAATATGGCTAATGGACAGTAAGTTCACAGAGAAAGAATGTGCATGAAGAACATTCTGCAGGCGTATGTGGGGGTCAAATGAACCTTCCCGTGTCCAGTGGTTGGGTACTGAGTCCCATCATCAATCATTACTGATCTACCTGGTTGTACTGGATGATATGTACCAAACTGTAGTATATCTCTACAGAGATGATGTAAAGCTCCGGAGTCCATAATCTATTCTGAAGGATCTGGTCGAGAACGACCAGTAAAAGCATGTGTAATACCTGAGTTGCTAGTAGAGGCAGAGGCAATAATGTCTGATGGACCGATGCTGGTAGATCCATCAGTCGGAGTTATGATTTCTCTCAGGCGACAAAAAAATCATCGTAGCGATGATCAGAAAGATCCGGAGCAGTCTGACTCTGTTCAACGGCACGGGCTGATGGTGGCAATCCATGCTTGGAGTAGCATGTATCCTCTGAGTGACCTGAACGGCAACAGAATGAACATGTCTGACGAGGTCGAGAACCACCTCTGCCGCGCGTGCCCCTTCCTCTGAAAGGAGTAGATCCACCTCTACCACGAGATGCGGTCATAACAGATGATGTCTGAGACGGTATGGCAGAGCAGATACTCAATCGACTCAGTCTGTGGTAAGCTTCCTCCATAGGAGGTATGGTATCATCGGTAAGGAGCTGCGAGCGAGCCGAGTCATATTCTTGGTTGAGAGCAGCCAGAAAAACACCAGTCACGATAGAATCCCTATAAGCCTTATGCTGCTCTGGAGTGGCAACCATTGGTATGTAGCTATGAAGTCGCTCGAACATACCCCTCAGAGAAGTATACATGACGTGAAGAGGACGATCGCCTTGTTTGGTAGTGAAAATATCATAATGAAGTTGTTGTATCTTGGACTCATTCTTAGCCTGAGAGTATGTCCCAGCAAGAACGTCCCACATTGCCTTTGCTGTGGGTTGACTCAGAATGTCACTGACTGTTTCCACAACAACTGTACCAGATAGCCACATCTTGGCATAAGCATCATCAGCCTCTGTAGCAATTCTTGCTACTAATTTTGGAGGTTGAACAGCTGCTAATACAGCTGTTCTTGAAGAAATTATTCAACAGTATATTACATTCAATCACTTGTATGGCGTGAGAATCGTTGTGATTTTTCAAATCACATTATATAATTTATTATCAGTCTCAGGAATTTTAAGTTTTATCATCATCTCAAGATGTAAAAAAATGTCAAATATGGTATACAAGGCAACAAGATGGAATCAATAGGATTATACACATGTATGGCAGCAAATTGGAGTAGAGGGATGGTACCTATTTCTTCAAATAAATTATACGAAAATTAATGAAATAAAATTTTGGTGCCTTTTGTCTCTATTAGCTTGTGGTTAAGATTATGGATGTGAATGTCATATGGAAATATAGCCGAGCGAAAAATTTTCCCTGTTTTTCTGTATCTTATGCGAATCTTGTGTGAATGAAATGCCACGAAAGTAGCGTAAACGGGTACCCGGATCCTCGGGGGTTCACATTTTTGGTATCAGAGCAGTGGTACCTCGATACGCACGTTCGCTACATTACAATTCCGATCGCATTAAGTTCTCGGATAGCGACAACCTTCTGACTTGTCGTGAGTCTGAGAAGGGAAATTGACATTCAAATTAATCACCACATATGTCACCAATTTCATTAATTTTCATACTATATCCCAAGAAGAGAAAAAACATATATGATAAGTATCTGCAAATGGCCCGTTTAGCAGCTACTATGGTAAAAGGCATGATCTTAGTCTTGAACTGACCTTTCCATGTTCTATTTGATTCTGGTGCGACGCATTCTTTTCTTGCTTCGAGACTACTTGCTTCTTTAGGTAGAGTCGCAGAGACTCTCTCTTCTCCATATCACATCAGAGGGCCAGGTGGCCAGTTGTTCATTATTTCACTGATAGTCAGGTACTTGCCCGTACTGATTGGCAGTCACGAGATGATCGCAGATTGTCTACTTCTACAGCTTGATGAGTTTGACTTGATTTTGGGCATGGATTGGTTATCAGCTCATCATACACTTGTTGATTGCTTTAAGAAGACGGTTGTCTTCAGAATTCCAGATCTGCCCGAGTTCACTTTTGAGGGTACTATACATGACTCCACCATGGAGTACATTTCAGTGTTGCGAGCCCAACGACTTGTTGATCAGGGTTGTGATTCATACCTTGCATTTGTTCGGGAGGTATCTGACCAGGAGCCGATGACACAGGACATCCGAGTAGTGTCATAATATCTAGATGTATTTCCTGATGAGCTACCAGGATTACCTCCTGAGAGAGAGATCGAGTTCGAGTTCACATTGCTGCCAGATACACAACCGATCTCTATGGCACCATATCACATGGCACCAGCCGAGTTGAGGGAGCTGAATGTGCAGTTGCAGGAGTTACTTGATTTGGGATTCGTGAGACCGAGCACTTCACCTTGGGGTGCTCCGGTTCTATTTGTCAAAAAGAAGGATGGATCCATGAGTGTGCATCGATTACAGGTAGCTGAACAAGAGAACGGTGAACAACCGTTATCCCTTGCCACATATCGATGATTTGTTTGACCAACTCCAGGGATCTTCGGTTTTCTCGAAGATCGATCTTTGCTCAGGCTACCATCAACTGAGGATTCGTGAGTCAGATATTCCGAAGACAGCTTTCAGGACTCGCTATGGACACTACGAGTTTGTGGTGATGCCGTTTGGGCTCACCAATGCACCTGCGGCTTTCATGGATATGAAGGACCGGATCTTCCGTCCATACTTGGACAAGTTTGTAGTGGTGTTCATCGATGATGTGCTCATCTATTCACGGAATGAATGGGAACATGCGAATGATTTACAGATTGTTTTGGACACATTGCGAGAGCACAAGCTATATGCCAAGTTGAGGAAGTGTGAGTTCTGGTTATCCAGGTCTCATTTTTGGGGAACATCATTTCTGGAGCAGGCATTGCAGTTGATCCTGCGAAGATAGATGCAGTTATGTCTTGGGAGCAGCCCAAGATAGTCTCTCAGATTCGGAGCTTCCTTGGATTAGCGGGCTATTACAGACGCTTTGTCAGCGGATTTTCACGCATTGTTCGCCCTTTGACACGATTGATACAGAAGAGAGTTCCATTCATTTGGGACGCTTCATGTGAGCAGACCTTCCAGACACTGAAGGAGAGGTTGACTACAACACCTATTCTTGCTCTTCCTTCAGACACTCAGGACTATGCAATCTACACAGATGCATCTGGATAAGGTCTAGGAGCAGTGTTGATGCAGAGAGAACATGTGATTTCTTACGCATCACGGCAGTTGAGACCGCACGAGCGGAACTACCCCACACATGACTTGGAGTTGGCGGCAACTGTCTTCGCCTTGAAGATCTGGCGTCACTACCTATATGGGGTGAATTTCGAGATCTTTACAGACCACAAGAGTACGAAGTACATATTTGATCAGAAGGAGCTGAACATGAGGCACCGCAGATGGCTCGAGCTGCTGAAGGATTATGATTGCACGATCTCTTACCATCCCGGTAAGGGAAATGTGGTGGCTGATGCACTTAGCAGGAGAGCGCATGCAGAGGGTACAACGAACTGGCTATACACGTGGGATACGCTTGCAGCTTTGAGCGATTGGCATCCTCAGGAGAGCGCATCCATTTCTACCGCCGTGCCTCCACGATACAGTAGTCTTTGGGATCGTATTGTAGAGGGCCAGAAGACCGATCCTAGGATTCATGATAGATACATGCGCGCCGTCAAGGACGAAGTTGATGATTTTGTCGTGGCAGAATCTATTTTATGGAAGGCAGGACGGGTCGTTGTACCCAATGACGAGCAGCTTCGCAGAGACATTCTCGATGAGGCACACAATTCACGGTTATCTATCCATCCAGGTAGCACGAAGATGTACCGTGACCTGCGTCGACATTTCTGGTGGGATGGGATGAAGCGCGATGTGGCGCTACATGTTAACAGATGCATGACCTGTCAGATGGTCAAGACTGAGCACAAGAGACCGCCAGGATTACTACAGTCTCTCCCCATTCCCGAGTGGAAATGGGAGAGCATTTCTATGGATTTTGTCACAGGATTGCTGAAGATACCAGGTGGCCATGATTCCATATGGGTCGTTGTTGATAGATTGACCAAGTCAGCCCATTTCATACCTGTTAACACGACTTACACTCCATCCAGGTTGACCAAGCTCTATGTGCAGAACATTATCAGGCTGCATGGTATACCACGCGAAGTGGTGTCTGACAGGGATTCGAGATTTACATCTCATTATTGGCATCAGTTCATGTCAGCACTAGAGACAGAGCTAAAGATGAGTTCTGCATATCATCCGCAGACAGACAAGCAGAGTGAGCACACCATTCAGACGCTTGAGGATCTACTTCGCGCATGCACTTTAGAGTGGAAAGGGTCCTGGAAGGACCATTTGTCTTTGGTGGAATTCACGTACAACAACAGCTATCACTCCAGTATTGGCATGGCACCATTCGAAGCCCTATACGGGCGAAGATGCCTCACACCTCTCAGTTGGCGTGAGGTAGGTGATCATGCTTTATACTCCGTAGATCTCTTGGAGGAGACCACGAGAGCTGTTGATCTTGTGAGACGGAGGCTTCTGACGGCACAGAGC
The DNA here is from genome assembly GCA_037367405.1 of Ottelia alismoides. Taxonomy (NCBI): domain Eukaryota; kingdom Viridiplantae; phylum Streptophyta; class Magnoliopsida; order Alismatales; family Hydrocharitaceae; genus Ottelia; species Ottelia alismoides. Next base: position 1,029,078 of record JAZKJV010001698.1, on the reverse strand, counting down.
CGCCAGAAGAGTTATGCAGACCGTCGGAGAAGAGATTTGGAATTTCAGGTATCCAATCTTCTTTTCTTTCTTTTATTACAAATTTAACTTAATCTCACACACTAATAAAACTCCTGTAAATATAGGTCGGAGATTGGGTATTTCTTCGTGTATCTCCCATGAAGGGAGTGCAGAGATTCGGTGTTCGTGGCAAGTTAACGTCGCGATATGTTGGACCTTTTGAGATTCTGGCTAAAATAGGGAAGGTGGCATACCGAGTAGCCCTTCCTCCACATCTTTCAGGAATTCTCGATGTATTCCACGTATCCAACCTGAGGAAGTATGTACACGACACTCGACATGTCATCAATTACGAGAATCTTGACGTAGAGCCTGACTTGACGTACGAGGAGAGGCCGGTACGGATACTTGACCATGCTGTGAAGAAGCTTCGCAGCAAAGAAATTTTATTGGTCAAGGTTTGTGGCATCGACACGGCGTCGAAGAAGCGACGTGGGAGACCGAAGCCGACATGCGGGCACGATACCCGCAACTTTTCTGAGGTAATACGCAAAACAAGCTTTTGTAATTAAATATATGTTCAAATATATGGCTTGTTTTCTCTTTGAGGTTTTTATGGGTTCAAAACCCTTTGAGGTTTTTATGGCCATATGAGATTCAAACAAGATACATGATGACCTTGACTCGAGTCTCGAGGACGAGACTTCCTTTGAGGTTTTTATATTTGTAACATCCGATTTCCAATCAAACTTGGACTCGAACCGACCGATTAATCCAATAAAATTGTTGGGCAATGCCAAACAACTTAAACGATCAATTGATCGTGAATCAAAAGTTGTTCGGGTGAAATCGACCAAAAATCGGTCGCATTGTAATGCGCACTGCGAAAAAGCCGCGACGCAAATTCGGAAACCGCAAAACGAACCAAGACCGTCATGACATCCGATTCGACGAAAGAAGACCAACGAAATTGACCGTTCGTCAATCGGAGATCGTTTGATATTTTAAATTCACAATATTTTATAAAAAAAAACGTATCCGAAAATTTCGGGTATTCAAAACTCGATCGGAAGTATATCAATATTATACTCATATTGATCGTCGTGCAGAGATGATCAAATCGAGATGTTGTGCGACAAAATCCGAGGCTCGAGGTGCGCATACGATAGGTTTTTAAGTATGTCAAATAAAGAGTTTAAAAAAAATAAAAAAAATATTTTTTTCAGTAGCAGACAGCCTGTTGACAGTTTAAAAAAATATTTCCAGGATAGAGTTGATATCCGTAGCCCACTTGTCTTCTTTTATTCCATGTGGCAATTCAAACAACCTTATTTATATCAACTTGCCATAACTCTTTTCTCAATCTCCTCTCCAAATTCCATCGGGGGAAAAGAGATAGAGAACCTCCTCTTTCAAACCTTCAACAAAGGAGCCCCGTTGTTCTTCGTTAAAAAAAAATTTCTGTTGCAATTAAGAGAAGAGATATCTGCTCTTCCCGCTGGAAATACTGCTACCCCTGGGAACAACCCTCTCCTGCAACATTCTTCCATGCATTTTGCTTCTCCAAATCCAGGAAGGATTTGCACGCAAGAGCTAATCTAATTAGGTACAACCCTCTTTTCTCTCCATATCACTCTTTTATATCTCAAATTCAACAAAAACCCTCATCTCTCTTTAATTTAATCAACTCTCACTTCTTCATATTGCCATTTTCCCCATTTCATCCCTAAATTCCAGCAATGTGGAACAACCTAGAACTGTTGTGCTTGATCTCAGATTTCAGCCTGCATGCTTGAAGAGTTTATTCCCAACTTTTGGGATTTCTAAGGTACATTCCTACCCTGCCTTATTGCTGCCATGCATGATCAAACTAAGGTCTCCTCTTGCTGCCTTTATCATTGATTTTTAAAAATTTAAAGAGGGGAAAGGATATTTGTTTATGAATTTAAAAATTTAAATGATATCTGATGTATATAAAAAAATCTGAAAATTTAAATGATACAACAGAAGTTTACTGGTGCTTAAAATAAATAAATAAATAGAATGATACTGTTTATTTTTGTTTACTATACATTGTTTGTGTTGTCTGCTACTAATATTCAAACATTAGAGTGGAGAAATACAAATTTTAAAGCTACTATTTACTGCTGAAAAGTTAAATTCAGAAATTTGAAGTATATTTATAATTATTGTTCTTGATCTGATCAACTATCACCAATTAAGAAATCATACAAAGATCTCTTTGCTAAATTAATATTGATCGTAGGGTTTTGATTCAAGGGTGTATAATAAGATGGAATTTGAAAATATGATTATTACAACGTTGGGGGAAATGCTTAGAGTTCACAAAGTCAATACTATTCTAGTAAACATCTCTGATTTTTGTTAATCAGACCTAAGGAGTATAATGGTCAGTGCTTCTTCATCTATGGTAACCTTATGCATGTTCAGATTAAGGCCATAGTTGTTTTGGATGGACTTCATGAAAGCAAGTTGATTCATGGTTGATCTTAGGTGTAAAGTAAGAAGGATCAAGTACAAGCATACTCATGTCATTGGCTATTATTTTAACTCTTTAACTAGATTACAACTAAGTGATTTTTATTAATCTCTGTATCCAAATTAAAACTGAAAACTTGATTCGGAGTGGTAGCATAGAATATTTGAACATTATTCCCATAAATATTGCACATTAAAAGATAAGTTTAGTTGTTGAGTGGTTTGGACTACATCCTTTGATATACAATATAATGCACTACTAAAAACTTCTTCTTCTAAGTTTATATGCCATAAAACTACTAATTGAAATCCTTAATTTTATATGATTGGTGAGAAGGAGGTTTATCTAATAATATCCGATTGGGATTTGGAATATAACTCAGAAAGATGGCAGAGTGTATTAAATTTCCTTTTTAATAGAATCTTAAAATAGTTTTTGCTAGAGAATATGGAAAATTTCAAGAATTAATTATTCTTTCGAATAATCAGTAATTCAACGATGGATGATTCAATTACAATATAGAGGAATATCAGCGATCATAAGAACAATAGGAGCTGAGATGGAGGATCAGCAATCTATGTTATGAATCAGTTCAATGAATCTAGTTGGTTAATAAGAATCAATGACGATCAATTAATTATGCCGGTCACGTGACCCTTACACCTGACCGTGCGAGGGTGCGGTGACCCTCAACTGGGCCGAGGAAAGGAAGCCCAGTTCGGGCAGCGGCCGCAAGTACGCGTCTAGGATCCTAGTCCCTTTTCTTCGGTTTTTACGCGAGCTCGCAGTGTTTTTACGCCTCGTTGGGATCCCGACTTTTGACCAATCCGCTGACCCTTGTTTTAGGATACCCAGGCGGGGGATCCTCGGTTTTATTTTTCGTACGAGCTCGGTTGCCCGTTACCGGTCGGGCCATTTTTCTAGAGTGACTTTTTCAGAGAGTCTCTCTCACCCGTCTTAGTAGCGTAGTTTTGGAGTAGACCTATCCCTCTATTGGACCGCACTTCCAAATTAAAGGGCGAGACGGAAGAACCATTTGTAGGCTTCCTCACCGCTTGAGTTTACTTCGCCAACAGACTTGACGATTCTATATCTAAAACATCCATATCTATATCTAGATCATCTAAAGTTACATCTGAGTCAATGGAAGTGAGATTTGGAGAAGTTAAAAATCAAAAGTTGTATTGATAAGAAATGCCTACCTATTGAACTTGAGAATCAAGTAATCTATAAACATTCCAATTCCATCTTTCATATCGACAAATCCACAGATTTGATATCTGGTCAATATGATAATAGAGATATATACATATACACATACTCCTATAATTATCAACATTTGATTACAAAATAAATATGTTAAATATGAAAAATGTTGGAATGATGGGTGCTTATGAGAAATGCTTACAAGTCTGACAACCTTTTTACTTATGCAAGTAGATGTAAATTTTATTTGTTCCACCTTTCTACTTGCTTTCTTTTGCACTTATTAAATGTCTATTTGTTTTTATAAATTTTGGGAGGTACCAGCAACCGCTGACGCCTCTTTTTTTCTAAACATGTTTTGGTAGGCAAACAGCCTGTTGCTAAGTAGCTGTTCATGTTTCCAGGAGACAGGGTGTACACTAGACGGTATGGTTTATTTTGTCTCAGTTTTTGTTCGGTTGATTATGTATAATGCTTCTATTCTGTTCAGTTAGATTATTTTTGGGATATCGTATGTACTAGCAGACATTGTACATGTTGTAAAATTATATGGAAATTAACGAAATAAATTTTTTGTGCCTTTTGTCTCTATTAGCTTGTGGTTAAGATTATGGATGTGAATGTCATATGGAAATATAGCCGAGCGAAAAATTTTCTCTGTTTTTCTGTATCTTATGCGAATTTGTGTGAATGAAATGCTGCGAAAGTAGCGTAAATGGGTACCCGGATCCTCGGGGGTTCACATTTTATTGGGTTATTCGGATCTTATTTGGGTCGAGTTCGATTGGAAATCGGATGTTACAGCCTCCCATGAGGCGTTAGTCCCAGTCTTGTCTACCGGCTCATCCCGCGTCAGAATATGCTTCTTGCTATGGCATTGCATCAGATTCATGAACCACATTGCCCATAGCTCGTAGTTGATACCATCCATCTTGACAATAGGAGCGAGGCCCTCGAAAGCACCTGTAGATGGCATATCGCTTCTACTTTCTGACATCGTGAACAATAACTGGAACCTTGGACCAACAATACTTCTTCTACACAACCACAAAACAATGTGGTTGTAATTTTAGACTCATATTACAACCATATGTCAATGAAACGTGGTCTGATTTTGGTGAAAAATAGGGTAAATCAGACCCTTAAACTTGAATTCAGACCAAAAATTTATGATTCCAGGGCTTCAAGAGATGCTGATGAACCCGTTAGTGGAACCAAGGGTCGCTACACGGTGCAAGATCGCTATGCACAACACACAGGGCCCCACCAGCGACGTTGGGGCGCTGGATCGGTACCTGTGCTGCTATACAACGCCAAAGGAGGTCGCTGGGAGGTGGTAGTGTGGGTCGTCGGAGGTATGCAACACCTTGAGGGGGTCGTTAGGAGGCGGCACAACTATCCGCCAGTGGTGTGCAGCACCTCGAGGGCTCGCTGGGTGGCGGCTGTGCCGCCGAGCTGCGGTGCTATGGGCCGTTGGAGGGGCACATAGGGCTGTTGGGATGGCGACACACAGAAGGAGAAGAGGTTGAACGGTAGGGTTAGGGTTTTTGGTTCAAAACATCTGTGTAGGACCACCGTTCTGATACTGTATGGAGAGAAAAGTATTTCATATGTTTTATAGAGCCCAAGGGTTCTCTTATATAGAAGAGAGAAATCCTAGTGGGTAAATTACATGAAGCGGACATAAGACATAAATAACTGTAAAAACATAACATAACATAAATACTCTCCAATATGGCATCCGAACATTTTACTTGTAGTGGGCATGCTTAGCTAGTTTAATGACAAGCCAAATCGGGTACGCTCTAATGCTAAGATGATGATGCTTTAGTACTTTATAGTTACTCTAGTTAAGGGACCTCTTTTCCTAAGCATGTGTCTCTTGATGTAACTATATGAATTGATGTAGATCATTCTTTTTGTCTTACAGACTGGGAAACCAACTACTAGATTATGTTTTTTTGTTAGTAGGAACCTTGTTTGATGGCACCGCAATAAACAAACTGTGCAGAGTTAGAGTATAGAGTTTCAAGGCCTCAAATTTCGATTGCGGTTACCATTTCAGTGACCGATTGAAATGAAATTTTGGTCGAAATTTGATCGAAGTTTCGTCATTTCGATCGGTTTTTTGACTGGGCCCTCAAATTTTGGTTGATATAGGCCATTTCAGTCAAATTTTAGTCACTTGCCAAAACCGAAAGTCGGCTGAATTTCGATGATATTTGATCCCAATGGGGGCATTGAGGCAATGTACGCCAAATCTATTATGAACAATCTTCTTGGAAAGTTACCAAAAGATACGCATGGCTAAGAAGTAACCTGTGTAAGGACTCTAACCGAGCTAGTAGACCATCATAGACCAAGCTAAAAGTTGAACTCGAATACTTGTAATATACACACATGTGTTTATATATATTTGCCATTTACAAGATTATCATAACTTAACATTTGTATTTCAACAAAAAATGATCATTCTAGTTTTAATAATTTAAACAATTACAAAATGAAAGGTTGAACTTGAGTACTTGTAATATACACACATGCGTTTATATATATTTTTCATTTACAAGATTATCATAATATAACATTTGCATTTCGACAAAAAATGATCATTCTAGTTTTAATAGCTTAAACAATTACAAAATGCACATCGACATTTATCATTCTTTTTTCGATTTTACAGTTATGTCCCTCTTAAATTTTGCAATATCAGTTACAGTCTTCTCTTTTATGGAATATCGGTTGGCTTCCTACCTTCTTGCACTGTTATCACTTGTACCCTTCATATTGGTTGACATCCATCCACCTCCCAAACGAATGTTAACTTTTGGACACAAAAGTTGTTAGAAAGAAAACGTAGGGTGCATATGTAATTTTCTTGCGGAGAATAATGAAAAGATGAAAGAGCTTGTCTTATTCAAGAGGTCTAGGGGTCCTTATATAGGACAAAACTCTAGAGAGCTCAAAGGAGAAAATACATAAATGCCCTTAACAGGATTACAAGAATATACTCCTAACATAGAATATTCTCCTAGCACATAGAATGCTCTCCTAGCACATAGAATATTCTCGTAGTACATAGAATATTCTCCTAACACTCCCCCTTAAGGTGGAGCATATTTATCGGTCATGCCCAACTTGGAAACAATCCATGAGAGTCGCTTCTTGGGAAGTGCCTTTGTGAAGGCATCTGCAAGCTGAAGGTCATTGTTGATGTGAGGAGTAGTAATCCTTCTAATCTTGACAACATCACGAACAAAATAGCAGTCAACCTGTATATGCTTGGTTCGCTCATGGAACACTGAATTCGTGGCAATACATGTAGCTATTTGTTGTCACAATATAGTGGAATAGGAGTAGTGACAACAATACCAAGTTCTTGCAGAAAAGTTAATATCCACGTGATCTCACAAATAGCTTGAGCCATTGCCCTGTATTCTGCTTCTGCACTGGATCTAAATACAACAGTTTGCTTCTTGCTTCTCCAAGTAACAAGATTTCCTCCAATCATCATAGCATAACCTGTGGTGGAGCGCCGATCCTCTGGTGAGCTTGCATAATCAGCATCAACATATACAATAACATTGGTGTACCCATTTGCCCATTAGAAGAGGCTACACCCTGGCGATTCTCTCAAGTATCGTAGAATCTGAAGAGCATCCTGCCAATGACTGTAACAAGGTTGCTCCATGTGTTGACTAGCTCCGCTCACTGCGTAGGAAGTATCTGGTCTGGTGACTGTAAGGTAAAGAAATTTGCCAACCATGCTTCTGTATCGAGTAACATCTTCGAAGATAGGATCAAAGGATGTGAAGTATTTCTTAGGATCTGCAGGAATACCAGCAGGCTTGCATCCAAGTAATCCGACATCCATAAGAATGTCCAGACACTATTTTTTCTGTGAGAGATGAAGACCCTCTGTAGTGCGTAGTACTTCTATGCCCAAGAAATATTGTAGTGGATCAAGATCCTTGGTAACAAATAACTTCTGGAGGAAGGCCTTGGTCTCTAGTTACCCTTTATCATCATCACCCGTGATAACCATATCATCCACATAGACTGCAAGAATAACAATACTAACTGTTTATCTTCTGACAAACACAGAATAATATGAGGTTGTTCTTTGGAAGCCAAGAGTGTTGATCTCTGCAGTAGGTTGTCGAACCATACCATTGGGCTCTGCTTAGGCCATATATGGCTTTGCGAAGTCGACATACACACTCCCCCTTGACTTCATAACCCAGAGGCTGCATCATATACACTTCCTCATCAAGATCGCCATATATGAATGCATTTTTCACATCTAACTGAAAGATAGGCCATGCCTTATTGGCTGTCACAGAAAGGATAGTCCTTATTGGCCCTAAACGTGCAACTGGTGAGAATGTCTCAAAGTAATCCACTCCATATGTCTGTGTGAAGCCCTTTGCCACAAGATGAGCTTTCAACCTGTCAATCGACGCATCTGGTGATTGTTTGGTCTTGAAGACCCATTTACATGCCACAGGTCTAGTCCCTTTGGGACATTGCATTAGATCCCATGTTCCCCTGGAAATAAGAGCATCCATCTCATCATCCATGGTCTTTTGCCATCATGAATCCTGCTAAACACTATTGTGGTCTCTCGAAATAGAAATAGTCATGAGAGCATCTGCATATCGTCTGTCAGTGCAAGGTAGACCAGCAATAGAAGTGAAATGAGACATGTGATGAAAAGTACATTGCCTCTTAGTCCTGCGCAGAGCAATTGGAACATCTTGGGAATCATCCGGGACAGCATTGGAAGGGACACTTGTAGAAGCCATATCATCCTGGAAAAGAGAAACATGCAAATGAACATCTGGTGGTGAAGATATTTGTCTGCGTTTATAGACAATGGGTGGAGGTGGGAGATCCAGATGGATATCTGTAATAGATTGAGTGAAGAAACTGGTATGCTAAAAAAAGTTACATCTGCAGTGATATAATAGCGACCTCCAGTTGGATCATAAACCTGTAACATTTTTGAATACGAGAATAACCGAGGAAGACACATTTGATTGCACGAGGAGAAAGTTTATCTGTAATGTGAAAATTATGAACAAAGATATACATCCAAATATTCTTAACGAATGAGGAAAGGGTGACTCAGTTGGATAAAGTAGAGAGAAAGGGGTTGATCCATTTAATTTTGAAGATGGAATTCTGTTGATAAGATGAACGACATCACTCCAATAGGTCTTGGGAACCTTCATCTGAGTAAAAAGGGAGCATGCAATATTTAGGAGATGTATGAGTTTTCTTTCTGCTATCTTGTTTTGTTGGGACGTATATGGACAAGAGGTTTGATGTATGGTTCCGTGGGAGGCAAAGAAATCTGTTAGGTCTTGTTGGTGAATTCCAGGGCATTATCAAACGGAAAATTCGTATACTAGAGGAGAAGATATTCTTGACATAATGAAAGAGATTTTGACAATTTTATTAATCTCCTAACACTCTTTTAGAAGATAGACCTAGGATGACCTACTATAATTATCAGCAAAAACAACAAAATACCTATGTCCACTTAGAGTACGGACCGGACAAGGTCCCCAAATATCACAATGGACTAAGAAGAAAGGAACTTCATGACGAGGCTCAGTATGAGCGGGGAATGACACTCGATGATGTTTCCCGAACTGACATGCCTCACACTCAAAAGGCTTGAGCATAGAGAGTTCAGGGAACATCCAAGATAGAGCTTTGGCAAACGGATGACCTAAACGAAGATGACAGAGAAGAGGATCAGTAGAGATGGACGAAGCGCCGACAAAACCAGAGTCAGAACGAATATCAAGATAATAAAGACCATTCTTCTCATGTCCCCCACCAAAGATCTGTCTTGTCCCGATGTCCTGAAAATATCAACAAAACTCATCAAATATAACTCGACAGTTAAGCCCAGTGCACAACTTGTGAACAAATAATAGACTAAGAGGAAAGTCATGAGCGCAGTGAACGCCAGTACGCCGGAGTTTGGAGGAAAACTCTATGGTACCCACATTAATGATAGGAGAATGGGCACCATTGACAACACGAGCAGTCTTCGCAACGGAAGACGACCATGAGGAGGTGAGAAGACTACCTTCTCCCGTCAGATGAGTTGATGCATCCGAGTCGATAATCCATGCATGAGCAGATGTAGATGCAGAGCTGGCAATTGTACCTGATGAAGTGGCTGGACTAGCAGTGGGAATATCATCAGGAGTGTAACTGGAAGAGTTCTGTAACAGTTGTCGAAGGCGAGCATACTCAGAAGCAGTAAAGGAGGTCTGACTGTCACTGGAAGACTGAACATGAGAGGTATCCACAGTATCATAGGTGCCATCGTAACAGACAGTCTGTAGGCACCGTTGGCATTGGGAGGCATGCCAAACTTTGCCCAACAACGTTCTGACAGATGATTCAGGCGTCCACAATGAGTGCATGGTAGATAGCGGACAATAGTAGGATCATGCCAACGACTGCGACCTGAGTCACGTCCTCGTCCAAAATCACAACTTCTACCTCGGCTAAAGTCACGGCCACGTCCTCCTTGGTAGGTCGAGCGTCCTCTAGCAAAATGGGCTGTAGTCTCAACAGACAGAGGAGGTGAAGGAGACTCAAGTTCTTGTAGTCGGCCAAAGATGGTCTCAAGAGAGGGTAGAGCTGCAACAGTCAGAAATTGATCCTTCACTGGCTTGTACTGTGGATGTAGCCCTTGTAAGAAACGATATACTTTCCATTCTGCACGTTCTCCTATCTGTTTGTCACAACAACCAGGTTGGAAGATAAGGAGCTCCTCAAATAGGCCAATGAGGAGTTGATAATACTCGATCAAGGATGTATCTTCTTGATTTTCAAACTAAATCCTTGTATAGATATTTGAGAGTCTAGACTTGGTTGTCTTCTGGGAGTAAATGTCTCAAGACTCTCCCACATCGCCTTTGCAGTCTCCTTGTAGAGAGGATTGGAGTTTATGTTCGGATCGACACTGTTGGTCATCCAAGTAATCACCTGGCAGTTACGTACCAGGTATCGTAGTCCTTTTCTGTCTCCTTGGACGGATCTTTAGTAGGAACATAGTTCTTTCGCTGACCACCAATAAACACCTTGAAGGATCGAGATCATAGTACAAAGTTCTCGGAACCCTTGAGTTTGATAAAAGTGCCCTGGACCATCACAGAGAAAGTCGGGTATTGGAGCTTGGGTTCAGCAGATGCCATAGTGGTCGCAAAGGTCAAGAAAAAGTGACCTAGATAGTCATTGTAGTCTTAAGTATCATATTGTCCTAGCAGTATATCGAATGGAAGTCCAGCAGACGGCGCAACCCGAGGGGTGGCACGGGGCCGCATGAGGGTGGGAGGCAGTGCGGGGCCTCGGGGCAGCACGGGGTCGCGCAGGGGAGGGGGGACGCAAGGCCGCTGGATGCAGCGCGGGGTTGCTGGAGGCGGTGCAAGGCCGCTGGAGTAGCACAGGGCGGCACATGGCCGCGAGGATGGATGACACAGAACCGCTAGGGCGGTTCGGGGTCGTTAGGGCAGCACAGGGCGGCGCAGATCGCAGGGGGGGGATGCAGAGCCGCTGTGGCGGTGCAGGACCACATGGAGAGGGCGGCGCAGGGCCACTGGAAGCATCGCAGGGTCGCATAGGGGAGCGACGCAAGGTCGCAGGAGGGTGCAGGACTGGTGGTGGCGGTGGGATTAGGTCAGAACACCGATCTAGGACCGCTGCTCTGATACCATGTGGAGAATAGTGAAAACATGAAAGAGCTTGTCTTATTCAAGAGGTCTAGGGGTCCTTATATAGGACAAAACCATAGAGAGCTCAAAGGAGAAAATACATAAATGCCCCTAACAAGGTTACAAGAATATACTCCTAACACATAGAATATTCTCCTAGCACATAGAATATTCTCCTACAATTCTTTTTCCTTCTTTTTCTGTATATTCTTTGTTTTTCTTCTTCCTTTCCTGCCCTTAACATCAATGCATGAGCAGCTGTAACTTGGAGCTTGGAGTTGGGCAGTTGCGAGGAACGGGGGAAAGGCAACTAGAGAGCTTAGTATCGTCGGTCTCGCACTTGGGTACACATGCAGAACGAGGGATAATAGAGGTCACTGAGGGTACTGTTACCCCCTCCTCCAACCTTGAGCTCCCATGCCAACCTACTCTCCACGAGACAACTTCCTCGCAATCTTTCTATCCCGCATCCCTGTTGCCCCTACGTAACCCCATATGCCACAAGCTCTCTGCTCGAGCCCCCTACCCCATCCATTGTTTAATGGCACCAATTCTTATCTTGGCTCTAGCGATGTGTTGGATCATGTATCCGAATCTAGGGGATTGAACGTGGAGACGAGCGAGGGCATTGCATTGGATTGTACGATTTCTGTCTTGCCGGTGTGTTCGAGTAAGAGGTTAACGATGCACGCAACGACGTTGGATTGGAGCATGGGGGAATGTGAGAGGAGGAATGGACATAGTGCATCAAGGAGTGTCATCGTACAGATCATGATCCTCTATTCGTTCGACTCGCGAGTCTCTCCATGGCAGACGAGGAGGGCTTCTTCCAGTTCAGAGGCTTCACAAGATTTTAGTTTTTCGAGCAACTGAGTTTCAAGGGGGGGATTTCGAGCAACTGTTCTCTTGTGGTACCTAAGAGAATGGAACATCTACTTAACGCCACGGGCCGTGGAGTTAGAGAGCTAGGTTGCTATGGTGGGACCATGGCTGATGGTGGATCGTGGGAAGAAAAAGAAGAGAATTCATGAGATGTATGAGAATGAAATGGAGAAAGATGCGGTTCTCTCTATTTGGCAGATGGGTTCCGTTGTATCGGTTGTATGGATGGGTGGCTACTTGGTAGTTGTAGACGAGCACAGAGAGATACGAAGAAGAGATTTTGGTTTATGGGTTCTACTATGAGTTGTTTGGATAAACTCGTGATGCTAGAGAAATTTCAAAGGAGGGCATCGGGGGATGATGTAGCGTGGAACAACAAATGAGGGCAAAATTAGAATGTTTGTCCATTCGATTTTGTTCCATTAGGTTTTCCGTCTGTTTAATTAGAGTTTAGTTAATCAGGGTTAAGGCAATTTTATTCACGGTTAATTGAGTCTGTTGATTTTTTGATTTCAATTTAATTAAGGAGATCAATTGATATCCAATTGAATAGTCAGTCAAATTAAATCAATTAGTTAATCGGTTAAAGTATATTTAAAGTCAATTAAGATAAGTTAAGATTTGAATTTTAATCTATTTTTGTTTTTGTAATCTCACCCTCCTATATAAAGGGGATAATAGTCTAATGTTATGGATCATTCAAGAGTTGATTAAAATTCGAGATTTATCTCTCTCACTCTCTCCTTCCTCCACGCGGCCTTCGCGATTCTCTTCCCCAAATCCCTTGCATCCGGTGAGTTTTCTCTTTTTCCTCCAAATTTCTTCCAACGAATAGCATTTCCAAATTCCAACAACATAACACAACATGTTCTTCCAACATCCAAAAAATATTTATCATTGTTGAAATTTTCCCAGCTGATGTAGCTTGAAACAACAAATTAGGGCAATATTAGAACATTTGTTCGTTCGATTTTGTTCCATCAGGTCTTCCGTTCAATTAATTATAGTTTAATTAATTAGGTTTAAGGTAATTTTATTTATAGGTAATTGAATCCGTTGAATTTTTAATTTCAATTTAATTAAGGAGTTCGCGCCTGATCTCCGATTGATTAGTCAATCAAATTAAATTAATTAGTTAGCCGATTATAGTCTATTTAGAGTTAATTAGGATAAGTTAAGATTTGAATTTTATTTTGTTTCTATTTTTGTAATCCCATTCCTCCCATATAAAGGGGATGGTAGTCCAATGTTTTGGATCATTCAAGAGATAATTAAAATTCGAGATTTATCCCTCTCCCTCTCTCTTCTTCCTCCACACGGATTTCGCGATTCTCTTCCCCAAATCCCTCACATACGACGAATTTTCTCTTTTTCCTCCAAATTTATTCCACCAAATAACATTTCCACCATCAAAAAAATTCACCGTTGAAATTTTCCCATTTGCATCAGGGGAGGTGAAGAGGAGCCCACAGAGGTTCTGATGGTTGAACTTTACGTTCTCGACGCTGATGCTCGCGAGGCATTTGCCGATCATGCAGGTGGACTCATCGATGATGAGGATGCCTTTCCTTGGGTTGAACCCGACTGTGGTTACTCCCTTAATCACCTATCACCACTACATTTGAGCTCGACGGCGACTGACTCCTCCCAACTGCTGCCATGAGGCCTACCATTACGGGGGCATAAATGTTAAATTTTTTTGATAACCAATCATTGTTTTGAATAAATCATATCTTGGTTCACTTCATTGACAGCTAAAGTAACAGAAGGGCACAAGTGATGACGGAACAAGAAGGTAGGGGCACAACTGATATTGCGAAAAGGGAGGGGAATAACTGATATTGCAGAATCTAAGAGGAGCATAACTGTCAAAAACCCTTAATTCTCATTTTATATCATTCTTCATTAGTAAGCAAATCAACCACCTAGTTAGACCGACCTATAAGCCAGGGGTTGGTTAATGACCAAATTCTATTTCGTCACCCCCAAACTACATAGTTGGTTTTATTAGTCCATCGACTTTTGCAAGCTTGTTTCTACCTTGGTTATAGAAGAATAGAAGGGACACGAGAGGGATCCAATATGAAGATTGAATCACAATCTAGGCCAGTTTGCACCAACTCATCTTATGGAATAAATTTGCAATTTCCACCACCGTTTCGAGATGGCGAAAAAATGAAACAATTTTGAAATTTTGGTGAAATTTTGCCAATTTCGGCCAAAATCGGCCAAGATTTGTGAAGAAAGGGTTCATATCGAGATTTTGATCCCGATTTCGATGGAGTGTCGAAACATTCTATTCACTCAATACATTTTTAAAGGAGTTGGGAGGAGATCTGCTTGAAGTAGTCACTGCTGGAAGGAGACCTACGCAGAGGAAGTCACATTAGAAGACTTGTATCTGAAGCGGATGCTTGTTGAAGGTCGCCGGTAGGCACTAATTGGGTTGGAGTGTAGATTTCCATGCACTGAATTGATGACTGATAAAAGTCTGAGATGATCCCAGGCAATAGTAGTCCATATGAAGTTGATGTCAAACATCATAAGTAGAGTGATTGTCTCCTATACGAAGATCTTGAGCGAGTCTCTCATATATGAAAACTCTGAGAAAGGACCTTTCCCACACAAAAGTCATCACTGCTTCTCTCATGTAGGGACTTCAAGGAGTGAGTTTCTCATATATGAATCTCAAGAAAGTGTTTCTCTTATATAGGAACCCTGAAGATGACATCTCCTTATGAGGATTCACAAATAAAGGATGATGTAAATGATACAAAATTTCTATTGAGCAATTAATCTCAAGTAGAAGATGAAATATTGTGGATACTCTAACTTCCCCTATTTTCCCATACTTATTGGAAACATGATGACAATTGACCAAGTAGGGAGAGAAAAATGGGCAAAAACTCAATTCTTTTCTCAGTTTCTCCTTCTTATATCTATTTTTTTAAAAATAGATCCCTTTTTTCATTTTTCTCTACTTTTATCTTTTTTTGCCGTGGATCTTTTTTTTATGTACATAGTGATCTAGGCCGCAATAAGCAAAATGAATAAAAAAACAAATTAAGAACTGTGACCTTGTGGGCCTCTGGCTTTTAGAGCCCACCAACGGATGTGCGCATCATTTTTTGACAGCTCTTTTTTTACCACAATATTTTTTTGTTTCCGCATATTCATTTTTTCTCTTATGCCCTTTTTCATTCTCTACAACTTTATTCTATTTAATTTTCTTTGCTCCTTTCATTTTTTCATTTACTGGGCTCATTGTGGGCCCTTACAATGTAAGGAGGAAAAAGGGGACATCCTTGAGGGGGGGAGAGCAGGCGAAGGGGCCATGGAAATAATGGAGATTTTTGCAGATATTTCTAGCCCTCAGATGAATAGAAACAAGTCTACTTTTGTACCTTTTGGAATCCCTCTTTCATTAGCTCCTCAATATGTGAGCTATCAACTCCCAACGACTTATCTTGGCCTTCTGTTAGTTAGTGGTCAACTTCATTGCAAATTTTATGCAATAAAATCATGGCCATTGATTTCAGTTAGGAGTGTATCTCTAACATCTAATATGTTATAAATGAAAGGCTAGCTCTTTATCTTACACAAGTTGAAAGCAACAAATCTCTCTCTTCTTCTCATACATGTTCAAGAAGTCCTCCCTCTCAACCATAGTGGTCATCCACTTTGTAGTTGTTGAGAGCTTCGCCATCATCACGTTGCTATTGTGTTGTCGGATCAATTACTCGTGGATCTCCGCCTTCTTCGATGCTTCGTGCTCTTGAGGAAGGGTACGGATTTTGTGAGACGAAATCAGGAGGTTTCATGCTCGGATCGTCAACTCGGATTGCGGGAAGTACATGTCTCATCCACGCGCCCTCAAGTACATCCTTTATTGGATCGGACTTAAGACAGGAGGCCTCTTCATTTAGAGACATGTTCAAGAGGCAATTCTTTTGCTCGTTTGTGATCTTGATGAAACAATATGAGAAAAGTTTGTGGATATATGAGAAAAGTTCTTATGTCATGTGGTTTCATCTTCATTAAAATTTTTAATTTCCATAATTCCATTGTCCCTTGTAACTAGTATGTCTAGTTATTTTTGATCGCATTTGATGTGATCTTCACGCTTCTGTGATGGGATAAGGCCCAAAACCTAGCCTTCAAGTGGAGGAGTATATGCAGAAGTTTGTGGATATGGTTTGTTTTCACAGCTCTACTCCCATGCTAGAAGTCGATCAAATGTCAGGTTTTGAGATGGCTTGAGAGGCATACTACGAGGGCTTGTTCGTGGTCATACTGGTAACCATGTTTGAGCAAATGATAGACTTAACAATGCTGATTGAGCAAGAGTTCGGGAGAATCCGATGGCATATGATGTTGGACAATCGATGGGGCTGTAGAGATAAGAAATATAATCCTATGAGAGAAATTTCAGTCGCTTCACATAATGTGGTTCTTAGACCTCCGTCCACAGAGCTCACTCCGAGAGTTTACTACTGTTAGAACCTTCTTTAGTTTGTTTTAAAGCTGACTCACACATTAGATCTACTTGGATCTCCAAAGAAAGCAGCTGTTCACGCCTTTGTTGCATGCTGCCAAGATTTGGTTGAGAGATTACTCCTTTTCCTTTTTTGTCGCCATTGCATCAATTGACAATGCTGCTCGTCTAAAGTGGCCTTCTTTGCTGCTACTACATTCAACCACTATTGTATGACCAAAGTCGCAGCTAGATCTTTTTGTGGTGATGTTTCTCGAGGTTTCTCGAGGTTGTTGCTAGAAATGGAGTAGAATTACCACTGCCTTGAGTAGTTGTGGCTCCATTCGATGCTTCGTCTCCTTCATCTTTGAGAGGGGAGAACCCATTGATACACCTAAGTGTTCTCTTGCCACTGCATGCAATGCTTGGCTACGACATACATGCTCGAATAGCCTTGTTTCACCGTGACATCAAACGGTTAGAAGCCCTTTGTTGTGCCTTCTTGCTCATCGTTGTTATACCTTTTTCTTTAACATATCTCGGGTTTAAAAAGGAACCCATGTGTTGGTTGCACAATTTCACTCTTCATTGGTCACAAATAAACAAATTTAAGAGCAAAACTAGAATGCAAACTTCGAGATCATAAAAAGAGTTTATATCTCGAGAACCTAAAGTTGACTTGCTCCGATACCATGTTTAACATAAAATATGAAGCAAATTAGAACAAAAGAATAAAATTTGATTTTTTTACGTGGAACCCTCTTTCGTAAGGAAATTCAACCATGGCTAGTCCCAAGTCCGAGGAAATGAGGGTTGTCTTAGATATCCGACTTCTAGCAAAAACAATCGGAGACAAATTCTTAAGTAGTGTTATCAATTAAGAACACTATTTAGGAATTTGTCTCAATACAATTGGATTCTTTCAACATGGATTTAAGCAGCATTTGGATTTCGTTGGGGCGTTCCTCACTAGTGACGCGTTGCATCGCCCAAATGCAATGAGAAGTTGGCAAGGACCGCTACATCGTTGCTCGAATGTAGTTCAAAGTTTGCATGGGTTCTCCTCATGAGGAACACATATGAGTAAATAAGCTAGTTCTGCCGCATCGTCGTCGTCTCGATGCACTCTAAAATTTGAAAGGGTTCTCGCATGATGGACATCAAAGTTGTAGAAAGCGGTAGTGGGTACTCAGTTGGCAGGGTCACTGACTAAGGATTAATCAGCAGTTGGACGACTAATCAGATTTAGTCATCCATTAGTTGGTTTTGAATTTTTTATTTATTTTAAATATATAAAATATTTTTATACATATATTCTTATATATTAACATAGATTTGTACATTTTCTATACTATCGTAATGAAACAAAAGAAGTAATCGACTTTAAATATAACATTAAGCATATTAGTATAAGTTTGCTTTTAAAAAAAGCAAAAAATTTAAAAATAAAAAAGCTCGATGTAAAAGTCGGTCGACTAAGCCGACTAATTGGCCCGATTAGTCGGGTTGACCGACTAATGGCCAAGTAAGCCTAGTCGAGTCTGTTACCCTCTCGATTTGACTAGTTAGGCCAGCTAGTCGGCCGACTTCTACAAGTTTGATCGATGCATATGAGTAAAGAATTTAGACCGAAAGAGGTTGCAAAATGAAGTTACAGATATATAGTTGGGATATTGGCACTGACTGACAAAGTGATGGAAACAGTGGATACGATGAAAAGAAGGAATATACATATACTATGTCTTCAAGGGACAAAATGGGTTAGAGAAAGCAAGGGAGATCAAGAATACATGCTTTAAATTATGGAATTCATGTAAAGAGAAAGGTAGAAATGGTCTTGGAATGGTTGTTCATAAGGATTTGAATGATAGTGTGGTTGAGGTGCAAAGATTTGGGGATCCGATTATTTTGCTAAATTTGATGCTTGAAGAAGAAATTTGGAATACCATCTCAATTTATGCACCGTAAATTGGTTTAGAGGAAATGATTAAACATATTTTTTACATGGATTTGGATATGATTATGCAAGGAATCCCACCAAGAGAGATGATTTGCATAGGTGGAGATTTTAATGGACATGTGGGAAATATGCTAGTTTTCATGGATGCCATGACTTCCTAGATAGAAGCGAAGAGGGAATGGTCATTCTAAATTTTATAACGGCTTCTGAACTTTTCATAGCAAACACTTACTTCAGTAAGAGGGAGGAGCATTTAATTACTTTTAAGAGTGGTTTGACCAAAATACATATAGATTATTTTGTGTTAGAAAATAAAGAATGCGGAAGCGAATATTAGAGATTGAAAATAAACATCGAAGAACAAGGGATTTTAACATGGAACCCTACTCCCTAAGGAGCGGGATGAAACCACGGGGGAAGGCTCAAAAGGCCATATGTGTCTATTGACAATCACTGGATACAAGAGGTCTGGGGCTTCTTATATAGCCTTCACAGACCCTTGAAGTCCCACCACTGGTAGATGCAGGACTAAACACCGGGATGCAATACATGGACGCTGGAGAGATCCATTTACTCATCAATACATATAAGACATATACTCCAACACTCTTCCTCAAGCTGAAGCATGCAAGGCTCAGCTTGGACAAACAGAAAGAAATCTCAAATCACAATACAAGACACTACAAACAATATCAACTCAACGTGCACAACTGTCAGCTACTGTCGAGGACGTTGCTTCTCATGCCGTGCAGGTGAGGAGGAACAAATGAGTTGTAGTGTGAGTCGAACTGAATCTCCTCGTCAGAGAGCATGTGCTCTGTACTGCGCATGTCAGAGTCACTGCAACTGAAAATGAGTCTCCATCTGGAGAACTTTGGCTCGCCACATCATGTAGACAACTGCTCCATCTTTGAAAGGGCCGAACCGAAAAAGCCGTGGAGACATCCTCGTTGGAGTCCACCTCGCTAGAGAATGGAGTCTAAAAAGTCGTCTCGTCGGAGAACTAGGTCTCTCCCATATTGGCTCAGAGAATGGGATCTCTACTCTGGTCTCCCTATGAAATCACATGAAAACCCTAGCCCACATGGCATAGGAAATGTGATCTCTACTTTGGTTTCCGTATGGATCACATGAAAACTCTGACTAAAACAAAAGATAGGGACCACATAAAAAAGACTTTTTTTCGGCTTTCTCAATTTTTTTAATTATTTTCTCAACTATTCCGATGTTTTTTAGCCGTCCCTTCTTTTTTAATAAGCCGTTCACATTTTCTTTTTTGACCTTTTTTTGCAATTTTTTTCTGCGTACGGTTTTTTTGTACGCACATCTTCTTTCTTTTTTTTTGAAACAGGACCCAACTTGGGCCCAAAACATAACTTAGCCCAATTGGGCTTAGAAAACTTGGTCCCTTCTCTCTCTCTCTCTCTTCTTTTTTTACTACATATGACCCAATTGGATCGGAAACGAATCACCTCTCATTTTTTTAAAATAGGACGCTCGGCCCACTTGGGCTGGAATATGCAACAGAGAGAATTTTCTACCGCAGCCCACTTGGGTTCTTTTTTTATTTCATTTGCCCTACTCGTGCTTGCCCTTATTTAGGGTTCCCACTTGGGAACCCTCTCTCGAAGCTTTACCGCCCTCGATGGGGGGCTTCTTCACTTGTCGCCTCCACCGCCTAGGCTTGAGAGCGCCGCCTGGGAGCGGCGAGGAGGAGATGCGCCATCGTCGCATGGATGGAGAGGGTTTGCAGCTGCTCGAGATCGCCGCTTGTGCCAGCACGAGTGCTGCTGGGTGATTGAGCTGGAGGGCGGCGACCGCTTGTGAGGGGGAGTTGATTTGCGCTGCCGTGGGAGCTTGGATGGAAGGAGCGTTGCATGGAGGGGACTACTCTTTGAACTCGAGCTTCTCCTAGGGTAGATATGTTGGAGGGGGAGTGCCCGCGCCGCGTGATCGGGATCCTCCTCCGTGTCCGATCGTGTTCGTCGATTAAGGTTCACTGAGTAGATGGAGATTTTGGCGGCCCCACTGAGTAGTGTTTTGCCTAGAGGGTTCTGCCTGGATCGAGATGATAGTGACGATCTGCTGAGTAGGGTTCCACTTGGAGGGTGCGACGAAGTTTTTTAAAATAAAAGGGGCCATCGAGATGCTTGGAGGGGGAGGGTCTCGATCACGATGCCTGCAGCCCTAATGGGTTCGCATGGACCTAGAGATCGGGAAGGATCTTTTACGTATTGCGGCGGAGCTGCTTCTGGAGGAGGCAAGTTCTCTGGGACGAGGACGAAAGGGAGTGCTGCATGCTCTGGAAATGATGATCGGAGTCGCGCGGGGCCCGAAGCGGTTGGAGATGTCGCCTGGACAGGCCGTAGGAGCATGGAGTACCTTTCCTGGGAGCTGGAGTCTGACCGTTGCTGGAAGATGCCAACTAATAGGGCTTCGAAGCCCTTTGGAACCTGTTACTGCTGAAGATAGGGTTCCCCTCTTGGGAACTGTAGATGGATTAGAGAGGACACCACTTCCTTAAATTAGAGTTTCAACAGAGGAACCCTAGAATGGAATCCTGATCTCGATCACAAACTTGAATGATAAAGAATAATAATCTTTTGATAAAAATCTTCTAAGAACAAGCATGAATTGAATCTTCTCTATGAATCGAATCTCGAATAAATCAAGAACACATAAACCTCGAGAATCGAACTCGTTCTAATACCATGTTAGAAAATAAAGAATGCAGAAGCGGATATTAGAGATTGAAAATAAACATTGAAGATCGTTGGATTTTTACGTAGAACCCTACTCCCTAAGGAGCAGAATGAAACCACGGGAGAAGGCCTCAGAGGGCCATATGTGTCTATTGACTTTCTCACTGGATACATGTGGTCTGAGGCTTCTTATATAATCTCCACAGACCCTCCAAGTCCCACCATTGGTAGATGTGGGACTAAACACTAAGATGTGGTAGATGGATCCTGGAGGGATCCATTTAACCATCAATACATGACACATATACTCCAACATTTTGCGATGAGGAAAAGAGATAGATTGTATTGCAAAGACTGCCAAGTAATCCCAGGAGAGAGCTTGTAACATCCGGATTCGAATGAATCGAGCCTGACCTGATTAAGGGTTTACATGACCAAATAATGTTCAATTAATATTGAATAAACTCTGATCTATCCATAGATCCAGATCAAAATTCATTCAGGCGAAATCAACCAAAAGTCGATCGCATTGTAATGCGTGCCATCAGAAAAAGCCGCGACGTGAAATCTGAATCGCAAAACAAACCAAGACCACCATAAATGATAAAATTTGATTTGACAAAATAAGGCCAATGAAATTGACAGTTCGTCGATCGGAGGTCGTTTGATAACTTAAAATCACAAAATTTAGTCGTAAACCAAGATCTTATCTCGAAAATTTCAAGAATTCATCTTCAATCCGAAGTATATGAATATTATACTCATTTTGATCATCATTCTGAGACGGTCGAAATGAGCTATTGCACATCAGAATCCGAGACTCAGGACGACTTCGATATTCTAATATAAGAGGTTGAGAAAGTTAAAAAAATTAATTCATTTTTTTTAAACAGACAGTTGCTGTCTTAACATATGGCCCCCAAATTCCCTCTCCACTTGGCTCCTTTGTATCCACTTGTCAAAACAAGGACGTACTTCCTTGGTTATATAAACAACCAAATCTCTTTCTCTCTTTTATCCCTTTTTCTCCCAGCCGAAGAGGCTATTCCCCCATTTTCTTTCTTCTTTTGCTTCAGATTTCTGCAGCAGGAGCAGCAACTGCTTCTCAGTCCAAGCTGCAGCTGCTGCTGCATCCAAAGTGCAGCAGATGCTGCTGCATGCCCTGAACAACTGTGGCTGGAGCTCCTTGCAACCATTTTGAGCTCCTGCAACCCCTATAAGCTGCTCCCAACAGCAACCAATTGCTGCAATTAAAGCCCTATTGCTGCTCTCCTTTCCCAATTGAAGTACATGATGCATTTGGTCTCCAATTCTTGGAGATCAAGGTACAATCATCCCCTTCTTTTGCTGCCTTCAATGCATGTATTCATACCCAATTTCAGGCCACTGCATACTTTGATTTCTAATTGAAATTTAGAATATGAGAAGATCAACAAGTACTTTAGCTCCCATTGACAAACAATCACAAAGAACTTGAGATCTCAGCAAGAAAGGTGGTTTTCTTGGAGAATACCATCATTCATCATCATTTAGAACAAAAAATGTTGCGCATATCTTTCTTATATAAAGCTCATTACACATTCTGGCATTCTGAGAGAGGAAAAAGATATGTTGAACTAATACATAACAAGTAGCATACATGAGAATCCTTAAAAGCTCAGAGTCTTTAAAAATGTGTTGACTGAGATACTGGTCGAAAATGCCAAAAAAAATGTACTAAGCCTTCTCCCACTATAAGTAGGGTCGGCTACATGGATTCTTGCTCAAATCCATGTTGAGAGATTCAACTATTTTTTACGCTGGCCGTCGACTACCTAACGCAACCCCTACAAGAGTGGGATTTGAACCCTGATCGAAAATGCCAAAAAAATGAAAAAATAAGGCTTAGCACTGATTAATAGAAGTCCCTAAAATTAAAACCTTTAGATTCATGAAAATTTCTGAATCCCTATAGAATAAAAGGGGTATGTGACCACACATCAGTGAATGAGTATTATTCGCTAGAGTCAACTTTATTATTCACTAAAGAATCTTTACATGTTTGGTCTAGTTGTCACTAATATATATAGATAAATATCAGTGCTGCACATTTTATCGACCTCAACATGCATTGGATCCACTAGTTTGAATCTCTAGTTTGAATCTCTTCTATGGTAATGCATGAGCTAGATCCATCTGTTAAGTTTCTTCCATTTGCAAGTAGGGGTGTCTATCGAGCTCAACGAGCCGAGTTGGCCTCAACTCGGAGTCGAACTCGATAAGAAACCTAAGGCTTAAACTCGGGCTCGATAATGGTCGAGCCCTAGATCACCAACTCAAACTCAAACTCGTCGAGTTCGAGCTGACTCACGAGCCTCTTATCGAGCCATGAGTTTCTGAGCTGGCTCATGAGCCTCAAAATGAGCTGGTTCACGAGCCTCTTATCGAGTCATGAGTTTCTGAGCTGGCTCACGAGCCTCAAAATGAGCAGGCTCATGAACCTCTTAACGAGTCATTGTTCCATTTTATACATTAAATTATGCAAATGCCATTTGTAACTTTGATTTTATACTCTTTTCTGTAGCTTTTCGGTATATAGGTTTTCAAATTTTTACTAAGAGGGGAAACGAGTTATCGAGTCGAGTTTCCGAGTTGAACAACGCCCAACTCGGACTCGACTCGATAAGCTAACGAGCCATAAAGCCCAACTCGGGCTCGGGCTCGTTAAGCTTTCGAGTCAGGCTCGTGAGCCCTTAACGGGCCGAGCCCGAGTTGAACTCATCGAGATCGAGCTTTCCTGACAGCTCTATTTGCAAGTTATTTGGATATCTCCTTCCCAACAACTGACTGAAAAAGGGGAATTCGATTGAGCAGTCCTTGTTCAAAACGAGTATAAAATTCAATTTGGTAATATGTTATTGAATTTATTATCATCAGCCCTAGTTGATTAAATCAACTATGCGTAAAGTTACTTTGGTTACTTATCATGATTGTTATAGTGTCATGCGCTCGTTTCTGGTGAAATTTAAGATTATATTTCAAAGAATATTTTATGTTTGAGATGAATCACATGAATGTGATAAAAAATCAGATCATCATGTATCACTGTTACTTGCCTTAATTTTTTTTAAAGAATTGGGGTGGTTGGGTACGAAAGTGACCTAAAAGTTGACCATTGATAGCCACATATATCATAATTTAAAATGTTGAGTTATGGTATTATAGAAACTGTTAGAAAATCGGAAGCAGAAGCGAAATGATAAACAGAGCATAATAACAAGAAACATAAACATGGAATACCATGATTTTACGTGGAACCCTACTCCGTGAGGAGCGGGATGAAACCACAGGAGAAGCCCTCAAAGGGGCGGATATTGCATTCCTTTTTCTCATCTGTTATAGGAGGCCTGGGGCTCCTTATATAGCCTCTACAGGGCCTCCAAGTCCCACCACTGGACGATGTGGGACTAAACCACTTCATGGGGTAAATGGATCATGGAGGTATCTATTTACCCATCTACAACACAATAGACACACATAACAAATACTCCAACACTCCCCCTCAAGTTGGAGCATGCAATGCTCAGCTTGGACAAACAAAAAGATACTCAACTCAACGCTACAAGACACTATGGACAATATCAACCCAACGCGCACATTGCTACAGTCGAGGACGTTGCTTCTCATGTCGTGCAGGTGAGGAGGACGAACGGGCTGGAGTGTGAGTCAACTGAAGACTCAGAATCTGACCATCGAGTCTGAAACTACGCCTGAGGTCTCCTCATCGGAGAACTGGGTCTCTCCCATCTGTCTCAGAGAATGGTTCTCTACTCTGGAGTACCTATGATTCACATGAAAACTCTGGCCGAAACAACCACAAGAATGATGGGGACCTTAAACAATTGATGGCAACATATGCTCATCTGAAAATGACCGCAAACTCGTGCGTGTCTGAAACTGGAGACTCGGAACAATGATCGTCGAGTCTGAAACCGAACTGTAGAGTCTGATCACCTGGCTGGTCTGGAGACTGATATCTGAATCTGGATCTAGACCTGTGACTCTACATATATACTCCCCCTTTCTCCCATACTTGTCGGAAACTCAACATCAACCAAGTTGGGAGAAGACAAAGAGATACATAAATGGGGAGGAAATAAAACATACTCAAGAGTTTCTTGCGGCTTTTCATTTTTTTAAGCCGTCATCAATATTTTTTTTAGAACCTTTTTTTTTGAAAACATTTTTTTATAAGCCGTTGACCCCTTGCAACTCAATTTTTTCGAATATTTTGCGTACGACTTTTCTTTGTACGCACCTTTTTTTGAACAAACATCTTCTTTCTCCTCTTTTTTTGAACAACCCCCCCTTTTTTTATCAACCCACTTGGGCCTTTCAATTTTTTTTAAACTCACGGCCCAACTGAACCGATTTTTTTGTTGGGCCTCCACACTTTTTTTTCACACGCCTGCTATAATTAGGGTTCCCATTAGGAACCCTTTTTCTCACACGCTGGACTTACGCCCCGATGGGGTTTTCTCATGCAGCCACCGCCAGAAGCAAGGGTGGGGAGGGCGGTAGGTCACCGCCGACGGGAGGGCCTGCTCCGTGCGCAGATGAGGTCACCGCCTGGGGGTTTGCTTGCTAATGCGCGCCTGCGGGGGTCGAGATCACGGGCTGATGTCGCCGCGCGGAGTCGCGCCTGGGATGGGGAAGTGCTCCACGTGGTGGAGCTCCCCGCTGGAGTTCGAGCATGCTGCGCCTCCTGAGCGAGAAAGAGGGCGGGCCTGGAGTTGCGTCCCTGCATCTGAAGGCTAGGTACCACCTGAGCGAGTAAGGCCCCGCCGCCCATTGCACGAGATGGAGGAGTGCTATTGGGGTGCTGGATCTGTGCCGACTGAGCCTGGAAGAAGTAGCATGACATGTAGATGCTGGAGGACGGCACCAATATTGCTGGAGGATGTCGCCAATGTAGGGACCTGGCGATGAGGGCTGAAGGGGTCTAGGGCACGCCGCATCGGGAGGAGCCGCGTCGCCAGCGGCTGTGAGAGAGGTCTGCTGCGGCTGCCGCCTGGATCCGCGCGTCGCCTTGAGCGCGCGGGGTCAGGGGACCTGGAGGGCTGCTCCGCCTGGGCGAGACTCGATAATCGGAGCTGTGGCGCCGCCTTCTTCTAAACCCTCGGAACATTGCTGTAGCTTCGGCTTGCGACAAGATCTGGTTCCGAACTGAATATTTGCTTCACAATATAACTAATATCTGAAGAGCAACGAATCGAGATTTGGGTTTCAAAGAAGAAACCCTAGAACATGATGATCTGGAACTTGAAAGAACAATGCAAGATCTGGAACTTGATGAATCGAACAATACTCCTCCAACTTTAATCAAACAATCGGAATGGGGTTGGGGAAGCTGCACCGGCGGGTGCAACTAACTAGCTGCACCCGGCCATTTTTTTCATTGGTTTTTTGTGTTTTTGAAATGAAACCTAGAGGGATTTAAATCACCATATATCACCATGATATCATATTAATTTCAACTAAATTCGACATTTCTATCATCTCCATCAAGGCTATGACATTTTAACGGTTTCAGAATTATTGAAATTGACCATATCTAGATGGACATGCTAGGAGTGTTTGTTTTGCATGAAATTTGAAACACATATTCTCGTCAATAAGCTAAGTAAATCTCTATAAGTTTTTTTCAAAAAAAATAAAAAACCAATAAGAAAAATGGCTGGGTGTAGCTAGTTAGCTGCACTCGCCGGTGCATACTCCCTTTTCCCAATCGGAAAACTGAACCGTATCTCGAAAAAAAATATCCTTAAGAATAAATCCTCGAGAATCGAACCCGCTCTGATACCATGTTAGAAAATCGGAAGCGGAAGCGGAATGATAAACAAAGCATAATAATAAGAAACATAAACATGGAACACCATGATTTTACGTGGAACTCTACTCCGTGAGGAGCGGGATGAAACCACGGGAGAAGCTCTCAAAGGGGCGGATATTGCATTCCTTTTTCTCATCTGTTAAAAGAGGCCTGGGGCTCCTTATATGGCCTCTACAGGGCCTCCAAGTCCCACCACTAGACGATGTGGGACTAAACCACTGGATGGGGTAAATGGATCCCATCTACAACACAATAGGTGCACATAACAAATACTCCAACAGAAACCATGTACATATACTTCATAATAAAATGAACACACAGAGTGGCATCCCATAAACAAGAAATTGTACAGACATTAGTTTCATGATCCTTATACAATTATTAGAACATTGACACCTTCTCTTGTGAATCCAGTAAATGATTTCCTGAAATCATTATGTCCAATAACCATATAAGTATAATCTATTAATATAGGTTACTATTGACAAAGTTATTTATAAAAGAACCATTTCTGCACAGTCAACCCCGAAAAGGATTGAGAATGGATGAGGAATCAAGTCTGCAATGGTAATTCAATGATGTGTGATAATTAAGAGTGCCGATCACTGTGACTCTTACACCTGATTGTGCGAGGGTGTAATGACCCTCAACTGGGCAGGAGATAGGAAGCCCAATTAGGACAGTGACCGCTTAGTGTGCGAATCTCAGGTCCCATTCTTTTCTCGATTTTTTCGCGAGCGCTCGCAGTTTTATACCTCTTTGGGATCCACATGTTTCTTTTTGATCAGTTCCGATAGCCCTTGTTCTTTAGGGTGCATAGGTTGGAGGCCCCTCGATTTTGGTTTTTTGAGCTCGTTTGCCCGTACCGGTCCGGTCGATTTTTTTTGGAGTGACTTGTTCCGAAAAGTCTCTCTCCTGTCTCAGGGGTGTAGTTTGGACTAGACCAAGTCCTCCCCAAGACCGCACATCCATTGAGCAGGCGAGATGAAAGGGTCTCTTCGAAGGCTTCCTCACCGCTTGAGTTTTGGTTACTTCTTTTGAGAGCTTGGTTACAATTGAGTTGGTTACAATTGAGCTTGGTTACAATTGAGTTGGATACAGTTGAGTTGGTTACAGTTAAGCTTGGTTACAGTGGAGTTTGAATACAATTGAGTTGGATACAATTAAGCTTGATTTCAGTTAAGCTAGTTACAGTTCCACCAGTAGGCCCCAGTGAAGAGAAAAGATCACATCACAAAAATCATCCTTATCATACTAAGAGGTACTACCACGGTTGTTAAAGAAGCTAGTGGACTTGTCGGGGATGCATTTTACTCCACCACATGCTTACGATGACACCTCAAACCTAAGGCTTCCTTACTGCCTTATAATCATAGCGCGAGGTCTCACCCAGATCAAGACCACATACTATCCACTGAGCTCGAGAAATTAACAAGAAAAGAATAAGAAAACGAGACACATCATCTACACTTACTATGATTCACCCGTATACTCATAAACATCGGAAGAGATTTGGATCACCTTGATCATAATAATCATTAAATAAATTAAGATATCTGGATCACCTCGATCATAGTGAGCATTTAATAAAGCAAAGAATTAATGAATCATTGATAATTTGAAAAAGGATGGGGAAGAATGGAAATCTTGTACGATTTTATACCGGAGAATACAATTGCTAGTTGAAGCTAGTGGACGTATTGGGAACTTAGTTAGGATGTATTACACTCCGCCATATGCCTACAGAGCCCCCTAACCCTTGAAACCAATTTTCAAGGGTTCACATACT
The DNA here is from genome assembly GCA_037367405.1 of Ottelia alismoides. Lineage (NCBI taxonomy): Eukaryota > Viridiplantae > Streptophyta > Magnoliopsida > Alismatales > Hydrocharitaceae > Ottelia > Ottelia alismoides. The sequence continues at coordinate 999,954 of JAZKJV010001698.1, read as the reverse complement.
GAACAACTTGAAAACTAATTTTCATGCAAGTAGCTTGTTAAACCTAATTGTTAAATATGGATAATTGAGGTAGGATGAGTAAGTCAGAGGATTCACATACATAACAAGTTGAAAACCAATTTTCATGCAAGTAGCTTGTTAAACCGAATTGTTAAATATGGATAATTGAGGTAGGATGAGTAAGTCGGAGGATTCACATACATAACAACTTGAGAACCAATTTTCATGCAAGTAGCTTGTTAAACCTAATTGTTAAACCCTATCTACTTGCTTTCTTTTAAAGCCATACTTGTTATTTATATTGATTAGATGTGCTCAACATTTGTTGATGTTCCGTTCTCCCTAATGCATGGATTGCAGAATAAGTAATGCATCGCAGTAGTCCGACAGTTGAAGTTGAGCTTCTGCAGTTATTCTTGACAGGTACACATGTTATAGTTTATGTTCGGGATAATATAAATGCTTTTCTTTCTCTTTTATTACATTTTTGGGATACATGTACATAATGCGGTTTCTTTTGTTACATGCTAATTTATATGGAAATTAACGCAATTTAAATTGGTGACACATTGTAGTTCTGAGGCTAGTTAGTTTTTTCTGAGTGTCATTTCGAATCACGAAAAATTTCCCTTAAATTTCAGTAACCTAATGCAATCTATAGCGGATATGATACTACGAGTGTTGTGTAAACAGGTATCCCGGATCCGCGGACATCTCAAAGCTTGACATATCAAAATCGCTTGATAGTCATTGATGTAAAAATAAAAGGTTTGGTAAAGAAAATGATGATTCCTATGACCATTAGACCTAGATGGTGGAACCTTCTATTGAAAGCAACATTTCTAGAAGTTGCATTTTCCATAAATATGAAGGAAGGATGTGTCATACTTTTATTTTAAAAATTAAACGAGCCTCAGATGCCAAGACAATCATGGATGAGAGGCGAGGAAATGATTCAAAAAGTTTTAAGAGAAAAACGGAATCACATCTGCTCAACAATCAAGCTTCTAAGGAGAAGGTTTTAGAAGACTTAACTTGGGATTGTAACCGAAGTGCAAACGATATGTGGGAGGCGGTAACATCTTGTACCGAAGGGTAGATAAAGAGATGCTAGGCGGATTTAAGGGAGGAGTTCCATGATAAAAGGAAGCTCGGTGGTGGAGTGAAGGTGTGCAAGAGAAGCTTAAAATTAAAAGAGGTTTGTTGTAAGCATTGAATAATGATAAAACAGGGGAAATTGTCACAAACTACAAAATAGAGGATAAGAAAATAAAGAAGGTTGTAAGTGAAGCTAATTCAAAAGCTTACAAAGTTTTGTACAAAAAGTTGGACTCTGATGGACAAAAGAATATATTCTGATTGGCTGAAGCAAGAGAAATGATGAAAGATCTTTCTCAAGTGAGATGCATTAGCCATTAAAAGGATAAGGAAGGGCGTGCTGCTTGTTAGTTATAAAGATATAAAGACTATATAGAAGCAGTATTTTCATAAACTTTTCTTTTGAGAGATCACTTTGGGAGATCTAACTAGCAGTGAAAGTTACCTAAATAATGCAAGCTATAGACTGATACAAATGAAGGAAGTAGATGAGGCTTTGAAGGTTATGAAAATCCTAGAAAGATAATGACATTCCTATAGAAGTATGGAGAGTTCTAGGTGAACGTGGTTTGACTTGACTCACAAATTTATTTAATGTTATTTTGTGAAGCAAGAAAGCACATGAAGAATGGAAGAGAAGCATTGTGATGCCTCTTTACAAGAATAAATGAGATATTCGAAATTGTTTGAATTATAGAGATATCAAAATAATGAGTCATACTATGAAAATTTGGGAACGTGTGATCATAGAAGATTGATGCAAGTTTCCAAAGTAACATAAAATCAAGGGATTTTTACGCGGCAGACCCTATAATTTTTGTCAATTACCTCTACGACCTTTGAAACATCGTAATTCCTCTCTCACCCCTGTAAACTTGTTAGCCTTACCCTACAGACCCTATGGTTAACCATCATCCATTTAACTGTTAAAACTAACCGAATTTTGTTATCTTCTTTTACATAATACCCAATTCAGTTATCAAATTTACTATAGGTGCCACCTCCTCCCATGTCGGTTGAAGCCCCCACACCGGCCGCTGGTTGAATCCCCTCATTCCCTGCGACCTCCAACCCGCAGCCACCCATGCGAAGCCCCCGCCCGCCGGTTGGAGCCCCTCCTCCCCTGCGACCTCCGCCGCTACCCCTGCGAAGCCTTCCCACCGGTTGAAGCACCTCCTCCCCCGAGACCCCCAACCCGCCGCCGCCATTACGAACACCACGCCGCTCGTCCCTTCCGATCGAAGGCCTTACCCCCAAGCCGCCACCTCCCCTGTGAAGCTCCCGCTACCGGTTAAATCCCTCCCCCACTGCCCGCCGGTTGAAGCCCCTCCTCCCCTACGACCCCAGCCGCCACCCCTGCGAAGCCCCCGACCCCATCGCCTCCCCTGCGAAACTCCCTCCCCCCCGGCCGAAGCCCGTGCCTACCCCACGCCTCCTTTGCGAACCCCTCCCCCCCAGCCCACCGCCTCCCTGTAAAGCCATCCGTCGGTTGAAGTCCCTCCCCTCGAACCACCACTGGAAGCCCCCCCTCCCCCCCCCCAAGGACTAGCACCGCCTCCCCAGATCCTCCAGTCGAGGTCGAGCGACCGCCCACCTACTTCCTCTGGTTCAGGTCCAGCGCCGTGGGAGGGGAGGCTGTCCACAGGGGAGGTCAAAGGAGGGTGGATTATTTTTTCTTCTTGGTTAATTTTAGTCGTCCGATTGTGGATTGGTTAGATTAACTTGTTTTTAACCAATGGAAGTTACCTCTAGATGTGTCAATATAACGGCAGGGTTCGTGGGGTAAGACAAAGCAAGTTTACAGATGTAAGGGAGGAATTACGATGTTTCAAAGGTTGTAGAGGTAACTGACAAAGATTATAGAGTCTGCCGGGTAAAAATCCCTAAAATCAATTCGGATTCATACCGGGTTACTCAACTATTGAAGCTATATACACGTTGAGGAGAAGAATGGAGATTTATAGAGATAGAAGGAAAACCTCCATATTATTTTATTGATTTAAAGGCTTATGATTCAGTCCCACAGGATATCTTGTGGAGAGTTTTAGAGAAGAGACAAGTACCTATCATGTAAATTAATCTTGTAAACTATATGTACGTTGGGGCTTCAAATTGTGTAAGGATATAGTCTGGAAGGAACGATTATTTTGACGCCGACATCCTGTCTGCATCAAGGTTCAGCTTAGAGTCAATTCCTTTTTTACTTTGGTTATGAACGACTTGACTAATCACATTCATGATGTGATAGCTTGGTGTATGTTGTTAGCCGATGATATTGTGTTGATTAATGAGACTCATGGTAGAAAATATCACGATATATCAACGATATATTATGGATATATCAATATCGATTGGGAATGGATATCAATATCAGCTGTGCTATCAATTTCCATTATATCAGTGATATGATCCTGATATATCACTGATATATAGGGTATCGGTAATATATTGACGACAAAGGGAATCTGCCAGCTCAAATTTCCACCCTTATCGCTCCATTTTGCCCGATTTTCCCCCCATTTCGACCCAAGTCTACTACAAACTCCTCTCCAAGGTTCTCTAACGCTCCTTCCTTCCTACTTTGAGGTAAACACTAGATATTCTCCAATTTTTATGTTGAATGAGTGAAATTTCTTAAGGATCTTGTTCCTATTGGTTTGATATTGCATATTCTTGAGTTTTTTTGTAAGAGTTGAAGTAATTAGTGAGATATATGGGGGATTAATGTGGGGTTTTTGAGTTTGTGGTGAAACTAAATTAAGTTATGAAAGGAGAAACTCGGAGTTCATGTTCTAGACATAGAAAACAAGATTTATAGTGCTTTATGTTAACTAAAAATTAGTAATTTATCAACTCCATGAATTAAGCATTAGAACTATAATTTATTTTCATGTGGTTTGCCATGAAATTGGTCATCTCAACTCTGGATCTAGTATGTTTTTTCTTAGAAGTCGAAACATATAAATATAGATAATATGATAAACATTAAATATCCAAGACTTTACACATATTAAGCATGTTAAAAAAATAAATATAATAAATCCAAAAATTTAAATAAAAATAATTAGCAAATAATTGATTGGTCTCCATATATATCTAACGATTGTTTCTTGTGTAATTTCTTTGCAGGTTTTAGCTATCAACATCATGGGTTCACACTTCCGTTTCGATTCTGATGATTGGAGGGACAATGGAGAGATTGGTTGGAGGTTTGCCACTGCTCCAAATGACAACAAATAGAAACCATAATGCAATTTCTGTGAGAAGAGGTTGGGAGGAGGGGGGATTACAAGGTTGAAGCACCATCTCGTTGGCAACAAGAATCTTACTAAGTGCACACGTTGTCTCAAAGATGTAAGGGACTTGGTAAAGGCTAACTTGGACAGGAAGAATGATAAGCCATCGTTTTATGAGCAACTACATGGATGATTTGATATCATATGTAGGTTCCTTGAACTGCATGGACATTGACATCCCTTATTGCGGAGCAACATCAAGTCCCCTGGATGGATATGGATCATCACACGATGAGAGATTATTTGGCGTCTGCCAGAGTACTTTCATGCTCCTCCAGGACCTCCTCCTCCTCATGTGCATACACCTCCATCATATGGGTACATCAGGTATGGATACCTCATCTATATTGGTGAAAACTTCCAAGGTAGCCAGCCCGAGCAAAGCCGGTGCATCTATTTGTGGTGACGGTTATGGTATCTTCCCCGACTTCTACACGACCATGCCTCCTCCTCCTCCTACGCAGAGATCATCTCCTACTCTATCGTCATCATCCCGAGGATCTAAGCCAGTACTTCGCAACCTCGTTGTACTCCTCGTGATACTTGATTTAGTGCTATTTATCCTCGTCTCGGGATACTCATAGGCATCGATGACCATCAATACATGCAATATGTGATGGATTACAAGGCCATGTACTCGTACATGTCACGGAACTACTGCGAGTTCATTGAATCTGCGATGCTCTATGAGAGACAGCAAGGCATGGGGGCTATACGGATCCACCACGGAACTCTTGGTTCTAAACCCCTCATGACCAGGTAATATCATTTATAATATTACATTACTTTACATTTTTTCATTTATTTTTGTGAATAGATAAATATTTAGTTGTAAATCTGTAACATCCGGTTTCCAATCAAACCCGGACCCGACCCGATTTGGGTCCGATGAACCCAATAAAGTTGTTGGCCAATACCAAACAACCTAAAACGATCAACTGATCGTGAATCAAAAGTCGTTCGGGCGAAATCGACCAAAAATCGGTCGCTTCGTAATGTGCGCCGCGAAAAAGCCGCGACGCAAATTCGGAAACCGTAAAACAAACCGAGACCGTCATTAGATCCGATTCGACGAAAGAAAACTAACGGAATCGACCGTTCGTCAATCGGAGGTCGTTTGATATTTTTAAATCATAAAATTTAATCTTAAACAAAAATCGTATCCGAAAATTTCGGGTATTAAAAAGCCGACCGTCATTTTGAGACGATCGAAATAAGATGTTTCGCGTCAAAATCCGATACTCGAGACGCGTATATGATCGATTTTATGTATGTCAAATAAAGAGTCTTTCAAAAAAAAATTATAAAAAAAAATTAATTAATTTTGCTACAGTAACTGTAGCAGTCAGGATTCGATTGCAGTGTGGCAAAAAAAAAATAAAGAGGAAATGAGGAAGGTTCCACGAACCTTCCCCACTCCTACTTCCCCTCCATCCTCTTTTCTATAAAAGCCCCATTTTCCACGCCATCTTCTCCCCATCCCAATTTCTTTTTTCATTTTATCTATTCTCTCCCCATTCCAACGAAATCCACCCTTCTTTCTTTCTCTCTTCTCTTAAAAATAAGCTTCCTGCATCAGCCCCAAATTCCAAAGTTCTGGAGCTAAATTCTGGAAACTGTGATACCGATCTCCTGGAATCATTTTGAGCTGCTGCATTCTCCCTATTGCATGCAAGAATTCTTTCAATTTTGGAGAGAAAGGTACATTCCTTGCCCCTTCTTTATTCCCAACTTTCCCCAATAATATCTCCCCCCAAATTTCCATCGATTCCAGCCTCTTTTTCCCAAAATCTACTATTTATGTTCCTGTTTCAGCAAAAAAAAACTTGGAGCTGTTACTCCAGATTTCATGTTGCATGCCTCCTACATGTGCTTCTTCTCCAAATTTGGGGCAAAATTTAGGTACAATCCAATCCATAGTCTTTTTGCTGCCATGCATGTGACTTATCCAATAATCCCTGGATTTGCCTTTGTTTCATAAATTAAAGTATCAATTTATGTAATCTTGAATATGAGATCACTGTTAAATAGTGATGTTAAATAGTGATGTTATGTATATATGTATATAATTGATTTGAATATGCTTAATTAAATGTAAAATTTTTGGATTAGGTTAGAATGGAATTTTATTACGTTCTGGTTTCTGTGTAAGTACATATATCACAATAATGGAATTAATATGGAGTTTTTCTAGGACTTTAAGGCATGCAGATAAGGCATTAATTAAAATGCAAATTTCCTTTTACCATATTAATTAGCTAAGAATGGGATTATAACACTTGTAATAAAAATAACACAATGCATATCTATGTATTGTTTGTTTCTTAGAATAATTGAAATTTTACTGTTTAAATTATATATATATATATATATATATGATAGTTGGAATGCTACTGGATGCATTTCTCTTCTAGTGTTTATATAAAAAAAAGAAGGAAATAAACTGCTGCTACTGTTTATGTATAAAAAAGGAAATGTATATTTGAAATGCTTTTGTATGCACATCCGCTACTGTGTACATATACATATACATATACATATATATATATATAAAGAAGGGGGATTTCATGGCTAAGCAGTTGAGAAATATTTGGTTATGTTATTACACACTTTGGATGTTTATAATCAGATCTCAGATATTGAAGCATGTTTTTTTATAGGTATTTATGGATTTATTAATTGTTTGTAGTCTCATATCATCAAATTTGATTATTCTTTTTGTGAACTGCATCACCAAGCCAACCATGAAAAGCATCTTACATTTGAAATTGAAGATAGAAGAGAATAAGAAAGTTAGGAAACTACACTTGGTTCCCTGCGTTGCACAGATCAATCATTGGCCACCGTGAAATTCAAATTGAGAAGGTTCTTTACATCAGCTTATACTAAGCACGATCATATGCCTTACCATAGCACAGCTATATAATCTTTTTATCAAAGTTATTATGCTTTCCATTCCTTACGTAAGTAGGGCTATCAAATAGCTCTTGTGGAACACCCGTAGTAAAATTCCTATCGTACGAAAACTGAAGAATCTGAAAGCACAAACATGATAAATAGGCTTCAAATGGATCTTGAAATTTCTAAGCAATGGTTTGCATACTAGATATAAGATTCACCGATGTGATTGAATGAGTAATTGGGTAAGGTTGATGAGATTATTGAATATAGTTCACATGGAGGTATATTGGTCAGTGGGATCATATACACTATTATGGTGATTAATATCGAAGTGAGATAGATGGGAATACCTTCTCATTAACAAATCAGAATCTGTTAAATCATGTGATGAAAATTAGTAGTGCCGGTCATAGTGACTTTTACACCTGACCGTGCGAGGGCGCGGTGACCCTCAACTGGGCGGAAGAATAGGAAGCCCAGATAGGGCAGCGGCCGCCTAGTGCGCGGGTCTAGGATCCCAGTCCTCTTTCGGTTTTTACGTGAGCTTACAGTGTTTTTACGCCTCGTTGGGATCCCGACTTTGGACCAGTTTCGCTGACCTTGTTTTTAGGATACCCAGGCGGGGGATCCTGGTTTTTCAGTTTTACGTACGAGCTCGGTTGCCCGTTACCGGTCGGGCTGTTTTCTAGAGCGACTTTTCCGGGAAGTCCCTCTCACCCGTCTCAGTGGCGTAGTTGGGGAATATACCTATCCCTCTATTGGACCGTCCTTCCAACTAGAGGGCGAGACGGAAGAGCCATTTGTAGGCTTCTTCACCGCTTGAGTTTTCTTTCGCCAACAGACTTGGCGATTCTACATCCAGATCATTTATATCTACATCTAAATCATCAAGAGTTGCATCTGAGAGGGTTAGAGTGAAGGTTTGGAGGAAATTACAATTAAAATTGAGTTGATTGGAGGTGACTTTAATCTGATTCGAAATCCCTATAAGTTAGTGGACGTGTTGCGAACTTAGTTAGGATGCATTACACAACACCGCATGCCTACGGAGGCCCCCCAACCCTAAGGTAGTTTAATACCTTAGAGTCATAGTGTGAGGTTACACACAGACCAAGACCACGGACTATCCACTAACTTAAAAGGAGTAAATAGAATTAAGGATCAAATCTGTCATCATTATATCAGTCCATCATCGGAAACCATGACATGATCTCAATGACAAGAAAGTAGCATTTACATGTGCCATCAAGTTCCGCAACATGATCTCCAAGACCCAAAATCATGATCTTAAAACACAAGAAATCATTATATGTTAGGGTTTGTCATCTAAGCTTTATATATATATATATGGGATGAACGAAAAAAAAAGGGAGAACAAATGAACTTAATTCCAAACAGTTGAAAATCCTTTTACTTACGCAAGTAGATGTAAATTGTAGTTATTCCACCTTTCTACTTGCTCTCTTTTGTACAATATAAATAACTGTTATTTATTTCTAAACTACGGGTTTGTATTCACAATTATGACTCCTTTTCTTCCTTGCACGCATGGCAGGAAAGGAGTCTGTTGTTCAGTAGCTATACAGGGTTCCAAGAGACAAGGTCTGTAGCAGACGGTATGTAGTTTTTGTCTCAGTTTTGTTCAGATAATGATGTAAATGCTATCTCTTTTGTATCACTTGGGATTTATGTTGTAATATGGAAGATGCTTGTGCAAGTTGTAAATGAATATGAATATTAATGAAAAGGAACTTTGGTGCCAATTTGTCTCTCTGTGATCTTGTGGTTATGTTATGGATTTGAATGTCATGTGGATAATTAGCCGCGCGAAAAATTTTCCCTGCTTTTCTGTAACTTCATGCGATCTCATGTGAATAATAGTGCGAGTGTGTGATTAACGGGTACCCGGATCCTCGGGGGTTCACAAAATCTCTAATTAATTCTTTACTTCACTAGAATAGTAGAACCTTGTCCATCGTCGAAAGTTATTTATATGAAAGGAACATTGTCTTATTAATCGTTATCTACATTTTTCGAATCAAATGACTCATCTCAATGCTATTCACTGTCAAGGTTGCAGAAAGCGGTAGTCGGTACTCGGTTGACGGGGTCATTGACTAAGGATTAATCGGCAGTCGAGCGACTAATCGGATTTAGTTGGTCACAAGTCAGTTTTGATTTTTTTAATTATTTTAAATATATAATCATTTTTTATACATATATTCTTATATATTAACAAAGTTTTGTACATTATTTATACTATCATAATGAAACAAAATAAGCATTTGACTTTAGATATAACATTAAACATATTAGTATAAGTTTGCTTTTAAAAAAGGCAAATAACTAAAAAAATAAAAAACTTGATGTAAAAGTCGCCCGATTAGTCGGCCGACTAGTCCTATCAGTTGGCCCTATTAGTCGGGTTGACCGACTAATGGCCGACTAGGCCTAGTCGAGTCAGCTACCCCCCGACTTGACTAGTCAGGCCGACTAATTGACCTAGTCTACCGACTTTTACAAGCTTGTTCACTGTCTTCTTCCATGAACAAAACATGTTTTCTAAGTGTGGTTAACTTAGCTACTTTGATTCCAATTCCAATGTCTATTAATCACCAATCAACATTAACAACGATATGTTTTATACGACCGATATGTGCAATACAAAGGTCATAGGTTATTGATATGTGTGATATATGTATATATCTGTAAGATATTTAGTGTTAAAGAACTTGGATGAACACCATTTCCAATGTCTATAAGTCAACAATCAATATTAACAGTGATATGTTCGATATGACGTATATATGCGATATATGGGATGTAAATGATCGATACATGTGATACAAGTGTGTATTTATATGTTATTTTTTGTTTTACTAACTTAGATGATCTTGATTTGCAAAAAAACAAAAAAAAACGATTTTTTGAGCTATTTCCGACATTTCCACTGATATCGTTGATATATATATATATATCCCGATATATTCTCTTTTGGGCAAACCGATACGATATCAATATTGATATTTTGCACCTTGATGAGAGTAGAGATAGAGTAAGTGAGAGGCTTGATGCGTGGAGACATGTCTTAGAGACTAAAGGATTTCATATAAGTATGGCTAAGACTAAATATATGGAGTACACATTTGATTGAAGCATTAGTCAAGGAACCGTAAAGATTGGAGAAGAATAACATTCAGAAGAAAGATTCTTTTATATACTTGGGATTTATTTTAAAACTTGATGGGGAAATCGATGGAGATATTACTCATAGAATAAATGCAGATTGGCTAAAGTGGAGAGGAGCCTATGCTATTTTATGTGATAAGAAAACTCCTTTGAGTATCAAAAGAAAGTATTACAAAGCAACTATGAGATCTTCTATGCTCTATAGATCTGAATGTTGGTCTATGAACCATAAACATGTGTAGAGAATGAGGAGGATGACGCGAGGCGGGAAGTGGAGTGGGAAGGGAAGTGAGAAGGGAGCTTCGAAGAAGGCTCGCGTATGGTGCGAGGTCTGCCGTGCGGGAGAAGGAAAACCCTCTCTTCGCAGTGGCGTTGGAAGTTTCGGGGAACTCAGTAGAACTTCACTTGGGGGGTCTGGTGAAGCCGGTGGTGTTGTCGGAGAGGAATCCTTGGAGGCTTCGGAAGGTTGGGTGCCTGTTTCGCATCGGAAGCCTGGTCGCCGATGTTTCCGCTGAGGGTTGCGGGGACTCTTGGCCGCAGCCCGTGCGCTTCCACTACTTTGTTTTGGATGTGGCCGGTCAGGGCACCACCGTGCGTCATGTCCGGGCGCGTCGGGGCCATCTCCTGCCTTCGCTAGCGGGGTCCACTTGGCTTCCGGCAAGGGAGGTTGCTTCGGGATTTTGGTCGGGGGTGCTACGGCTCGGGAGACTGTGGATGCTAGCGGCTCGGGGAATCGGCCGCTCGGGCTAGATGGTGGCCCATCAACGAGAGGTCTGCTGATTGCCGCTCACTTTGGTGGTGGCGTGTCATCGTCTGAAGTTGTGGAGTTGGAGATCTCGCGTTGCCTCGGTGCTTCCTTTCGCGGCGATGTAGTCCCGCTCGGCGGAGGACGTTCCTGTGTCCGTGGCCTATCAGTGGCGCAGAAGAACCTGCTTCTGAATTCTAAGGCAGTCGGAGCTGTTCTCTGAAGGCTCCCTAGGTTTGCGGATGGCGTTTTCGATCTGCCGGTGGTGCGGATTGCTCACGTGCGTGGGGCACCTTTCCTCTCACGCACGGTTCGTGCTCTGGCACCGGCGCTTAGGCGGCTTGGAGAGGTCCTCGATGTGCTGGATGATGGCACGGCCCCCGGCAACGATCTCGCAGTCGCCGTGGATCTTCTTAATTGTCACCCTGGATCCCCTCGTCGGTCAGAGGACCTGTTGTCTGTAGGCCGCTTTGCATTCGGGCTTCAGATCTTCATTCTTGATCCACCGCCACTGCCGCTGGCCCTGGCGGTCGGAGTTCCCGCCGCTCAGGCGACCCTGCCACTGCCAGCTCGGGAGGTCGACGTTCCAGCTTCCCCACTCGGGGGTCGATTTCCGATATTCCGGCTTTCCTCAACGCCCCTTTTGCGATGGTTGGTGCCTCGTCTTCTGAGTTTCTTGATTCCGTTGCATTGGAAAGCATTGTGGCGCCGAAGGCTGGCGCTCCTCGGTGGCCCGGTTTCCTTTCTTCAATGGCCTTAAGTGATGGCGTCGTTTCAGGGGCAAAAGTTGGAGGGCCGCCCATTTCCAAAGATTTATTCGTAGCATCGGGATCGCAGGAGCTTTTCCCTCTTTTTTTCGCGATGCTTCCAACATCTTTAAGTGCCCGCCCTTCGTCGGTTGGATTCGTGTCGATCAAACTCCCTACGAAGGGCCCACATCACTCGTGTCGGTCGAACTCCCCAGGAACCGCCCTTCCAACATCACATGCGCCAGCTGTTGGTGGTCCCCCTGGGCGCGCCCCTTATAGCCCCCCCGGATCCACTTGCAAGGCGGGTCCGCAGCTCGCACCGCCTCTGGCGGATCCTCGTTCCCTTTCTTCTCTGGTGAGTTCTCAATCCCACTAGTCTGCAGGATCCATCTCCCGGAAGATCCGTCTCTAGGGGGTCATTTCTTTTCCGCGCACAAGGTTGCCAGAAATCCGCCTGCACTCGAGCTCCTTGACCGAAATTCTCCTGCTGGCGGGGACCTCCTATCCCCTGCGATCGGTGGCTTCCAGGACCGGGAGGTTTGCGCTCCCCTCCATCTCCCCATAGGCGTTTCTTGCAGCGACCCCCCAGGCGGGGGGTGGGGGGGGGGGTAGGAGCCTCTCAGTTCCCGGACCAGGCCGCTTGGGACCTGCGGGAGGATCAGGACCTCACTATCGTTATCGGTGTTTTCGACCTCCCCTCGATGGCGATGGTTCTTGGGGGTCTGGCGGATACTGAGCGGGCTGACAGGAGATCCGGCAAGAGGTATAGGAGGCGGCCTCGTTCGCGGTCCAGATCGGCGACAACGGGGTTTGGCTCAGTGTCTGGCTTTAAATTGGAGGTGGCAAAGGCCGCAAGCGTGGTGGGCCTGACTGAAGGGGCAGTCACTGGTTCCAAATGAAGATCTTATCGTGGAACGTGAGGGGTCTGGGTGACCCTGTGAACCGCTCAGGATCCGGGTACCCATTTACGACAAAATTCGCAATAATTCATTCACATTGATCGCAGAAGTTGTAGAAAAGCAGGGAAAATTTTTCGCGCGGCTAATTATCCACATGACATTCACATCCACAACATAACCACAAAGTAAAAGAAACAATGGCACCAAATTTTTTTTTCATTAATATTCATATCAAGTTACAACATGTACAAGGATCTTCAATTACAACATATATCCCAAAGTGTGATACAAAAGAGATAGCATTTACATCATCATTTGAACAAAAACTGAGACAAGTAATTCATACCGTCTAGTGTATACTCTGTCTCCTGGAAGCATGTAGCTACTGAACTGCTACTAAACCGCAGGCTGTTTGCCTGCCAAACACATTAGGAAAGAAGAGGCGTCAGCCATTGCTGGTACCTCCCAAAACTTATAAAAATAACTAGACATTTAATATGTGCAAAAGCAGGCAAGTAGAAAGGTGATATAAGTAAAATCTACATCTACTTGCGTAAGTAAAAAGGGGTTTCAAGTTGTTTGTAATGCATTTCTAATGATTTTCCCCAGAACCCGGCATTTCCCCCATATTACCTATTTATTTGTAGTTGAATAATCATGAGGGTATTGGTGTGAGCATATATATCAATTGCTTCAGAGATCATGTTGGTGAGTAAAAATGGAAAAGTTAAGATTGTAAAGATCTATTAATTTATTTAAATTCTTGGGTAGCGAGAATAGTCTTTTGATCATAACTTCTCCAATTCTTAACTTCAATGTTTCAGATATAACTCCTGATGTTGTAGATATGGATATGGATGATTTAGATATAGAATCGCCAAGTCTGTTTGGCGAAGTAACTCAAGCGGTGAAGAAGCCTACAAATGGCTCTTCCGTCTCGCCCTCTAATTGGAAGCGCGGTCCAATAGAGGGATAGGTCTACACCCCAACTACGCCACTGAGACGGGTGAGAGAGACTCCCTAGAAAAGTCACTCTAGAAAACTGCCCGACTAGTACGGGCGGACGAGCTCGTACGTAAAACTGAAAACCAAGGATCCCCCGCCTGGGTATCCTAAAAGACAGGGTCAACGGAACTGGTCTAAAGTCAGGATCCCAACGAGGCGTAAAAACACTACGAGCTCACGTAAAACCGTGTAAAAGACTGGGATCCTATACCCGCGCACTGGGCGGCCGCTGCCCTAACTAGGCTTCCTATTCTCCCGCCCAGTTGAGGGTCACTGCGCCCTCGCACGGTCAGGTATAAAGGTTGCCATGACCGGCAAAATGATTATCATCAGTTATGCCTGAACATCTTATCTTCCGGACATCTTTATTCTTTCTCAATCTTTTCGGTGTTTGTTATTATAGATCTGTGTCTTTGGATTATTGATCTTATTGATAATAATCAATAGGTAGGAGAGTATTCCTAAGGATGGTATAGTAAAACTAATTGGTCCTCGCGGTTACTGATTAAGATCATAAGAAGTTTATTATAGTAAGGGTCACCGTGACTGGCACAAATATTTGTCACGACTGATTCACTACCATACTTATTTGGTTTCTCAATCCCTTCTTAACCCCCTTCTATGGCAAACTTATCAGATATAGGTGTCTCATAATAACTCTTCGTTATAGTGCTCAATAATTGGTAGAGTATTTTTAAAAGAATGATTTCATGAAGATAACTAGTCCTTAGGGTCACGGATGATTATCATCTTTTTTTTATAATAATAATACTTATTATTATTATTATTCCAACTGAGTACACAGTACACAGTAGTTTGTAATTGTCTAAATAATTGTTATCAATTTTACTATTATTTTTCAAAGAACCAAAGTTTTCAATCCAAAATTTTATGTATATATCTTAAAAAGGCTTTTAATTTCCATCTAGCTTATCATAAATTACCCTAAATCCCATATTTTAGTCATGTAAATATATTATTTCAGAAGCAACTATTCAAATCTGAAATTTGAATTAATTTTGAGTAAAATCATAAATTTTCATCATGAAAACATATAAGTTATGGAGCAATTATTCAGATCTGAATTTAGAATAAAATGTATGCAAAACTCCCAATTTTGATCACGAAAATATACAACTTCTGGAGCAATTATCTAGATCTGAATTTGGAACAAATTATATGCAAAACCCCCAAGTTTGATCATGAAAATATACTACTTCTGGAGCAATCATTCAGATCTGAACTTGGAATAAAATGTATGCAAAACCCCCAATTTTGATCATAAAAATATACAACTTCTGGAGCAATTATCCAGATCTGAATTTGGAACAAATTATATGCAAAACCCCCAAATTTTGATCATAAAAATATACAACTTCTGGAGCAATTATCCAGATCTGAATTTGGAACAATTTATATGCAAAACCCCCAATTTTGATCATGAAAATATACTACTTCTGGAGCAATCATTCAGATCTGAATTTGGAATAAAATGTATGCAAAACCCCCAATTTTGATCATAAAAATATACAACTTCTGGAGCAATTATCCAGATCTGAATTTGGAACAAATTATATGGAAAACCCCCAATTTTGATCATAAAAATATACAACTTCTGGAGCAATTATCCAGATCTGAATTTGGAACAATTTATATGCAAAACCCCCAATTTTGATCATGAAAATATACTACTTCTGGAGCAATCATTCAGATCTGAATTTGGAATAAAATGTATGCAAAACCCCCAATTTTGATCATGAAAATATACAACTTCTGGAGCAATTATCCAGATCTGAATTTGGAACAAATTATATGCAAAACCCCCAATTTTGATCATAAAAATATACAACTTCTGGAGCAATTATCTTAGGTCTGATCTTAGGATCAAGTGCATGTAAAAATCCTCAATTTAAATTTAATTCTAGCAACTTTTTGAGAGTTGAAATCACATGAATGGCAGCAAGTGGAAAGGGAAGGGATTTGTACCTTGTAAATCTCTAGAATTGAAGGTTAGATTGACATGCAAGAGCAGCTACAGCAACAAGAATTGCTGAAATTTGCAATCAAAATGTTTCTTTGGTAGGAGGAGAAGAAAAAGAAAGAAGAAGAGGAAGAAATGATGAAATGGGGGTTAGATGTACCTTAGTTTCTTCAGAATTTAGGGATTTTAGAGCTTCAACAGCAGTACCAAAAGCTGATGTAGCAGCAGATCTGCAACTTGAAGAGGTTGGAGATAGGTTTTAGAGAAGGAGAGAAGAAGAGGACAGAACTGGGCTGCTGGAATTAGCCTCTCTCGTTGGAATTTGGAGAGGAAATGGGAGAGATTTGTGGTTTATATAGCAAAGGGACATTCCTTGTTGTTGGACATGTGGAATGGAAGTAGAAACCAAGTGGAAAAAGGTTTAGAGTGCAAGTGGAGGCTGCTGGATTTTTCCAGCAGCTATCTTTTTTTTTATTTTTTTTTATTTTTACCAACTTCTCTCCTTACTTGACATACTTAAAATTGACCGTATGCGCACCACGAGTTTCCGTTTTCGACGTGAAATATCTTGATTTTATCGTCTTTTAACGACGATCAAAATGAGTATAATATTGATATATTTCCGATCGAGTTTTGAATACCCGAAATTTTCGGATACGGTTTTTGTTTAAGATTAAATATTGTGAATTTCAAATATCAAACGACGCCCGATTGACAAACGGTCGATTCCGTTGGTCTTGTATCGTCGAATCGGATCTAATGACAGTCTCGGTTCGTTTCGCGGTTTCCGAATTTGCGTCGCGGCTTTTTCGCGGCGTGCAATACAAAGTGACCGATTTTTTGATCGATTTCACCCGAACAACTTTTGATTCATGATTAATTGGTCGTTTTAGGTTGTTTGGCATTGACCAACAACGTTTTTGGGTTCATTGGACCCAAAATCGGACGAGTTCGGGTTTGTTAGAATATGGATGTTACAGACCTCGAGAAGAGAAGAGCGTTGGGCTCTCGTTTTGTGGAGTGGGACTGTGATGTGGTGCTCTTGCAAGAGACCAAGCTTGCTTCGCTTTCGAAACTCGATTGGCTCTCTTTCGGCGCTAGATCGATTTCTGACTTTGAAGCTGAGGGGGAGGTGGGTTCAGCGGGCGGATTTCTCATTGCATGGAAGGGTTCCGCCTTCCTGCGCCGTGGGGAGCTGCGGGGCACGCACGTTCTTTCGATTCTCCTTGAATGCCTTCGCTCGGAAACGCAGTTTGCCCTTTCCTGTGTTTACGGCCCCTGCCGGGCGACGGATCGTCAGCAACTTTGGGAGGATTTGAAGCTTGCCAGGGAGGCTTTCCCTGCCGTCCCCTGGCTGGTGGGGGGAGAGTTTAACGTCACTCTTCTCTCATCGTACATGCCGAGGCTGCGGGGTGGGCAGGACCCTGGCTCTGAGGCCTTTGTTGAGGTGATTGATTCCCTTGGGATGGAGGTGATGGACGCGATGGGCACGAGATACACTTGGCGCAACAGCGGCTCTCGGTCACGGCTCGAACGTTTCCTGGCGTCCTATGAGGTCCTGGAGCTGTTCCCTTTGGCTTTCGTGGCTGCCCGGCCTCGCACTCATTCCTGATCACACGCCCATCCTGTGGAACTCAGGCGACCCACAACTAGCTCGCGGCTTCTTCCGCTACGAGAAGGCTTGGATGCTTGAGGCTTCTTTTCGGGGCCTCGTTGAGACGCACTGGGGCTCGACAGTGGTCTCCGCATTTGCTACCTCCAGATTCGTCCAGAAGCTCCGCTCTATGAGGGCTAGGTTGTGCGCTTTCAAGCGGGAATCTCGGGAGTTGCGTCGGGCGGCGCGGGCGGAGGCTGAGAGCGTTGTCGGTCGGTTAGACTCCATGGAGGACAAGCCAAGGCCCTAAATGTCGGTTTCGGTCACCATTTCGGTATCGACCAAAACAGAATTTCGATGGAATTTCGGTGGAATTGCGACCGGAATTTCGGTCATTTCGTTCATTTTTTATACTAGGACCCCCATATTTCGGTCATTTCGGTCATTTCGGTCGAATTTCGATTTCGACTGGATATCGATATTCGACAGAAATTCGACCGAATTTCGTTGAAATTTGAGGCCATGGGACAAGCGCTGCCTTCTGGGGCACGAGCTCGAGCAAAGTTTGGAGGCTCAGAGGCTGATCTTTGATGACGATAAGAAGAGAGTCACCGAGTGGAGACAGATCCAGACATAGATGCCTTACGGAGGGTGATGCCAACACCGCTTTTTTCCACAGGATTGCCAGCGGAAGACAGAGGGAGAACTACATCAGATCGATGCTCATAGAGGGAGAGGTGGTGGAGGGTAGCGCTGACCTTGGGAGGGCCATCACGGACCACTTCCACAGTTTTTCTGCGAGGGCTGCGGACCGGCGTTGGAGGTGGACGGGGGAGGGAGCTGTGTGTCTCTCGGATGCTCATGCTTTTAGTCTGATCCTGTCGGTGACAAAGGTAGAGCTGAAATCGGCAGTTTAGATATTAAACAGCGATGGCGCGCCCGGCCCCGACGGCTTCCCAGTCTCTTTCTATAAGGATTTCTGGGACCTGGTGGGTCAGGAGGTACTTGACGTGGTAACTGAGTGCTTCCAAGGCAACGCGGGCTTCGAGCGGATCAACAAGGCGCTCATTCTCCTTTTTCCAAGAAGCCTGGGGCGGAGCGGATCGAAGACTTTCGGCCCATTGCTGTCTCTAACGCCTTATACTTGATTATTGCTAAGGTCTTCGCAACTAGACTAAGCAGGGTCCTGGAGCACATCATTTCCCCTGCCCAGTCGGCTTTCGTGCCTGGGCGACAGATTGCGGACAGCTTGGTTTTGGCATCTGAGATGATTGCTGACTGGAAGCGTAGCGATAGGCATGCCCTTCTCTGGAAGGTGGACTTTTCGAAGGCTTTCGACACCTTAGACTGGCGTTTCCTTTGGGTTGCGTTTCATAGGCGAGGTTTTTCTGGCTCTGGATCTCCTGGATGAAGATATGCGTGACCACAACCTCGATGTCGATCCTCGTCAATGGGCGCTCGGAGGGTGGTTTCTTTCAGCCACCGAGGGGGGTAAGGCAGGGCTGCCCTCTTGCCCCCTTGCTTTTCATTATTACGACGGACGTCCTTGCTTGCATGGTCGAGAGAGTCCATCCAGCAGGCTGGGCTCACGAGCGGTTACTTGATTGATGGCATCAAGGTCCCTCTCCTTCAGTATGCAGACGACGCTCTTTTCTTCATCGAGGGAGGGCTAGACGAAGCGAAGGGCATGCCAACATTATTTGAGCTCTTCAACGAGATGTCAGGTTTGGAGCAGAGTAGCGGTAAGTCCAGGCTGGTCCCGTTCTCTATGGACTTGGAGCTGGCGGGACGTTGTGGCTCCGTTCTTGCCACCGAATGTGCAGGGTTGCCCATTCATTACCTGGGGCTGCCCCTCAACACTGGGAGGTCGAAGACTTCGGACTGGCTGCCTCTTATTGAGAAGGTGGAGAAGAGACTTGCGGGATGGAATGCGGCGATCCTCTCGAGGGGGGGGCACCTCGTGCTTTTGAAGGCGATGCTCTCTGCTTTGCCGGTATATCACTCTTCCACGAGGCTTATGCCGACCAGCATCCGGAGGAGACTGGAGGGGCTTATGAAGCGTTTCCTGTGGGGTAAGAGCGATCAGGGACCTGGGATGCACCTGGTTGGCTGGGAGGATATTACCCTGAGGAAGTCCGAAGGGGGGCTCGGGATCCATCGTCTGGGCGAGTTGAACAAGGCTTTGTTGCTGAAGTGGGTGGCCAGGATTTGGGGTGATCGGGATGACCTTTGCTGTAGTGTCCTCCGGCGGATTTACAGGATCATGGGCCGGCTCCGGAGGGGACCGCGGTGGCGTCTGCCTTTGCTGGGAGGCCTTTACCCTTCTGGAATGCTCTTCAATCCTTCTCTTCTAGCTTCCAGTCTCTCTTTCGGCCTGCTCTGGGAGACGGACACTCTTTCAGGTTCTGGAAGGACGACTGGACGGACGAGGGTATGCTTTCCGTCCGCTTCCCTCAGCTTTTCACTTTAGCATCAGACCCTGACGCTCTGGTGGGCTCCTGCTGGGTGGACGGCAATTGGATGTCGGCTTTCCGTTCTAACTTCTCCGACCAACGTTTGGAGGAATTCCTGTTTCTGCTGGACTCGTTGCGGAATGCCGCGGTCGTTTCCCCTGGTCAGGACCATTGGGTCTGGCATGGGGGATCTTTTTCCGTGAAGAAGGCTTACTCGGCGATTTGCAGGCCGCCTCCCTCCATCTCGCCGGATTTGGTTAGTGATTGCAACTTTCTGTGGAATCTAAGGCTGCCAGCGAGGATCACCTTTTTTTCTGGCTTTTCAGGAGGATGAGGCTTTTGACCCGCGACCGTTGTGCTCGTCTGCTCGGATCGATCTCCAACAGATGCCCGCTTTGCGATACAGGGATCGAGACGTTGGAGCATCTGTTCTTCGATTGCACTGCCGTGGCCCCACTCTGGGACGATCCTGGCCTTGCGTGGGTGGGGAGGGTTGGCGTGGTTGATTTCTTTAGGACCTTGGTGGCGGCCAGGCAGTGGCCGCGGGAGGACCTTCTGCATCCTCTTGCTTTGGTTTGGTCTATCTGGCTGGCTAGAAACGAGGTGTTGTTCTCGGGTCATAGATTCTACGTGGAAAATGTTTGTACTGGAGCTTTGGGTCTGTTGCGCTCTTGGCAGCATGTGTATCGCTTCTTGTTTTTTGTTTTCCCTTATTTCATTTTTAATGCATTGCTGGCGTGAACACCTTTGAGTGTCTTCCCCGTTTCTGAGTTTCAAAAAAAATGTGTAGAGAATGACAGTAGCAGAAATGATAATGGTACGGTAGATGTGTATTATACACAAAAAGATCGGATTTCGGAACGACACAATCATGAGGAAAGTTGGTGTAGCTCCGACAGAGGATAAGATGAGAAGAAACGCTCGAGATGGTTTTGCTATATGCAAAGGAGGTCGGCTCACCAGGTAGAAGATGCGAGATTTGGAATGTTGAGCCGGCTAAGAGAGGGGGAGGAAGGCTCAAGAAGTGTTGGAAGGAGACTATCCAGAGGGATTTTAGTTATTTGGATTTGAGCCCGAAAATGACCCAAGATAGATTTGAATGGAGGCAATGAATCTATGTAGCCGACCCAAGATAATCTGAATGGAGACAAAGAATCCATGTAGCCGATCCTACTTAATGTGGGAAAAAACTTTGTTGTTGTTGTTGTTGAACCTTCTTCTTAAGGAGCAGGAGAAACCATGAGAGAAAGCCACAAAGGGTTATTTCTTCTCTTATGTTTCTCACAGATAGTGTTGCAATAGTCAACCGACTATCCCGAATAGTCGGTCCGACTATGCGGTTCGGGGGGGTCCCCGACTGAACAGACCTCCAGTCGGTCAATAGTCAGCCCAACCGAATAGTCGACCGACTGGCCCGACTATTAGGTCGACTGGAGTTTGACTTTTGATATTTTTATTTTTTTGTTTTGAATTTTCAGTTTTTATGGGTTACATTTTACCACGGTATCACAACAAATGTAAAATTCTATATATCTATTATATTGATTGGTACTTTTACCTTGGATTCATGTTAACTAATGACCATATATGTATAAAAATATAAGAATATATGTATCATAAACAATTTTTATATTAAAAAAATACAAAATCGAATAATTTCGAATAGTTATCCGAATACCGATTATTCTCTATTCAGTGACCCCTCTGACTGAATACTGAACACCGTCTTCTACAACACTACTCACAGAGTACATGAGGTGTCAGACTCTTTATATAGCCTCACCAACATTGTAGAGTCCCGCCAACAAGCAATATGCGGCTAGAAAGAGTAGTATAATTGGATGTAGGAGAGACCCAATTACCCGTTTTGTACATATTCTAATACTTGTAGATGATCATTTTTTTGTGATGGTGCGACCGTGGCGGTTCACTGCTTCCTGGTTACACTGAAGTCTCCTGATTTGATGTCAAGCTTTTGTGACAATCCAGAAGGTGCTCTCCCAGGCGATGGAGGTAGTTGCGGTGGTTTTTGACGGCCTCCAATCGAGGGAGCAGTTTGAGCTTGTAGTGACTTGTACTTGGATCTCTAGATTGACCGCAAGGTATTTCTACTGGAGGCGGTCGTCCTTCTGACAACTGTGGAGGAAGTGGGGGGTGAAGAGGGTGAAGGTGGAAAGGAGTCATTGGGAAGCACAACGGTTGGTATAGAAGACGAGGGCCATCGTTCTACCATCCTTGGTAATTGAGTAGTCCAATGTTGAGTAGTTCGGGGTTGGGTTTCTGAGGGTTGAACGGTCGGGGGCTGAGTTGTCGGGAGCTGTGCAATCGACTGGAGGAAGATTGAGGTCTGAAAGGAGGTGGCTTGGGAGGTGAGGGGTATGAAGGAGGGAGTTGTGGAGAAGGAACAGGAGAGGGTGATAGAGGTGCTTCAACAAAAGAGGTATAGAAGGGGGAGATGGCTTGAGAGGTGAGGGGATCAGAGGTTTGATGGTTGGAATCCTAATAGGGTGGGGATGTGGAGGCCCCTAAGGGACTGAGTGTTAAAGTGCATGGGGGTTGTTTTGGCAGGGGCAACCCCCATGGTTAGGGAATGGGGGTTGAATCATGGAACGTTCGGAGTTTGGAGAATCTGGACAAAAGGAGGGTGGTAGGAAGATGTAGTTATTCTATAAGGAGACGAGGTTGGAGAGCCGGGGCCATTTTTTATGGAGATCAATGACCCATGCTCATCTTTTGGAATTTCGAAAGGTCCCTTCGATTGGGGCATCACGAGGTATTGCAATGGGGTCGAATGTTGATTACTCGGAGGTGGTAGAAACTCCTTTTCCTATGGTGCTCCAAAGGTAGTCAGATGGTGGACGATTCTTGTTCACTTCGATGTATGGCCCATCGGGGGCCATGGCTATTGTCGATACGAGGGGATTTGTGAGTAGTGCATGGCCATTTCCCATACGTTCGATGGTTGGTGAGTGGTTATTTCAATGCCACCTTGTTTGCTGCGGATCGTCCTCGAGCGGGGGAGAATGCGAATCATGACTTCCTGTTGTTTGTAGGGTTTATGGGGGTTATATCATTAGAGGTTTTGGATGCAACAAATCTCTACACCGGATAGGCATCGTCATCGTAACCACGCCTGGACGGTTTCCTTGGTTTTATTGAGCTACATAAGACTTTTGCCATATTATATGTGGTCTCTCTGATCGCACGCCTATTTGTTGGGGTTAGGGTTACTGTGTTGGCAAGATGATTCACTTTGACAATTCTTGGTTGCTTGGGGATGGTTTTAAAGACCAAACGTCTCATTGATTTATGGATCTCTTTGTCACGGGGTCAACTTCTGGGGAGATGAATGTGAAGATGGAGGTGTTACATCGTAAGTTATTAGAATTCTAACTGAAAGTGCGGTTTCAACATGGGGTGAGGAGAGAGAGGGCCCATGTGGATATGACTCGTCTCTATACTCTTGAGGATTCATGGATCTTTTGGAGGAGGAGAATGTGACTGTTGCTTGAGGAGGATACGAAGCATGAGGTGGAGTGGCGACAATGCTCCAAACAGACATGATTGAAGAAGGGGGATGCCAACAATTGTTTCTTTCATACAATGGCCAATGGAAGGAGGCAATGCAACTTGATCCATTCAATTGAGGTGGGGGGAGGTGGTGAAAGGTGATATGGATATTGGGGATGCCGTGTCTAGACACTCTAGTGAGTTAAGTAAGGATATCTTTAATGGGTGGGGGGAAGATGGGCTGGTCGGGGCGTGTTTCAGTTTTCTTGGGATCAATGGTCCAGTTTTGTGAGGCACTTCATCATAGAGGAGGTTTGTGGGGCGATCTTCACGTTGAATGCTGATGGCTTACCTTCTTGATGGGTTTTCAGTCTTCTTCTTTCAGAAGTTCTGGGATTTGATCGTCTGATTATTCTTTGCTTTTCTTACTGTCTAAGAAGGATGTTGTTCGATGGGTGGAAGATCTGTGACTGAGTTATCTAATGCTATCTATCTTTTTGTGGTGAAAGTTCTTGCGAATCGACTCTTTGTGGTCTTGGATTCCGTCGTTCCACATACACGATTTGCATTTATTCCTGATTAACACATGATATACGAGATAGTGATAACTTTGGATATTGTTTTAGTTTGTATGTGTAGGAAGGTGAAGGGGATGCTTTAGAATGTTGACTTTTCCGAGGCTTATGACTTTGTGGATTGCTGCTTTATCTGGGCTTCCCTTTCTTGTTGTGGCTTTCTTGACATGTGGATTGATTGGATGAAGAGGTGTGTCACCATTACATCTTATTTAGTGCTATGCATGTGGGCAGATTTTTGCAATCCTAGCAGGTAGTGCAACAAGGATGTTTGGCCTTGTCACTCTTTGTCATTATGATGGTTGTGCTATCTAAGGTGGTGTTTTGTGTGGTTAGTGGTCAGTTCTTTGATATCTTCATGACTAGGGACATCTATGTGCGACTTCTTTAATATACAGACCATAACATTTTTCATCGAGGGTGATATTAAGGCAGCGAAGGGGGGCTATTGCTATTCTGGTGCTATTTAGGGAGGTGTTGGGCCTACAGATCAATAATGACCAAGTCCGTATTTATTCCTTTTTGATGGAGAAATCAAAGATTGAGGCATTCGTTGGTGCTCTGTGGACCTGGAAGGGATCTTTGCCTATCAATTACTTGGGTCTTCTTTTGGTGGGTTGGTAGTTGAGGCAGATTGATTGGGGAGCAGTGGTTAAGAATATAAAGCATAAAATGGGATTCCCATAGCTGCGGAGATTAGATCAAGCGATTGTGTAGATTGGAGATTTCTGTGGATGTCGTTGGAGAAAAAGGGATTCCCGGAGTCGTGGATTGCTTGCATCAAGCGATGTGTCACTACTGCATCTCATGTTGTGTTGGTCAATGGCAGGCCGGAAGAAGGTTACTTTCAGCCGCAGAGGGGAAATCGGGTAGGGCTGCCTGTTGGCTCCTCTCCTATTTATGTTAGTGGCTCATGCTCTTGTGGTGTTGATGAGATTGGCGGTTGCTGGCGACTGGTGTTATTGCTATACGAGGGATGAGTTATTCATTCCGCTCATGCAATATGCTGGCAATACATTATTATTCCTATGGGTGGAAGCGGAGAGGATTAGACGTGCCTCGCAGGTGATGGACATCTTTAGGGATGTATCCGGGCTTCAAGTCAACATGGATAAGTCGGTGGTGGTCCCTTTCGGCCTCACTGAGCTGGAGTAACGGAACATGACGGAGGTACTGGAGTGCCCGACATCGTCTTTGTCGATTACTTACTTGGGGCTTCCTCTTGTGACGGGGAAGCCAAAGGATAGGGATTGGAGGATTTTGATGGAGAGATTAGAGACGAGATTGGCGGGTTGTGTGAGGCCCTCGGATCCGGGTACTCGTTTATAACACATTCGCAGTATTACATTCCCAAAAGATCGCACAAGTTATATGAAAATAAGGGGAAATTTTTCGCGTTTCTACCATGACATTCACAATTCAAGTAACAACCACAGAACCAACAATAGAATGTGCCACCAAATTTCCATTCATTAATTTCCATATATATATATATCAACTTGTAACAAAAGAGCTGCCGCTGTATACATGTATCCCATAATATACAGAAGAGAAAGAAAGCATTTTACCTCATAAACTGAATAAAAACTGTGCCAAAAGTAACATTACCGTCTGGAATAGTATCGGATATCTGGAATCATCATCCAGCTATTGAGTTGCAGGTTGCTTACTTGCCACACATGAAAGGTACAAGAGACGTCAGCGAGCGCTGGTAAGTTTCGAAACTTATTAAAACAAGCAGATATTTTAAGGTGATTGCAAAAGATGCAAGTAGTGAGGCATAAATACCTAAAAATTATAACTACTTGCTATGAACAAGGTGTTTAAGCTACCCTGAAGAATTGCCCAAGCTTTACCCATTACCTTTCATGTCATATTCTTATACCGTTGGTTAATGACTCATATATATATATATCTATATTAATCTCTTGTTGTTTAGAGATCTTAAATATGTATTTTGATAATGAGGTTTTGTACTGATTCTTGATTCTATTTAAATTCTCAAGTTTAGTGAATAGTCTGTGGTAACTCAGCCATCACCGGTCCCAAGCTCGGGTAAATGAGGAGGGTTGCGTTAGGTAGCCGACAACCAACGTAAAATAGTCGGAGACAACTAACTAAATATATATATATATTAAAAATATTATTTAGGATGTTGCCTCATGACAGTCGGATCTTTTCAACATGAATTTAAGCAAACATACATATTTCGTTGGGGCGTTCCCTACTTGCGACGCGTTGCATCACCCGAATGCAATGAAAAATTGGCAAGGGTTGCTACATCGCAGCTTGGATGTAGTTCAAAATTTGCAAGGGTTCTCGCATGAGGAACGCATGCGGGTAATTAAGCTAGTTCCGCTGCCTCACCGCCCGGATGCTGTCCAAAATTTACAAAGGTTCTCGCATAATGGACGCATGCGAGTAAAGAAGTTAGTCCAAAAGAGATTTCAACGGAAGTTGCGGATTGGTAGTTGGAATATTGGCACTTTGACTGAAAAATTGATGGAGATAGTTGATACGATGGAAATAAGGAAGATTCATATACTACGTCTTCAAGAGACTAAATGGGTTGGAGAGAAAGCAAGGGAGATCGAGAAGACATGCTTTAAACTTTGGTATTCAGGTAAAGATAAGGGTAGAAATGATGTTGGAGTGATTGTTTATAAGGATTTGAAGGATTGTGTGGTTGAGGTGCAAAGATTCAGGGATCGGATTATTTTTCTAAAATTGGTGCTTGAAGAAATTCTGAATATAATCTCAGTTTATGCACCACAAATTGGTTTAGATGAAAGGACTAAACAAGATTTTTGGGAGGATCTAGATAAGATTTTACAAGGAATCCCACAAAGAGAGATGATTTGCATAGGCGGAGATCTTAATGGACATGTGGGAAAAGATGCTTCAGGGTATGCTAGTGTTCATGGAGGACATGGTTTTGGAGATAGAAATGAAGAGGGAAAAGTCATCCTGGATTTTGTAACGACATATGATCTTTTCATAGCAAACACTCTCTTCAAGAAGAGGGAGGAGCATTTAATTACTTATAAGAGTGGGCCAACGAGAACACAGATAGATTACTTTGCATTGAGGAGAAGAGATCAGTTGTTTTGTAAAGACTGTAAAGTAATCTCAGGAGAGAGTTTGACAACCCAACATCGCCTGTTAGTATTGGATGTACAAATAAAAGGGCTGGTAAAGAAAAGGAGGGTTCCTAAGATCACTAGAACTAGATGGTGGAATCTTCCACTGAAGCAATCGAGCTTCAGGGAGAAGGATTTAGAAGATTTATCTTGGGATTATTGTGGAAGTGCAAACGAGATGTAGGAGGAAGTAGCATCTTGTATCCGAAAGGTAGCCAAAGAGATGTTAGGCGAGTCAAAAGGAGGAGTCCCAAGTCAAAAGGACGCTTGGTGGTGGAGTGAAGGGGTGCAAGAGAAGCTAAAAATTAAAAGAGCACGCTTTAAAGCTATGTCTAAGGATAAAACAGAGGAAACTGTCACAAACTACAAAATAGCAAAGAAGGAAGCAAAGAAGGCTGTAAGCGATGCTAAGTCGAAAGCTTATGAAGTTTTGTATAAAAATCTCGACTCTGAGGAGGGTCAGAAGGATATATTCAGGTTGGCCAAAGCAAGAGAAAAAAAGACCAAGGACCTTTTCTCAAGTGAGATGCATTAAGGGCGAGGAAGGTCACGTGCTTGTTACTCAGAAGGATATAGAGATAAGATGGGAGCAGTACTTCTAAAAACTATTCATTGGGGAAGGAAATAGAGAGACCACTTTGGGTGATTTAGCTAGTAGTGAAAGATACTTGAATCGTGCAAGCTATAGACGGATACAAAGAAATGATGTAGAGGGGGCTTTGAAGGTTATGAGACCTGGGAAATGTGTAGGATCGGATGACATCCCTGTAGAAGTATAAAAAGTTTTAGGTGAGCGCGGTTTGACTTGGCTTACGAATCTATTCAATGTTATTTGGCGAAGCAAGAAAATGCCTGAAGATTGGAGGAGGAGTATCGTGGTGCCTCTTTATAAGAATAAAGGAGACATTCAAAATTGTTCAAATTATAGAGGTATCAAGCTGATGAGTCACAACAACAACAACAACAACAAAGCCTTTTCCCACAATTAAGTAGGGTCGGCTACATGGATTTTTCGCCTCCATTCAGATCTATCTTGGGTCAATCTCGGACTTATATCCAAAAAACTAAGATCCCTTCGTATAGTCTCTTTCCAACACTTCTTGGGCCGTCCTCGCCCTCTCTTAGCCGGCTCAACATCCCAACACTCGCATCTCCTAACCGGTGCATCAGTTGACCTTCTTTGCAAATGACCAAACCATCTTAAGCGGTTTTCTCGCATCTTATCCTCGATCGGAGCTACACCAACTTTCTTTCTGATTGCATCATTCCGAATCCGATCTTTACGTGTATGTCCACACATCCATCTTAGCATTTTCATTTCTGCTACAGCCATTCTCTGCACATGTCTATGGTTCACAGGCCAACATTCAGAACCATAAAGCATAGCAGGTCTCACGGCTGCTTTGTAAAACTTTCCTTTAATTTTTAAAGGAATTTTCTTATCACAGAGAACAACGGAGGCTCCTCTCCACTTTAGCCAGCCTGCATTTATTCTATTAGTAATATCTCCATCAATTTCCCCATCATGTTGCAAAATAGATTCCAGATATCTAAAAGAATCTCTCTTCTGAATGTTATCGTCACCAATCTTAACCTCGATTCCTTCACCATTGCTTCCATCAAAGGTGCATTCCATATATTCCGTCTTAGCCGTACTTATACGAAAACCTTTAGTCTCTAATGCATGTCTCCAAACCTCAAGCTTCTCATTTACTCCATCTCTAGTCTCGTCAATAAGCACAATATCATCAGCAAATATCAAGCTGATGAGTCACACTATGAAAATTTGGGAGCGCGTGATCGAGTGAAGGTTGAGGCAAGTTTCCAACGTCAAAGAAAACTAATTCGGATTCATGCCAGGTCGCTCAATTATTGAAGCCATCCATTTACTGAGAACAATGGGGATTTATACAGCTAAAAGGAAGAACCTCTATATGATCTTTATTGATTTGAAGAAGGCTTATGATTCTGTCCCACGAGAGATATTGTGGAGAGTTTTGGAGAAGAGACAAGTGCCTGTCCTATACATTAACCTCATAAAGGACATATATGATACGGCTTTATCTTGTGTAAGGCCCCATCTGGGAAGATTGGCTATTTTGACATCAACATTGGTTTACATCAAGGTTCAGCTTTGAGTCCATTTCTTTTTACTTTGATTATAGATGAGTTGACAAGTCACATTCATGATGAGTTACCTTGGTGTATGTTATTTGCTGATGATATTGTGTTGATTGACGAGATTAGAGATGGAGTAAATGAGAAACTTGAGGTCTAGAGACATGAGTTGGAGAGTAAAGGATTTCGTATAAGTAGGGCTAAGACAGAATATATGGAGTGCACCTTTGATGGAAGCAATGATGAAGGAATTGAGGTGAATATTGTTGTTGATAACATTCAGAAGAGAGATTCTTTTAAATATCTGGGATCTATTTTGCAACATGATCGGGAAATTGTTGGAGATGTTACTAATAGAATAAATGCAGGCTGGCTAAAGTGGAGAGGAGCCTCTGTTGTTCTCTGTGATAAGAAAATCCTTTAAAAATTAAAGGAAAGTATTACAAAGCAACCGTGAGATCTGCTATGCTCTATGGATCTGAATGTTGGCATGTGAACCATAGACATGTGCAGAGAATGGCTGTAGCAGAAATGAAAATGCTAAGGTGGATGTGTGGACACATACGTAAAGGTCGGATTCGGAATGATGCAATCAGAAAGAAAGTTGGTGTTGCTCCGATCGAGGATAAGTGTAAAGCCTTGAACTTGGTCCCTTTCGGATCCTATATCATACTCGTTAAGAGGAAACCAACGGAATTTGTTTCGTATGAATCGGACTTCGTTTGGAATTGTTTTGATTTTCGGAAGAAAGAGAAGTAAAGAGGTTTAAGACGCCATTAACCCATAATGACCGTCATTAAGATTAAATAAACATGATTAAAGAAACTAATGACAGATTGAAAACCACTATTGACCATTAGCGAATACTAATCAATAGTTAGCAAAAGATAAGCATTACTGCAAAAGTTAAATCGTGATTAGTGAAAGTTAATCACGATTAGCGTTAATTAAGCGTCACTAGCGAATCTAGAATCCTCTAGAATGTTCTAACTTAAGCCTCAAGTTTCGGATTAGTTTTGGCAAAAACCATAGGTCAAAACCATGGGCCGCTAATCGCGGTTAATGGCTAAACCATGGTTTACTAACCATGGTTAGCGGTTTTCTGGAGCATATAAATACCCCCCTACCCATTCATTATCAACGATTTCCACTACCACCACCACCACCCCAAGGGTTAGGGTTGAGAGGTCGGGAGGAGAAGTGGGAGGCGGGGAAAGAGCGTTAGCGAAACGCTGCCGGGAGAATGAAGAGGAGGAAGGTATGATCCTCTCTTAATTGTTTCGTAAACTAGGCTTTCAATTCATCATCTTTTCTTCCAAGTTTTATTCTTGATTTATCTTTCTTTCCGATCCGTTTCCTATTGTGGTTTGAGGAGAAATCTGTGTAACACCCTACTTAGGTGCGGGCGACTATGTATATCAGTGAACTCTGTGATTCGTCACACATTCACTCACTTAAGATGCGTGGTGTCTACCGATTCTCCATTACTTATTGCTCTTTCTTTTCCGCTTTTATAGTTATTTTGACGGAGAAATCCGTGTAATACCCTAGTAGGTGCGGGCGGCTATGTACGTCAGTGAAACCTGTGATTCGTCACACATTCACTCACCTAAGACGCGTGGTGTCTACCGATTCTCCATCGCTTGTAGTTTGATCATATTCTTTCTGTTTCGTTGTTGTTTTCCTCTCGATTGATTTTATAAGGGGAAACTTTACCGAAATTTTCTGAGAAATGTGTCCCGATATAAGGGGAAATTATGCCGAAATTTTCTTAGAAATATCACCCCGTATAATGGGAAGCTCTGCCGAAATTTCAAGAGAAAATATGTTCTTCGCGTTCTTCGTGTGTTCTTCGCGTTCTTCGTGTGTTCTTCACGTTCTTCGTGTTCTTCGTTCGTTCTTTGCGTTCTTGGCACGTTCTTAGTGTTTTTGATATGAAAATGAAATTCGATCGTTTCAGGAGCCATAAATCATGCTTTTGAAAGAGAATCGCGATAAAGAACTGTATATAAGAGATAGCTCGATTAGGTAACGAAATCCTTCCTTTTGCTGTTGGGTTTTCATATGAGATCGTTGAAATTTCTGATTTTAGTTTGTTTGCTACGAAGAACCCTAATTTGACTATTTTTGAGAAAATATGAAAAGTTGCTTTATGATTTCAGCTAAAATAAGGTCTAAGCATCGAATTGATGCAGTGGCTTGGAAAGTTAGGGTTTGGAAGTTAAAATGAGCATAATTATGAGTATATAAATATATGAACTAATATATGTGTAAGTCTATATTCAGTATTTTATAGTTATGCAAATATAAGGCTGAATTGAGGAATTACATCATGGGAATAGATATTTGTTGGTTTGGATCGTGAAAAAGATCATGTGTTATGTTAAGAAATGATTGGGAGTAGAACTAAAGATCGGGTATGCAACCTGTAGGTTTGTCGGAAGGAACCCGTATTAGTGCGACCCTACGTAGGTGGTACACGGTTGCCTTGTTTTGATAAGTGCGCACGAAATAAATGATTTGCAACGCGTGGTACCGGATGCCAATATATTTGGGTTGAACAACGGAAGATGTGGTCGTGCCATGTGGAGGCACGGGTGGTTCAATAGCAGCTGGATCACGATAACATGTATTTAAAGCCGCTAGGTTATGTGATTAAAGGTTAGCCTGAGGTTTTAAGCAACTGGGTCCTCAAGGACAGTATACTCCTTTGTGTTTCAGGCTGAGGGTTTGAAACTCTGATTAATAAAAGAAAAGGAAAATTGTCAGGGTAGTATTGGAGGATTGGTTGAGGCGACGTGCGGCAACATAAGCTCACCAGATCAACACAATCTCCAATCTCGAAGTATCCACAGCTTCGGAGTCCAAAAATGGTGGGGTTCCCCTAGACTAATCCCTGATGTAGAATAGAAATGAATATTTCTTAAATTAATGAGAAGGAATGTAACTTTTAATGACAACAAGTTTTGCAAAATTACACAGTTTGTTTACTTTTCTCTTCTTCGTTACTTAGCACTAGCTAATTGTTATCCTATGATTTATTGGAAAACCCAACAGGTGTCAATGAGCCATCGCAAGGACTTTAGCCATCCAATCAGCCAAAGTAGCTTTACTCTATAAGGTAGTTAGTAATATTTCTATGTATTTCCTTCCAGCTGACGTACATGTAAAGGGTTGTAGTCGGACAATGGATCATGTAAACTTTATTTTGTGAATGGAAAAGTATTAAATACTTCTTTTTGAGTATTTTTATTTGCAGTTTGTTTCTAAGTGTTAGTTGTGATTACTGGATAAATTATTGCTGAGTAACCAGATCCAGATATGGGAGGATCCGACGGCCCGGAATTAGGGTCGCAACAATAAGATGCGAAAAACCGCTTAAGATGGTTTGGTCATCTGCAAAGAAGATCAACTGATGCACCAGTTAGGAGATGCGAGTGTTGGGATGTTGAGCCGGCTAAAAGAGGGTGGGGACGACCCAAAAGTGTTGGAAAGAGACTATACGAAGGGATCTTTATTTTGTGGATATAAGCCCGAAATTGACCCAAGATAGATCTGAATGGAGGCGAAGAATCCATGTAACCGACCCTACTTAATTGTGGGAAAAGGCTTTGTTGTTGTAGTGAATAGTCTGTGGTCTTGGTCTATGTATAACCTCATACTATGACTCTAAGGCATGAATGGTACCTTAGGGTTGGGGTGCCTCCGTAGGCATGCGGTGGAGTATAATGCATCCTAACTAAGTTCCCAACACGTCCACTAATTTGTCTAATACTCGGAGTAGTAGCTCTAGTCACATTCCTTTATAATCCATTCATCCTCAATGGTAACCCCTCCTATCTTCAATTGCAACCGTTTCAGATGTAACCCTAGATGATTCAGATGTAGTCATAGAGGATTTATATGTATCATCGTCAAGCCTATTTGCGGGAAAATAATCAAAACTCAAGCGGTGAGGTAGTCTCCTAGGGAAACTCTTCCGTCTCACCCTTTAATTGGAAGTGCGGTCCAATAGAGGGAAAGGTCTATTCCAAAATTATGCCCCAGATATGGGTGAGAGAGACTTCCTGGAAAAGTCACTATAGAAACCGACCTGACTAGTACGGGTAAATGAACTCGTACGAAAAAACTAAAACTGAGGATCCCCGCATGGGTATCCTAAAGTAGAGGGTCAACGGAGCTGGTCAAAAGTACGGATCCCAACAAGGCGTAAAAACAGTGCGAGCTCGCGTAAAAACCGTGAAAAGATTGGAATCCTAGACCCGCGCACTTGACGGCCGTTGCCCCAACTGGGTCCTATCTCCCGTCCTGTTAGAAGAGAGGAGTCTTCGTTATGATCATAAGAAAACCCTAGGCTCTCTTATATAGGGAGAGGCCTTAAGGGTAAATTACATGGACGTCTAAATAGAAGAGAGAAATAGAAACAAGGTACATAAACATATAATAATAATAGGAACTATCTCTACACTCCCCCTCAAGGTGGAGCATAGATGTCGATCATGCTCAGCTTGGATGAACATCTCTGGAAAGGTCCTCTGAGCAATGGCTTGGTGAATACATCGGCAGTCTGATCTCCTGAGCTAACATGGGCCGTGGATATCAATCCTCTCTGGATCAAGTCCCTAGTGTAGTGGCAGTCAACTTCAATATGCTTGGTCCTCTCATGAAAAGCTGGATTGTTGGCAATGAACAATGCTGCCTGATTGTCACACTGAAGCTTCATAGGTAGAGGTACTGCTACATGTAGATCTTCTAATACGGAGCGAACCCACATCATTTCCGTGCTGGCTTGGGCCATTGCCCTGTATTCGGATTCTGCACTAGATCTTGCCACCACCGTTTGTTTCTTGCTTTTCCAAAAACCAGAGAGCCTCCAACAAAGACTGCAAACCCTGAGGTTGATTTTCTATCCTTAGGACATCCTGCATAATCTGCGTCTGCACACGCTGAGATGGATAAGTCTGCACCCTTTCTGAATAGTAGCCCTAATCCAGGAGTAGACTTCAGATACCTCAGTATCATGTGTATAGCATCCATGTGAACCTGTCTGGGCTGCTCCATAAACTGACTCACCCGGCTAACTGCAAATGCAATGTCTGGACGGGTTATAGTAATGTAGAGGAGTTTTCCCACCATCTCTCTATATCTCCTCTTATCCACTTCGTCAGTATCATCATCATATAGCTTCATGCTGGGGTCCATGGGGATGCTTGATGGTTGGCACCCATTCATACCAGTCTCAACCAGGAAGTCTGTAATGTACTTCCGTTGTGTCATCACCAAACCATGTGCATTCCTAGCAAATTCCAACCCCAGAAAATATCTTAGGGTTCCAAGATCCTTTGTAACAAACTGACGACCTAGGAATGCCTTCGCCCTTGCTATGCCCTGAATATCATCTCCTGTAACAAGAATATCATCCACATAGACCATTATGACAACCGTACCTGCCGAGGACTTCTGGACAAACAACGAATGGTCAGCATTGGACCTCTTGAATCCCTGGTGCTCAATTAGGTTGGACAGTTTCTGGAACCATGCTCGTGGACTCTGTTTCAGTCCATATATAGCCTTGTGAAGTCTACATACCATATGCGTCTCCCCCTCAGCAGTAAACCCGGGTGGCTGCTGCATGTAGACTTCCTCCTGTAAGTCCCCGTACAAAAATGCATTCTTGACATCCAGCTGATAAATGCTCCAGTCACGGACTACTGCAACAGACAGGAGGATACGCAGAGTCGAGTGTCTCGCCACTGGAGAGAATGTATCCATGTAATCAACGCCATATGTCTGTGTAAATCCCCGGGCGACTAAACGTGCTTTGTATCTATCCAATGTGCCATCTGCATGGTATTTGACTGTGAAGACCCATTTGCAGCTTACAACTGATGCATCAGGAGGTGCAGGGACCAAAGACCATGTGCCACGGGACTGCAAGGCCCCCATTTCTTCTTCCATAGCCAGTCTCCAACATTCACTCTTCAAGGCTTCCTGGTAAGTCCGTGGTATGTCCACGGAAGATAAAGCAGTAGCAAACTTCTGGAAATCGCCTGTGAGTCGGTGGAAGGAAACCTGTGAAGCAATGGGGTAGGATGCACACTGTCGTCTCTGTTTCCGAATAGCAATCGGAACATCCAGATCATCATCGGGGTCCACCTGTAAAGAGTCATCCTGCATATGGTCCGAACCTGACCCGTCAGTAGAAACATCATCTGAACATACCTGAGGCTCAGTGATTGGCTGATCTGCTGTCTGAGCGGGACCTGACCGACGCGTATAGTGGTTAGGAAATGGTGATATGATTCTCCGTGGAATGGGTGGGGGTGGAGGTGGAGGTGGTGGTGGCGGTGCTGGCATAGGAACTGACACATGAGACGAGTCAGGTGTAAGACAGGTAGGTGGCGGTGGAACCAAAATATCATCAGCGGTGGTGGATGGTACCATTCTGTCCCCGGCTGGCGAGAAAAACATGACCGACTCGAAGAAGGTGACATCCGTACTAACGAAGTACCTGTTGGTAGTAGGATCATAACACCGGTATCCCTTCTGGGTTCTTGAATACCCAACGAAGACGCACTTGACAGCTCTTGGAGAGAGCTTGTCAAGTCCAGGAGACAAACGATGAACAAACGCCACAGCACCAAAGACACGAGGTGGCAGTGAGAAGAGCCCTTTGTCTGGAAAAATAAGAGAGATGGGTATCTTCTCTCCAAGTACAGAGGACGGCATTCTATTGACCAGATAGCATGCAGTAAGAACAGCATCCCCCCAGAAGGAAATAGGAGCACAACTTTGAATCAATAAGGTACGAGTGATATCCAAGAGATGGCGATGCTTTCTTTCCGCCACACCATTTTGTTGGGATGTGTATGCACAGGTGGTTTGATGAATAATTCCCTTTAATGACAGAAATCGAGAAAGAGAACGTGTACAAAATTCCAGGGCATTATCCGTCCGAACATATTTGACTAAAGAAAAAACATTCTGCACTTCATTAATCAAACTTTTAATAACATCTCCTGCTTCAGACTTATTCTTCAGAAGAAAAACCCAAGAGACACGAGAAAAGTCATCTACTACCACAAGATAGAACCTGTGTCCCTGGTGATCGGGAACACGACTCGGACCCCATATATCTATATGTAACAACTCGAAAGGGGAGCTACTGCTCCGACTCTGACGACCTGGAAAGCTCGACCTGTGATGCTTTCCTAACTGACAAGTTTCACAACGAAACGACGAACTTGGGGAGATCTGGGGCAGAAGATGGCGCATCTTCTGGAGCGGAAGGTGACCAAACCGAAGATGCCAAATGTAAGGTGAGACTGGACCAGCAGAGTGAGCGGAGATGCCAGCATAGGATTCCCGGACCAACCGATATAGACCGTTCTGCTCAGAGCCACAACCAATCACCTTGCCCGTGAGTATGTCCTGAAAAATGAGAGAAGACGGGTCAAATATAGCTCGACAATTCAAATCCTTTGTAATCTGACTAATAGACAGCAAATTCAGTGAGAATTCAGGGGCATGTAAAACATTCTGTAGCTGCATAGCGGAGGTTAAGAAAACCTCCCCCTGACCAACAAGGGGTGAGTGGGAACCATCTGCTATCTGCACTGAGCGACCTGGAGAAATAGCCCTGTAGGCCTGTAATCTACCTCTATCTCGACACAGATGATGTGTAGCTCCTGAATCTATAACCCAGTCAGATATATCATGTGAAGGTATGATAGCTGATGATCTACCTGAGGAACTGGCAGCGGCGGAAGAACTGGCTGAGGCTGTGGTAGCAATATCAGAAGAGCTACCAGATGAATCACCAGAAGACTGTGGCATAATATCACGGAGACGGGCCACGAGTTCGTCAAATCTATGATCTGCAGCAGACGGTAAAGGAGACTGTGAATGCTCTGCAACCCGTGCAGATGCTGGGAACCCATGCTTTGAGTAGCATGTCTCCTCTGAGTGTCCAGTTCTGTGACAATATGAGCACGTCTGACTAGGTCGACCGCCTCTTCCCTGAGAGCCACGGCCACGTCCACGACCACGCCAAGAAGGTGGTCCACCTCTCCCACGTGAAGCTGCCATCGCAGATGGAGGTGGAGTAGAAGAGCTGGAAGAAATTGGGATACGACTGAGCCTCCTGTATACATCCTCCACTGGAGGAATGACTGCATCTGCTAAGATCTGTGACCGTGCAGCATCATACTCAGGGTCGAGGGCAGCAAGTAGAACACCCACCATGGTGGCGTTCCGGAACGTCTTCTGCTGCTCTGGAGTAGCAGTCAGAGGAATGGTACTGTAGAGCTTCTCGAACATCCCTCTTAGGGATGTGTATAGAGAGTGGAGAGGTCTGCCGGCCTGCTTCATGGTAAAGATGTCATGCTGAAGCTGCAACATCTTTGTCTCATTTCGCACCTGCGAATATGTAGCAGCAAGAATGTCCCACATCGCCTTAGCAGTGGGCTGATGGAGAACATCATTTGCTATCTCCACGGTCAACGTGCCAGACAACCATACTTTTGCGTAAGCATCATCGGCCTCCCATAAGGCATAGATCCCTGTCTTCTCCGCAGGCTCATCCTCGGTAAGAATGTGTTTCTTACCATTTGATTTCAGGAGGCTCATAAACTGCATGGCCCATAACTCATAGTTAGACCCGTCCATTTTTACTATCGGCGCAGGACCTTTGAATGCGCCGGTGGAGGGCAAATCGACTTTCGATTCTGACATACTGCCGCAGGAAGAAGACGAGGGGAGAATAGACAATGTGATGAATGTCTACACCAACTGCATCAGATTTGAGTACGTGTGTAGACTTTCACGCACTCAAATCCATAAACCGGAGGAAGAGGGGCATAGGGCACGCCGCCAAGGAAGCTTACAGCCCTTGAAACGTCTCGAGAACAACGCCTATGGAGTGCTGGAGACCACTGGAACCTTACAGCGGCAGTGGGGGGGTGCCGCTGGGGGTACGGGTGCCGCTGGGGCGGCAGTAGGCGGCAGGGAGGGGTGCCGCTAGGGCTCCGGTGGCTGTGGGCGGCAGAGGGGGGGTTGCCGCTGAGGCTAGGGCGCCGCTGGCAGGCGCAGGAGGCGGCTGCTGTGGCCGCTGGAGGCGCTGGAGGCGCAGGAGGCAACCGCTGTGCGGCTGTGAGCCGCTGGAGAGGTGCAGCGGTGGGCTGCTGTGCGGCTGGAGCCGCGGGAGGCGCAGATGGGGCGGCGGCGAGACGAGAGAGAGCGAAGGGAGAAGGGGCGGCGGGTGGGGAAGGGAAAGAGCCCTAAGGCGGCTCTGATACCATGTTAGAAGAGAGGAGTCTTCGTTATGATCATAAGAAAACCCTAGGCTCTCTTATATAGGGAGAGGCCTTAAGGGTAAATTACATGGACGTCTAAATAGAAGAGAGAAATAGAAATAAGGTACATAAACATATAATAATAATAGGAACTATC
The DNA here is from genome assembly GCA_037367405.1 of Ottelia alismoides. Taxonomy (NCBI): domain Eukaryota; kingdom Viridiplantae; phylum Streptophyta; class Magnoliopsida; order Alismatales; family Hydrocharitaceae; genus Ottelia; species Ottelia alismoides. Next base: position 961,251 of record JAZKJV010001698.1, on the reverse strand, counting down.
TCTACACGTCCAGTTGAGAGTCACCGCGCTCTCGCACGGGTCAGATGTAAGGGTACCATGACCGGTACTGTTAATTGTCATTACTAATTCTCTATCATATTTACTTACTTGATTACTCATCATTTTCAACCTCTTCTGCAGATAACTTTTCAGGTCTAGGTATTTTGTCATAGCTTATCTTTAGTGATATAGACCAATAGTAGATTACACTCATGGATCAATTGATTGAAGATTATTATTCCTAATGATTTTAGGAAATCATTTATTTTTTCATAAGAGGATAATATTAATATTTTAATATTTGTATTTAAACGCTCTTCAATAAGATCATGAGATTAGAAGCCAATTTAGTGATATGAGATTGAATTTAGTTTGCATGTTAATCACTGAATCTATAGTCAAAAGGTTGATATTTCTGAATTAAGTTGATCCAAAACCTTGTATATATTGTAAGGATCACACTTTTCTTAATAAGCAATGTGAAAAAAAGAGTAAAGACAAGAAATCACTTTAGTGTAAAGAATACCATGGACATGAATTGAATATTTAAAACTTGAGGAAGTTGTAATTGAAATATGTATCTTCTAAACAGGAAACAGCACGAGTCTTAAAAGTAGTACAGAGCCCAATCAATTTAACCATCCGAACAATAATAAATTGATGGTAATATTATTTAGTATTAAATTACTTTCCAACTTTTTTTAATATAATTTGTAGTCTGAAATGAGACCGATCTCATACTAATCCATCCAACTTTTCTCGTCTATTAAGCCTATAATATGTAACTAATTACTCATTACCATTTTGTTTTCTGATCATTTTCCTTAGCATTCTATATATCAGATATTGTATTAAACCATAAAAAATAAATTGATCCTTAAACTGTCCATGTACAATGGCAACACTTGGAATCCCAACTATTACATGCAATATAATTGAAAGTGGCATGCATAAACACTTGAGACAAAATAAGTTGCTCCTCCACATATATCCAGGCCTTATCAAAGCACAAACATCAATTGAGCTCTATAGATATAGCTATGCATGGGCAGATTATCATCTTATATATACATGTATATATGTATATATAATATTCTATGGTTATGCAAAATTTAGCTATTCTTTAAATTTGCAGAAACGAATAACAGAATTATAACCAGCTCATAATTTGAACCCATCAACATCTTAATTTCATTTTACAGTTTCTGTACAACCTAATTAGCAGGTAACCAAAATGTATAAAGAATGGCTGAGAACATGATACAGTATGTCAATATTATATGCCCATCAGAACAACCTTCTCATTCCAAGCATTATTTTAAAGCAACATGTAGATTTGCAGATTTATACCAATTCCTAGCATTAATTTCTTGATGTATTCATCCCAACCAATGAAAATGAAAAGGTCACATGTATCGCAGCAATAATGGGGTTTAATTATATCTTGATCTCTAATTTTATGATATCCAACATGCATGTAGCTCCCATTTGAGAAGAAGAGCAACAAGAATGAGTTTTAAGAGTTGTTCATGCGTGGCAGCAAAAGGAGGGAATGCGATTGTACCTTTATATTCTTCAAGATTGGGGGAATTTAGAGCTTCAACAGCACCAATAGCTGCTGTAGCAGCAGATCAGCAACATGAAGAGTTTGGAGATGGATCTTTGATTGGAGTTGGAAGAGAAGAAGAGAGAACTGGGGCTGCTGGAATTGGCTCCTCCGTAGTTGGAATTTGGGGAAAATGGGGAAATATAATAGGAAGAAAGGAAGATGGGAGGGATTCGAGGGAAGCTTCCTATATCTATTCTTATTGACATCATCCATGACATCAGCATGTTGACATCAGCATGCTGATGTCATAATCCCCCTCCTTTTTTTAAAACTACAACATAATAGAGTTAATAATTTTTTTTTCATTTTTTTAATTCTACTTTTTATTTGATATACAAAAGTTGACCGTATTCATGCCTCGGGCTTAGGATTTCGACGTGAAATATCTCAATTTGATCATTTCTGAACGACGATCAATATGAGAATAATATTGATATACTTTTGATCGGTTTTGCATCCCCGAAATTTTCGAGATACGGTTTCGGTATATTGTTAAATTTTGCAGTTGTAAAATATCAAACGATTTCTGATTGACGAACGGTCGATTCCGTTGGTCTTATTTCTTCGAATCAGATTTTATGCCAGTCTCGGTTTGTTTTACGGTTTCCAAATTTTCACCGCGGCTTTTCTGTAGCACGTATTACGATGCAATCGACTTTTGATCGATTGTGACCGAACGACTTTTAATTTATAATTAATTGGTTGATTTAGGTTATTTAATGCTGTCTGATAACTTTATTGGGTTAAAGGGACTCTATTTTTTGAGAAACAGTGGGATGAGCCTCCTTTAGAGGGCCATCCAAAAAATATATTAATTATAAAAAAATATTTACAAACTCCAGTCCTCCAAGAGGGCTCCAGCATGCCCAAGTACATTTTCAGGATAGAACCTAGATCCATAAAAAATCGCACTATTTCTGCCCAACCAGATGCACCATAACAACGCACACATTTTCAGTCTATCGCTCTCTGAACCACTCCTCCTGCACGAGTCCCAAAAGCATGTCTTGCTACTCCAATCGAGACCCGTGATTGCCGCTCTCTGCCAAACATCAACCGAACTAGGGCATTCGAAGAAAAGGTGGTTTACATCCTCTGCCGCGCAACCCCACCTACAACATTCTTCCACAGCTCCGGGGAAGAGCCTTGCTCTCCTCGTTGCTGTCAAAATTCTTTCCCTCCTCAGAAGCCAGAGGAAAACCTTAATTCTGATAGTAATCCGCCAGGACCAGAGCATACTACAATCTCCAGAGATCACAGGATCCACATTGGAGGCCTGGGCAGTCAAAGATCTGTACGCATTCCAAACTGAGAAGGAGCCGTCCTGCCATCCCTAAGCGTCACGACCCGTCGTCGGCCCCTCGCGACTGGAAAGCTGACCAGACAGACACAAACTCGTCCAATCTCTGATCCGACAATTCCGTCACGAAGGTAGGAGTCCAAGACCTGTCTCCCTACACCTCAGCCACAATCGCATCCTTATTTGAAGCCAACGCAAACAATCTCCGGTAACGATTGCAGAAAGTACCACCGTCTGTCCAGTTGTCCCTCCAGAAATGAAATAAGTGACCGTCCCCAAGCACAGGCCGCAAGACCCGTGGCAGATCCGGCAAGACCGAACAAATCCCTCTCCAAAAAATGGTTCCTGCCCCCCCGTCGACTGTCTGGACCGTCAGACTGGAAGAAACACCATAGATCGCCCGGATAAGAATGAAGCACAGATCACCACCGGACCCCCAGATCTTCAGCACCCACTTAGCTAGTGGCGCTATATTCATAACTCCCAGATTCAGAACACCCAAGCCGCCCTCTCTGGTAGGCTTAGAAATCGATGACCAATGAACCAAAGCCAATCCCTTGTCACTCTAAGATGACGACCAGAAAAACCTACGCATTAAAGACTCCAGCTTGGACTGGATTCCCACAGGCAGGGTCCTCGTGGACAAGAAGAAAATCGGGATGGTTGAGAGGACAACCTTAGTCAGAACCAGGTGACCACCCCTAGATACGAGCACAACCTTTCACCTCGTTAACTTTTTCTCCAACTTCTCAACCAACGACAACCAGTCGACCTGACGTAGTCTCCCCGTCATAAGGGGCAGACCCAGGTAGGAAACAAGCAAAGCCTTCACCTGCGTATCCAAAATCACACTACAAGTCTTCGAATCCGAATCCGTCAAGTTAAAGGGCACAAATGCCGACTTGGCGCCATTCATCCTCAAACCCGAGAGATCACCAAATATATCAAGCACCGCCTTTACTGCTCTGCACTCCTCAATGCCCCTTCCACAAAAAAAGTGTATTGTCCGTATACTGCCGAAGAGGAACTGAAAAGCCTTCTCTGGAGAATCCTCTGAAAAAATCGCCCTCCTCCGCCACCCTGAACATGACCACCAAAGCATCAACCGCCAGGACGAATAATAGAGGGGGCAGAGGACATCCTTGCCTCACACCCCTCTGCGGCTGGAAGAAGCCACCCTCTGCTTCCCATTTACCAAGATCGACATCGAAGCGGTAGTGATGCATCTTTTCATCCAATCTATCCAGAAATCTGGGAAGCTTCTCTGCACCAAAGAGGCCCAAATGAATTTCCAACACATACTGTCATACACCTTTGAGAAATCAACCTTCCAAAGAAAACTTGTGACTCCTCTCCTCTTCCAATCGTCAGCCATCTCTGAAGCCTTAACCACCCCATCCAGGAGCTGACACCCAGGAATAAATGCGGATTGAAGCGGAAGGACAGGGTCATCCAGCACACTGCGAAGCCGGTTTGCCAACACCTTGGCCAGTATGAGATAAATCGTGTTCGACAAGGCAATGGGACGGAAATCCCCAACTCTGACAGCCCCTTCACTCTTCGGCAACAAGAACAACAATGCTCTATTAATCTTCTCCAGCCCCCTGTTCTCCCCCCTAAACTCGTTCATCATGGCCATGGCATCCTCTTCCACCACTCCCCAGAACTCCCTAAAGAAACAGACCGGGAAGCCATCCGGCCCTGGGCAACCATTAGTTTTGAGATCAAAGATCGCTTTACGGACCTCCAATCTTGAAAACTCCGCCACGAGTAACTGCGGCTGCATATCCGTCAGACACTTAGAACCTCTCCCTAATCAGGTAACCCCTGTAGATGGCAGACACCTACTGAAGTCCCGAAAATGTTCCCCCAACGCTCGCCCGATCTCCCTATGACCACGAATAGTACCATCATCTATTCTGATCCCATGAATCATATTTCTCCTTCTCCTTCCACTTGCCACCGCATGGAAGAAGCGAATGTTTGCGTCCCCCTCTTTAACCCATTTCTGCCTGGACCGCTGTCTCCACTCTATCTCTTTGCGTCTGTCCTCCTCAATCACCGCCTTATGCGAAGCCGCAAGCGCAATCCTTTCATCATTGCTCAACTCACGAGAGTCCTCCAGACAATCCAGCCTCGCAACATCTGCCACTGCCCCCTCACGTCTCTCTGCTCTGCTCCTCTTTATCTCTACACTGTAGGCCTTCAGTCTTTCGCGCATTAGCTTTAATTTCCCGGCCTGCTTCTGCGTTGTCGATCCCTCCACCCTTAAGGAGCCCCAAAACTGAGAAACCAAGTCCCTGAAGCCATCTTCCAAAAGCCAGCACCTCTCGAATCTGAACATCGTTCGGGGGATCACCCCCTACCTGAATCCCAGCAAATGGGTGTGTGATCTGACCACGATCTAGGAAGAGCCGTAGCCACCGCAAGAGGGAACCTCTCCAACATCTCAGGAGAAATAAAAAATCTATCTAGTCTCGAACGCGCAGAGGAACTACGCCGGGTGAACTTCCTGCTCCCAACATCCACAACCTGTAGCCCCAAACAGCTCACGCAATCAGCAAAGCCGTCCGACCCGGTGTCCCTCCCACCCCTTTGACCCGAGCGATCGTGGGTGAACATAGTAACATTTACATCCCCGCCTATCACCCATGGTGCGCCTGGGAACCGCCCACCAGCCGTGCGCAACTCTTCCCACATGGCCACGTTGCTGACTCCCCCGGGTTCCCCATACATTGAAGAAACCAGAAAACAACCTTCCCCGGATTTGCACTCAAGCAGGACCGTCATAGTCCTGGACTCCAAGTACTCCTCAACAGCTGAAAACATGTCCCCATTCCATGCAAGGACTAGACCGCGAGCACTACCTGCCGAGGCCACCACCCTGAACTCCGACAGCTTTAAGCCCCCAACTGTTCGCCACGAAGTTGGCTCTCAACTCGCCACCTTCGTCTCCTGCAGTAAAGCCACATCTGCATCCCACGACCTTAAGAGTTCTCCCACAACCTTCTTCTTCTCCCTACCCCCCAGCCCCTGCACATTCCAAGAGACAATCTTCATTTGGATCCACTCGGAGGGTTTTTGCTGGGCACAGATTCCCCAAGACATTCCGCAACCCGCATGTGAATGTCCGACTCCGTAGTAACCAGATCTGGGATGCCCCCCTCACTGCTAGGAACTTCCCCATGAGGAGGGCAAGAGGGATCTTCAACATCCGCAAAATGGAAGACGAGGGAGTCTCCCTTGTCCTCCAACTCCCGTTCCAGCCACAACTTAGCTTCAGGCTTGCGGCGCTTACGCGATAGGAGCTCGAGCGGGTCAGCTCGAACCCTCCTGTCGCTTCTCCCTAAAGCCAACCTTCGGTCTCTTCGTTTTCTTTCCGTGGCGAGAATTCGACACTGCATCTTTCGGCTCTGGGCCAGCGAAGCCGCACCCGGAACAAAGGTTTCGCGCAACACGCCATCACCTTGGGAGCTTTCATCTACCACAAGCACCCCCACCGGATATGAAGGGGTCGGAGGCGACGATGGTCCTCCCTCCCCACAGGGGCCGGAGGAAGGGCAACTGGAACGTAGTCACACATCAGTGCACGATCCCCCCCGTCTCTATCAGCGGTGCACCAACATCCATCGACATCCATCCGGACGAGGAGATCGAAGCCTGCACCTCGCAGTCATCTGCACCACATGCTCCTGCGCCAGACACCTCCTCCTGGCCAGAACAAACCAAAGTATGCACAGGGACTCCCGTCCCATTCCCCATCGATGCACTTGAAAAGCCCTAGTCGGATCCCCGAGAGACAGCTGGATCTTGAACATAACCAAACACCTGGCTCGATCCGAGCCCAGCGGCAACCCCATCATCCGGATCCGAGATGGTGGTAACCCGATCCGAGACCGCAGCAAAGCCAGCAGAAGGTCCTCCAAACCCAGTGCAAGGTCCGCTAGACCCAACTGTCAAATCCGGAGAGATTACCACATCCGAATCTTCATTGAAATCCCCGCACAGTCTGCGAAAAACGGCTGCCAAATCCAGAGCAGGATTCGAATCGTCACCAATCAAGGCAGAATGCGTAACGGTCGCCGAAACCCTTGCCTTCCCCTCCAGCGGATCCACGGCCTGGCCCACCCGCAAACCACGCGGTCTTTCAACCGCCTCCTGAGACCCCTACCGGTCCGGCGAGTCCAATCTGTCCGCCAAACACCCCACTACAGAAGAGGACAACCCCTCCACCAGGGCGAGGCGAAGGTGAAACACCACCCTGCCGACCTTGAAGATTTTCACCGGGGGAATCTGACTGCCCACCCCCGACAACGAGGCCACCAAACCGCTGCCCTCACCAGGGTGTAAACCCTATTGGAGTATGGCCTCCACCTCACCGAACTCCCGAAGCACTTTACCGTTTCGAGCCTCCGATACCTAATATGGAGGCCCCCAATCTCCACATGCCATAATCGGAGGAGAAAACAATGCTCCATCACGCAGACGGGGACGGCGCCATCGAACCGATTGAGGGAAAACCGCGTTGCCATTGGATAAGAACTCGCCCATCTCTGCCTGTTCCACCCCTCGAATACACGACGCCGAATCGGACAGCCATACCCCATGCTCGACGCATCCAACCGATCGACCAAGTTCCAGCACCTCCATCACCTTTAACAGATCCTCCTTGGGTCCCTCCGTTATGATAACCCCATCTACCGGGTCCGGAAGGACCCCTTCGATCTCCATATCCACCGCCCCATCACTTACACGCTCTGGGCGACCGGAAGATGCCCTAGGGCAGTCCCTGCAGATGTGCCCCACTCCTTGATATCCATAGCACACCGCCTCCCATAGCAGGCACCTACTCGCAAGGTGCCCTACCCTTCCGCACCTAAAGCACCTCCGACTAGCGAGGAGGCCCAACTTTCCCGCTCTCTCCTTGCCCTTGCCGACCCCATCCCCACGCACCCCAGCCGTGGGGTCTCCATCTCTGGTCAGAGATTGACGCTCCATAGCCTTTCCCCAAACATCCCGGCGCTTCCAAACTCCCTCAGGGATGGTCGCCGGAGGGTGGTTCCCGACACGATCCCTCCAGGAGGTCCCTCTCGAGGCCTCAAGCGACGACTCGCCCTCCGTTCCAAATCTTATGTAGTCGACACCAACAATCGGGTTTGTACGGATCCGGTTGGGGTTTGTACGGATCCAAGAAGGTATCTATGCTCTGTGGAGGTGGGAAGTTGGTGCTGTTGAAGCATGTTCTCTCGACGGTTCCTATCTTTTTCTGCTCCACGAGGGCGTTGCCTGCAGGGGTGCATAATAAGATTGAGGCTTTGATGAGAAGATTCTTTTGGGCCGACAAAAGCCATAGCAAGAAGGGATTTCACTTGGTGGATTGGGCCAAGGTAATGTAAAAAAGGAAGGGTGGCCTGGGTTTACTACGGATGAAAGAGATAAATAAGGCGTTTATGTTAAAGTGGGTTGTCCGGCTGTGGGGGAAGTCAGAGGATTTGGTTTGCTAATTGCCGAGGAAGATCTATGGGCCTTGTCATTGGAGGTACGTCAAGGCGGATGCCCTCATCGCCGTGGAAGGGGGTGGAAGGGGATTATCGCGATTGTTCCTGAGATCTCAACCAAGCTGAGATCGATGCTGAGGGATGGTGCAGGTTTCCGCTTCTGGTTAGATGATTGGACGAGAGATGGTGCTTTAGGGGAGTGATACCCCCGATTGTTGCGGTTGGCAGGCGGCAGTTAGTTGAATGCGCAACAAGTCTTGAACCGTGGAACGTGATCTCCGATGTTCACCTTAGCGTTGTCAGATCAGAGGGTGGATGAGTTCCTTGCGTTGCAGGCAGAACTATTACAGAACGAGTGTCGTCCTCGGGCAGGGATTATTTTATATGGAAGACGAGAGATTTACAGTGAAGAAAACATACCTTTTTTTTGGAGGATGGACAACGATGAAAGATGAGGTTGGGGTAAACATAGGTATGATTTGAGATGTAATATTCCAAATCGTGTCAATGTCTTCCTATAGTTTTTCAGACTGGGGAGGATCCTTTCAAAAGCTCGTCGGGGCCAATTGCTGGGTGTGGAGGATGTTGCTTGCGATAGATGTGAAGCGGCAGTGGAGGACGCATGCCACTTATTTTTCAAATGTCCTTTATCTGAAGAGGTCTGGACTAGGGCCAACTGTTTGTGCAGGTTCTTCGAGGATTGGTTAATGGATGATACGAAAGTCGTTATCCCCAAAAAATCCCGCGACAAACAAACTATTTTTTTCTTCTTTGTTGCAAAATAATTATTGAAAATAATGTGGAGCAAGGGAAATTTTTGCTTCTTATTTACCTGTATAGTGGACATGATCGAATTCAGGGAGGCTACAATTCCCGAGGGTTATTCAATTAATCGACGAAAAATCAATTAAGAAAAAACAGGAATTTCAAAAGTAAACTATCCTCGATTTTTGTGGAAGTATCTTTTTATTTTTTTTATTTTTTTTTAAATTTTTTTATTTTCCGATTTTCAAATTTTTAGTAATTTAAATTTTGCAACTTTTTTTAATTTCAAATAAAGAACAATATGCACAAGATAAGAACTACCCACACCAAACTCTTTTTGAAATTTTCAATTATTTAAAAATGATCAGAAAAAAAAACAGAGAAAATATTTTGGGTTTTAAATACTTTGAAATATTTTTGGGAATTTTTTGTAGAATTTTCAGATGTTTTATTCTATTTTTTTAAAATCAAACAGTGGCAAAAATGAGAAACAATGCACGGCCTGGAGTAATTTGCAACTTAATAATATTTTAATGCTCAGAACTCCTGCAATTATTTTTATGATGAAATGTATGCAAATATCTACGAACATGAACTGAAATCACAATTTTTGGAATTTTGTAGAGTTTTTTATGTTTTTTTATAAGATTTTTGATGTTTTCAAATTTTTTAGGTTTTGATAAGAATTAATACGTGAATTTTGGATAGAAATTAAAAGACAATAAAATACAACTACTCTAATTTTTTTTGGAATTTTTAGAGAAATATTCGATTTTTTTTTTATGAATTTTCGAATTTCAGGAAGAGAAAAAAAAACTGTTTTTTTAAATTTTTTAATAATATCAAATGATGATGAAATGCAATGAAAATTTTACACAATGAAGATGCCCAGAACATGAGTCTAAGTTAATTTTTTTGAGAATTTTTGAGACACAAAAGACATTTATTTCAATATAAAAGATAAGTAATAAATAGTCTGGAAACACACAGGTTTGAAATGTGAATAATTAATGTTTTTGCATCAAATAATTAACAAGAAATAAATAGAAGGTAGAACGTGCAATTTACCAAGTTAGGCGTGCGAAACACGTGATGCTCTAGCTGGAGGGGGCCTCTTCACAATTTGCATAATATCTAGGGGTCTTTTTAGTAATTTTGCCAATTAAAATAGTACACTAGGTTTTTCTTTCTTTCTTCATTCTCATTCAAAAGCACAAGGGGGGCTAAGGGTAATGGAGAGCCGCTGCCTTCTTTCTCTCAAGCCGCGAGGGCGCCAGTGGCGCACTGGCACGTGGCGTACGGAGGACACTCCCGGTCGACGGTTCGCTACCCTACTGCTAGTGGAGCGCCCGGTGCAGGCGATGACGGAGCAGCGACGGGCTTCAGGCAGCGTTGACGCGACGACGCGCGCGGAAAGGGGGATTAGCGACGTTCAGGAGAAGGACGGGAGCACGCTGGATCTGATGCGAGGCTCCGCCAGGCGGTGGGCAGAAGGTACTGACGGTGGAGATGCGTAGTGGTCCTGGTGGAGTAAAGCTTGATGGCGTGCCGTTGATGATGACGGTGGGATCTGGAAGATGCAGGGGGTTGGGGGTCGACTGGAGAGACGCTAGCCTCACGCAGAGGAGCGATGGGCGGCTGGGGGCCTCGCCGTTCGCGTGGGCGGTGCTCGCGGTTGCGAGGGCTGATGACGTGCACGGGCAATGACGAAAGCCGCATGTGTTTTTTTAAATTATTTTTATTTTTAATTGTAAACAATAATCATGATTTTTTTATTTTCTTGTAAATCCGAAATAGATAGATTAAAAGCATAAAATAAAAATATTTTTTTATTTTTTAGATGATCCCGCAAAACAAATGTTAGAGAGAAAGGAAGCAAATATATTTTGTTGTTGTTTTTTTATTTATTTATAAAAAATAGGACGCACCTTTGATGGAATATATGGAATGCACCTTTGATGGAAGCAATGGTGAAGGAATCGAGGTGAAGATTGGTGACGATAACATTCAGAAGAGAGATTCTTTTAGATATCTGGGAACTATTTTGCAACATGACGGGGAAATTGATGGAGATGTTACTAATAGAATAAATGCAGGCTGGATCAAGTAGAGAGGAGCCTCCGCTGTTCTCTGTGATAAGAAAATTCCTTTAAAAATTAAAGGAAAGTTTTACAAAGTAGCCGTGAGACCTGCTATGCTTTATGGTTCTGAATGTTGGCCTGTGAACCATAGACATGTGCAGAGAATGGCTGTAGCAGAAATGAAAATGCTTAGATGGATGTGTGGACATACACGTAAAGATCGGATTCGGAATGATGCAATCAGAAAGAAAGTTGGTGTAGCTCCGATCGAGGATAAGATGCGAGAAAACCGCTTAAGATGGTTTGGTCATTTGCAAAGAAGGTCAACTGATGCACCGGTTAGGAGATGCGAGTGTTGGGATGTTGAGCCGGCTAAGAAAGGGCGAGGACGGCCCAAGAAGTGTTGGAAAGAGACTATACGAAGGGATCTTAGTTTTTTGGATTTAAGTCCGAGATTGACCCAAGATAGATCTGAATGGAGGCGAAGAATCCATGTAACCGACCCTACTTAATTGTGGGAAAAGGCTTTGTTGTTGTTGTGATAAAAAATAGGACGCGAGCATGATGACTCGGTCCCAAATCAAAATGGATGCATGAGCAGGGATCTGACGAAAAATGAATGGATGGATCCGGATTTCCGGCCACCGTACGCGGCCGGAGTTGAGAGATCGTGGAAGGTAGAAAAGAATGCGATAGGATCAAGAAAATGAGATGAAAAATCTGCGATAAGAAGACTCTCGGAGATCAGGCTCCTCTCACCAAAGATTGATCAAGTTGAAAAGATGGATGAGGAGCCATATTAATAGAAAGAATGAAATTTGAATTTTTAAATTTTTGGATGAGGATAAGAGATAAGAGAAAAGAAAAAATTGAAAGGAGATAAAGTAACAAGATAAGTGTTCAAGAATATTTACAAAAATTAACTATTTTTTTGTATTTTCATCACTTTATTTTTTTGAAAAATAAATGTTATTTTTTTATTTTTTGTGGTAGTTATTTAAGAAAATTAATTGTATACATATGCTATATACATATATGACATTATATACATGGGTAAATAAGAAAATTAGTTTTTTTTTGTTTTAAAAACATGGGAAAATTGCACAAACCACCCCAGAAAACCAACTTTTCACCCGTAACTCCAAAAATTATGAAACCACAACCATTTTAAAGATAATTTAATTTAGAATATAATGAAAGTGAGTTTGGTTTAATTTGAATTCACATGGAGCCGGAATCGGTCTTTCAATTATCGCTTAATGGTTTTTTCCAAGTGTGGTTGCTTTTATTCTGTACATGATTTAATTGTGCAATTATTTTTATTAACTAGGAAACATTTTTATTTACAATTTTTGTTTTAAAATTATTTTGTTTGAGGTCAATTTATGTACAAATAAAATAGTGTAGTATATAAATATGCACATCACACATTTTTTTTGGATTTTCTGAATAAAGACCCTATCTCCCCCTACTTTATTCCTAGTCGATCAGGTCAAGTCTTGACCTTCTCTTGGGTTTCGGATCAGCCTGTATCTATTACATACATACAATCTTCCTTTTTTTTAATTTTCTTTTTTTATTTTTTCCTTTCTTTCTTTCTTTATTTATTTTAGGTTAAAATGGTAAGAAGTGTACAATATTTATACACAGATGCAAGTTAGTAAGAATATGAAGTTAGTGTTATATACAGGTATTTTATAAGGGATTTTAAGATAAAAAAATGAATAAAGATGACGAATCGCAGATTCATCATCCCCCTATGCTTTACCTTTGCTAGTCCCTTAGCAAATACTTATTTGAAAGAATAAGTAAATAGAAGAAAAAAGAAAGGAAAAATAAAGAAGTTAGGACAATATTGAGTATTAAACTTTTCTTTATAAAATTATAGTTTGGAGCTCTGTCAGATCTTTGGATTATTAGTGTGTCGGTGCCTTAATAGGAGATGGATTTAAAACCTAACAACCTCTAGGTTCCACAAGACTCCTATTCAGGTCACCTCAATAGTCAGGTCAGAACAAGTTTACACACAAATTCTTGTGACTATGAATCTTTACTTGTACGGTGTAAGTGAGATATAGCTCCCCATCTCAAAAGTAGCAAAGAAACAGCCTCCCTCAACAAGCTAACTCTAGTTCCCTGGTCTTGCAACTCTTTCTTCAAGGAGTAGGGATATTACCTTCTAAGTTCAAGTACAACCAGCTCAAGAAGAGGGGATGGAGAAAAGAATGGACGGTAACCAGTGTAGCTATCTATCCTTAGATGCATGACCAGTGTAGCCAAGTCATCCGCTGCAAGCTTACAAAAATTTGTCTTTAAAGCTCTTATTGTAATTTTTTTTATTCTTGCATATACAATCCGGCATGCATTTTACTTTTCAATCAGGCCTGTCCACTTTTGGAGATTCTGCATTTTCCATACTCTTTTTTTAAAGTATATACAAGGTGCAGTATGTACGTAAGGAGTTTTTCCTCTTGAGCCAGTAGACAATCCCTCTTTTGAAGCATTATTGCAACCCTACAACATCCTGTCTTTAGACCTCAACATCGCTAGACCAGGTTGAGACGCACTTCCTTCCCTAGAGGAAAACGAGATGTTCCGCCTAGATGTACTACCCTCGTATGCTACCCCAAGCCAAAAGATTCTGCCTTCTCACTACCTCATCCATGAAGAGCTACGTGTAGAGTGCTTGTCCAAGGTAAGCCACGGTCTGAAAGAATCATGCGTATGGTGTTAAATGTTTTACTTAGACTAATCAAGATGATATGTGGACATAGTCTTATGGACTCAAAGAATTAAGTCACTAGGACCTGAAAAGTCTTAACTCCATTTCTTATAAGGTCCCTCTAAAATTAAGTAGATGAAGGCCCAACTAAGCTCCATTCTTCATTTTTATTCCAGACTTAGTTTAAATGTCAATACTATCCTGAAAAATGCAAATGCAAATGCAAGAAAATATGAACAATGCAAAGAAAGTTTTTTTTGAAAAAAATGATGCACATGTGAAAAGAACATTTTTTAAAACAATTTTCTAAATTTGAACTTTTTATGGATTTTTGGAGAAAAATGCAGATGTAAAAGAAAGTTTTTTTTGAATTATGCAAGTTTTTATAGATTTTTGATTTTGTTTTTTTCAAAAAGGAAAAAGGGTTAGTAAAATATATAAAAGTATATATAAGAATTTTTTTGTTTATTTTTGTTTTTTTGTTTATATTTGTTTTTTTGTTATTTTTTTTTGTTTTTGGTTTTTTTTACACACGTGGATTTTACAAAATTATATACATATCCCCCAAAATAATTATTTTAAAAAGTACGAGTTATGTCTAAAGTATATATACAATATATACGACACCCCCTATATTTAGCTCGAACTATGTCCTCATAGTGACCAGAGAGCGACATAGGAAGACATAACTCGTGCTAAGTATAGAAAAGTGAAAAGACTCCTATGCTACAACGACTCAAAGAAAAGATAAAAAAAGAGAAGTTGGTAATCCCCCTGTACTTAGGATCAAGTAATCCTAAGTATAGTGGAGTGTACAAAAGGGGAAAATCGATGCAGAGAATGTACAAACTCAAAAATAAAAAGACGATATGAATAACATCACCCCTTATACTTAGGGTAGAGTATCCCTAAGTATAGGCAGCAACACGAGTGATGAACAGGACAAATATGAGCAATACAAATCATTCACCCCCTATACTTAGGATAAAGCACATCCTAAGTATAGAATATAGACACACACACGCACGGAAAATGGGTGAATGATAAAACAGAAGAAGAAAGAGTGAAACGAAAGGATATACAAGAGGCGTGAATGTACAAAGGTCAAGAAGGTCGAAAGTGAACCTTCTTGAGGGACCGCTGATGTATGGATCTGACAGGTTTAGGTCGATATTGTGGTTATCATTAGATATGTACTGATCAGGATCGACCAAGAATGTATCCTCTTCAGATTGTGCAGGCCTAAACCGATCAGTGGAAGTAGTATAGTCATGTCCGGCCTGGGAAGTCTCGCAAATATTAAAGTAAAAAGGCTTGAAATCATTATCAGAAAAAGTAGGATCAATTTCAGCCTGGCGAGCCTCTACTGGATCATCATCTTTATCAAAAGGCCCAAATTCCTTTATAAAAACAATCAAATCAAATTTGGCCTGATCGATCTCGTCTGAATCAGGGTGAATAGGAACGGACTCATCAGTGAAAGTAGTCAAATTATGTCCGTCCTGTCTAGTCTCAGAGTCTGCCTTCCGCTTTAGGGTGTCTATCGTGTAAATCCCGCGGATGTCATCAATGCATCTCTACATATCAGAAGGGGGAACTCCAAGGTTTATGCTTCCCGAGTCTTCCTCCTTGAAGAGGAATTCTTGGCTTTCATTATCATCCAACATATAACAAGAATCTTCGATATTATCATCGAGGTCAAATTCCTTGGGGTTGGCTAACACGGGCGGACTCTCATAGGATGCAGGTCTCTGGTCAGTAGTCAATGTAGTGATGAACACATCGCTCCCTGCATCAGAACGGAAGCGAATCTCTCCTGATCCATAATCAATAACGGCTCCCGCAGATGCGAGGAAATGTCGTCCCAGGTTGATTGGAGGGTGTTCCACAGGGGTGGAGGTCTCCATGGACAATACGACAAAATCAGAAGTGAAGTTCATGCCCTGAATAACAATGACAGCATTTTCTAGAATACCCTTCGGCCTCTTAATAGATCCATTAGCAAATTGAACTATCATCCTAGTTTTCTTGAGAGGCCCAAGATGAAGAGACTGTACCATAGAGAAGGGTATTATATTGATCGACGAAGCTGTCAAGGAGAGTGTTATAACAAGAATAGTCAGATATGGAGCAACTCACAAGAGGTCTGGTAGTGTTCTCTTTCTTAAAATGCGGACGATGAGAGATGGCGTAGGCAGTGGCCATGGTCAAGATGTGACACTCAGATCTTCTCCTCCGCTTTCTCTTATGTTGAGGAGCAGATAAATGAGTCATGGCCTGGTGAAGTGGGGCTTTAATGATCTTTTGAATGGTGGCCATCACTTCAGGTTTAGTCAACATTTTTTTGAATTTTTGGACCTCCTCCATACAAGGGAGGAGAGCAGAATCATCATATACACGAGGATTGCCAAGAGCAGTATGTATAATGAAATTCTCAGGGTCAAGGTCGGGACATGTGGTGGATGACTGTGTGGGAAATCGGTTTGGCATGGGTGCCCTCTCTTCACAAAATGAATCAATAATGTGTCTCCCAGAATCTTTTTGGATTTTTAAATTTTCTCATTTTTTTGTATTTTGGGTGATTGTAAGCTCTCATGATTATCCTCAAGTGAATCAATATCCTCAAATAGTGGAGCAACGTTCTTGCTCGTATTTATGTTAAATAGATTGGTAATCCTCGAATTCATATGCTCCATCTGGTTCAAGGTCTCAAGTGTGGACAACATGAAAGGTGACTCCAAAATCCTAGGATCGGGTGACTGGGATGGGGGTGGGTGAGAATCAAAGTCTTCCGACTTCTAAAATAATGGGTCATGCGGATATGCACAAAAATCAGGAGGAAGGTCCTCCTGGAAAAAGGAAGGTGGATCGGCTGGAGGATACGAGGGATCCGCGAAGATCGGATTAAAACAACTCCAGTCAGCCATCTCCGAAATAAGAGAAAATGATTGGGAGAGTATGAGGGTCAAGTCAAAAGATGTGAAGAAAAAATGCGCAAATGCACAGAAGGATCTAGTATGCACACAAGCAATCAAACACAATACAAACCCCCAGTTCAATAACTCAACTCAATATGAATACTGTAAAGTTTCCGTCAATTATTTTGTCAATTTTAGAGTTCGACGAGAATACAATCTATCAGAGCGGTTAAAGCGAGCGGTTAGGAACCCAATGCTCGCAGGAGACTGGCTTAATACCAAAGTTAGATCTTTCCCAACCAGTATGAATTGCGGATCGTTTACCGGCTATCTGATCAATTCAATCTGTTTAGGACGTCACAGGACGCTTTACCGGCTACCGGAGAGATCCTCACTGGAGAACGACTAACCCAAGATAGTAGTCTGAAAAGAGTTCGGGCGTGGTTCTATTCTAGTGTGCGGGTCGCTCTTGCTACATAAAAACCAAACAATGAGGGTTACTCTCCCCAAAATAATGATTTTTCCTTGTGTTTATTTTAAGGTCGAGTTTTCTTTAACAGTCTCGTATTTTAGGCAGTTGTCACTTGGTTTAAATATTTTCAATGAATCGCTTACCGAGTGTCCAATTTCCTTTTTAACTTATGTGAGTTAAAACGAGGAAGGAAATCGGAAATGCCAATGCGCGATTAAACACAATGATGCATCCAGGGGTTAGAGATGCATACCTTGTCGCCAGCACTCTACATGCAAAATGATCCGCGCCGAATTTAAATACAGAAAAGTAAACTATCCTATATGATGCAAGTGAACCGTCCTAGATGATAGCTTCTATTAACAGGTAAGAACAAGTTAATTTGACTAAGTCTAAATTACGCTCTACTCTATAGGTACAGAAATTATTGTTTAGGATGTTTGGACCTAATTAATTACTTGGCTCTAGCAAATTAATTAAAGCAATCAATAGGTAGCTCACGAAATCCACGTAAAATAAAGAAAAATAAGGTGATGAAAACAAAACTGGTGAGGCCCCCCAAGTGTACCGGCACTTGGCGAAACAGACCCCGCAACAAATGAATGTCCGTTACAAAGGTTCAAATGCTAGAAAATCTCTCTCTCTCTGGGTCTTCTTCAATTCTTCTTTTTCTCCTCTCACGCTATCCTATGGCTCGGTGAAGAATCAAGCCGCCTCCAAGTCGCTTGGGTGCTTCGGCTCTCTTAGGATCGCCTCCTTCGCTCCGTGGGCCCTCGCAAGAAAAAGAAAAGAGAATGTGTAAGAACACAATTATCAAATATAAGCAGAAAAAAATGAAATGAAATAGTGAATATGAACAATAGAGTGAATGTGGAAAAATATACACAAATATATATAACCAAGAATAGCAAATCAAAAGAGAAACCTAACTACCCTCGCTGTGCCTCCCCGGCAACGATGCCATTTTGTTGACAAGATTTTTAAGTTTTTTTTTTAGAATTTTATCTCCCCGACAACGACGTCATTTTGTTTGCGCAGGTTCTTCGAGGATTGGTTAATGGATGATACGAAAGTTGTTATCCCCAAAAAATCCCGCAACAAACAAACACTTTTTTTCTTCTCTCGCTGAAAAATAATTATAGAAAATAATGTGGAGAAAGAGAAATTTTTGCTACTTATTTACCTGTATAGTGGATAGGATCGAACTTAGGGAGGCTACAATTCCCGAGGGTTATTCAATTAATCGATCAAAAATCAATTAAGAAAAAACAGGAATTTCAAAAGGAAACTATCCTCGATTTTTGTGGAATTTTTATCTTTTTAAATTTTTAATTTTTTTTTATTTTCCGATTTTCAAATTTTGAGTTATTTTACTTTTACAACTTTTTTTAATTTCAAATAAAGAACAATATGCACAAGATAAGAACTACGCACACCAAAATCATTTTGTATTTTTCAATTATATCAAAAATGATCAGAAAGAAAACATAGAAAATATTTTTGGATTTTAAAGACTTTGAAATATTTTTGGAAATTTTTGTAGAATTTTCGGATGTTTTTTTGTATTTTTTTTAAATCAAACAGTGGCAAAAATGAGAAACAATACACAACCTGGAGTAATTTGCAACTTAAAAATATTTGAATGCCCAAAACTCCTGGCAATTATTTTTATGATGAAATATATGCAAATATCTACAAACAGGAACTAAAATCACGATTTTTGGATTTTTGTAGAATTTTTTATGATTTTTATAAGATTTTTGATGTTTTTCAATTTTTTTGGGTTTTGAAAAGACTTAATAGGTGAAATTTGGATAGAAATTAAAAGACAATAAAATACAACTACTCTAATTTTTTTTGGAATTTTTAAAAAAATATTTGATTTTTTTGAATTTTTGAATTTCAGGAAGAGAAAAAAATCGTTTTTTATTTTTTAGTAATATCAAATGATGATGAAATCCAACGAAAATTTTACACAATGAAGATGCACAGAACATGAGTCTAAGTTAATTTTTTTGAGAATTTTTGAGGAACAAAACACATTTATTTCAATATAAAGGATAAGCAATAAATAGTCTGGAAGCACAGGGTCTGAAATGTGAATAATTAATGTTTTTGCATAAAATAATTAGCAGGAAATAAATAGAAGGTAAAACATGCAATTTACCCAGTTAGGCGTACGAAACACCTGATGCTCTGGCTGGAGGGGGCCTCTTCGCAATTTGCATAATATCCAGGGGTCTTTTTAGTAATTTTGCCAATTAAAATAGTACCCTAGGGTTTTCTTGCTTTCTTCATTCTCAATCAAAAGCACAAGGGGGTTGATGGCGCGCACGGGGGGCGGCGAATGCCGCCTGTGTTTTTTTTAAATTATTTTTATTTATAATTGTAAATAGCAATCATGATTTTTTTATTTTTTTGTAAATCCGAATAGATAGATTAAAAACAGAAATAAAAAAGTTTTTTTTTTATTTTTTAGATGATCCTGCAAAACAAATGTTAGAGAGAAAGGAAACAAATATATTTTTTTGTTGTTGTTTTTATTTATTTATAAAAAAACTGGGACGCGAGCATGATGACTCGGTCCCAAATCAAAACAGATGCATGAGCAGGGATCCGACGAAAAATGAATGGATGGATCCGGATCTTCGGCCATCGTACGCGGCCAGAGTTGAGAGATCGTGGAAGAAAAGAACGCGATAGGATCAAGAAAATGGGATGAAAAATCGGGATCGAAGATGAATCAAAATCGTGATGGAATCTAAGAACTAGATAAAAAAATGATGACGAAATAAAGAGCGAAAAATTAAACCAAGGTTAATCTAGATGAAAAACGAGAAGAAAATGATGGATCTCACCTTAGGAGCGGAAAAGACCTTGATCACCTCGACGAAGGCCGACTCGCTGTTACCAGACGACTCAGAGGTTAGGCACCCTTCTGCGATAAGAGGACTCTCATAGATCGGGCTCCTCTTACCAAAGATTGATCAAGTTGAAAAGATGGATGAAGAGCCATATTAATAGAAAGAATGAAATGTGAATTTTTAAAATTTTGGATGAGGATAAGAGATAAAAGAAAAGAAAAAATTGAAATGAGATAAAGTAACAAGATACGTGATAAAGAATATTTACAAAAATTAACTATTTTTTTGTATTTTCGTCACTTTATTTATTTGAAAAATAAATGTTAATTTTTTTATTTTTGTGGTAGTTAGTTAAGAAAAGTAACTATATACAAATGCTATATACATATATGACATTATTTACATGGGTAAATAAGAAAATTAGTTTTTTTGTTTTAAAATTTTATTTATTTTTATTTTTATTTATTTTTTTGAATAATTAGTAAAAATATTTACAAATATCTATAAATACAATATGTAAAGAAAATATGGGAAAATTGCACTAATCACCCCAGAAAACCGATTTTTCACCCGTAACTCCAAAAATTATGAAATCACAATCATTTTAAAGATAATTTAATTTAGAATACAATGGAAGTGAGTTTGATTCAATTTGAGTTCATATGGAGCCCGAATTGGTCTTTCAATTATCGCTTAGTAGCTTTTTCAAAGTGTGGTTGCTTTTATTCTGTACATGATTTGATTGTGCAATTATTTTTATTTATTAGGAAACATTTTTACTTACAATTTTTGTTTTGTTTTAGGTCAATTTATGTACAAATAAAATAGTGTAGTATACAAATATACACATCACATAATTTTTTTGGATTTTCTGAATAAAGACACTATCTCCCCCTACTTTATTCCTGTTTGATCATGTCAAGTCTTGAACTTCTCTCGAGGTTCGGGTTAGCCTGTATCTATTACATACATACAATCTTCCTTTTTTTAAATTTTCTTTTCTTTATTTTTCCTTTATTTATTTATTTTAGGTTAAATTGGTAAGAAGTGTACAATATTTACACACATATGCAAGTTAGTAAGAATATGGAGTTAGTGTTATATACATGTGTTTTATAAGGGATTTTAAGCTAAAATAAATGAATAAAGATGACGAATCGCAGATCCATCACCCACATCACATGGATTACAAGTCGGGATTGCATCACTATTTGGAGGGATATTAGATTAGTCTGCGGTGCTAAACATGAGGACATCTTGTTTCCTTTCGCGGTGATCTGTTCCATCTGGTGCGCCAGAAACGAGCTCATTTTTAGAGGGAAGAGGTTTTACGCTGAAAATGTTGTTGAGCATTGTAGGATGTTGAGTGCCTCATGGCGATTGTAATATGATGTATATAATTAGTTTTTTGATACTGTATATATAGACATTATGGTGGGTCCCAGCTTGGGAGTCCATCCTTTTTTCTCTAAAAGAAAAGAATATAAAGCAGAAGCTTGTGGGATGGCTGACATCGTGTCTCTTGAGGGGTGGACATCTCGTACTCACAAAGGCCATGATTTCTGCAATTCTAGTGTTCTTTCTAGGGATTTTATCACTTGTGCACCTCCGAGATATCGCAATATCAGTTATGCCCCTATCTTTTTGGTAATATCAGTTGTGCCCCTCACTTCTTGCTCCGTCATCAGTTGTGCCCTTCCGTCAGATTGACCGTCAATGAATTGACTTAACCATGGTTTTTTCAAACCATGGTGTGGTTATGAAGGGTATTATGGTCCATACATCTTCTTCATCTCCTTCCTCCTTCATTTGCTCTTCTTCCTTCTCTTCATAATTTCTCTCTCTTACTAACACCTTCATGCATCCATCGAATCTCTAAAATTTTTACATTTTCACGGACATATCACTCGTTACGGATCAAACGATGAATTTTATTGAATTTTTGGATGACTTTTTATGAATCTATTACTAAAAAATTTATCAAAATCTAACAAAAAAAACTCAACTCCAGTTTCAGCCACAGGCAGAGGAGGAGGGCGGAAGGGGCCATATGAGGCGCGGGGGCCGGAGGAGGGGTAGGCGAGGGGGCAGCGCGTTCAGGGGAAGGGGGAGGCGAGGGTAGGGGACGGGGGGAGGTCGGGGTGGAGGGGGCGACAGGGGGTGGGGGGAGGCCTCGCCGCCTGGAAAGGAAGGACTGAAACAGGGGGTGAGGGGAGGCGTCGCCGCTTGGGGGGAGGTCGGGGCGGAGGGGCGACAGGAGGTGGGGGAGGTCTGGGCGGCAGGGGTGGGGGAGGTCGGGGCGGCAGGGGGTGGGGGAGGTCGGGGCGGCAGGGGGTGGGGGAGGTCAGGCGGAGGGGCGACAGGGAGTGGGGGAGGTCGAGGCGGGGGGGCGGCAGGGGTGGGGGAGGTCGGGGTGGAGGGGCGGCAGGGGTGGGGGAGGTCGGGGCGACAGGGGGTAGGGGAGGTCGGGCTGGGAGGGGGGTGCGGGGTTGGGCAGCGCGGGGCTGGGGCAGGGGCTACGGGCTGGGAGGAGGTGCGGGGAGCTCGGGGTGGAGCTGGGCGGCGTGGGGCAGGGGCGGGGGAAGAGAGGGAGGAGGAGGAGGTTGGAGGAGGAGGAAGAGAATGAGGAAGAGGAGGAAGAAGAAGAGGCTGAGGAAGAGGGTGTAAAATGACCACATAACTTTTTTTTTAAATTAATTCCGCCTATGTCTTCAAAGTTAACGTCCGTTTGCACTGTGGATGGACGGTAACTAACCCGAGAGGCACAAGTGACAAAATAACAAGAAGTGTGGGGCACAACGGATTTACCAAAAAGATAGGGGCATAACTGATATTGCGATATCTCGGAGGGGCACAAGTGATAAAATCCCTTCTTTCTACCTACTAAGTTGCTTCCTGTTAGTGTTCAGGGGAGGTTGGACTATCTGATGTGAATGTTTTTTTTGGGCAAGCAACGATGTTGGTCATGGGATGCCTTTGATGAGTTGGAAGATGGTGGTTCTGGAAAATGAGGATGGTGGCCCTGGTGTGATGAGTGTAGTGAAGATGAAAACATGGCTTTACTGACGAAGAAGCTGGCTCAGATTTGGGGAGGGAGTTCAAATCTGGTGGCCCAGATGCTGCGGGGTATTGCTGATGGATGCACATCTTTTTAGGCTGACTTTGGGAAATGGGAGAGTTTTTCGCTTATGGCTTGGTGATTAGACGTGACATGGTGTTCTTTCTGATCAACTCCCTCTGATCTTCGCTTTAGCGACGAATAGGGAGATTTCTGTGGGCGAGGCGATGGGACTGGTTGGTGTGCCTAGTTTTGTTCTGAGCTGTCCGATTAGAACGTGATTGAGTTCTTTGTACTTTTGGATGCTTTTTCTGTGCCAAAGGCTCAACTTATGGGCATGATTGTTGGATATGGGTTGATAGTATTTTTTTAATTTGAAAGACTTACAAAGCCCTGTACGTTAACAAAGTCTTTAAGCCCTGTAATGTTTGGAGGTGGAAGATTTTAGGGGCCAAGGTCTTTTTAATGGTTGATGAGGTGTGAGCAGCAGATGACGAGGGCTTGTACGGCATGGCTCCTTCATAGGGCGGATGGTTCTTGCAAGCAGTGCTTTGGAGATGCCTCGTTCTTGTGTGGGCGTCCATGGAGGTTTGGGAGCAGATATGGCTATGTTTTTGATGCGTTCCGCCTCTACTTTCTGGGATTTCATGGATCAACAGAGGGTTGTGATGAACTCAGTTAATCTCACAAATTGGGCTATGACCACTTTCTGGGCCACGTGGTTGGACAGGAATGGGGTTATCTTTCTTGGTGAAAGATTACATGTTGAGAATGTTACAGGGCAAATCATGATCTTAAGGCTCCTTGTAATTGTTGTACATTAAATTGTGAATATAAAGTTTCTGGGTGGGTTGCCTTCTCGGCATGTCACCCTTTTTCCTTTCAACAAAAAAACTACAGATATGTGTAAAAAGTCTTAGCTAAGATGGAAGATGCTTTAGTGGAGTGTAGCCACATGGAGGATCGCATTCTGAAAAGCAAGAAAAAAGAAATGTTCGAAGCTGTTAAGGAGGATACAACCTTTTTAGTTGTAAGCCTGGGTATGGCACGTTAGATGGCGTTTTAAAATACCTGATCTGTATTTTATTTTTCTGGATCTTACAAATCCATGTAGCCGATCACAGAAGTGGGAAAAGGCTTGGTTGTTACTGTGCTCGGGCATGCGATGCTCATCTTCTTGCATTCTGATCTTGCATTCTAACATGCATATTTGCTTGCGCCAGACAACCTTTTCATCTTACTCTGCTTCAAGCTGTGTCTAATTGATATTGTACGGCTTGTTACAAGATGGTTGTTATGCTCAGGCTTGAGGAGTTTTGAGGTATACTATTATGGTGAGCTGGAAAACTGGATCTTGGTCTAGATCCATAGTCTTTTTTTAACCATTAACGTTATAGTTTAATTTGAAAGTACAGCTAGGATGTGTGCAAGCTTGCCATACTTATTGTTGTTGCCTTCTACATGAATTTTCTCCAATACAAGTGAAGACGTCCCTACGTTTTCCATGTTCTCCCATAGAAATCTTTGCACTATTTGTCCGAGTTTCTGTTTATGACTTCAAATTATGGTTCTCTATTATTGTTTTTATCTGCGCATTATGTATGTTGCTCTCTTTTTGATCATCATATTGGCATCAACATACTATATTTCTGTAGAAAGTCCATGCAAGAAACAATCTACAGCGGAAGAGAAGTCAGGTGAGTTTGCTCATTACAAGTTTCTTGCTTGTTTGTTTTTCAGAGGAGAAATCTATTTGTTTATATAACATGCAACTTATTAGGCTACATGTAGGTGCTTGATAGAACAATATATGACCGAAATTTTGATTTCTGATTTATTCGACATTTTTATTGACATAAAATTGAAATGTGACAAGCAAGGGATGTCTGTGTTCTGTTCTATGTAGCCAAATATCCAAATGAAAAGAGTTGCCACAACAGTTTCTGCTTTTGAGATTTTGAAGGGATTCCCTTGTCCTTTCATGATTTAGGTAGTAGATAAACCTTCTAACTTTGCTGAGTTTTGCCTCGCATATTTCAATATAGAGTTCTCATGCAAATCCAAACACTGCCTTAGTTGCGTGGGACATTCATGTTTAACAAATCATGTTTCTATTGTTATATTCCTGAATTTGTATTCTCCCTGTTTTAACATATGAGTGACAGTATATTATTTTCTGCAGAAGTTCCATGTGACAATCCTTTAGATGAAAAATCAGGTGAGCTTGCACCATGTGTTTTTCAGATGTTCTTGGGCTAGAAAGGCTAGTGACTATACTTTGTTGTTGCAGAATTTTCATGCAAGAACCTATCATATGAGAAACCAGGCAAGTTGTTTTCTTGTACCATTCTTGGACTAGAAATAATGTCTAATGGGTTAGTATTTGATGCATATGTATCTACTAATTGAAGTACCCTGTTGAAATCACAATCAAAATTTAAATTTGATTTCAAGCCCTTTCCTAAATAAGTTAAATAAACTTCAGTTTAATTTTTTGAACTATCAGCATAGGGGAATGAATAATGATTCAACGGCAAAAAAAACTATTATCAAATTAATTTATTCATGAGCGACCTCAATAATTAATAGTCATAATGCACAAGGGATTTTTATACTGGTTCAAACTCCGGTTCCACTTGATGAATACTAGAAGTCACCACTCACCAGTCCTTTAGGAAATATATTATAAAAGAGATAAAAAAATACCGAGTTGGATGCCATTTTGTCACAACCCTTCAAGACTCTAAAAGAAACACTTCAATATTACATTCTTCTAGACATTGATTTTTACTGTGTGGAATGAGAATAATGAATT
This sequence comes from Ottelia alismoides, assembly GCA_037367405.1. NCBI lineage: Eukaryota > Viridiplantae > Streptophyta > Magnoliopsida > Alismatales > Hydrocharitaceae > Ottelia > Ottelia alismoides. The sequence continues at coordinate 935,149 of JAZKJV010001698.1, read as the reverse complement.
GCATTATCAAGAGGCCCTAGGGTTCTCTATTATTGAGAAAAGAACTATTGTTTGGCAAATTACATAATAGAGATGAAAAAAAAATACATGGAATAGAAAAAGATAAAGTATCTCTCAACACTCCCTTCAAGATGAAGTATAGTTGTCACTCATACTCAGCTTGGAGCAACACCTTTGAAATGACCCTCTGACTAGTGCCTTGGTGAAAACATTTGTTATATGTTCCCCTTAGCTGATGTGGGAAGTAGAGATAAAGTAGTGATAATCTACCTCAATGTCCTCGATCCCATCGTGGATGCAGGGTTGTTGGCAATGAAAAGAGAAGCCTGGTTGTTGCATTGTAGATGCATGTGGAGAGACACACCAATAGTTAGGTCAGTCAAAACAGATCTGACCTACATTATCTCAGTGCTTCCTGTGCCATGGCTCTGTATTTTGTCTCTACAGTAGATCTGGCAAGCACAATCTGCTTCTTGCTCTTCCATGACACCAAGGGGCTCCCTATGAACACTACAAATCCTGAGATAGATTTCCTATCCTTGGGACATCTTGCATAATCTGCATCTACACATGCTGTAATGGCGAGGGACATCCCTCTACTAAAGAACAATCATGTATCTGGAGATGTCTTCAGATATTTCAAAATCATGTGAACCGCATCCATATGTGCATATCTCGGTTGCTCCATAAATTGGCTAACTTTGCTCATGGCAAAGGAAATGTCTGGTCTGGTAATGATCAAATATAAGAGCTTCTTGACGAGCTCCATGTATCTCCTCTTATCCACCTTTATATCATCACCATATAACTTCTTGCTAGGATCCATGGGAGTAGTGGCAGGTTTGCAATCTGCTGTGCCTATCTCAGAGATAAGATCGGTAACGTACTTCCTATGGATTATCACAAAATCCTGCTGGTTCCTGACGAGCTCAAGCCATATGAATAATCATAAATTGCCAATGTCCTATCCAAGTGGATTATCAGATTGAGTGGGCAAGAGCGGGGATCTATTTTATAGTCTGTTTTGTTCTATCTACGAGATTGGAGCCTCCTTGTTGGAGCTGCCAACTCGAACCCCATCTTCTCTCTAGCAAGGAATCTCTAGCTTGCTGCAAGAGATGATGAATTTGTTGACTCCTATGGTTGGTAGCGGTGACCAGTTTCATTTCTGGTTGGATGATTGGATTGGTGCGGGCACTCTTGCTGATCGTATTCCTAGGTTCTTATCGTTGACCAGCAACCGCGATACCATAGTGGCACATGCATTGTCAGATGTACATGGTTTCCTCCATCTGTGGCCAACCTTTCTGAGCAAAGGTTGGAGGATTTCTTGAGCATGTCTAGTCACCTGGCAGATTTAGATAGCTCTGTGGAAGGCAAATATCATTAGGTTTAGATGATGGATCATTTTCTGTCAAGAAGGCATACATGGTCTTCTCAGCATCACAAGAGGTGTTGCACGATGACTTGAGATGAGACTGCGATCTAGTTTGGAAGACCAGGGTGCGTCTCAGAATTAAGGTTTTTCTTTGGCTATTGAGGCCTGAGCATCTAGACATGATTCTTCAGTCTGGAGACCTAGCTTTCTCGAGGTGTGGTTACAGTATTGAGAACCTGGATCATCTTTTCTTTAGTTGCACCTTTTCGAGGAGCTTTTGGAAACGTCCTTATATTCCGTGGTTGAGAATGGACGATAGTTTTTCTTTGTAGAACTCAATCAGGCTTACTGTAGCAACTCTCAGGAAGATTGTACTATGCCATTTGCACATCTTTGGACACTTTGGTGTACTAGAAATGATTTCATCTTTTGTGGTCAGTCTTTCTATTATGACTTATGAGAATGTACTAGAACATAGCGAGCAAAGCCATGCATCGGTCCAGAACTTCTTTACTATAAATTTCAATCTTTAATAGTTTAATTTTTGTGGTGGGTCCCATCTTGGGACTCCACCCTCTTTTTTCTTCAAAATAAAGAATAGAAGGGAGTGAACCTATTGAGAACAGAAGAGGTAAATACACTAAGAGCGTTACCAGTTCTAAAAATTTTAATGAGCTTAGGGAGGTTTTTATAAACCCAAAAAAGGACCTTTTATACTTTTCTTTATTTTTGAGCATTCCTTTATTGTATGTACCAAAGACGATATGCTATAATCATTAAAAAACAATAAAATACTTGTGATCACCCATATTATGGATCAAACAAGGCCCCAAATGTCACAATGAACTAATGGAAAAGGCGAGGAACCATGGGGCCTAGTTCTATGAGGAAATGACACTTTATGATGTTTACCAAATTGACATGCTTCACACTCAAAAGTTTTCAGCGAAGTCAGTTTATGAATCATATGAGAGAGAGCTGTAGCGGATGTGTAACCAAGACGTAACTGCCATAACAACGTATTAGCAAAAATGGATATAGCGCCAGGAAAATTGGAATCAACAATAATATTGAGGTACTATATCCCATTCTTCTTGTGGTCCCCCCCCAAAAAATCTACATCGTCCGCAAGTCCTGAAAGCAACAAAAACACTCATAAAAAACCACTCCGCAGTTGAGCCCCAAACATAGTCTATGTATAAATAGTAAGCTCAAAGGAAATTCAAGAGTACACAAGACTTTGGAGATCTTGAGTTTTGACTAACTCCATAGTCCCAACAAAGTGATCACTGAATTTGAACCGTTGACCAATCAAACAAACTTCATAGTGGATCAAGGTTATGGGAAGTAATAAGGTTATCTTCTCCAGTCATGTGAGTAGATGCTCCAGAATCAATTATCGATGCTGGCTAGAAGCAGAGTTGGCTATTGTACCTAAGATAGTAGACATGCTCGCAGTATGAGTATAGTCACATGTAGGAGGGTTCTGTAGAAGTTGCATGAGCCTATGGTAGTTGGTAGCAAAAAGTTGGACAATTGTCCCATTTGTCCTTGATTAGTAGTTATCTCTGGTGTAGATAAATTAGTCATATTGGCTTGTAGAGCATGATTCAAAATATCGTGATATATTTGGCTAGAAGGGAGGTTTTGAATATGTATATGGATATCCAGGATATTGCATGATATATCGCGAGATACCGAGGAGATATTCGTTACTTGTTTCATATTGGTCAAAAGTTGGAAATTTCAATAAAACTTTCGAGATATCAGTCGATATCAATCGATGCCATTGATATGGACATATGCTACTCAATATCATTTATTTTTAGTTTTTGATGTATTTATTTTTGATTTTGCTTTTGTCTCAACTCATGGTATTAGAAACACATTATAATTTATACATTTTTTTGGGCTTTACCCCCTTTTGGTTAGGAGTGAGACCTCCGTTTTGAATGGGTGGCTTCACCCCCTTTTGGTGATGGAGATGAAATAACTCTAGAGCTGGTCAAGGAATGTCTGCTTACATATATGTTATTACGCTCATTAGCTTGTTTGTATGCTATCCGATATAGCTATGTATTTTATTTATATGTAATATGCGATGTAATGTAACATTAATGTGCTAAATACACCTCCTTGATGTCACTAAGTTGTTATTGTTTGAATTTCATAATTTCCTTTCTAGTATCTCTCAACAATCATCAATCAACATTAAATAGTCATCATTGACAATAATGTATATTGATGTGCTAAATAGACATCATTCTTGTATATAAGTGTGTCTTTGTATGTTATTTATTGTTTTAAGAACTTGGATGATCTTAATTTGAAAAAAATCATTTTTATGCAATTTCGAGATTTCCACTGTTATCATTGATCTATCCCAAGATATTTCTGATATATCCCTTTTCGAGCTGATTGATACGATATGGATATCGATATTTTGAACCTTGCTGTGGAGGCATGCTAACTTTGCGCAATACCTACAAGAACGATGATTGGACTTGTGGCAGTGAGTGCAAGAGGATAAGTGAGGCCTCATCCACAACCAGAGTCACAACCTCAACCTCCTCGAGAATTGAAGGGACCATCATGTTGGGATGTTGCAAGTAAAGCAATGCTATTTATAGCATGAGTACAACTTGACTGTCCAAGAGAAGCTTGAAGTTATTGCATGTGGCTAAAAAGTCACCTTAATGGAGGGAACAATTTACATGTGAGGAACTGATCTTTCATTGCCTGATAACGATGATGTAGTATGACAAGAAACCTGTTAACTTGCCCCTCAGATAGCTCTGTCACATGTTTGGCACAATAGACGAGTTAAAAAATAGTGAGTTCCTCATATAGACCAATGATATGTTGGTAGTACTCCACTATCGAGGAATCTCCTTGAGAAGCCAACCTCATCCACATATAGATATCTACCAAGGTTGCGGATTTCGCTAGTCGGTACTTGGTCGACCGTGTAACTGATTGAGGATTAATCGGTAGTTGGGTGACTATTTGGATTTAGTCGGCCTTTATTTGGTTTTAAAATTTTTAATTATTTTAAATATATTATCATTTTTATACATATATTCTTGTACATTTACATAGATTTGTATATTTTCTATACTATCATATAAAATAGTAAGCAAATTAGAATAAGTTTGCTATAAAAATAATAATAAATATGGTTTCTCTATGCTAAAATCGGCAGACTAGTTGACTGATTAATCAGAATGAGTAGTCGGTTGACCAACTATTGATCGATTAGTTAATAATTAGTCAACCACCCCATTGACTCGACTAATTAGACTAGTCAACCGACTTTTAGAACATTGATATCTGTGAGACATGATTTGGTCGTTGATTGAGAATATGTATGAGCTAGTTCATCCCGCATATCCTTGGACATCTCCTTTACAAGAGGTTTGCTCCAATGCAAGGCTTGACACTATTGGTCATCCATATCATGACTCCTTTGTCATAATATAGATCTTTGCCATAATATAGATCGACGACATCCCATCAAGTTGTCGCGCATCCAGAAATCATATTCCTTGTCTTTATTTGTAAGAGAGTCCTTTGTCATAATATAGTTCCTTTGACCCTCAATGAACACCTTGAACCCTTTAGTTTAATAGATCTGAGCACATAGTTACTTGCACCGTTTAGTTTAATAGAAGTCCCTTGAACCACCATGGAAGATGTGGATATGAGGGATTTTGTCTTGACTGGAGTCATGGCTATTGCAACCAGGGAGAGGGTCAAATATATTCTAAATCAATCTATTCAATCTGTTGAGATATTTGTTATCTTCATTATTGTTTTCTATTTCTTTGGTCTTCTTTTTGTAATTTTTCCAATAGGTTCCTATCATATATAAGGGAACCCTAAGGCCTCTCTTTAATCAATTCATTCCTTCTCCTTCTACATTGTATCGAGGCGACGATCCTATACTGGAATTCCCTTATCCCAACAAACCCTAACCCTCCCCCCTCCCCCGCGACCATCGCCGACAGCCGTTGGCTCCTCCCGCTGCAGCCCAGGCAGCCCCGACCGCCTAGGTTGCTGCCCCCGGCCGCTGCCAGGCCACAACCCAGGCCGCTACCCATGGGCCATGGCACGACCAGGCTACCCCTGACCGCCTTGGCTGCCGCCCGACCCCTCCGACTGTCGCCCAGGGCACAGTCAGGCCCCTCCGACTGCCGCACCTACGACTAGTTCTGCAGATTGAATCGGTTTGATTTTGACCTGAGAATGCAATTTCAGACCTATAAATCACGTTTTCTGGCCAGAGGGCAACGAAGATTGATGATGTTGGTTGTATGAGTTTACACGTATAACCAATCCTCCGTATGATCGTATAGACTTGTTCATATCGGTATATTCCCCAGTTAACTTCCGTTGTTCAGCTGTTTGTCCGTCATGTTAGAGGATAAGGGTGATATTTTTTCATCCAGAGCCTTCAAGGGTTCGGCTCCGATCGTTAAGACGGATGTGACCAACTATGACTTGTGGTCCATGCAGTTTATCACCCTCATGCAGTGCAACAAGGAGCACATCCTGACAGATCTAGAGCCAACGGATAAGACTGGGACAAATGCTTCTTGGAAGCAAGATGATGTGTATGCGTGTGTTTGCCTTTTTGGGACCCTCACCATAGAGATAGCCAACGATATTCTGAATTAGCCCATATCGAAGGCGTTGTGAGGTATTTTTGCATCAACCTATACTCAAGTGAAGAATGAGGCCAAGATTCTTCGGCTACAGTTCGATATCTACAATGTTAAGCAGAATGGCCGTCCTCTACACGTGTACTATTCGCTCCATGGCATGTTCGAGAAGCTTTATAGCTACATGCCTATTACGCCATCTACTGAGCAACAATAGATGTATAGGAACTCCACGATGGTTGGAGTCTTCATGGTTGGACTCGATACAGAGTATGATGCTGCGCGCACTCAGCTTCTTACCGGAGCTACCATACCTCCCATAGAGGAGGCCTATAACTGTCTCAATTGGATTATCATGCCTTCTACAGCTACTTCTTCGCCCTCTTCAATGGTGGCCGCTTCTAGTGGTCAAGGAGGGACGATCTAGTCCAGAGGACGCACCCCTCGTGGCAGAGGTGGTGGACACCAACGTGACCCTTGCAATTACTGTCGTCGGCATGGACATGTAGAGGATACATGCTACTAGAAGCATGGATACCCTGCTTCTGGTCGCGTAGCAGAACAGATCGTGCATTTAGAGACTCCAGCTTCCCAGGTCGATCTTATGCTGGATGATATTGTCTCTCGTATTCGAGAGATCATGACTCCTACTAATGGCACCACCACTACAGATACCGCAGCTGCAACTAGAGCCTCTTCGAGCTCCTCAAGTATCACCTATGCTTTTATTGGTAGTATTGGTGCAGACATGACAGAGTAGATTATGGACTCTGGTGCTTCCCACCACTGTGTGGAGACAGAGCGCAACTGAGGTCCTACTGGACCATACCACCCGACAGATGGGTTGTCATTGCTAATGGAGACCGCTTACCCGTTACAAGACAAGGGGAGGTGCATTTGATGCCGTCCATGCGCCTTCAGAATGCTTTATAGGCTCCTGAGTTTCAGATGAATTTACTTTCCATTAGTCAGATTACTAAGGATCTGCATTGTCATGCCATTTTGACCCTTCATCTCTTGTGTTTTAGGACATACTCACGGACAGGGCGATTGGATGTGGCCGTGGGTAGCGGGGGTTTTACAGACTGGTCCAACCTCTTCATGTTAGCGTTTCTACTATACCTATTGGGAAAGTTGCAGAAAGTGGTAGTCGGTACTCGGTCGGCGGGGTACTGACTAAGGATTAATCGGCAGTCGGATGACTAATCAGATTTATTCAACTATTAGTCGGTTTTGAATTGTTTAATTATTTTAAATATATAAATCATTTTCATACATAGATTTGTGCATTTTCTATACTTTCATAATGAAACAAACGAAGTAATTGACTTTAAATATAACATTATTGCATATTGGAATAAGTTTGCTTATATATTAACATAGATTTGTACATTTTCTATACATTCATAATGAAACAAAATAAATAATTGAATTTAAATATAACATGAAGCGTATTAGAATAAGTTTGCTTTTAGAAAAAGCAAAAAACTGAAAAAATATAAAATCTTAATGTAAAAGTCGACCGATTATTTGGGCTGACCGACTAATGGCCGACTGGGCCGAGTCGAGTCGGCTACCCCTCGACTCGACTAGTCGGCCTAGTCAGCCAACTTTTGCATGCTTGCCTACTGGACGAGTTTCACCATATCTGGGGCACCTTTGTTTTGGCCACTTTCCTCTGCAGAAGCTGTGTCATGTTTCCCTCAGTTCTCTACTAGATCCTCTTTCCAGTGTGAGGCATGCCGGCTTGGGAAGCATTACTGTTCCTCCTTTGCATCCTGTCAAAGTCGGAGAAGTTCTCCGTTATTTGAGCTCCTACATTTCGATACTTGGGGTCCGAGTCGTGTTCTTCATCACCGGGGACAATATTTTTATCTAGTTGTTGTCGATGATTTTTCTAGATTTTCCTGGGTCTTTTTATTGAGGAATAAGTCTGAGGTTGGATCTGTGATTACATATTTTATTAATGAGATAAAGAATATTTTTTCTGCAAAAGTCAAATACATTCGTTCTGAAATGCCTTAGAGTTATGCACTTTACAGCTTTCCGAGTTCCTTAGATCTCTTGGCATTGTGCACCATACCTCGTGTGCTTATACTTCCTAATAGAACGGTGTTGTCGAGCACAAGCATCGTCACTTACTTGATGTGACCAGGACCTTGCTGATACAAAGTCATGCTCCTCACGCTTGGGCGATGTTGTCCTCGCTGCATGCTATTTGGTGAACCGCATGGCCACGTCTGTGTTGGGAGAGAAGATTCCTTTCTCGATTACATTTCCCGAGAATGATCTTTTCTCCCTTACATGTCGTGTGTTTGGTTCTGTTCATGATGTCTCTCCTGGTCGTGACAAGCTCTCTCCCAGAGCTGTCAAGTGCGTTTTTATCGGCTACTCTTGTACCCAAAAGGGGTATCGCTGCTTTGATCCGCTCAGGCGAAAGTACTTTGTTAGTGCTGACGTCACTTTCTTTGAGTCTGTCATGTATTTTTCTCCTACAGGTGACATACTAGCTTCATCTGACTCTGATGTTGAGATCTACACGCCTCCACCTCCTACTGTCATAACACCACCACCACCTACACCTGCTCCTGTGGCCACCTTGTACTGTGACTCTATTTTTGTCACGTGCTTTTACTCGCAGGTCTCGCTCGATCCCCCCTGCTCATAGGTCTTTTCCATCATCCAGCATGCCTCAAGTATGTAATGAGCACATTGTTTCTACTGATGGCACTACTGAGTTGTCTGTGCAGCAGGATTCCATGCAGGATGAACAGGTGCCCTCTCAAGCGGGGAACTCATAGGTTATGAACTCGGCAAATGATTTTGATGTGTCGATTGCTCTGCGTAAGCCGAAACGTAGGTGTGCTACTTATCCTCTTGCAGTCCAGGTTTCCTTGAGCAGACTGTTAGATGATTTCATGAGATTTACCTTGGCACTATCAGTCGTGGAGATACCACGAACATATCATGAGGCTCTTCAGGACAATCAGTGGAGATTAGCCATGGAGAAGATGACCACGATACAATCATGTGGTATGTGGAGTCTTGTTTCTGCTCCTGTTGCGCATCCGTTGTGGGATGGAAATGGGTGTTCACTGTGAAACACCGTGCAGATGGCAGGGTGGATCGCTATAAGGCGAGACTTGTGGCACGTGGGTTCACCCAAACATATGGGGGTGGACTATCGGCATACTTTCTCTCCAGTTGCCAGACATTCTACTCTGCGTATTCTACTTTCTGTTGCTGTGACACGAGATTGGCCCCTTTACCAGCTTGATGTGAAGAATGCCTTCCTCTATGGTGATCTACAAGAGGTCTACATGCTGCAACCATCTGAGTTTGCTGCTGGGGGGTGTCAGAAGGTTTGCAGGCTACACAAGGATATCTATGGCGTTAAGCAGAGTCCAAGAGCATGATTCTAGAAGCTCTCAGACTTGATAGAGCAACAAGGGTTTGTGCGATCGACTCCCGATCACTCCTTGTTTGTGCAGAGGACCCATAGAGGTACTATTGTCATTCTTATTTACGTTGATGACATTATTGTCACATGGGATGACAAGTAGGGCATTCAGGGTGCCAAGGACTTCCTAGGTCAGCAGTTTGTGACCAAGGACCCTGGATATTTACGTTACTTCCTTGGACCGGAGTTTGTCTGGAACCAACGAGGTCTTGTGATGATCTAGAGGAAGTATGTTACAGATATTCTTTCAGAGACAAGCATGATAGATTGTAGACCGGCCACTACTCCTATTGACCCGAGCATGAAGCTCTTTGATGATGACATTGAGGAGGTCGACAAGAGGAGGTATAGGGAGCTTGTTGGCAAGCTACTATATGTGGCTATTACCATGTCCGACATATCCTTTGCCGTGAGCACGAGCAACCCAAACATGCACACATATGGATGCAATCCATATGATTCTGAGATATCTGAAGATAACACCTGGTATGGGACTTCTTTTCTACAGAGGCACATCTCTTTTAGTTACATCATATGCAGATGCATATTATGCTGGGTGTCCAAAGGATATGAAGTCTATCTCAGGCTTTGCTGTGTTCATAAGGGAATTCCATGGTTTCAAGGAAGAGCAAGAAGCAGACCATGGTTGCTAAATCAAGTGCTGAGTCAGAATACAGGGCCATAGCGCATGCTAGCACAGAGATGATGTGGGTCAGATCTGTTCTTATTGACCTGACTATAGAGGTGTCTCTTCCCATACACCTCCAATATGACAATCAGACTGCTCTTTTCATTGCCAACAACCCAGCCTTTCATGAGAGGACTAAGCACATAGAGGGGGACTGGCACTACACTCGTGACATGATACATAAGGGTCTTATTGCCACTATGCATGTCAGCTTTGGAGAGCAGATAACAGATGTTCTTACTAAGGTCCTAGCCAGAAGGCCTTATCAGAGATGTTGTTCCAAGCTGAGTCTGATCGATATCTACGCTCCAGCTTGAGGGGGAGTGTTGAGATATTTGTTATCTTTATTATTGCTTTCTTATTTTCTATTTCTTTTGTCTTCTTCTTGTAATTTTCCCAATAGGTTTTTCTCCTATAAGAGAACCGTAGAGCCACTCATTAATCAATTCATTCCTTCTCCTTCTACATCAATCGATGGTGTAACCGTTGAGTATAGAAATGGGAAGAGCTAGTGGATCGAGCACATGCCGAGGAGAGGTTGCAGCAATGGACTGCATGCACATTGCGGAAGGGCAACGGTAGTTGGCCACACATAAGCCAGGAGGGGCAGTAGTAGTAGGGCTACCACATTGTGGATGGCGATGCTGGAGAGCTGTTTCTATGGGATGCCATTGCGTCACACACATCGAAGGGCGATGATGCTAGGGATGTCGCTAGAGGTGGTGGCACTGTAGTGATACGATGACAAGGCTAGCGGTGGTGGCGATGTGTAGGTCATGAACTTCAGTGTAGGACTGTTCTGATAGCATGTGGAGAAAAATTAGAGAATCACTGGAGTGTATTTTATTCAAGGGGTAATATTTCTCATATAGCTTAAAACCCTGAAGCGGTATGGATGGGTATTACATAATACACCTCAATAGAACTTCTAAATATAGACGAATTACAAATATAAATAATTAAAATAGAAATAAGGCTAAAATGAAAAATTTATCAATGCTATTAGCCCAATGACGTCTCCAACTTCATACCTCAATAGATAGATCTTACAAAATCCAATTAGCTAATCAACTCAACCCTTCACTATTCTCAACAACTTATATATACTTTAATCTCCTGAAGAGCCATATTAAGATCTTTACCTCATGCCAAACCTTGAGTTTTCAATCGGCCTCTAATCAGAGATCAAGAGAAGATCCCTAGGGAGCAGATCATACACTTTATGCCCGAATTTAGTGTTCTGAAATGGATTTTATTATTCAAGTCAGGGATTGCGATTTCTGCAGGTAACTGGGGCTTATAAAATTTAGAAAGATCATGCACGTGAATAACTGAAATAATATCCTATAAAGCAAAAACTAACTGGAAAGTCGCTTGTTCGGCAACTAAATATGCATAATGTCAACCACTTTACCTTGGAAGTATGCCATCCTACCCACGAGTTATGCTGAACCTGAACAATGAGAAAACATCTTAATTGAGTTTTGCTAAGGCATTCTTAATTACAGAAACTTGGTTAGAAAACTTTGGATTCTTCTAGCACATCTTATTTTTTATGATGTTTGGCATTTTGCTTAGGTGGTAGTAATTCTTTTGGCTGTCAAATGTCCCCCAAAGATCTCCCAGACATATTGTACCAAGTTGAGGAACAAAGATGCATTCTCCAGATGCCGAAATATGGCTTAATAGGTGGTGCTTTCCTCCAGGTTCCTGTTCTTATTGCAGTACTTTGCATGTCGTTCTATAGCTCCAGTACATTTGAAATATTATTATTTTCTCTCAATGAGAGATTCACATATGCGGGTCATTTAGTTGAATCAAATATGTAAACCTGGCGAAGTTTAGACTAATAGTTTTGTGCTTTATATGGTTGACAAATGTGGTATGCAGATTCATTGAAACAGGTTACTGCAGTAGCAATCATGCAGTCTGTTGGAGGACATGCAGTTTTATACAGCATCACATTTTTCAAAAATAGGCATTTATTATTTATGTTATGCTTTTTTGTAGTATTTTTCAAGGTTTATTTGTTAAATTTAAGGTAAACGTGCGGATTATTAGACTTTTTTAAAACATAAAAGCATGTATACATATCTTAAATGTAAGCATTAGTCTCCTTAACACAAATAACAAAAACTACGAGTATGCATTATATATGGGTAATTGGATCCTTACTGGGTTCAATTACCACGTCCACAAGTTTAGTCCCACATCGTGTATGAGTGGGACTTGGTCTTACTGGTGGAGCTATATAAGAAGCCTCACACCACCTGTAAATTTAGAGAAGGAAATAACATAAGAGCTTGCCCATAGTGGCCTTCCTCATGGTTTCATCCCGCTCGAACACGTTGTAAAGAGTTCCACATAAAATCCTGATGTTCTTTATTGTTCTTTATCTTTATCTGATTATGCTTCCACATTGTTGTTTTCTACGTGGTATCATAGTGTGTTCGATTTTAGGGTTTGAAGAATTCGATTCTGATTGTATTGAAGATTATTTTGTTCATGTTTGTGTTCTGGGTTTGTTCGTGAAGAATTATCCTGCTTATCTTCATATTTAAGATTATTGTTCGAGGTAATTTCTTGTTCGGTGATTTGTTCAAGAAATTTCTACAGTTTTCGATGAATCCTAATTCAAGATGCTGCAATGGCGACCATAGTGGGTTCGACTCTTGATCACGTAGAATATGTGCACATCATCCAAAAAGTTATTAGGGTTTCTGAAACCCCAATTCCTCAACATGCGCATCTCTAGACATCGCTGGTGGCACCCTCGATCAACTTCAGTTGGTCCCAGAACAAAAGGAGTTTCAAGGGTTTTCAGAGCCCTAATCGTTTGACAACCATCCCAATCCCAAGCGGTGCTAAAACCCTAAACCCTGATTCCGCGCTCGCGCCCCGAAGTGAAGGCCGCTCTGGCGATTTCGAAGGCGACGTCCCCGTGTCTCACCTCTCGACATCGAGGTCAATTTTACCCAATTTTGAAGGCTTTTCGATGGAGATTTGCATGAATTAGTGCCTTTTTTATGATCCATTATGTTGGATTATGATTCGATTAATAAATTTCGGTTCGTTTCGATTGATCTTGGAGATTGGCTCTCGTATATTTGGTTAAGATTCTTACTGGACCTTTCATCCCTCATTTTGCTGGAATATTCTTGAGTGGGGCTATTGGACTTGCTACTGTATTTTGGGATTGGATCCAGAGATTGAAGAATTATCAGGAGTTCTTCGGGAACATTGCTTGTTCTTTGGGAAATCCGTTTTACTTTTCGGACTTGCTTGGCGTTTGATCTTTTTTTCTGCAAGTTCTGTTTCAAAGATCTGTTTGAGGATGCTTATTTGGACTGTGGTCCTATCTGGAGAAGACACGTGGACTTGGTACCTTTTCTAGTCCAAGTTGGGGTTAGTTATTAACTAACTCTTGCTGGTTACTGGTGCCACGCTGGCTTTTTTCAAAGGCCTTTTCCACTAGGAATCCGACACGTGGTCTTAATTGTGCTCTATGCAAATGGCTGGACCAAGTTTTTCTAATTTAGAGAAAAACGATGAAAATTTCCCCGAGCTTTCGCCTTCGAAAATTATCACAAAGGGTGTGGTTATAGCTGGAGGATCTAAACCCGATGAGGTGAAACCAGCTCCCAAATCCTACGCATCAATCATGAGGGATAAAATTATTCCACCGAAATTGGGGCCTCCTATAAAAAGGAGATGGTAGAAATAAGTAAACCTTTTGAACTCTGTTTGGTGGGGATTTCCCAAAGAATGAGACCCAAACTATTGGAAATTGATGCCGTGATCAGGAAGGAAATGAAATTCGAACAAAATGTTCAAATTGGTGCCTTAGATTCAAGGCACATTATTCTTAAGTTCGAAGACAGAAATGATTTCATGCGAATGTATATAAGTAACACTTGGAGATTTAGAAACAATTGGATGTCTCTTATAAGGTGGTCTCCATTTTTTCATCCTGGGGATTCTTCCCCTAACGTTCCTGTTAGAGTAGGATTCCCAATGCTGAGTATCCAATTCATGAATGAGGGGGCACTTAGATCATTGGTCAAGCCTATTGGCCGATTTCTGTCAGTTGATAAAGATGTCACCAATTTCACAAGACCGGGATACATAAGAGTTAACGTTGAAATTGATGTCAGCAAACCGGTAATTGATCTAGTGGTAATCAGATGTGGTGACAGGGATTTCATTCAAAACATTGTCTATGAGAACCTTCCAAGCTACTGCCATTTTTGCTGTCTTGTTGGACATGATCAGAAAGAATGCTATATAAAGAAGAGGAACAATGAGACAGAGCAAGATAAGAAAGGGGAAGCTGCTGGAGGACAAGGAGGAACCAAAATGGACTTTGGGGGAAGATCCTTCCAAAGACCAAGACAAAAATGGGTAGCCAGAAACAATTCTATCAATCAGCAAGGAATGTCTAACTCTAATCATGATAATCTTCATAATGAAGCCCCAAATTCCTTGGGAACAAGTATTGAAGATATTCAAAGGCAAGTATTGGAGATTGGCAACGAGAATGCAGCTAAACAAGGAGAGCGGAGTCCTGATTCAAACAAACAAGACAAATTAAATCCGGAGAGAGAATCAGGAAATATGCATAGTCAGAATCCTGTTGAAAACACTACAATTAAGATGAAAGACAAAGGCAAGATGAAAGACAAAGGCAACACTTTAGTTAACACCAGCCCTGCTGCAGAGAGAACTATCAATGACAGGGAACAATACCATTTATCAATGGGAATAAACTTGCAAGATCAGCATGATTTAGTTTCTTCGAGTTCCAGGGGTTTTCATCCTTAAACAAAATCCTCAAGGATTCGGTTATTGAGGAACTAACTGAAGAGGAACAGCTGAAGAAAAGCCAAAAACTTGAATTTTCAAAAAATCACACTGAAGAACCGGAAGAATTGGCGATTGATTGTGCTGGAGCCACCAATATCCCTTTTCAGGAAGCTTCGATTTCCACAACTAATTCATTTGAAGCCCTATCAAACAAGGAAGATTTGGATGCTGAAATATCCTCTAAAAGCAAAACAAAGGGAAATAGCTCCTCAGAAAGGGACCTTGAAGCAGGACATTTTGCCTCCATGTTTATTAAATACTGAAGATAGTATTATTCCTTCCAATACTCCGTCTGAAGCTGGAAAGGATTCTTCTATTAGCAAACCAGAAACTTCGAAATATGTTGAGTTTGTTAAAAGAAAATTGAAGGAGTCGGGAAGGAAAAGAACCCCCATGAGCAGAAAAGCCAAAGAAAAGTCCCGGAAGAATCACTTTGATAGCGAGTAATTGATCTCCTATTTTCATTGAAAGTCTGGATGTTATCCTTGGCGATTAACTTAGGAAGTGCACACATCCGATTAAGGGTGTGTGCACAAAAGATAAGCACCTGATCCCCATATTCTATTAGATTCTTAACATTTCCGCACATTCTTTACACTTACTACTTTTCAGGAGGGCTCTCTCTATTCTTTTGATTGTGACATATTTGGCAGAGGAAAGATTAGGTGGGGATGATAGCTCAGCTGAATCTTCACTTTTATATTTGATGAATTCAACTGTAAAAGCTTTGGCTTTTAGGCCTTGTCTTTCTGAAGTCTCGAGCTGTCTTTGCAATCATCTCCTTCATCCTACCATTCGCCTAGAGAATCAAGCTTGCTATCTGAGGACAAAGGGATGATATTCTTCAACACCCTTTAAACTGGAAGGGGTTTTAGCTCTTTAGTCCTCACTCAGAGACATCGGTTCCTAAATTTCAAGATAGTGGTAGATAACCGTAGATTGCTAACAAAAAGGTTCTTCATTTGAATCTCATTCTAATTCTTCAGCTGAATTTTATTCCGATTTCAATACTTGGACTTCCTGTTGGTTCTGCTTACCGGCTTCGGGAAGATGAATCCGCTCATTTTTTGATTACAAAGTTTGCGCATGACTTAGCTATGTGCTGAAGATCTCGGCTAGTTTCGTCTAAATTTCTTGTAATAGAATAGTTGGCCGCTTGTGGCTTTCTTCTATACCTTTTTTTGTTTCCCCTTGAAGGGTACCTTTTGTAGTTTTTGTTTGATGAAATAAAGGCAGCTACCTGGGCTGCGAAAACCATGCTTAAAAAAAACCCAAGCGGTGCTCCTCTATTATTCGAGAAGAAGCGTGAAATCATATTCCAGATCCTCTTCAAGTCGATGCACGACATCCATCTCACGGTCAAACTCTATCACACAACAATAAGAAGAAGATGGGCTCCCAACTCCAAGAAGATGAGATGGCCCCACTGCTCAATGAAAACACGAGGCCTTACCATTCGATGAAGAGATGGCAACATCACCTTCAACATTGAACACATCATCATCTTCAATCGATGTAATGCACAAGAGCCTCTAATCGACGTTTGTACAAGATTTCTAGACCGGAAAGCACAAGTTGCAGGTGTGCGAGAGAAAAAAGAGGAGCATGAAGTTTACAGACCCAATCGTGATGAAGTAAAAAAGGCCCAAAAAATGATGAGGTCGAGTTTATGGGTCCGATCTGGGCCATAATTATTAAAAAAAGGATTTTGTTATAGAAAAAAGGCTACCATACATAAAAAAGCCGTATGAGAAAAAGAGAGAGAAGAAAGCTGAAGAGAGAGAGAGAGAGAGGATAGACAACTTTAAAAAATGGAAAAAGGTCGAAAAAGGAACGATTGATTGAAAAGAAGAAGATAAAGACTATTTTTTTTGTTTTTTCTCTCTTCGGTTCTTCTTCCAACTTGGTCGAGCATCACATTTTCCAACAAGTATGGTATAAAGGGGGAGTAGTGTGTAGAGTATCCAGGTTTATACTCTACTAATTCGAGGCACTCCATGTTCGAGTGACTCGGGGCACTCCATGTTCGAGTGACCTAGTTTCTTTAAGATTTTCAACGAGGAGACTCAGTTTTAGACTCCATTCTCTAGTGATAATTGTAGAGAAAAAGACTTGATAGATTAATGAGAGGCCTTTGGGTTCTCTTATATAGGAGAGGAACCAATTGGGCAAATTACATGAAGTAGGAAAAATAAATATATAACGGGAAAATAATACGAAAGATAAGAAATATCTCAGCATTCCCCCTCAAGCTGGAGCACAGATATCGATCAGGCTCAGCTTGGAGTAACATCTCTGATAAGGCCCTCTATCTAGGGCCTTAGTAAAAACATCTGTTGTCTGACCTCCAGAGCTGACATGAGTAGTGGCAATAATACCCTTATGTATCATGTCACGAGTGTAGTGACAATTCACCTCTGTGTTTGGTCCTCATGAAAAGCTGGGTTGTTGACAATGAAAAAAGCATCCTGATTGTTACATTGGAGATGCATGAGAAGAGACACCTCTATAGTCAGGTCAGTAAGAACAGATCTGACCCACATCATCACCATGCTTTCCTGTGCCATGGTCATGTATTCCGACTCAACACTCGATTTGATAACCACACTCAGCTTCTTACTCTTCCAAGAAATCAGGGAATTCCCTATGAACACAGCAAAACCTGAAATAGACTTCCTATCATTTGGTCACCCAACATAATTCGCATCTGCAAATGCTGTAACGTAAAGAGATGTATCTCAGCGGAACAGAAGTCCTGTACCTGGTGAAGTCTTCAGGTACCTCAAAATCATATGGACTGCATCCATTTGTGCATGTCTAGGCTGCTCCATAAACTAACTCACTTTGTTCACGGCAAAGGATATGTCGGGCCTGGAAATAGTCAAATATAGTAGCTTGCCAACAGGCTCCCTGTACCTCCTCTTGTCAACCTCCTCAGTGTCATCATCATATAGCTTCATGCTTGGGTCAATAGGAGTAGTACCAGGTCTGCAATCTACATGCCTGTCTCTGAAAGAATGTCTGTAACATACTTCCTCTTGGTCCTCACAAGATCTCGCTAGTTCCTGGCAAACTCCAATCCAAGGAAGTAACGTAAATTACCAAGGTCCTTGGTCACAAACTGCTACCTAGGAAGTCCTTGGCACCCTAAATGCCCTGCTCGTCATCCCCTGCAACAATAATGTCATCAACATAAACAAGAATGACAATAGTACCTCTCTGGGTCCTCTACACAAACAAGGAGTGATCGACAGTCGATCGCACAAACACTTGCTGCTCTATCAAGTCCGAGAGCTTCTGGAACCATGCTCTTGGACTCTGCTTAAGGCCATAAATAGCATTGTGTAGCCTGCAAACCTTCTGACACCCCTGCAACAGCAAACTCAGGTGGCTGCAACATGTAGACGTCCTCTTGTATATCACCATAGAGGAAGGTATTCTTCACATCAAACTGGTAAAGGGGCCAATCTCATGTCACAGTAATAGAAAATAGAATATGCAGAGTAGAATGTCTGGCAACTGGAGAGAAAGTATCCTGACAGTCCACCCCATAAGTCTGGATGAACCCACGTGCCATAAGTCTCGCTTTATAGCGATCTACACTGCCATCTGCACGGTGTTTCACAGAGAACACCCACTTACATCCTACAATGGATGCTTCAACTGGAGCAGAAACACGACTCTAAGTACCACGCGACTGTAACACAACCATCTCTTCTTCGTGGCTAATCTCCACTAACTGTCCTGAAGAGCCTCCTAATATGTCCGTGTTATCTCCACAACTGATAGTGCCAAGGTAAACCTTCTGAAATCCTCTGACAGTCCGCACAAGGAAACCTGGGCTGTAAGAGGATAAGTAGCACACCTACGTTTCTGCTTGTGCAGAGCAATCAACACATCAAGATTATCTGCTAAGGACGCCTGCTCATCCTGTATAGAATCCCGCTGCACAGACAACTCAATAGTGCCATCAATAGAAACAATGTGCTCATTACATACCAACGATGTGCTGGATGATGGGCAAGGCCTATTAGTAGGGGGAATCGAGCGAGATCTGCGAGGAAAAACATGTGGAAGAAATTGAGTCACAGTATGAGGTGGAGCCACAGGAGCAGGTGTAGAGGCAGTAGTAGGTGTAGGTGGCGGTGGTGGTTGGGAAGGTGGTGGTAGAGCAAGAGTAGGGGAGGTGGAGGCCTGTAGATCTGATCGTCAGAGTCAGACACGTCTAGTTTGTTGCCTGTAGGAGAAAACTACATGACAAACTCAAAGAAAGTGACATCAGCACTGACAAAGTATTTTCACTTGAGCGGATCAAAGCAACGATACCCCTTCCGGATACGAGTAGCCAACAAAAATACACTTGACAGCTCTTGGAGAGAGCCTGTCATGACCAGGAGAGACATCATGAACAAAAGCAACTGAACCGAACACATGAGGTGTAAGAGAGAAAAAATCCTTCTCGGGAAACGAAATCGAGAAATGAATCTTCTCTCCTAACAGAGATGAAGGCATGCAGTTTACTAGATGGCAAACCGTGAGAACATCTCCCCAGTAGGCATGAGGAGCACGACTCTGTATTAACATTGTTCGGGTCACATCAAGTAAGTGATGGTGTCTGTGCTCGGCAGCATCGTTCTGCTGGGATGTATAGGCACATGAGGTCTGGTGAACATTACCAAGAGATCTAAGAAAGTTTGAAAGCTGTAAAGTGTAGAATTCTAAAGCATTATAAGAACGAATGTATTTGAAATTGGCAGAAAAAATATCTTTATCTCATTAATAAAAGATTTGATAACTTATCCAACCTCAGACTTATTCTTCAATAAAAAGATCCAGGAAAGTCTATAAAAATCATCGATAACAACTAGATAAAAATGATGTCCCTGGTGGCCAGGAACACGACTCAGACCCCATATATCTAAATGAAGGAACACAAATAACTGAGAACTGCTCCGACTCTGATGGGATGGAAAGGAGGAACGATGATGCTTTCCAAGCTAGCACGTCTCACACTGGAAGGAGGATCTTGTGGAAATCTGAGGGAGAACATGCCATAGCTTCTACAGAGGAAGGTTGCCAAAACGAAGGTGCCACAGATATGGTGAGACTGGTCCAGTAGATGTATAGTAGAAACACTAACTGGAGGAGGTTGGACTAGTCTGTAGAGTCCCTGCTGTTCACGGTCACATCCAATCACCCTGTCCGTGAGCATGTCCTGAAACACAAGAGACGAAGGGTCAAAGATGGCACGACAATGCAGGTCCTTAGTAATTTGACTAATGAAAAGTAAATTCATCTGAAAGTCAGGAGCATATAAAACGTTATGAAGACACACAGACAACATCAAATGCACCTCCCACTATCCTGTAATGGGTAAATGGTCGCCATTCGCACTGACAACCCATCTACCAGGTGGTATGATCTTATAGGACCTCAGCTATGCTCTGTCTCCAGAAAGATGATGGGAAGCAACAGAGTCCATAATCCACTCTGTCATAACTGCACCATTACTACTAGTGAAAGCATAAGTGATACCTGAGGATCTCAAAGAGGCTCTGGCTGTGGCAGCAGTGCCTGTAGTGGTTGTTTCCGCAACAGTTGTCATGATCTCTCGAATACGAGAGACGATATCATCCAGGCAAAGATCAACCTGGGAAGCAAGAGTATCGGAAGGCTCAATCTGCTCTGCCACGCGACCAGAGACAAGATATCCATGCTTCTGGTAGCATGTATTCGTTGCATGTCCCGGTTGACGGCAAAAAGTGCAAGGGCCACATGGATTCCCACCACCTCTGCCACGAGGGGTACGTCCTCTAGACTGAGTCGTCACTTCTCGGCCACGAGAAACGATCATAGCAGACGAGGGCTGAGGAGTAACCATAGAAGGCATGATAATCCGGCTGAGACGGCTATAGGCCTCCTCCATGGGAGGTATGGTAGCGCCAGTGAGAAGTTGAGTATGTGCTGCATCATACTCTGTATCAAGATCAACCATGAAAATTCCAACCATCGTGGAGTTCCTATATGCCTTCTGCTGCTTAAGAAATGTACTAATAGACATATAGCTATGAAGTTTCTCAAATATGCCACGGAGTGAACTGTAGCACACGTGCAGAAGACGACCATTCTGCTTGGCCTTGTAGATGTTAAACTGTAGCTGAAGAATCTTGGCCTCATTCTTCGCTTGAGCATATGTGGAAGCCAACATGTCCCAAACATTGCCTTGGGTGGGCTGGTTCAGAATATCATTGACTATCTCTGTGGTGAGGGTTCCACATAGCCAAACAAGCGTATATATGTCATCTTGCTTCCAACAAGCATTTGCCCCAGTTTTATCCGTTGGCTCTGGATCCGTCAGGATGTGCTCCTTGTTGTTACACTGCATGAGGGTGAGAAACTGCATGAACCACAACTCATAGTTGGTCCCATCCATCTTAGCGACCGGAACCGGGCCCTTGAAGGCTTCAGACGAGAAAATATCACCCTTGTTCTCTGACATGATGGTAAAAGGGTCAAATAATGGAACTCAACTGGGGAGTAGACCGATATAAATGAGTCTACACGATCATATGGAGGATTGGTTGTGTGTGTAGATTCATCAATCTTTGTTGCTTTCTAGGACCGGAAAACGTGATTTATATGTCAGAAATCACGTTTTTCGGTCAAAATCAAACCGATTCAGACAGTAAAACAACTTGTAGAGGTGCAAGGAAGCCTGTGGGAGGGCAGAGACGGTCTAGGTGGTCTATATGACGGTCGGGGAGGCCTGGTCGGTGAGGCAGCAGCCTAAGGCGGTAGGAGCCATGGCTTGGAGGCCTGGGGCGGTGGCCTAGAGGTCGGACGACGGCCTAGGCAGGCTGGGCGACGGCTTAGAGTCCGGGGCGATGGCCTGGGCTGGCGGCTGGATGGAGGGGTGGCAACCGGATGGAGGGTCCTAGGCGGTCTGATGAAGGGGCGGTAACCAGATGGAGGGGTGGCGAGTGGCATCGGCGGTCGAGGAGGGGGCGGGTAGGTTTAGGGTTTGGCGGGTTACGGGAACTCCGGTCTAGGACCGTCGCTCCGGTACCATGTAGGGAAAAAGACTTGATAACTTAATGAGAGGCCCTTGGGTTCTCTTATATAGAAGAGGAACCAATTGGGCAAATTACATGAAATAGACAAAATACATATATAACGGGAAAACAATACGAAAGATAAGAAATATCTCAACAATAATGAACTCCAGTACGAGATTCTTAAGAGGTTCTTATGAGAGAAAGCTCATTTCGAGGTCCTAATGAAAGAGACCGGTGATGTCAATCTGGGTGTATCTGTAGTGTACTCGACCCGAACACGCTCCATTTAGTAACCTAAAACCCACCCCATTTATTTTTAGATGGGTTTGGGTTTGAAACTTATACCCTTGCTAGTACGAGTTTGGGTTGGGATTCCCTTATGGGTACCCGAACTTGAACCCGACCTAAACTCTAATACATTCAAATACACATATACATGTACATGTACATATGCATATATAGTGACATAAAACCTACCCCGTTTAGTTTTAGAAGGGTTTGGGTTTGAAACTTACTACCCATGCGGGTGCGGGTATGGGTTTGGGATTCTCTTATGGGTACCTGAACCCGAATACATTTAAATACACATATACATGTGCATATGCATATACATGTACATGTACATATACATATATATGTGTGCGCGATTGTGTGTTTCATGTTATTTAAGCTAGTCCAACCTTGTTGGGATTGGAGGATGATGCATGTGACAGATGTGGGTGCGGTGGAAGATATGGAGCACCTATTCTTCTCCTGTCCTTTTTCGACTCAGGTGTGGAGTAGGGCCAACATTCCGTGGATTGGTGGATAGGATTGTCCCAGTTTTTGGAGAGACATTAGATCGGTCAGTGGATATGGCCACGGAGAGATTGTGTATCCTTTTGCGCTTGCTTGGGCGTTTTGGTGCACCAGAAATGGTGTCATTTTTGGGGGCATACTTTTTATATTGAGAATGTAATTGAACATTGCAGGGCACTGTGTATATCATGGAGAATGTAAAGCGATGTAATACGAAGGAACTTTTAATCATAGTAATATATGCAATTTTGTGGTGGGTCCCAACTTGGGATGCCACCCTTCCTTTTCTTCAAAAAAAGCTAGTCCAACCTAATAAAGATCTAATTGTTTTCAACTCATCTATAGAAAAGTCCCGCTATATTCCCCCAATTCATTCATTAATTTAGATTCAACTGTCTTTTTGTATCTCTAACATATACATATTTTTAATCCAATATGAACAAACCACCCAATTAATATAAATTCATGATATTCCCCGCACATGTGTTGGATATATTTGAAGTCCCCACACAGACCTTGTACATTGTGTAACCATACTCAGCAATATCGTGATATATCAGCAATATATCACCGATATATCGGTATCGACGAGATGTAGGTACCAATATTCATATAATTATATATATATATATCCTTTTCAAGGATATCAGCCGATATCTTGCGAGATATCAGCGATATATCGCCATATCGCTTAAAATCGAATGATTTTAGTACAACATTTCTCAGATATCGACCGATATCACTGATATTTCTTCGATATCTATATATATATATATCAATGATATTACCCTTGTAAGTTTGATTTCACTACTTATTTTGCTACTCCTAGTACTAAAACACATCATGAATTATATATTTTGTTTCGGGTAGGGTATGCTGCTATAAGGGGGTGCATACGACGGTTCCTCAATTGGTGGACTTCACCCTCTTTGGAAATAGAGATGAAAACAAGTCTAATGCTGATCAATTAAGAATCACAAGTTCAGAATACATCTCAGCAGTCAGCTCAGCTATCAACATCAACAACCATTGATTTGCGATATAATGTATATTAGTATGCTAAATTCACCTCATTCTTGCATATAAATGTGTATTTGTATGTTATTTATTGTTTTAATACTAAGATGATATTAATTCGTGAAAAAATCACTTTTTACACCATTTTCGACCAGACAGACCTGATATCGATATTTCCTACCTTGCCCTTTACAAAACTCTTGGTTCTAAACCCTCAACAACAAACCTCTGAAAATCCCCAGAGAGCCGTGCCAGGGAAATGTGAGAAGAAAGAGGATGCATAGTACATGCACACCTCTTCTTTCTTAGAGCAATAGACACGTCCAAGTCCACAGTATCCTCAGAAGGAGTATCATCTATAACATCCTGCACACTCAAATCACTAGTGCCATTAATGGAGCTCAAATGCTCAGAACATACCTTGAGCGTGCTGGATGATGGAGGCACATGAGCACGAGGCCGACACTGGTAAACATGTGGAAAGAAAGTAGGTGTGATCGGAGGTGATGGGGGTGGCGGTGGAGGATAGGACGGTGGTGGTGGTGGTGTCGTAGTGTCACCTGGAGTAGGTGAGACCAGAGGTAGAGGCTTTTAAACCTCTTCTCTACTTTCTGAAGGAATGAACTTGTCACCTGTAGGAGAGAAATACATATTAGATTCAAAGGAGGTGACATCTGCACTAACATAGTACCTTCGTCGAGCAGGGTCAAAGCAACAATACTCCTTTTGGGTCTTGGAATACCCAACAAACACATACTTGACAGCTCTAGGCGAGTGCTTATCAAGGTCGGGAGACATCTGATTACACAAGCAACGAATCCAAGAGAGAAGATCCGTCTCGGGAAACGTAATCGAGAACGAGATCTTCTCCCTCTGAATCGATGAAGGCATACGATTCACCAAATAACACACAATGAGAATCGCGTCCCCCCAGTAAGAATGGGGAGCATGACTCTGAATCAGAAGAATCCTGGTGATATCCAGAAGATGGCGATGTTTCTTCTCAGCCACCCCATTCTGTTGAGAAGTATACGCACAAGAT
The DNA here is from genome assembly GCA_037367405.1 of Ottelia alismoides. Classification (NCBI taxonomy): domain Eukaryota; kingdom Viridiplantae; phylum Streptophyta; class Magnoliopsida; order Alismatales; family Hydrocharitaceae; genus Ottelia; species Ottelia alismoides. Next base: position 910,187 of record JAZKJV010001698.1, on the reverse strand, counting down.
GTCTGATGCACAATACCATAGGTTCTAAGAAACCGAAGAAGTTGTGTACTGCAGAATTCAAGTGCATTATCAGAATGTATATACTTGACATTTGCAGAAAACACATTCCTTATTTCATTAATAAAGGACTGAATAACATGACCGGCATCATACTTGTTCTTAAGAAGAAAAACCCATGACAATCTAGAGAACTCATCAACAACAACAAGATAAAACCTATGCCCCTGAAGATCTGGAACATGACTGGGACCTCAAATATCAAAATGAATCAACTCAAAAAGACCATGACTACTTTGATCCTGATGACTCTGGAATGTGGACCTATAATGCTTCCCAAGCTGGCAGGCCTCACACTGAAAAGTAGAGCGAGGAGAGATTTGAGGAAGAACGTGACACAACTTTTGCAGAGTAAGATGACCAAACCGAAGATGTCACATATAGGGAGAAACAGATCCAATGCGAAGAGAGGAGGCACTAGCATAAGGAGATTGCATCAGTCTGTAGAGGCCTCCTTGCTCACAACCAGAACCAATCACCCTGCCTGTTAGAATGTCCTGAAACACAAGAGCAGAAGGGTTAAATATGACACGACAATGTAAATTCTTGGTGATTTGACTAATAGATAGTAAGTTCATAGAGAATTCATGAGTGTAAAGAACGTTCTGTAGTCGTAATGCAGGGGTTAACTGCACCTCCCCCTGACCAGTAATGGGAGAGTGTGTTCCATATGCTGTCACAACTAATCCACCTGACTGAGTTGGGCTATAGGTACTAAACTGCCCTCTGACACCACAGAGATGATGGGAAGCTCCTGAATCCATAATCCACTCCGACAAGTCTGCCTTGTAACAGTTAGTAAAAGCATATGCTATACCTGATGTAGATGCAGAGGCTGAGGCTGCTACCTCTGATGATCCTGACAGAGAGCTAGTTGACCCAGGAGAAGGCATAATCTCCCTAAGGCGCGCTACTAACTCATCAAGCCTCTTATCAGATGCAACTGAAGAATTGCTACCCTGCTGAATTTGTTTTGCCACACGTGCTGAAGCGGGAAACCCATGCTTAGAATAGCATGTTTCCTCAGAATGACCTGGCCTGTGGCAGTAAGTGCAAGGCTGATGAGTGGGTCGACTGCCCCCTCCTCTTCCACAATCACCTCGGCCACGGAACTGTGTAGGGCTCCCCCTACCACGAGATGCTGACATGGCTGAAGAAGTCTGAGACAACTGAGTAACACCAGAAGATATGGAGAGCCTGCTCAGCCTGCGATATGCTTCCTCAATTGGAGGTATAGTGGCATCAGTAAGAATCTGTGCTCTGGCAGCATCATACTCAGAGTCAAGTGCCGCTAGAAAAACTTCAGTCATCTCCGAATCCCTATATACCTTGAGATACTCTAGTGTGGCAGTCAAGGGAATGTAACCATGTAACTTCTCAAACATACCCCTTAAAGAAGTGTAAATGGTACGGAGAGGTCGATCATTTTGCTTAGATGTGAAGATGTCTTGCTGAAGTTGCAAAATCTTCGTCTCGTTCTTTGCTGGAGAGTATGTAGCAGCGAGAATGTCCCACATAGCCTTGATCATGGGATGACTCAATATATCATTGGCTATCTCCATGGAGTCATGGACACCATCCCAGAAAGAGAGACACGTGCATAAGCGTCATCTGCCTTCCATGAGGTGTTAACCCCAGTCTTGTCCACATGCTCCTCCTGTGTGAGAATATGCTTCTTGCCATTACATTGCATTAGAATCATGAACTGCATGACCCACAATTCATAGCTCGTTCCATCCATCTTCACGATAGGTGCTGGACCTTTAAAGGCACTTAAGGATGGAACATCTGCTTTGTTGTCTGACATGATGACAACAATCTTCAAGACTGAGGTTGCAAACTGGAATAACTATGTCTACACATAAATATAGGAAGATGGTTGTGGGTGTAGACTCATACCACAACCTCTTCCATCAACAACAAGTCTCTTTAGGTACATAAGATGGTTTTAGAAGATTAAAAATCATGCCCTAGGAACCACATCAGACCTATTCGAGCCCACAAGGACCGAAATAGAGCAACCCTTTTAGACTCGATCCCTCGGGGGAACCGTGACGACGATGGACTGCAGGAGCGGTGGTGGTGGACTGCAGGGGCGGCAACGAACTACAGGGGCGGCGGCGGTGGCAGCCTGCAGGCAGCGGCATGGGCGGCGGCGGCGGGCTGCTGCCTACAGGCGGGTGCCTCTAGGGTTTTGGTGGGGTTTGGAATCTAAGGCACTGACTCTGGTCTAGGGTTGTCACTCTAATACCATGTGGCAAGGATTGAAATGAAAGAGATGCATTCACCGTAGCACTAGATCTCTCTTATATAGGAGAAATGTTCTAAGGGAAAATTACATAGATAGACAAAAGAAATAGAAAATTACAAGATAACAATAAAGAGATATAAATATCTCAACATAAATTAATATAGCTCTGATACCATGTTAGAAATATGAAACGTGGAAGCGTAATCAGATATAAAAGAATAACAACAAGAAAGGAACAATGAGATTTTTACGTCGAACCCTACTCCTTATGGAGCGGGATGAAACCACAGAAGAACGCCTCAAAGGGCTGATATGTCTATAGCACTTTCTCTAATCTGATACAGGAGGTCTGGGGCTTCTTATTTAGCCTCCACAGACCCTCCAAGTCCCACCACTGGTAGATGTGGGACTAAACATCCAAAGGGATCCATTTACTCATCTACCACATAAGTGACACATATACTCCAATATTTTTTTATTAAATAATATTAATTATTTACATAATGGATTTAGTTTCATGTTGATTGAACTTAACGTGAATTTATAAAAATAAGTTAAGCTTGTAATATAGAAAAGTGAATTATATACAAGTTTTCAACTCCTTATTTTTGTGATTTTTATTAATTTTTTGTACTTATTTTTAAGTAAACAATGTATATTTAGGTCATTTGATTGCTATAATTATTTTCTTATTTTGTTATTTATGTGGTTTTCTGATGGTATTGCTCAGGAATTAAATACAAAATTTTAGTATAATGTAAATGAATCACATATTCATCACCTAACTAAGTGTTCACTTTCGGGGAAGTTGTCTACTCTACTGGATGCTTTAATTGCCTATGAAATGGTATTCTTAACTGAGGATGATAGATGGAGGCTATGAGGATGTGAACCTTGCTGCCGGACATCTTTAGCTCGACTTTAAAGCTCAGAGTTAATCTGTATAAGTTGACCGTTGTTGTGATGTGCAGGTAGCACTTTACATGCACATTTTTTAGACTTCGTATGGGTCCTTGCTGTGGGAGATCCCAACCATATCGATGGGTTTATATCCATGTCGAAAATAAGAGCCCAATTCCTTCTTTCTGTTCTTTGTCATTAGAGGCAGGTGCCCTTTCTGTGAGGTATCAATTTGTTCTCATCATTTACCTTCACTTGCCAGTTTGGCGCTATGCCAACTGGGGAGTAGCATCATGTAGGTGTGAAAATTTTCTAGATGAAGCTGACTTAGTCTTGGTCTCTATTTCATAGAGGTTTAGGGTTTTGAGCTTCTTGCTTTTAATGGCTACCAGCTGATTCCAATTCTCCTGTGTGGAAGTTAGGAATGTAATACTAGAACTTTGTGATTTTATGTAATGCTTGAACTTTGTGATTTTATGTAGTGCTAGAACTTTGTGATTTTAAGTGGTGGCTAGCTGATCCCAGGTCTCCACTAAAAATGGCGAAGCCTTCTCACACTTTAAGTAGGGTTTGCTACATGGATTCTTGAGCAAATCCATGTTGAAAGATCCGACTATTTTTTACGCTGGCTGTCAGTACTGAAGGCAACCCCCACAAGGGGGGATTTGATCCCTGGTCTTTTGGGTGGTAGACACAGTGCACTATCACCAGACCATTGGAGTGGGTGCACTGCATGGAAGTTAAGGATGCAATGATAGGCCTTTGTAATTGTAGGTATCTGGCTGATCCCAAGACTCCACCGCATCAAAGTAAGGTATATAATGCTAGGCCTTTCTTGTTGTAGGCTGCTTTTGATCTCAAGTCTCCACTATCTCGAAGTTAGGGATGTAATGCTAAGCCTCTGTAATTATAGGCTGCTAGCTGATCCCAGGTCTCCTCCGCATGGAGGTTAGGGATGTAGTGCTAGGCCTTTTTGATTTGTGGATGCTTGATTTCGACCCACACATGTTCCACTTCTTAGCAATACGGGACTATCACGAGTAATAATTAGATTTCAGAGAGATTCAATAACTTGTCTAACTTAATAGCTTTAGCACAAGTCTCTTGCTTGTTTTTTGGAGAAGCAATTTTTTATTCAAGCCCATTATTTAAAGATTTCTCAAATATGCAAAAAGGCTTGAAGATTCTCCTTGCTCTAGGAAGACTCTGGTCCCTCTCCAGACCATTTTATCTGGAAACATTTTTTTCACAGGAGTCATGTGTCATCATTGAGACTGTTTGATGACGGCATCCCTAAAATATCCTAGTAAATTTGCATTGTAGAAGATATTAGGGCAAGTCTCCGGGGGAGCTTGCAGATCTTCTGCCAGTAACCTTGGATATTTTTGGGTGTATTACATTCTAAAATAGCCTCCTACACCTTAACCCAACCATAGGACCATCTCACAACGTATCTGCCCTGCTTTATTCTAATCTTGTTTCTTTTGTAACGCATTTCCAAACGACACCTCACAACTTTATGAAATGAGAACTGCATCTCCATGATTCACTTGTGTTTGTACCATATTCTCTTCTAGAAACCTGACACGAGAGCCAAAGTTCATGATGATAATTAAAACCTCTTACAACGGATGTCTTCTAGACAATCGAGCACCGGGAAAGACAGAAATTTGGCAGGACCTTCTCTGTATTTATTCAATTTCATTTTTCAACTAAAATCTCCATTCTGACATATATTATCAAAATAGGTATGTTTAAAATTGCCAATCGAATTACGATTTTAATGAGACAGAATTTTGCATGCAGTGAGTTCTAGCGAAATTCGAGATGCACTGAAGGACGAAAACCTTCGTAAACTCGTTAGTGAGATTGACCGCTCTAAGAATCCTGAGAGTGTAATGAACTTCCACCTTTCCCTTTCACTTTAGATGAAAACTATTAATTGCATTCTGAAGGGACACAATCGAGTCAAAATGTATCTGAATTCCCGGCAATTATTTGCAGGAACTGGAGAAAGCCATGGAGGGATGTGTATTTCGCGAATTCACAGAGAAGGTCTGCTTCCTTGTCATTTACTCATTAAAATTATTGTTACTAATAATACTCTTCTGGAAATAATACATCTTTGCGGCCAAACTACGTGGCCCCATGAATAGTCCCAAAACTTTGAGGGAGGAGGCTGTCAAGAGTTTCAGATTGGACTGATGAATTGCCTCTGGTAAAAAATATGTGGCCCCATGAATTACCTCTGTTAAAAAATAGGAAGCGGAAGCGAAACATGGAAAAAGAATAAAGAACAATAAGAACAACGGGATTTACGTGGAACCCTACTCCCTAAGGAACGGGATGAAACCACGAGACAATGCCTCTGAGGGCTGGTGTGTCTATTGACTTTCTCAATGGATACAGGAGGTCTGGGGCTCCTTATATAGCCTCCACATAGCCTCCAAGTCCCATCACTGGTAGATGTGGGACTAAACTCTTGGATGGGGTAAATGGATCATGGAGAGATCCATTTACCCTTCTCCTATACATGTGAAGCATATATCAAATACTCCAACACTCCCCTCAAGCAGGAGCATGCAATGCTCAGCTTGGACAAACAGAAAGAAACTCAACTCACGCTACAGGACACTATGAATAATATCAACCCAACGCGCACAACTGCTGTTGTCGAGGACGTTGCTTCTCATGCTGTGCAGGTGAGGAGGACGAACATGCTGGAGTGTGAGTCTGCTGAATCTCCTCGTCGGAGAGCATATGCTCTAAACTGCGCCTGCCAGAATCATTGCAAGTGGAAATGAGTCTCCTCGTCAGAGTACTCTGGCCTGCCACAACATATGGACAACTGATCCATCTCTGAAAAGGGCCGAACTGAAAAGGCCGTGGAAGTGCAATCCTCGTCGGAGTCCACAGTCGCTGGAGAATGCAGTCCGAAAAGACTCCTTGTCAGAGAACTGAGTCTCTCCCATCTGGTACAGAGAATGATACACTACTCTGGAGTACCTATGATAGCACATGAAAACCCTTGCCAACATGGCATAGGGAATGGTCCTCTACTCTGGAGTCCTATGGCTCACATGAAAATTCTGGCCGAAACAACAAGAAAAGATGGGGACCACGACAAAAGTTGGCAAACATGTGCACATCTGAATAAAGACCGCATACATGTACGTGTCTAAAAATGAGTCTCTCTGGAGAACTCGAAAAATGTGCCTCTCAACATGGAGTGCCTCGAACTTGGACTCTGACCAATCTGAGTGTCGAGTCTGAATTCGCGCATCATACTGTGGACTCGGAATCTGAACATCAAGTCTGAAATTGCGCATGAAAAATCTTCATATGAAAACTGTAGAGTCTGAACAACTGATTGGCCTGTAATCTGAAGAAGACCCGTGACTCTACACAATACTCCCCCTTTCTCCCATACTAGTCGGAATATATGGCATCGACTATGTTGGGAGAAGACAATAAAAAATGGGAGAAACATGGAACATTCACAAGAATTTCATGCATCTTTTTCTTTAATTTTTTTAAAGCCGTCCAACCAAATATTTTTTTAAGCAGTTCGATTTTTTTACGGCTTCTCAAATCATTCACATTTTTTTTTGATTTTTTTAAATTTGCGTACGTTTTTTTTGTACGCACCTTTTTCACAAAAATCCTCTTTTTTTAAATGAACTTCCTCTTTTTTTTAACTTTGCGTACGACTTTTTAAATTTGTACGCGCCTTTTCTTTTCCAAAAATATTTTTTTTGAAAATTTTTTTTTCAACTTTTTTTTCCGGCCGACTTCTCCCCCCCCTTTTTTTTGGTTCACTGACCGGGCCTCATCTCACTTTTTTCTTTTCAATTTTCAGCCCACTTGGGCTTCATTAAGCCGCAACCTCCCACATTTTTTTTAATAAAACACCATCGGGCCCAGCCTATAGGGTTCCCAATCGTGGGAACCCTTTCTCGATAGGAACCGCCGCCCCCGCGGGGGCCTTCTTGTCGGGCGCCGCTAGCGCTTGGGAGAGGAGCGTGCGCACCAATTGTCGCCGATAGATGCATCTAGGCGGAGGTGCGCGGAGATCGTCGGCGAGCTGAGAAAGATGGAGCGCCGCCGAGATGATCCAGGAGCATCGTGCGGATGCTTGCATGGGCTGCAGACGCGATTGGATGGTGATGGAGCGCGCTGCCTGCGCGCGGGAGAGAACGTCAGGGAGATGCGCGGAGGCTCTATCACCTGAGGAGGGATGCTCCTGGAGAATCACGGAGAATCGTGCTGATCTGGAGCGGAGGGATGCAGAGAATCGCCCGCAGTCTGTGCACTGCCTGTGAAGGCACCGCCTTGGCTGGAGGGGACCGCCAGGGGGGGGGGTCTCGCCGCCGCCACTGGAGGCTGCCATTGCCAGGGGGGTTTCCGTCAGGAGGAGTTGAGGGCTCGGGGAGGCGCCGCCTGGAGCGGATGTGCGCAATGGAGATATGCGATGAGAAAATCTGGAAAGAAGGGGAGCGCCGCCACGATCGGTTGTCTTTGCTGCTGCATGATGGGAGGAGTGCTTGGGGAATCTCGCGCCGGGATGTGTGAGATCTGGAACAAGTGGGCTAGGGTTCCCCTCCTGGGAACTGCGTCCGCCTGGGATTCGCGTGATGTGCGGGAAGAACTTTAGAGAGGGTGCGCTGCCTTGAGGCTCTAGGGTTCGAAACCCCAAGATCTGGGACTGGAATCACTAGAACATGGAATTGAATAATCCCAAATATACGAATCTTCATGAATATAACATCAAAATCGAATCTCGAAAACATGAACAAGATAAATCTTCAAGAATATTTCCTCGAGATCGAACCTGCTCTGATACCATGTTAGAAAATAGGAAGCAAAAGCGAAACATGGAAAAAGAATAAAGAACAATAAGAACAGCGTGATTTACGTGGAACCCTACTCCCTAAGGAGCGGGATGAAACCACGGGAGAATGCCTCTGAGGGATGGTGTCTATTGACTTTGTCAATGGATACAAGAGGTCTGGGGCTCCTTATATAGCCTCGACAGAGCCTACAAGTCCCACCACTGGTAGATGTGGGACTAAACTCTTGGATGGGGTAAATGGATCCTGGAGAGATCCATTTACCCATCTCCCATACATGTGACACATATATCAAATACTCCAACAGCCTCTAAAAATGAACACTGAACTTTGAATGCTGTATGCCATATTTCACTCTCTTGATGGAAATATATTGGTCCTTAGCAAAGATTTTTCAGAATAATAGTCAATTTTCTCAACTACTCTATTAATTCAAAAGGCCAGTAAGAAAGTTAAGTGTTTCTTTTCTGCATTTCGTTTGTTCTGGTTGTATTTCAGAATAAAAGGTATGAAACTAGCAGGTGAAATCCCATCATGGCGCTGCTTTTCAACTTCTAACTTTTTATTTTCAGATTTTGTCAATCATCAGCCCTCAAGATTAATTCGATTCAACTTCAGCAAAGCAAAGAATTTGCAAGGTATTCGCTTACATTAGTAGCTGAAGATAATCAATTTTGAGGGATTCATCATTCTCAAGTCGTTTGTAGTCAGCCATGATGAGCAAGATCCCTGGCTTCTTCTTTATAATTTTTAGTTGTTCATGCATGTTCTCTATTGTGTATAAAATCATTTACAGAGAGAACTCCCAGACTGGAAAACTTAAAAGTTGCAGCTCCTTACCTACATGTAGCAAACTTTGCAATTCGAACTCATATTTCATTGCTGCTAATTGCAATCATACAAATTATCTTTCCCAAGGCGTCTGTTCCCAATGTTTTTGATTACATTGATTTTTTCCTAATGAAATGAATTTCTGGTTCTGATGTGGCCTGTAATTTCATGTTATCTATTTCAGTATTGGCCATTGCCAAAGTAATGCAATTAGGTTATGAAAAACTGTTGGATTCATATTCTTTTCTCAGAGTTTTTATTATTGCATTGCTAGATAATCACATTTTATTGCAATCCTAACAGGAGCTGACAGTCATTTTCCATCACAGTCTGTATAGACGTTGGAGCCTCATTAGGATTAATGGTTACATAAGGTTGGACAATGCCTGCAACTTGTCTAGAGTAGAACAAGGAAATTGTAGGGTAGAAAAAGGCAATTGCTGGCAACTTGTATAGGGAACTTGCTTTAGTAGATCAACAAACAAGGTGAAGTCTTCTTTTTTGTTGAAGGATACACCTGACTCTTTGTTGAGTATCTATATATTCAAAATGCAGTCAATCTTAAATTAACGAATTTAAGCTATCTTTTTACAAAAGACAATGAAATCAAGTTACGTGAGATCATTATACAACTTGTGATTGCCATCACAATCTTATCAAACAAGAATAAGAAGAAAATCCATATATAGAATTTTAAAAAGATCAAAAATTTGAAAGAATAGAGAAATTTATCTTTAGATATGCAGTAATTTTTTAAAGACAACGTACTTTCTTACATGTTGTATAATCTATATTATGTTGGGAGGATGCAACATGCTTTAACTTCGGGGATATATTTATAATTTATAAGAATGTTAGGAAGGTGTAGTGTGCTTGCGCTACTTGGAATTGCAAGGTAGTGTTGCACTCTTGCAACGGCCTTGCTGCTGTAGTGACTCTGAACACCTTTCTTCAAAGTCTTTCAACAAAACAGAACTGCTCTGTTTCCTGTAATCCTTATCGGTTGCCTCAATTGTTGAAGCCTCAACAATCCTCTCCTCACAACTCTGGTTTTGATCCTCCCCTCTTTGGTCGTGATTTGAATTGGGATTCCGAAAAGCGATGCGTGAGAGGGAGCGAGAGGGAGGAAAGGAGGGTGAGAGGGAGATTTCTGGGCAGAAGGTGGAGAGAAGGGGAGGGCTCTGGATCCGGAGAGCTAGAGGGAGGGGAGTGGGTGCAGGGGAGGTTTGGGGTGGTGGAGAGGAAGAGGACTGGGAACTAGTCTTACACAGGAAGCTGGGGCCTCGTTGTTTTAGATGCAACCTTTGTGGCCATCGTGCGTTGTTGTGCTCATCTCCTCCGGTATGTTTCCAATGCGGAAAGACAGGGCATTGTGCTGCCTTTTGTCAAGTTGGTCTGAAGCTATTCACCATCGAGAAGCCAAATTCGGTGGTGGGGAAGACCTTCACGGCGGTAGTGGATCAATCTTCGGTGGAAAGAAAGCAATCGTTGTCAAACATGGCAGCGGGGATGACCTTTGCAGCGCAGTGAAGGAAACATTCCTCCATCCGCCTTCGGAGATACTCGTGGGAGTAGTGATGGGCGAGTTGGGTGATGCAAGCCTTCTGGCTGAGGTGAAATCCTTGTCGGGGGCAGAGTTTCAGGATGATGTGGTTTTGTTAGATGATGTAGAGATAGTTCGTAGTTTTATTGTCTCTTTATGTAGTTTATCGTTATTTCTTTATCTTCTATAGACCTCTCTGTAATTTACCCTTTAGGTCTCTCCCTATATAAGAGAGCCTAGGGTTTTCTGAATCAATAACGAAGACTCTTTTCCCAACATGGTATCAGAGACACCCTAGGGCTCTCCACCCGCCGCCGCCCCCCTTTCCCCACCCGCCTCCCTCTTCTCGGCATCACCGCCGCCTCTCTCTCTCTGTATCTCACGCCGCCGCCGCCTCTCTCTCTTCCTGGGGCTATCATCGCCCTAGGCCACAACCGGTAGTCCCAGCCCTCCACCGCCGAAAGTCACAGCCAGCCAGCGGAGGTCCCAGTCAGCCGCCAGCGGCTCCAGCCCACCGGCGGAAGCCACCAGCTGCTACTGTAGCCCCTTCGGGTGCGTGCACTGCCCACCGCGCAAGGTCCCTAAGCGGCTCCCAGCCGCTGAAAGGGCTGTAAGCCTCTTGTGAGGCGTGCCCTAGTTCCCTCCTCGTCCGTTCTATGGATTTGAGTGCGTAACGTCTACATACGCACTCAAATCCGATGCAGTTGTTGTAGACATTCAGCATCACGTCTACATATCCTAGTTCTTCTCCAAGCGGCAGTATGTCAGAATCAAAAGTCGATATGCCCTCCACCGGTGCATTCAAAGGTCCTGCGCCAATAGTCAAGATGGACGGGTCTAATTATGAGCTCTGGGCTATGCAGTTCATGAGCCTCATGAAGTCGAATGGTAAGAAGCACATTCTTACCGAGGATGAGCTCGCAGAGAAGACTGGGATATATGCCTCATGGGAGGCTGATGATTCCTATGCGAAGGTCTGGTTGTCCGGTACCTTGACGATGGAGATTGCTAACGACGTCCTCCATCAGCCCACTGCTAAGGCAATGTGGGACATTCTTGCCGCCACATATTCGCATGTGCGAAATGAGACGAAGATGTTGCAGCTTCAGCACGACATCTTCACAATGAAGCAGAGCGGCAGGCCTCTCCATTCTCTTTACACATCCCTAAGAGGGATGTTTGAGAAGTTATACAATATCATTCCTCTCACTGCAACTCCTGAGCAGCAGAAGGCGTTTCGAAACGCCACCATGGTTGGTGTTAGAATAATTATGTTATTTTAGTTTCTAATTGTCATGTTTCTGTAATTTACCAATAGAGCTTTTCTCCTATATAAGAGAGCTCTAGGGTTTGATTAAAGATTATCTTGCTTATTCCCCTTCAACATGGTATCAGAGCGACGGTCCTAGACCGAAGTTCTCGAAACCCTAACCCTAACCTACCCCACCCGCCGGCCTCTCTCCTTCTTCTTTCCGATCGGCGCCGCCACCCTCCCTCCACCGCCGCGCGCGCGGCTGCGCCGCTCCTTGCGCGCCTCCCGCGCGTGTAGCCTCGCGCACGCTGTGTGCGTGAAGCCTCTTCCGCGAAGTCTCTTCACGCGCTAAGCCTCTTGCGCGAAGCCTCGCGAAGTCCTGTGCGTCTTGCGCATCCTATAGCGCATCTTTATTCTTGCACGAGAAGTTCCTGTAGCGCACGTGCTGGAGCCCTGTTGTGCATCCTGTAGCGCATCCTGTAGCGTGTGCTGTGCTAGAACCCTGCGCGTGAATTGCCCGATACCCTGAAGCCCTAGCCCGTGAAGTCAGTTCCTGCTGAAGCCTTGTGCGTGCCCTTCTGACTAAGGGTGCGCGTGTGCTAGCGGCTCTTCTTGCGCACTCCCTAAACAGAGGTTTCGTCCGTGGTATGGAGGGCGTTGTGATTTGAGTCTACGTTCACAACGGCCTTCCTATATGTTCACGTAGACATTATTGTCTAGTTGTTTAACCCCAGTTGCAAAGTATTGTTGTCATCATGTCAGACAACAAGGTAGATCTCCCGTCTCTGGGTACCTTTAAAGGTCCAGCACCCGTTGTGAAATTGGACGGCACGAACTATGAACTGTAGGCCATGCAGTTCATGAGTCTTATGCAATGCAATGGCAAGAAGCAAATCCTCACACAAGAGGAACCTGTTGAGAAGACTGGGGTTAACGCCTCATGGGAGGCGGACGATGCATATGCACGTGTATGGTTATCAGGTACCGTGTCCATGGAGATAGCCAACGACATTCTGAGTCAACCCACTGCGAAGGCTATGTGCGATATCCTCGCTGCCACATATTCTCCGGCGAAGAACGAGTCCAAGATCTTGCAACTCCAGCATGACATCTTTACTATGAGACAGAACGGCCGTTCTCTTCATACCCTGTATACCTCTCTGAGGGGTATGTTTGAGAAGCTTCACGGGTACATCCCATTGACAGCCACACCAGAGCAGTTGAAGGCATATAGGGACTCAGTGATGACAGGGGTATTTCTAGCCGCCCTTGATCAGGAATATGACGCCGCCAGAGCACAGATTCTTACAGATGCTACCATACCTCCTATGGAAGAGGCATATCGCAAGTTGAGCAGACTCTCCATATCTCATGGCGGATCTCAGACGTCCTCTGCCATGGCAGCATCTCGTGGCAGGGGAGGATCTCCACAGTTTCGAGGTAGAGGTGGTCGTGGAAGAGGAGGAGTGTACAGACCTCCTTGACAGCCGTGCACTTACTGTCGCAGGCCTAGTCACACTGAGGAAACATGCTATTCTAAGCATGGGTTTCCTCCTACAGCACGTGTGGCGGAGCAGACTCAGCAGGATGGGGGTCCTTCCCATGTACCAGATCAGAAGTTCGAGGAGTTTGTGGTGCGACTTAGAGAGATCATGCCAGATCAGGGGCAAGCAAGTACATCAGGACCTTCAGAGATAGCAGGTTCGGCATCAGCATCCACGTCAGGTACAACATATGCTCTCACTAGTTGTTACAGAGCAGATCTATCAGAATGGATCATGGATTCAGGAGCATCTCATCATTTATGTGGTGATAAAAAGCAATTGGATGTTTTTAATGCAACTCAGACTGGACGATCTGTGGTGATAGCTGATGGGACACACTCTCCCATTACTGGTCAGGGGGAGGTGCAGTTGACCCCTGCGATACGGCTTCAGAATGTTCTTTATGCTCCGGAATTTTCAATGAATTTACTGTCGATTAGTCAGATCACTAAAGATTTACATTGTCGTGCCATATTTGACCCATCTGCTCTTGTGTTTCAGGACATCCTAACGGGCAGAGTGATTGGAACTGGCCGTGAGCAAGGGGGTCTCTATAGACTGGTGCAGTCTCCTTATGCTGGTGTCTCTTCTGTTCATGCTGGATCTGTCTCTCCTTACACATGGCATCTCCACTTTGGTCATCTTCCGTTGCAAAAGATGGTCCATATCCTTCCACAGATTTCTCTTAGGTCTACTTTTCAATGCGAGGCGTGCCAGCTTGGGAAACATCACCGGTCGTCGTTTCAGAGTCGTCTAGGTCCAAGTCGTCATGGTCTGTTTGAATTACTTCACTTTGATATTTGGGGTTCCAGTCGTGTCCCTGATCTTCAAGGTCACAGGTTTTATCTTGTTGCTGTCGATGATTTCTCTAGGCTATCTTGGGTCTTTCTTCTTAAAAATAAATCTGATGCTAGTCATGTTATTCAGTCTTTTATTATTGAAATAAAAAATATTTTCTCTGCTAAAGTGAAGTACATACGGTCTGACAATGCTCTAGAGTTGTGTAGTGCCCTACTTTCAAAATTTCTTGTGTCTCATGGGATTGTGCATCAGACGTCTTGTGCTTATACCTCCCAACAGAATGGGGTGGCTGAACGGAAACATTGTCATTTGTTGGATATGACCAGAACCCTCTTGATTCAGAGCCGTGCCCCTCACTCCTATTGGGGGGATGCGGTTCTAACTGCCTGCTATCTTGTTAACCGTATGCCTTCGACAGTGTTAGGGGAGAAGATTCCGTTCTTGACTGCGTTTCCCGAGAAGGATCTTTTCTCCCTAACACCACGTGTTTTTGGGTCTGTTGCATTTGTTTATTGTTTTTCTCCTGATCTTGACAAGCTCTCTCCCAGAGCTGTCAAATGTGTTTTTGTGGGTTATTCCAAAACCCAGAAGGGATATCGGTGTTTTGATCCAGTTAGACGAAGGTACTATGTCAGTGCAGATGTCACCTTCTTTGAGTCCATTATGTATTTTTCTCCTACATGTGACAGACTCACTCACTCAGAGGAAGGAGATGATATCTATGCGCCTCCTCCTCCTCCTCCATCTGTTCCATGCTCTACTCCACCACTACAGCCTACACCACCACCACTGCCTACTCCACCACCACCACCGCCACCACCAGCTACTATTTATTATCCTCAGGTCTATCAGCGTCGGCCCTCTGCTCATGTGCCTCCTCCATCATCCAGCACGCCCGAGGTATGTACTGATCATTTGAGTTCTAATGATGGCACAGGTGATTTGCATGCGCAGATGGATGTACAGGGTACTGATGGTACTTTCACTCTTCCAGTCGATGACCTACATATCCCTATTGCTCATAGACGGCAGAAGCGTGCGCGGACGATGAATCCCAAATATGGGATGGATTTTGGATCTCAGGCTTCGTTGGAGCGTTTGTCCCCGGACTTTCGCCAGTTTGTTGTTGGGTTATCGGCAGTAGACATCCCACGGTCTTATCAGGAGGCCCTACAGAGCAGTCCGTGGCGTTTAGCTATGGAAGAGGAGATGGCGGCGTTGCAGTCACGTGGTACGTGGAGTATTGTGCATCGTCTACCAGGTGCGTCAATAGTCGGAAGCAAATGGATTTTTACTGTTACTCATCGGGCTGATGGTACGGTTGATAGATACAAAGCCAGGTTGGTTGCTCGTGGGTTCACCCAAACATATGGGGTGGACTATCAGGAGATGTTTTCTCCAGTAGCCAGTCATTCTACCTTACGGATTCTCATTGCAGTTGCTGTTATCCGTGACTGGCCCCTGTTTCAGTTAGATGTCAAGAACGCTTTCTTGTATGGTGACTTGCAGGAAGAGGTCTATATGCAGCAGCCACCAGGGTTGCTGCTGAGGGGGAGTCCAGTATGGTGTGCCGTCTTCATAAGGCCATATATGGCCTGAAGCAGAGTCCACGGGCTTGATTTCAGAAGCTCTCGGAGTTAATTGAACAGAAGGGCTTCGTCCGATCTACAGCAGATCATACTCTCTTTGTAAAGAGAGACCAGCGAGGTATTGTGATCATCTTAGTGTATGTTAATGATATTGTTATCACTGGTAGTAATGAGCAGGGCATTCAAGCAACCAAGGATTTTCTTAGTGAGCAGTTTGTTACGAAGGATCTGGGTACACTTCGTTACTTTTTGGGATTGGAGTTTGCACGAAATGAGCAAGGCATGGTAATGACACAAAGAAAGTATGTTACTGATCTGTTATCTGAGACAGGAATGGCAGGATGTAGACCAGCTACTACTCCTATGGATCCTAATGTTAAACTTTATGATGATGATTCTGAGGAGGTGGACAAGAGACGATATGGAGAGCTCGTGGGGAAGTTGTTGTATGTCACCATTACCCGACCAGATATATCCTTTGCTGTTAGTAGGGTAAGTCAATTTATGGAGCAACCCAGACATGCTCACATGAATGCTGTTTTTATGATCTTGAGATATCTGAAGTCGTCTCCAGGTGCTGGTCTTCTGTTTAGAAAAGATACCTCTATATCTGTCACAGGTTGTGCTGATGCAGACTATGCTGGGTGCCCTAATGATAGAAAGTCTACTTCAGGCTTTATTGTATTTGTTGGCAGCTCACCAGTAGCCTGGAAAAGTAAGAAACAAACTGTCGTGGCTCGATCCAGTGCAGAGTCAGAATATAGGGCAATGGCCCAAGGTAGTGCTGAGATGATGTGGGTCAAATCTGTTTTGACTGATTTAACTATTGAGGTACCTCTTCCTATGTATCTTAAGTGTGATAATCAGGCAGCCTTGTTTATAGCCAATAATCCAGCCTTTCATGAAAGGACAAAGCACATTGAAGTGGATTGTCATTATACACGGGACTTGATTCAAAAGGGGCTTATTTCGACTTCTTATGTATCATCAGGAGAGCAGATTGCAGACATGTTCACCAAGGCTCTTGCTAGAGGTCCTTTTCATCTATGTTGTTCCAAGCTGAGCATGTTAGATATATATGCTCCAGCTTGAGGGGGAGTGTTAGAATAATTATGTTATTTTAGTTTTTAATTGTCCTGTTTCTGTAATTTACCCATAGAGCTTTTCTCCTATATAAGAGAGCTCTAGGGTTTGATTAAAGATTATCTTGCTTATTCCCCTTCAACAGTTGGTGTTCTACTTGCGGCTCTTGACCCTGAGTATGATGCCGCTCGATCTCAGATTCTCGCTGATGCAGTTATTCCTCCAGTTGAAGATATTTACAGAAGGCTTAGTCGCATTCCAGTTTCCTCCAGCTCCTCTACTCCACCCCCTTCAGCGATGGCAGTCTCGTGTGGGAGAGGTGGACCGCCATCTGGCTGTGGTCGTGGACGTGGCCGTGGACCCCAGGGAAGGGGTGGTCGCTTCAGTCAGACATGCTCCTATTGTCACCGCACAGGACACTCGGAGCAGACATGCTATTCGAAGCATGGATTTCCAGCATCGGCACGTGTTGCAGAGCACTCCCAGTCTCCACTGACCTCTACTGCAGATAGTCGATTTGACGAACTTGTGGCCCGTCTCCGAGATATTATGCCACATGCTTCTGGTGATTCGTCTGGTGGCTCCTCAGATATTGCTGCCACTGCCTCTGCCAGTTCATCCGCAGCCGCAAGCTCCTCAGGTAGATCTACTGCACCTCATGATATATCTGACTGGATTATTGATTCCGGAGCCACACATCATCTCTGCCGAGATAGAGGTAGATTACAGGCCTACTGGGACATTCCTCCCGGCCGTTCAGTGCAGATAGCAGATGGTACCCATTCGCCCCTTGTTGGACAGGGGAAGGTTTTCCTATCCTCCACTTTGCAATTACAGAACGTCCTGCATGCTCCCGAGTTCTCAATGAATTTGCTATCTATTAGTCAGATTACGAAGGATTTGAATTGTCGTGCTATATTTGACCCGTCTACTCTCATTTTTCAGGACATACTCACGGGCAAGTTGATTGGCTGTGGCTCTGAGCAGAATGGTTTGTATCGACTGGTTCGGGATTCCTATGCTGGCGTCTCCTCTCATTCTGCTGGACCAGTCTCTCCGTACATTTGGCATCTCCGATTTGGTCACCTTCCACTTCAGAAAATGCGCCATCTTCTGCCTCAGATCTCTCCTAGTTCGTCTTTTCGATGTGAAGCGTGTCAGTTGGGAAAGCATCACAGGTCGAGCTTCCCACGTCGTCTGAGTCGGAGCAGTAGCTCCCCTTTTGAGTTGTTACATATAGATATATGGGGTCCGAGTCGTGTTCCCGATCATCAGGGACACAGGTTTTATCTTGTGGTAGTGGATGATTTCTCTCGTGTGTCATGGGTCTTTCTTTTGAAAAATAAATCTGAAGCAGGAAATGTGATCAAGAACTTGATTAATGAAGTGCACAATGTCTTTTCTGCAAATGTCAAATATGTTCAGACAGATAATGCCCTTGAATTTTGTACACGCTCACTTTCACAATTCCTTTCATCAAAGGGTATTATTCACCAAACCACTTGTGCATATACCTCACAACAAAATGGTGTGGCGGAGAGAAAGCATCGCCATCTCTTAGATATTACTCGTACACTGTTGATTCATAGTTGTGCCCCTATTTCTTTCTGGGGCGATGCTGTTCTTACTGCTTGTTATCTGGTCAACCGAATGCCATCCTCAGTTCTTGGTGAAAAGATACCTATGTCCATTATTTTTCCAGATAAGGAGTTATTTTCACTGACTCCACGTGTCTTTGGTACTGTGGCTTTCGTGCATCGTCTATCTCCCGGACTTGACAAACTCTCTCCTAGAGCAGTCAAGTGCGTCTTTGTTGGTTATTCCAGAACTCAGAAGGGCTACCGGTGTTATGATCCTGCAACTAAGAGGTACTTCGTGAGTGCTGATGTCACTTTCTTTGAGTCTGTCATGTATTTCTCTCCTGCAGGTGACAGAATGGTACCATCCACTACCACTGATGATATCTATGTTCCTCCACCACCTACATTGAGTAAACCTAAGTCGTCCCCTGGGCTTGTCTCCACGCCAGCACCACCTCCACCACCACCACCACCTCCTCCACCTCCACCCATTCCACGGCCTATCATATCACCATTACCTATGTTCTATACACGTCGGTTAGGTCCTGCTCAGACTACGCAGAACGCCTCAGGTATGTTCAGATGGCATTACTACTGACGGGTCAGATTTGGTACATGTGCAGGATCCTTCAGTACAGGCAGACACTAGCCCATCTAGTACAACAGATGATGATCTTGATGTTCCGATTGCTATTCGGAAGCAGAGGAGGCAATGTGCCTCATATCCATTCGCTTCACAGGTTTCTTTTCACCGTCTCACTGATGATTTTCAGAGATTTGCTATAGCCTTGTCTTCCGTGGATATACCACGGACATACCAGGAAGCCTTGCAAAATGAATGCTGGAGATTAGCAATGGAGGACGAAATGAGGGCCTTACAGTCTCGTGGCACATGGTATTTTGGTCCCTGCACCTTCTGATACATCCGTTGTGAGCTGTAAATGGGTCTTCACTGTCAAATATCATGCAGATGGCACGTTGGATAGATACAAAACACGCTTGGTTGCCCGTGGGTTTACACAAACCTACGGTGTGGATTGCATGGATACTTTCTCTCCAGTGGCGGGACACTCTACACTTCGTATTCTATTATCTGTTGCTGTGGTACGTGATTGGAGCATATCTCAACTAGATGTGGAGAATGCCTTTCTGTACGGTGACCTACAGGAGGAAGTCTACATGCAGCAGCCACCTGGGTTTACTGCTGAGGGGGAGAAGCACATGGTCTGTAGACTTCACAAGGCGATATATGGCCTCAATCAGAGTCCGAGAGCATGGTTCCAGAAGTTGTCTAACCTGATTGAGAAACAGAGATTCAAGAGGTCAAATGCCGATCACTCATTGTTTGTCCAGAAGTCATCGACAGGTACGGTTGTCATTATGGTCCAGTGTTGCAAAAGTCGGCCGACTAGGCCGACTAGTCGGCCCGACTAGTCGAGTCGGGGGGGTACCCGACTCGAATATAACAAGTCGGCCAGTAGTCGGTGGGACCCGATTAATCGGGCGCATAGTCGGCCTAGTCGGCCGAGTAGTCGGCCGACTTTTGCATAGAGAAAACCCGATAACCCGAATAGAGGGGTTTAGATGTTACTGTTAGACAGTAACCAAACCATCCCTACTTGACCCTCGACCCCCTTATGCGCACGACACCTCTGGACTCCTTTGAAACCCTACCGCCTCCTCCTCCATCGTTGTGTCATCGCCCCTTCGAAACCGCGCTGCCGCCTCCCCCATCGCATCGCCTCCCACTCCTCCGCGTCGATGATCCTCTGCCGACCCCTTCTCCGTGCTCTGCTCTTCAACCTCCGAGAACCAGATTAGGTTAGGGTTATTTATTTTTTTTTGTTTTTGCTTGCTTGATTTAATGCTTGATGTCAGATATTATTGCTTAGATTTTTTCTTCTATTTTGCATGTTGGTTAGTTTGTTAAGTTATTTTAGGAGTAAAAATTTATGTTTTCGTGATGAAGCCAAGGCATGTTGGGTGTTTTATATAACATTGTCTTTACTGTCTTATTACGCCCTAAATGTTTGACAACTTAGATACATCTTGTTGATTTGTATGATGGTGGTTAGGTAACTTAGGTTATTTACCTTTTGTGGTTGTTGATTAGTTTTGTTTCAGTTAATTTGTAACTTCAACTTGTGAGTTTATTTGTTCATTAGTAACTTCAATTTGTGAGTTTAGTTTTCTTTGTGTTTTTTGATTGGCTAACTTGTGAGTTTGTTGATTAGTAACTTGTAAGTTTAGTTAGATTTATGTTTGTTGATTAGTAATTTGTGAGTTTGTGACTATGTAGATGACTTAGGTTATTTTTTCTTCTCTTGCTATAAATTTTTAAGCTCTTACAAATATTAAAATATGATTTATATATTTAAAATAATTAAAAAATTCAAAACCGACTAATGCCCGACTAAATCCGATTACTCTCCCGACTGCCGATTAATCCTTAGTCAGTGACCCTGCCGACCGAGTACCGACTGCCGACTTCTGCAACCTTGTTATGGTCTATGTGGATGATATTCTTGTTACAGGAGACGATGTTCAGGGCATAAAGAGGGCGGAGGCATTCCTAGGCCGTCAGTTCGTTACAAAGGATTTTGGAACCCTAAGATATTTTCTGGGGTTGGAATTTGCAAGGAATGCACAAGGCTTGGTGATGACACTACGGAAGTATATTATAGACTTCCTGATTGAGACTGGCATGGATGGGTGCAAACCATCAAGTATTCCCATGGACCCCAGCATGAAGCTGTATGATGGTGATACAAGAGGAGATATAGAGAAATGGTGGGAAAACTCCTCTACATTACCATTACTCGTCCAGACATTGCATTTGCAGTTAGCAGGGTGAGTCAATTTATGGAGCAGCCAAGACAGGTTCACATGGATGCTATACACATGATACTGAGGTATCTGAAGTCTTCTCCAGGGTCAGGGCTGCTATTCAGAAAGGGTACAGACTTATCTGTCTCAGCGTGTGCAGATGCAGATTATGCGGGATGTCCTAAGGACCGAAAATCAACCTCAGGGTTTGCAGTGTTTGTTGGAGGCTCTTTGGTTTCTTGGAAAAGCAAGAAACAAACTGTTGTGGCAAGGTCCAGTGCCGAATCCGAATATAGGGCCATGTAGCTCAAGCCAGCACGGAAATGATGTGGATTCGTTCTGTACTAGAAGATCTACATGTAGTTGTGCCCCTACCTATGAAGCTCCAGTGTGACAATCAGGCATCATTGTTTATTGCCAACAATCCAGCTTTCCATGAAAGGACCAAGCATATTGAAGTTGACTGCCATTACACGAGGGACTTGATCCAGAGAGGATTGATATCTACTGCACATGTGAGCTCGGGAGATCAGACAACAGATGTATTCACCAAGCCACTGCTCAGAGGACCGTTTCAGAGATGTTCATCCAAGCTGAGCATGATAGATATCTATGCTCCACCTTGAGGGGGAGTGTAGAGATAGTTCGTAGTTTTATTATCTCTTTATGTAGTTTATCGTTATTTCTTTATCTTCTATAGACCTCTCTGTAATTTACCCTTTAGGTCTCTCCCTATATAAGAGAGCCTAGGGTTTTCTGAATCAATAACGAAGACTCTTTTCCCAACAGATGACGACCTCGTCTGTGCAAGGGGCCTTCGCCAAGGGACTCATTGAAGCTGCTCATGGTGGCTGGCCCTAAAGAGCATGTCAGATGTAGGTGCCTACGGTTCACCGATGGCGAATAAAGGGAACATGTTTCTTTGGTTTTACGTATCATCGGGGCGCCTTTTCTTTCTCGCACGGTTGAGGGCCTGCAACTGATGCTAATAGAGTGGGGTACGATGTACGAGGTCTTGTCACAATAGTTGGCTGGGAGCATTGCGACGAAAATCTTGATCTCCTTTGTGGGAAAAAGAACAACGCCGATTGAGTTCACTTGCACTATGATCATGGGAAGAGCGACTTTTCGTTGCTTGTTGATAGGCGTAGGCATTCGGTCAGGTCGGGCTGACCCATTTTCATATGCATAAAAGCCCATTTAGCCCACTAAATGCATGACCCAAGCCCACCCAAGCCCATTTAAGTTCGGGTCGGGCTTAGCCCACTTTTAATCAGGCTTTACTTCATTTTAGAAGCCCAAGTCCACCCATTTAGCCCACAAGCTTATTGAGTAATATATAAATGAAATTCTATTACCTTTAAAATAGTGTATTTATTAATGTATTTGGTTAATTAAATTAAAAATGGAAAGTATTGTGGCTATGAGTCAACGATGTTGCCAATTATCCATCGTAAATTTATCAATGTATTGCTTGAATTTTGAGTATTCTATTATTATTATTCGGACATGAGTCTATGCCATATATAGTATTACATTCCAAATTATGAAATTTGAGATCATATATATTTTCTATACATTAAAAAATCATAGATATTATTTGGGCTGATCGGGCGCAGGCTTGCAAAAAAAAAAAATCAATAGCGTAGCCGAGGACCATTTAGTTGTGGGATGGGCTAGGTCCGGATCTTTTCGGGCTGATGTTTAGAGTAATACCCAAGCCCAATCTTAACAGGTCGGGTACCCACAAGCCCATTGGGTATCAAGCCCATTGCCCAGGCTTACTTGGTGAAGTTACTGGAGTTGCCTTCACCACCACAACTTCAGGATAGACGCATCAGAGTCCATTGTTTCAGGTGAAGGTAGAGGAGAGAACTCTCCGACAAGGTCGACTTTGGCAACGACGGTGAGGGCCTTAGTGACGACGACGGATTCTGCGGTGAAATCTGTGGGATTTGATTTTCAAACATCGGAACAACCAGAGATTGTTAAATCCTGTCTGTTTTGGGATATTTTCCCGGAGTTGCTATTATAGAGCATTAGGGTTTTGATGCTTATTTTTGAAAGAGTTCGCATGGGATCTCAGTACTTTAGATCAGACCCGGTTAAGCAACTGTATGAGTATGTCGGATCCACTTCTTTTTGAGGGAGCAGTGGAGCCTTTTGGACGGCTATTCATCAACAAACTCTATTCGGATCCTAGATATTTCAGCCCCATGCTTTTATATGCTAAGGAGCTCTTTTTCTTTAACTGCTTAGGGAGAAACATGTCAAAAGGGACTTGGAGCCATGGGACTCCAGTTAGAGATGCAAAGGTTGTCGTGGAACTTCCAAATCTCCTATAGGTCGAAGGCTTGTCTCAAACGGAGTAGGATCTCAAGGGTTTCTCCAATTTAATGTAGGTTTATGGCGACATCTCGCAACATGTGCAGCCCCAATCGCTACACTTTTTTCTCAGTTGAACATCTGGACGGATTCCTTCTGGGGTCTCAAAGGGTGAAGTCCATGCGAGTCCAGCTTCGTTGAGCTCTTCGACACTGGATGATTTGCGTTGGAAGAAGGGGAGCAGATACAGAAACAGAAAAAGAAAGCCACGGGAGAAAGTAGGAGATCTCGGGAGTTAAAGGAAGAAGCAAGAGCGTTACAAAAGGGGTTGGTGATACCTCTTGAAGCCCAATCAATGCCCCTGCATCAGGTGAAGAAAACCGTACTTAACGGTCTTTACACGGGATGTTAGGGGACTAGAAGACTCGGAATAAGGGTTTATTAGGTCTCTATTAACCGACTTTAACTGTGACATTGTGTTGTTGCAAGAGACAAAAATCCGTGAAGTGATCAACTACGGGGCTCTTTGGGAACAAACACCCGTTCAGAGTCGCTACTTCAGATGTAGTGGGGAGTTCAGGTGGATCCTGTATTGTGTGGAGCGGGGATTTCTTCAACGTGATGGCTGAAATCAAAGAATCCTTTGTTATCTCTGTGCTTCTCAGGGATATTCAGAAGGGAGGTTTTCACTTAATCTCTTGTGACTATGGACAAATGACCCCTCAAACATGGGGAATTCATGGGATGAATTATGGGAAACAAGAAATCAACATCACAGTGTGCCTTGACTTGTTAGGGGAGATTTCAATAGGTCTCTTTTATCTACAGATCGTGCTAGATTTCGGGGAGGACATGATGTGCGCTCGGAGGACTTTGCGGAGTTGATTTCAGAGCTACAGATGGAGGTTCTTGATGCCAGTGATACCCACTACACATGGAGAAACACTAGATGTAGGTCGAGAGTCGGTCGGTTTCTTGGATCAGTGGGCTGTTAGATGCATTTCCCTTGTCATCGGTCTCATCTCGACCAAGATCTAGATCATATCACACGCCACTGATTTGGGAGTCGGGTGATGGATTTCAACCCCGCTCTTTCTTCAGGTTTGAGAAGGTGGCTTCTTGAGGATGATTTCATAGACTTGGTAAGGGAGCATTGGAGTACACATGTTTTCTCGGGTTCGGCAACAGTCAAATTGATTTAGAAATTGAATTCGCTGTGAGAGGAACTAAGTCGTTTCAAGGAGTTAAGAGAAAATAAATATATGTTGCACAATTGCATAAAGTTAGGTTTAGAGACTGGACAAAGAGGAAGATTCCAAGGAGTCGGGGGATGATCTTAAAATAAGACTAGACTCCTTAAAGATTATTGAAGAGGAAGACAAGAAAAATGTAACGGAGTGGAAACAAAGATCCAGAATGAAATGGCTCAAGGAAGGGGATGCAAACTCTAGGTTCTTTCACAAGGTGACCAACGGAAGACAAACATAATTTCATCATGACAGTTGTTGTGAATGAGAGGAGAATCGAGGGTGATGCAACGATGGTGATGGAGCTTGAGTCATTCTTTCATGGACTCTCGCATAGGGTGGAGACCCGTCCTTGGAGATGGCTAGGAAGCGGATCTCCAACTCTTTCTGCTAAACATGCCAATATGTTGACTTTATCCTTCTCCCCGGTGGAGGTGAAAGCAACAATGTAGAGCTTGAATGCAGATGGGGCACCCAGACCTGATGGGTTCCCGATGTGTTTCTACAAGGAATTTTGGGGTGTGGTGGGATCAGATGTGCTGACAGTCTTAGAAGACTTTACTAAGGAGAAGGCATGATTCGATAGATTAAACAAGGCATTATTTTTTCTTCTCCCAAAAAAGAGGATTCTGAAAGAGTGGAAGATCTAAGATTGATTGCTTTATCAAATGCAATCTATCTCATTGTGACGAAAGTTCTAGCCAATAGACTTGGTTTTGTTCTTGATCATATTATCTCCCTTGCTCAGTCTGCCTTCCTCCCTGGAAGGCACATTGGTGATAGCTTGGTTATGGCGAGCGAGACTATTACAGACTGGAAGATGCGCAAATCTAATGCATTGTTGTGAAAAGTAGATTTCTCAATGGCCTATGACACTATTGACTGGCTGGTCGGTAATGGCAACAAAGGGCTTCTCTGACACTTGGGCCTCATGAATGAAGAGATGTATTAACACGCCATCATACTCTGTTTTTGTCAATTGGAGGCCAAAAGGTGGTTTTTTCCAGCCACAAAGAGGTGTTTGGCAAGGTTGGCCGCCGCTACCGCTTTTGTTCGTCATTGTAACAGATGTTCTTGCTCGAATGGTGTCGAATGTGTTTCAACATGGTGCCACCGCATGTTGCACATGTGGGGACATCTCCATCCCCTTATTGACTGGCGTTGTGACAATGCATTGTTGTGAAAAGTGGCGCAGATCTAATGCATTGTTGTGAAAAGTAGATTTCTGAAAGGCTTATGACACTATTGACTGGCATTTTCTATGGCCGACAATGGTAAAAAATGGCTTCTCCAATATGCAGATGACACTGTTCTATTTATCGAGGGAGGAAAATAGGAGGCAACAAGTATGCCCGTGGTGCTTGGTATATATGGGGAGCTCTCTGGCCTTAAGCTGAAGACACGGAATCGACATCTTAGAGCTGAAAGGGGGTTTCTTACTACTCGATATCTGGGTCTTCCACTCACGGGGAGGTAAATTACGTGTAGCAGACTGGTTGTTGATTATTGAGAGGTTGGAGAGAAAGTTGTCAGGTTGAAACGCTGCAATTTTATCTCATGGCAGGAGGTTAGTTCTCGTTAAGGCAGTCCTGGTGGCGATCCCTGTCCCCCTTATGTCCTCCAAGCTCCTACCGGTGTGAATCCGTTGAAGAATAGATATATGATCATGAGAAGATTTTTCTGGGGTAAGCCATGCCAAGATTCATATGCTATCCACCTAGTAGATTGAGAGACAGTCACTCTCCCAGTGCTGAGATCATGAACCGAGCCCTGTTGATGAAATGGTAGTTCGTATTTGGGGAATAATGAAGATCTTTGCTGCAAGCTTATTCGCCGCATTTATGGAGTACAAATGACGATTGATAGCATTCATCGCCCAACATTTTATAGATTGGTTTTTTTGGAAGGGTATCAGTGTATCACCTCCCTTCTGCCGGAAGTTTCTGAGTTGTTTAGACCAGTGTTGCATGATGGTTGGCTTTACGCCCTTTGGAAGGACAATTGGACTGGAGACAATGCTTTAAGATCTAGATTCCTCTCTTTTTGCCCTTTCAGTTTCTCAAGATGTATGAGTGGCCAATGTATGGGCAGGAAATGGTTGGCAGCCAACACTCAGTGGCTCTTTTTCAGATTAGAAGGTTCTGGATTTTGTGGGCCTACAGTTTGTATTGCCGTCTCGGTCTAGCCCGGGAGAAGGAAGATAAGTAGGCTTGGAGAGACGGAGATTTCATTGTGAAGACGGCTTATAGGTGTTTTGACAGACCTCCGGATTCATGCCCTGAAAGTCTAATTAGAAACCACAGGTTAATTTGGGATCTGAAGGTTCCACCCCGCATCAAAATTTGTGGCTGTTTCGCTGTGAGAAAATTCTCATGAGAGATCAGGGGGCAAGGCTGTGCGGTGGCTTGTTTGTTTCCAGTGCCCCTATGTGATGATGAAATATAGACTACTGTTCACTTGTTCTTTGAATGTGGTAAGTTGCAAACTATTTGGCTAGACCTTGAGATTGATGGGCAGATTACGGAGACCATGTACATTTCTGGGAATCCATCTAATGTGCTAGATCTCGAGATTCGTCGGAACTGCTGCTGTCGCTGACTACTATTTGGTCAATATGGCTCTCCAGCAATGGAGTTATTTTTCTTCGAATCGTTTTTATGCTGAAAATGTAATCACACAAGCGAAGAATTTCATTGCCTCTTGGTTGTCTTGAGGCAACTAATGTATCTTTTCAGTAATTAATATATGTGGGGTGGACACCTAAGCATGATTCCCCCTCTTTGAATAAAAAAAGTTCATCGCTTCCATGTACCTTAGTCATGATCTTATGGTTGATCCTAGAGTGAATGGTCTCAGGATCCTATGTTGCAACTAACGGAATTTAAGTTCTAACTATCACCTTTCAATCGAAGGATACAATGACGTTTGCCCAGGTTTTAGGATTTTTGATAGTGTTGGGGGCAACTGAGAGGGGATGTTTGTGCAGAATGTTACGACTACAACAGATGTGGGTGATGTGCTTCTGGCTTCTGGGAGACTGCATGTGGGCAAAAGGGCCAGACAAGAAAATGTGTTCCAGAGAAGCTTAGGTAAGGATTAATAGGTGGATGGTTTGGAGGTTTGATGTTGACGCATGGGAGTTTGGTTTGTTTAAGATATGGCTGAGATTGCATTAGGGCTTGACACAAATGAGCTGGGACCAAGTTCCGTCTGTATCGGGACGCTTAATGCAAGAGTTAAATCTTTATTTAACAAGAGGCCGATCTGCAGATATTTGGTTTTTTTTCTGGTAATGATTCAGGTATCTACTCGGATGTTGGGTTTTCCATCCGTGCGTTTAGATTGTGATTTTTGATTGAACATTTTGGGGCATTTTGTGAACTTATATAAGTAAGCGTTATGTTAAATGTGTTGTTTGGGGTGGTGATTGCAATTTAATGGGTTTTTATTTCAGTGAGAGATTTGTCAATATTCATCAGGAGGTGAATCCTATTCAACTAAACAAAGGCTGTGTTGAATTGTTTAACATCACGCAGGGTAATGGATTGTAGGTGAGGATCCATCCTTTTAGGAAGCACATTATTTTAATAGAAGGTGGATAAGGCGTGGTATTAAAAAGTGTTGGACGGCTTCTAAAATGACCTCATGGTCAAGCAACCGTTGTTGGTCAGTTGCACGAGAGAGGCAAGTAAGCGTGAAGGGAAAGGGCGGATGATGCAAGGGTTATGCCCTATATATATACCTCAATCTCCAACTGGGAGGAGAAATGATCATCAATTCGAAGATCCGAATCTCACCGATCGAGAGCCCTTTCCAGTGCTCTCTCGTCCTCTCTTTGAGCATCCGGAGTACCATCAACTTTTCTCCGAGCATCAGCGATCAACAACTGACGTCGTCGCCAATATCTACTCCATCATCATCTTGCAAATAAGATTGCAGCTTGAGCTGTTGCCAAACATCATTTTCTTGAAGCCTTGATTGAGAGAGGGCTATCCTTGCAAATTTGCATGTGTAAGATGAGGGTTTTGTTGAAAGACCTGGCTTCCTCTCTCTCCTTTATGGAGCTCATCAAGCACAATAACTCTATTGTAGGGGTATCAAGAAATCTTGGACTCGATGAACTCAGTTGGGCTCTAGTCGACAAAGAACTTGTGAGAGCTAATGAGTTCGAGTTGGATAAGGAACTTTTTATACTTATCACTCTCACACGACATGATATACCCACTTCGGTTCTCTTATCTTTACGACTAGTCATCCTCTCGCCTCGGTTTGTTTTTCCTCCCTCTACTTCTGCTCAAACTAGGAGAGGAGCTCCCGGCCGAAGCTCCTCTCCTAGTTTGCTAACCCTCTCTCCTGAAAAGTTTAGGTACTTGCTTGATTTCTTGTCATTCTTCTGTTATTATTTTATTTTATTTTAAAAGTCAAGATTGTGTTGTCTTTATCATATGGATCTTAAAATGCACCGATGAGACAAATAATTCCTTCTTGTATTTCATATGGATCTTAAAATTGGGTCTAGTGGCTATTGATAGATAAATATAATCATGCTTAAACTATATTTCCCTCCATTGAATCCAATATCTATTTGATCTTATGATTGAATTTCAGATCGAGAATAGCAACACCTTGTTCATAGAAATCAAATCTTACTTGCATTGGTCCTCAAGATATTTACGTCACAACTATGTTTATTATAATAATGTAAAAATGAATCATATTTGACATGAAGTTTTGACACATACTGTATTATATCTATTAAAGTTGCATGCCATAAACAATAGGAAGCATTACGAATATGTGAATATAAGATTGGATCACGATGTCAAAAATAATGGTGATATATATGGACAAGAGTGGTCGTGAATAAGTTCATATACACATACACACACTAAAAACTCAAATATTAGTATTATTATAGAGATTCCTTGAGTTCAACTTGGTTCATTAAAGAAAGTCTACTATCAAAATAATATAGAAATCAATCAACATGAGGTTCGTGAGCCAACTCGAACTCAATGAGTTCAAATTTAAGTTATCATTCACGTACTTGAAGCTTATCGAGTTTGACCTTTAGTTTGAGTTGGGTTATCCGGTTCCGAGTCCCTAGATGGAACTGACTTGACTCCTAACATCACCCCAGCAACCTCTCCCCCCCGTTAATCTCTCTCCTGATTAATCTCTCCCTCTTCTTTCTCACATTTCTCCTAATTAATATCTCTCGGTTAATCTGCATATTATCCTCTCGGTAAATATCTTTCTCCCCGGACTTATTTCATAAAACATAATCTCGAAGAGAACATCTTAATCTCATTTATGTATAAACTACAGTTTTATAACATAAAGAATATTTTTTTTTAAAATCAGATAAAAAGTTCAAACAAAACTATTGTGCATTTATCGTAATCTATACATATCCTGAAGAGGCATTAATCCGCCGACGTTGATTACTTTTTTGCATGAAATTCCCAAATTATGTTTTGCTAATATGATTAAATCCCACGCAGTTTACATCAAGTTAATAAATTACTGCACTTTCTCAAAAAACAAGATATAGTGTTGGTGTGATGGAAATGTTTTTTTAGTATTAGTTATATCCCTCCTGATTTTGAAATACCAGCTGTGCCTTAACTTCTTGCACTATTATCATTTATACCCTTCTGAGCATCTGTTGCCTGGAGATGTTGTAGCGGTCCGGTGGCGTGCCTGTCAACTGAGATGTTCAATGGAAGTAGGGCTGGGTATTTGACCGGTTTGGATGGGTCTGGGTTATTCGGTTTGGATTGAATTCGATTTGGGTTGCAAAATGGCACCCATCACCCATCCACATGAGATTGGGTTGAGATGTTTGGGTGACCGGTTTGGGCCGATTGGGTTGGGTAAAAATCAACTTATTCGTATGAAAAATCTTGTTAATTGAAGGTCAAGCACTGATGGAGCCATTGATGTATGAAAAAGATGTCAAAGTAGCATGTATTAAGCTCAGTAGAGAAGAAGGTTGGAGGAATATGTTCAATATGGATGAAGAAGGTTGGGATATGTTCAACTTGATATGCAGTTGTTTATTTAAGATTATGGGATTTTCAAGAATAATGTATGTCATCTGAAGTGGATAGGGATTGGAGCATAGTTGTGTGGTAATAAGGCAGGTTGTCGTCTGTTTATAGTATGTAATGACCATATTAAGGATGATAGAGAAAAAAATACATCGAGTATAACACATAATAACAACTGAAATAATATTTAGTGAGACAAGGTTGTTAACAAGTTGATAACTTGGATTGGAGAATCCGAGTTGTACATTAGAAATATATAGGAGTTTAGAATTCTTGATATTATATATTAAGTATATATCGGTTGGGTTCGGTGGGATTAAATCTTTTGTCATCCAAAGATAGTTTGGGTTATTTGGGTTGATTGGGTGGAAGACATTAAACCCACCAACCGACCCAATACCCATTGGACGAATATGGTTTGGGTCCAACCCGACTCAAAACCCAAATGATCCAAATTATGTTGACCCATTTTCAACGATTTGGTTGGGTTAAATGGGTGGACCCATATAGTGTCCACCCCTAGGTAGATGTTATGTAGCCCCTATCTCTGGCGATGCTCGTGGCGGAAGAGATCAATGGGTTTTTTTTGCTGGTGGGAACTGCTTTGTTTGGTGATCCTCCAGTGAAGAAGAGGGGGCACAGGGGATAGGGCTCAAAGCTCTGCTTGTGGAGGTCGATGACGAGTAGTTGAGGACGAAGCTTCATGTCGACCTACTGCATCGGGGGTGAAGCTATACATGTGGTTTCTCTTCGCGGTTTGAGGTATCTACAAGAGAAAGAGGGATACGAGGGCTCTCGAGCTCTAATGCTCGGAGGATGTGTCAACACCCAAGAAAGCTGAATGGGTGCTCCCTTGTGTGTGCAAAAGGAGGAAGCAGAGCTCCGTCCGATGGGTATCAGTAGGAGATGGGAGATCTGCGAGGAAGAAGAGGAAGGCGAGGAGGAAGGACGATAGGGGTGGTCTCTAATCAGCGGTGGGTTCAAATTGAGGGAAGATGGGAGAAGATGGACGGTGGTAGTAGAGAAGCAAAACATAAACCTAGAAGAAAGGGGGATGGGGAAGAAAAGAACACTTACAGTGAGTTTGGTATGCGGGTTAGGACGGGTTAAACTGGTAGAGAGTAACTTGTTTTTGTGTTTTAGTGTTTGGATAGAGGATTAAACTGGGGGTGGGTATGTTGTGGGTTTGTTGTGATATGATTGTATTGAAGTTTGAAAAAATGAGTAGTTATTGTGATATGATTGTATTGAAGTTTGGAAAAGTGAGTAGAAGTTGAGTAGTTTATACTTTTTATATGATATGATGGTATAATATATTATTTTTTGATTGAGTGGATGAAAGAGAATTGATTTATTTAATATATAAAAAAGAGAAAATGCGGGACCCACATTAGAGAGAGAAGGAGTGGGGCCCCACTAACTGAACGACCTCTTAGGACTTTTGGGATTTGGTTGGATTGGAGTATCCTCTAGGTCGACAAAGAATAAAGTAGGGGGAGATAAGGGTCAAATACAATAAACATTCCTTTATTCTTATTCATTTTGGGACCTATTTTTGGTTTCACTTTTTATACTTCAAATAAAGAAACTTTGTACATGAAAGTTGTAGATAATTTTATATAGAAAAATACAAAATTTATTTCATTCAAAAATAGTATACAGATAAAAAGTTATGGTCTGAGTAAAAATCCAGAATCCCAACTTCCCAGACCCGTATCTCACAAATGAAAACTCCAAATGCATCAAACTCACCTTTAATTGTATATAGATTAAAATCTGATCTCTAAATTAACTGAAAATTTACCTAAGGAGATAGCTGCCTCCTTGAGTTCGACCTTGGGCTTGCCCAAGTAAAATAAATTTACCGCTTGAACTTGATATTCCATTAAGTCTGAGTGGTGTTTTTGACGAAGTCTCGATTGCCCGATTGCAACGAACGACAAACCTAATTCGATTGATAAATCGATTGAATTAACAAGGGTAGCCGAGCGCTCGTCAGAATGGCGTCGTTGTCGGGGAGGCATGGCTTAAATTAATTTTTAGGAAATTTTGATTTTTGATTTTCCATCCATGGGTAGTCTGATTCCCGGCCTTTCTTATGAATATTTTTCTGTCATTAAAGGGTTGTAATGATAAATGTGATGTAATGTGACATTGATTATGTATTATATTAACCTTTTTAATGATTATAATATATTTTTATATTAATTTTTTATTTGAACGTGCTTTAAAAATATTATAAAAAAGAAATTGTATGGACATACAACTAATGCCAACCAAGGAATGCAGGGATAAAGCACATGATACGCCAGGTTGCCTTGGGTAAGCTGGCATCCAAACATGCCCTTAAATGTTGTGGATGCTGTGCTTATGGATGACAAGCTCAATGGAGCCTCTCGAGAAGCAGAGTGCTGGTGAGTGTTTCATCTGGGGTTCCCGCAAGCCCTTGCTCCGGTGTGGCTTACTCTAGCGGGCGGTAGGGTCATTTCCTCCTCAGTTGAGGACCTGCAGAGAAAGGGGTCGTGCTCAAAGCTTAGGAATCTCGGACTCCACGGTGAAGCCTTACAGTTATGACTCTCGCTAGTACCATCTGAACGAAGAAAAAGATGAATAGGGAGGAGGAGGTGGGGGTAGATGAGTAGGGGGTGATAGAAGCAGTAGGGTTGGAGGAGGAGGTCGAAGGAGGGAGGGGCGGATGAGGTGGGTGGCGGCGTCCGAAGTCTGCTGGAGTGGGGTAGAGGAGGTGAGCAGGGTGCTTACAATATTTTTGGTATGTGTTCACAAGTTGTCCGTTTGGGACGAAGATGGACAACAGGTGATAAAAAGTGAGGGACATAACGAATATGGCCATCAAGTGACAATATTATTCATATCAATTGTTTTCATTTTAATAACACCCACATATATATGTTTAATTTCTTGAAATCATATATACCTATACATCTATTTATTTATATTCTTTTTTCAGATATAAAATAAAGAAATGTATTTTTGTTTCGTCGCATATAAATTGACAAATATGAATACTGTTTATTTTTTGATAATATGGGCACATACATGGTGGTGCATTCTTCTTGTACGTGTGGATATGGATCTGTGTTTATTTTCCATCATGTCCATTTCCAAACAGATTATGGATATGTATTTTTCTGTAGGTTCCAGATACATATATTTGTTTCTCCCCTTTTTTTTTTTTGCAAATGTGGATAAGTAAACAATATGTATACATTTTATTTTTTTTCCAAATCTGGTCATGTGGATGAATTAAAAAAAATCAAAAATTTTTGATTGATAAAAAAGGAAGTTCAAGGAAATTGAGAAATATAAACCAATCAGTCTCACCAATGTCCCCATGAGAATTATCTCCAAGATCCTACCTAACAGATCATCCCAAATGAATATCAACTTTATACCCCTCTATTTCTTAAAAAAATAGAGATTAGTCGGATTGCTTGGCAACGGCCTATGAGATTACGGGGAAATAAAAACATATTCAAAAGGGTCTCACCATGAAAATCGACTTTAAAAAAGGCCTTCAGCACTATTAGTTGGGATCTAAATGGGGAGTATTTAAGATTTAGGGTTGTCTCCGTAAATTCAATGATCATAATTATGATTTCATAAAACAACTGGTGTATCACTAAAGATTAACAATAATTTGGTGTGGGGTTTTTCAAGCCTACTCGAGGGGTTCAACATGGAGATCCTTGGACTCACCCTATATTCGTAAACATGATTAATATCCTAGACTGCATATAATTTGGTGGGGTTTTTCAAGCCTACTCGATGGGTTTGATTGGGAGATCCTTTGATTCATGCTATATTCGTAAACATGATTAATATCCTAGACTACATGCTTAGCAACATATCCAAGTTGGGTCATAGGAAATGCTTCTCCTTACCTAAAGTAGATGTAGATATACAAATGTTCAATTTGTTGATGATATTTTCACATTCTTAAATTACAAAGAGATTGCAATCTAGTGCCATTGCCTATCCCTAAAACTTTTTCCCTCAATATGGGTTTGGACATTATCAAATAAAATCTCCAGTGTACACCATTAACATGTTAGACTATGAACTTCCAATGTTTATGACATCCTAGGTTGGAAAGGGGCAATTCCGGATCAATGTTCATCCTTAAAGTATGAACATTGACAACCCATTGTAGACAGTGTTGGACATGCGAGCCCACGGTGAGCTATTAAGCAATAAATGTTATTGCAAATATCATTCTCATATCTGAAATGAAGAATAACTAATTTGCATAATAGGTCCCATAGTATAATTGGGGTTATGTACCATGGACATCTTAATGATCATATAGCTGTTGATTCAATTATTGAATCATAGAAGTTGGTGCTTGGATGAATATCTAAAGAGTTAGATTAAGGACTCATCAAGCACCGTCAGATGATTATTAAGAGATGATCTTCAGCCTGAGTAGGAGATGGCAATCCTTTCTCATTTGGTTGATATCTAACCGACCTCTTGATGCAGGTCCTCTACTAAGGAATATAGATTCGGAGGTGTTAGATAAGTTAGGTCAAAGAGTTGACTTAACGAGATCGAGATAACCAAAGTCCTATGTCGTATGCTGTCACGATATAGGCATGCATCCACTGACCAGAGACATATATGTTACTATATGTATGAGTATGTACATTTGGCAGACCAATAGGTTGATGACCTAACCAAGGTCTATACAGTGACGCGCTGGTGTGCATGCAAGGGCATATGAGTAATACGATCTCTTAAAGGGATCATACATGTTCATTGTTGAACCGGAAGACATGAGCTCACTCATGAGATATTGGGAAGAATCAAATTCCGTGCGCTGTCGTCTCGCTTTGGAAGCTTGACCGAATTTGTAGGTTTGATATATATACTTTTGGAAAGTATATGGTCAACACCTGGGTATGATATATGCTTTTGGAAAGTATATGATCAATACCAACTCCCGATAATCAAATGAGAACCATAATGATAAAACCCTAAAGGAGACAATCTAAAGAAGATCTAAAACTTTGGGTTTATTCTGGGTCTTCCAGTATGCAACATGTGCATGTATTAGGAATACCTGAGGAATATGTGATTATAAACGATTGTATAACCATGAGGCTTCCATTCCGAGGGAGTGATAAAACATATCTGGATTTTAGTGACTCCTCTCATAGAGAAGTAATCTGATCTTAGTCCAAATGTTGGACATTGATCTGAATGTGATTCAGATGTAATGAGAAGATTAGATTTGCGGTCTTGATTTAATCAAGCATTTATAGGAGGTCCGCAAGATATCCACGGAGAAAGCACATTGTTCTTGAAAGAGTTCAAGAATAATTTCACTGCTGATATATGTATCCGAGCATTGAGAAAAATTGATAACTAAATGTGATTTAATTATCATGAATATATGAATT
This sequence comes from Ottelia alismoides, assembly GCA_037367405.1. Classification (NCBI taxonomy): domain Eukaryota; kingdom Viridiplantae; phylum Streptophyta; class Magnoliopsida; order Alismatales; family Hydrocharitaceae; genus Ottelia; species Ottelia alismoides. The sequence goes on along the minus strand of JAZKJV010001698.1, from coordinate 874,035 downwards.
TGATTCATATTATAAGGAGAGTTGTCTGAGATAATTAAATGTGATTTAATTATCAAAGATGTGAATAATGTGAATATGATTCATATTATTTGGGCTTAAAGAATAGAGATCCAAGATGATTAAATGTGATTTAATTATCATGGATATGAATAATGTGGATAGCACTATCCATATTAATCATATATGTTATAAATGTGATTTATAATATATTAGAGAGAGCATATTGTGATTATATTTGTTGATTAATTATTGATGTGAATTGAATTCACATTAGATGATTAATTGAAAATATAATTTACATTTTATTTTGGGATGTGAATGTGATTCACATTTTTCCAATGACACGATTGCAATATTCACAATATAATTATGAATTATTTTTGTGAAATAATTTACAACAATTGTTGTTGTAAATCTGGGAGATATCATGAGATAATGAGATCTCATGAGATAATGAGATCTCATGAGAAATTGAGGAAATAGACCCATTCTCCCCTTTTTTAGGGGATAAGGTCAATCTTCTCATTATCTCCAAGATTAATCAATTAATTTGATTTGAAATTAATTATATTGATTTATATATATTAAAATAAATTAAATAATTATTGTCGTGTTTTACAGCAACATCATGGCCATTGAAAGAAACACAAATCAATCTCAACCATTGATTTTGTGATGTCCATGGATTGAGATCCATGGATCCCAAAATACAATATTAAAAGAGGCAACCCTAGCTCTTCTTTACTCAATAGAAAATATGCTCTCTCCCTCTATATCTACATGCCAAGAGTTCTCTCTCTCCTTCTCTCATTGTGGTCGTACACTATGGAGCCATTGAGAGAGTCGCCATCGTTGCAGCATTGTCATTATGCTGTCGGATTGTTTGCTCATGATTCTACGTTTCCTTCGATGTACCTCGCTCATGAAGAAGACGTCAGATCTCGTTTGACAAGATCAGGAGATTCGTCGCTTGGATCATCAACATGGATTGCGAGGAGCACACGTCTCATAAACATGCTCGCAAGCGTCTCCTCCGTCGGATCGGACTTGATACAGGAGGCCTCTTCGTTTAGAGACTCGATCGCAACAACGATTCAAGAGGTAACCTTAATACCTAATTGTGATTTAGATGAATGATCTGAGAAGTATTCTTGGATCATGTGGTTCATCATCGATTTTTTTTTAAATTCCACCGCCTCGAGCACTAGTACGACTAGTCGCTCCCGATCGCATACGATGTGATCCTCACGCTTCCGTGATGCGCTTAAGGATCTTACCATATCCTTCAAGTGTTATCAGAGCCAGGTTGATGGTTTTGGATACGATCCATGAACTTAGGAAGACCGTGGCTCTTTAGGGATTGTGAAAATTTTATCGCATTTCAATTTTCGTAGTCCTATTTTGTGATTATTTTCAGCCCTATTTAAAATGTTTAAACACGAAATTATCCTTATATAATGTTCCCATTAATTAAGAAAATCGTGGGATTTGAGTTTGCATGATTTGAAATATGATAACTCTAGTTATGATCATTTTAATGAACACATATCCACTATTTCAGGCATGACAAATCATGACGTAATTAAAGAAATAGTTACTGTTTTAAAATACCTAGAAATACATGTTAATCACTTGAATTCTATTATAAATCAAATTAGCAAACTTTGAAAACTTATTTTTCTTGATTTGGATTTAAAATGAATGAGATATCCTAATTTTAGTAAGTGAGGGTCATTGCTGGAAATTGCAATCCTTATCAAGAACCTTGTGATTGTCATTTAATAAATTAGTGAATTTAGTTGTTTATTTCCTAGAATAATTATTGATAAATATTTGAGAAATATCTGATGATAATTGTTCCTTTAAATGACATTGCCTTAACTAATAATTGATTAGATATGATCTAGATCATAAATTGGTTACATCATACACTTTTCAACAAACATGTTGCTTGAATAGGTTTGGGAATTTGTCTCGCAAAATTTCTTATAATAAAAATGGTTTTGATTATTACTATACAGTACAACATCGGTTGAAAAACCGATTATCATCTCAAGTACAAAGTGATCAATTTAGCATTATCCTAACCCGAAGCGGATAAGGTGTCTAGTCGTGGAGCATTGGGATAGCAGGTTGCACCGTGTGCGGTCTGTCCCACTCCCATCGGTTTTGGCCATGATCGCGAGTAGGGAAGGGATAATGCTTGAGAAATCATGATGTATTTTTCTAATTATTAAAATTCGAAATAATACGTATTTTGAGATTATATCATCCTTCAGATAACAATTAAAAAATTATTTGTTGATTATTAACTGGATCATTGATTTAATGTAATTAGATTAATTGGAATCCGATTAAAACTGAAATACTCTATTATGAATAGAGTTGTTATTTTCCCTTGGAAGAATTAATTATGTGAATATGATTCATAATAATTAATTAGAATTTGAACGTGATATGGAGGATATAAGTGACATCCATGGTATCCCGTCAAGGCAAAGGGTTCTGTCGCCAAAGATTGTATGTCGGAGACGTCTGTCCGAAGTGACAGCTCCCGCATACAAGCCATTTGGATCGGGCTCTTTGTTTCTCGAAAGAGTAAGGACGTATGCATAGTGACCCCAATATGGAGTTTCATATTATTGGGGCCATTTTGGACTACGCATAGCGAGTTGTATTTCTGTTGACGGTTGGTTCAATTAATGACGGGTCAACATCACCTTAGTGGTGGCGGGCCCGGGTGTTAAAGACCAAATTGGAAAATGCAAGTTGGACTTGCAAGGCGGAATGTGTTCCCGCTTGTTTTTATCCGAATTGCAAATTCTCATATTATTGGGATGTGACAGAGATAAGAAAGGAGATCTCAGATCTTGCTTGAGATATAATGGTAAGTATATCTCTTATATTGAAACTGATTAAGGGAATGAACTTTCAGTGTTGACAAGGCAAGACAACTTCGATATAAAATTCCTAAATCAAAGTAAAATATGTATATATATTTATATATATTTATGCAAATTTATTATTTCAAATAATCCTTCATTAAACCCACTCAGTACTATACTCAATAATAACCAGTAAAATATCATGGATTAGATCCATGATCGAGATACTGTACTTGTAGTTGGACACATATTGTATGTGATTGCAATGTGCAAGTTTTCTCATAATAATGAGGAATGACAATTAAATATATAATAGGACTACAACCCTAGAGTTTGTATGTCTCTATAGTCTTGATCTCTCATCGGATGTACTTTGGAAATGACATGTCGATGGTAATCGTAATTGTCAAATTAATCCTTAGAAATATCTAAGAAGATGTTCTGGCATGCATATGTGCTCTCGACATTTAATCATGAATGAAATGGCTCACTGCATTATGCAGAATGGTGGCTCTATAAGAGATAATGTACTCAAAATATTTGAGTACCTACATGAACCTAAGTCTTTAAGAGTTAATATGTATATAGATATGATGAGTGTCATCACTCTACTATCTATACTCTAGTCATTCATGAAGCTTCATAATATTCATATTATATGAATTGAATGAAGCATGCATAAATGTTGAAATACTCTTATATTGAAATCTTTTGAAATCAACATAAGAGATCCTTTATCTTAAGCAATGGTTGTTTTTAGATGAAAGGAGCGCAGTGAAAACATGAGTCGAACCCAAGTTAGAAGGAAAGTCAAAGAGTTGATTGTACTTCTATGGTTTCCATACATATGACATCCAAAGAGTTTGATGAATGCCAATACTTTAATAAGCTGATGTATTGATAGTACGACTATCTAATCTATCCAGAATCCTTAGAGAAGGACCCAAATAGTGCATCAGAATAATCTATATCTACATTTAATGATTGAAATTGACTTTCTTATTGGATAAGATAAAAGTCTAATAACACTTGCATTTGGTTGCATATATTTTAGAAGACTAGAAAATTTGATCTTAAGGTTTAATACTCATCCACATGGATATTGATACAATTTTTGCAACAATCTCTATTGGATTGATAGACTTCATAATTTCAGTGGGAGAGCCCTTAGTCTTAGAGAATGTCTCTATGATCTAGATATTAGAATACAATCATTGTTTATATCTAATGTTGGAAATAAACATGAATTCTGGAGTAGACCTATCATAAAGAGTTATGATGGATATATTTCAGATAGTAATCTAATATCTGGAGGACTCTACTAAAAAGTAGAAAATTAATGAATGGTTCATTAACATTTCTATTGCTGGAAATTAAATCTTTTAAAGATCAATAGAAGGATGAAGATCATTCCGTAATGATCTAACATCAAGCCTTGGACATATGTCGGTTGATGAGATCAATAGACTAGTAAGCGATGAAGCTTTAGAATGTCTGAAATTTCAAATTTTACATACTTGTGAATATTGTATTCAAAGTAAAATTATCCAATGCACTCTTCTCTCGGAATGGTGTAAGATATCAAGGTATTCAAGATGTCACACATGTTGATGTATGTGGAGCATCTATATCATAATGAACATTAATGATATGTGATATCATTTGATGTTTATTTTGTGATATGAGATTTCTTCCCTTCACCTTAGAAACCTTTGAAATGTTCAAAGATTTCATAATTTTGGTTAAGAACCAAAGTTTAAAGGAAGATGAAATGAATTTGATCTAATTAAGGTAGCTTGTACCTATTAGATGAATTCAAGGAATACCTTATGGAGAAAGAAAAATCATTCCTATCTCAATCGTCCTAATGTACCTTAACTCAATAGAGTTATAGGGAGATACAATTGCATCATGTGTGACATGATTCGATTAATGATGAATATTAGCGTAATTACCTCTTAGTTTCTAAGGTATATATGTAGTAGAGACTACAATATATATCTTTAATAAGGTTCCATGCAAGTAAGCTAGAATCTAGCGCCTGCTACTTCATTAGAAAAATAAAGGATGGTATTGGATACCTAATTTATGACCTTGAGATTCTTAAAAGATCTTATCTCTAAGGATATGATTCTTATAGAATGACTCTCTTGAGAATCAAGATGAAAATGAAGTATAGGAACTCATTTAATCTTGAGAAGAAAACATGGCTCTTGAAATTGGAAACTAAAAGGACAATAAAAGATGAAACACTAATACCTCTTCAAATAAGTTTGAATATGGATTTCATGTGTCATAGAAATCTGACAATGATCGAACTTCATGCGATGAAGCTTATAAAGATCATGTCATGGAAAGATGGATGTTAGAAATAAAGTCTAAAGTAGACTTCGTATACAAATGTTGTATATGGACCCTCAAGGATCCACCTATATGGGTAAGACCCGTTAAGGTATAAATGGATCTTCAAGGAAAAGAGGGAACCTGATGAGAAGGTAGGACCTTCAAAGCACGGCTCGTAACCATGAGCTACACACCGAAGAGAAGATATTGCTTGCAATGATAATTGATATTCAGTGACCTTGCTTAAACCCGTCGGAATATTGCTAACTATAGCTACACAACTTGACTTTGACATCTTCAAGATGGAAGTCAATATTACATTCCTCTATGAATACCTCTCTGAGGATATTCATATGAAGTAACCACAGGGCTTCATAGTTGAGGAAAGTAAGGTGTACAAGCTTAATAACTCTATCTATGAACTCGAATAAACTTCTTGTAGTTGGAACGTCAGATTTGATGAAACCATAAATGTTATGATTTCAGATAGAATCTTAATGGGTCGTGTGAAGCTTAGTGGAGTGCCATTGTGTTCATCGTGGTAAATGTAGATGATATCCTAATCATTTGGAATGATATAAGGATGATAATAATGTATTTATAGTATGGCTTTTCCATACCATGAGATATGATCTCAAGGATACCTCTTATATCTTAGTTCTAAAAGTGTTCAGAAGCAAAGAGAAGAGGGTATTGAAACCGTCACATTAATGGTACACCTTGGACATATTCCATTCTTGGAAAACCCAAGGAAGGCTTCCTTCCCTTAAGATATAGTACTGACCTTTCTAAAGGGATAGCGCCTTAAAGAGTTGAGGAAGTAAATGCTAAAACTGCTTGCCCTTGTGCATCAGTTATGAGAAGTCGGGTGTATGCTGGATGTGTACAAAAGCCAGATGTCTACCATGCAGTGGGAGTAGTAAACTGTTACTAATCCTTCTATGGAGATAAAACACTTGATTGCAGTAATAACAATATCTTTGAAGATGACAAGACTTTAGAGATAGTGATCTCAAAGTCTTATCTTCAAAAAATTAAGACTTTATAGATGGAGATATGAAAGTCTTAATTGTGGATACCTTAGGAGATAGAGATCTCCAAGAATAAGGGTATTATTATAAGGATAATGGAAATAATAGTTATAATAATTATTGAGCTATGGTGTCAAGGATACTATAACTGACAATATTGAGTATTGTTTGCATAAGATGCAACATTCACATTGGATGCGAGCACTGTTACTAGGGGATATGCAAGTGTCGTAAAAGAACTTGGTGTGGTCTCTTGGGAACATAGTGACTGATCACCTTACCTAGCTATTTTTCTAAATAGACAATGATTGCCACATGAGTGTGGGTTTAAATTATTAACCCATTAATGGCTCTTTGGGCTAGTGGGAGATTGTTGGACATGCGAGCCCATAGCGAGCCATTATGCAATAAATGTTGTTGCAAATATCATTCCCTGATCTGAATGAAGAATAACTAATTTTCATAATAGGTTCCTTAGTAAAATTAGGGTTATGTTGGGAGATTGTTGGACGTGCGAGCCCATAGCGAGCCATTATGCAATAAATGTTGTTGCAAATATCATTCCCTGATCTGAATGAAGAATAACTAATTTTCATAATAGGTTCCTTAGTAAAATTAGGGTTATGTATCATGGCCATCTTAATGATCATACAACTATTGATTCAATTATTGAATCATAGAAGATGGTTCTTGGATGAATGCCTAAAGAGTTAGATTGAGGACTCATCAAGCACTGCTAAATGATTATTAAGAGATGATCTCCAATCAAGTAGGAGATGTCAATCTTTTCTCATTTGGATGATATCTAACCGACCTCTTGATGCAGGTCCTCTGCATAGGAATAGAGATTCCGAGGCGTTAGATAAGTTAGGTCAAAGAGTTGACTTAACGAGATCGAGATAACCAAAGTCCTATTTCGTATGTTGTAACGATATAGGCACACATCCTCTGACCAGAGATAGATGCATTACTATATGTCTGAGTATGTACACTTGGTAGAGATGACCTAATTAAGGTCTATATACTGGCGCACTGGTGTGCATGCGAGGGCATATGAGTAATACAATCTCAAAGGGATCATATAATTTTATTGCTAAACCGGAAGACATGAGCTCACTCATGAGATATTAGGAATAATCGAATTCCGTTCTCAGTCGTCTCGCTTTGGAAGCTTGACTGAATTTGTAGGTTTGATATATATACTTTTGGAAAGTATATGTTCAACACCTGTGTATGATATATGCTTTTGAAAAGTATATGATCGATACCAACTTCCAATAGTCAAATGAGAACTTGATAAAATCATAAAGGAGACAGTCTAAAAGAGATCTAAAACTTCGGGTTTAATGGATCTTCCAGTATGCATCATGTGCATGCATTAGGAATACCTGAGGAATATGTGAGCGTAAATGATTGTATAGCCATGATGCTTCCATTCCGAGGGAGTGATGAAACAGGTCTGGATTTTAGTGACTCCTCTCATAGAGAAGTGATCTGATCTTAGTCCAAATGTTGGACATTGATTTGAGTGTGATTCAGATGTAATGAGAAGATTAGATTTGTTGTCTTGATTTAATCAAGCATCTATGGGAGGTCCGTAAGATCTAGATTTGAGATGTGATCTCAATATCCAAGTCACTATACGTGGAATAATACAATCGTCCTGTCCTTATCTCTAAGTATCCGCGGAGAAAGCGCATTGTTCTTGAAAGAGTTCAAGAATAATTTCGCTGTTGATATATGTATCTGAGCATTGAGAAAAATGGATAATAATGTGATTTAATTATCATGAAAATATAAATTTGATTCATATTATACGGAGAGTTGTCTGAGATAATTAAATGTGATTTAATTATCAAAGATGTGAATAATATGAATGTGATTCATATTATTTGAGCATAAGATAATAGAGATCCAAGTGATTAAATGTGATTTAATTATAATGGATATGAATAATGTGGATAGCACTATCCATATTAATCATATAGTTATGAATGTAATTTATAATATATTAGAGAAAGCATTTTGTGATTTATATTTGTTGATTAATTATTGATGTGAATTGGATTCACATTAGATGATTAATTGAAAATATAATTTACATTTTGTTTTGGGATGTGAATGTGATTCACATTTTTCCAATGGTATGATTGCAATATTTACAAGACAATTATGAATTATTTTTGTGAAATAACTTACAATAATTGTTGCTGTCAATCTTGGAGATATCATGAGATAATGAGATCTCATGAGATATTGAGGAGATAGACCCATTCTCCCCTTTTTTAAAGGATAAGGTCAATCTTCTCGTTATCTCCAAGATTAGATAATTAATTTGATTTGAAATTAATTATATTTATTTATCGATATATATATATATTAATTAAAATAAATTAATTATTGTTGTGTTTTTACAACAATATCATAGCCATTGAAAGAAACACAAATCAATCTCAACTATGGATTTTGTGTTGTCCATGGATTGAGATCCATGGATCCGAAATACTATATAAGAAGAGACAACCCTAGATCTTTTTTACACAATAGAAAATATGCTCTCTCCCTCTCTCTACATGCCAAGAGTTCTCTCTTCCTCTTTCATTGTGGCCGTCCACCATAGAGCCATTGAGAGAGTTGCCATCGCCGTAGCATCGTTGTTATGCTGCCGGATTGTTTGATCGTAGATCTCCGTCTCCTTAGGTGCACCTTGCTCGTGAAGAAGATGCCGGATCTCGTTTGACGAGTTCAGGAGATTCGCCGCTTGAATCATCAACATGGATTGCGAGGAGTACGCGTTTCATCAACGCGCTCGCAAGCGTCTCCTCCGTCGGATCGGACTTGAGACAGGCGGTCTCTTCGTTTAGAGACTCGATCGCAACCACACTTAACCTTAATACCTAATTGTGGTTTAGATGAAATGATCTGAGAAGTGTTCTTGGATCATGTGGTTTCATCATAGAAATATTTTTTAAATTCCGCTACCTCGAGCAACTTGTACGACTAGTCGCTGCCGATCGCATACGATGTGATCCTCACGCTTCCGTGACGTGTTTAAGGATCTTGCCATATCCTTCGGATAGAACTGCAATTAAATTACAAAGTTGGAATTTCATTTCACTCTAGGATTGTGCTATCGAATTCCTTGCATAACCCTTTGGTGAAACAACTAGTGACCTCTCTGAAACTCCCTATTAGAACCAACAATGAGTTTTATAAGATAAGATGTGACTTCCTTTAGCATCGCAATTAAGACATGAAGCCAACTAGGAGTCTAGGAGTCAATATGTTGACCAAGTCAAATAGCAGTTGGGCGATTATTAACTTAAAATCCTCCAATAACTCCATGCTTAAAGAAACTTATATTAAAAACATGAAAAATTGCATCATTCATAGTTGTTCGAGCTTTTACCTTTAAATGCCATGTTATCCAAGTAATATACTCTAGTGATGAATTCGTGATTCAACATTTTTTTAGCTTAAAATTTTTGGCAAAATACCTATAAATAACAATAATTCTTATCTTTTACCTGAAATCAGGAAGGACTGTATCCTATCGGAAGGAAATCATATATATATGCATATATATAGGGAAAAATGGGGTTGCCCTTGCCCCCATTTTCCCGCATTTTTTTTCAAATTGTATTTTCATTACTATATCCCTCTAATATTTCATTCCAATTTTATCACAAATAGCACTCATATGCCATCCATCTAGAACATAATTTTAATGGTCTTAGAATTGCTGTAATTGACATGTTCTAGAAGAAGGGCATATGAGTCTCTGTTTTTGATAAAATTTAAAGGACATGTTAGAGGGATGTAGTGATGAAAATACAAGACTTTAACTTTGAAAAAAAAATAAAAAATGTCAGAAAATGGGACGGAGGCCCTCTAGGGAGCTGCCCCATTGAACCCACATATATATATATATATATATATATATATATATATATATATATATATATATATATATATGAGGGTTGATCCCGTGAGAGCCAAAAACTGTGAGAGCATAAGAGCAGTGAATCTAGACTACTAGATTCTATCATCTCTCCTAGTTGATTGGAGGATGAGACAGATGAGCAGAATCTAGTGGTCCAGACTCACTGTTCTCATGCTCTCATAGTTTTTGGCTCTCACATGATCCTCTCTCTATATATAGACATATACATACATACACACCCACACACACACATGTGTACACACACACATAGAGGGCTGATCCTGTGAGAGCCAAAATATGTGAGAGCATGAGAACAGTGATTCTGGACCATAGGAACACTAAATTCTACCATCTTTCTCCTGATTGATTTCATGAGGAGAGAGATGAATAGAATCTAGTGGTCGGGATTCATTGCTCTCATGCTCTCACAGATTTTGGCCCTTACATGATCAACTCTCTCTCTCTCTCTCTATATATATATATATATATGAGCGATGATCCTGTAAGAGTCAGAAACTACGAGAGCATGAGAGCAGTGAATCTGGACCACTAGATTCTGCTCTTCTCTCTCCTCCTACAATTAATGAGGAGAGGTGTGACCGAATTTAGTGGTTCAGAATCACTGCTCTCAATGCTATCACAATTTTTGACTCTCACCGGATCAACACACACACACATGGGGCTGGGGAAGCTTGTATCACCATGGTCTCATGCCAAATTCAACTAAATTCGACACTTACATCTCCATCAAGACTATCACATTTTAATGGTATTATAATTGCAAAACCAATAAGAAAAATGTCCGGGTGTAGCTAGTTGGCTGCCCCCCCTCTGAGATTTTAATATTTATAAATATCTTTCAAATATTAAAGAATAAAAAAAGATTTTAATATTTATAAATACCTTTCAAATGGATACATCCACTGATATTTTACGGGCCATCCAACTTTTGCTTCGTATGAAATATGAATCATCAGATGCTCCATTGAATCAAAAAATGATGGCGGAAATATCTTCTCCAAATTACACATAATTACAGGAATATTTTTCTCAAGATATTCCATCTCCGTGCGGTGTACGTGTGACGATCATAGAATGTGAAAAAATCTGCTGACATATAATAGAACATCGACAATATTTTTTGGTAACAATCCTCTTAACACTAACGGTAGCAATCTTTTCATGAAAACATGGCAGTCATGAATTTTCATTCCCTTAAATGATAACTTCTTTAAATCGACCAAATTGGAAAATTTTGATGCATATCTGTCTGAAAACTTCAATTTACTTGTCCATTCGCAGACAAGTTTCACTTGATTTCTATCTAATGTATACTTTGCTTTAGGAAGTTCAACCCTTCCATTATCATGTTCCTTTATATGCAACTCTGGCCGATTGCATATGATTTGTAAATCACGACGAGACTTTACTATATCTTTTGAGCGACCGGTTACGTTCATAACAGTATAGAATATGTTATCGAAGATATTTTTCTCTATATGCATAACATCTAAGTTGTGTCGTATAAGTGGCTTGCTCCAATATGGTAATTCCCAAAATATACTCTTCTTAATCCAATTACGACTGTCGCCAAAACCAGGAAGATGTTTTGTTTTATCCCTATTCTCTAAGACTGATTTCTCCAATTCTTCCAAGCTTGATAATATCGTATCTCCGATCCTAAATGGCGGCGGATCCGTAAGATCAATTGTATTATTTTTAAATGACAGTTTCTGTCTTCGATATGGATGATTGTTTGAAAGAAAATGCCCGTGACAATAAAAAAACATGGTTTCTGACCGTGTTGAAGTTGGAATGATTTAGTACCTTTCATACAATATGGACAACTTTTACGTCCATGCGTACTCCATCCAGATAACATTCCATATGTCAGGAAGTCATTTATCGTCCAAAGTAGAGCTACTTTCATGTTATATGTTTGACTTTTATTTGCATCATATGTATCTACTCCATCGACCCATAACATTTTCATTTCATCTATGAGAGGATGTAAATAAACGTCGATGTATTTTCCTGGGTGTGTAGGTCCTGACACCAATAACAATAGAAACATAAACTGTCTCTTATTACATAGCCATGGGGGTAGATTGTATGGTGTTGTCATTACTGGCCAGCAAGAGTGATCTTTACTTCTTCCATGAGGATTGAATCGGTCTGTACATAAACCTATAACACAATTCATCTTTTCTTCAGAAAACGTAGGAAAAGTTGACATCAATACTTTCCAATAATCAGACTCGGATGGATGCTCCATGTACTTATCGAGTTTATGTTCCGCATGCCATGTCATATGCTTCGTCGTTTCTTTGAAATAATATAGCCATTTCAATCTCGACGTCAACGAGAAATAACATAAAATCTTTCTTGAGATTTTCGTCCCACTCTTACTTGCTTCCTGATATCTTGGCTTGTCACATTTAGGATACTGTATCAAATGCTGGTGTTCACCATAATATAAAATATGGTCATTTATACAAGAGTCTATTTTAACTTCCGCTAAATCCATCTTCTTCATCTTTTTAGTTTTGTAACAATTATCAGGTAATTCTGCATCTTTTGGTAATATTTTCTTGATAACTTTAAGCATTGCATCAAAATTACGATCAATCATATTTTACTCCATCTTCATCAATAGAAGATCCGAAACCGTAGAGAGTTTTGAATATGTCTTGCAACCTAACCACAATGGCTCTTCTATTTTTTTCAACAACTCGTAGAATTTTGCAGATTCTCCATATAGTTCCTCATCATCTAGAAAAATAGTGTTAAAAGCAGGATCCGCAACGTCCACAACCATATCTACAAATGGATTAATATTGTCCGCTTCTTTTGACTCATTCATCTTGTCCTCATAATCCTCACCATACCTCTACCAAATCTGATATCCTTCTATGAAACCCATTTTATAAAGATGTAACTGAGTTTCATCCTTAGATCTCTTCCTCATTAAACAATATTTTTGACACGGACACAAGATAGTTCCATCTGAATTCACAACACGGGAACCTTGTGCGTAAGTAAATTCTATAAATTCCTGAACACCTCTTTGAAAGGTTCTGTAACACGTCCATCTACTACACGTTTGTACATCCACTCTCTATTAGTCATATTGATCAACCTGAATGAAACAATTCATATTGTCAAATGAGACGGGAAGATTAAACTTTGAGTTAATCTAGGAGAACATGTGAAGAATACCTAAACCTAACCCATTGTTGGCCTAAAAGATGAGATGAGAAGTGTCTTCATTATGTTATCACTTGAGCCCGTCCATAAGGATTCAAACTTATTAAAAGATGCTCGTTGTCACATGCTTGCTTATTTCTAAGGAAAATTCGGCAGCATAACCCTGCACCTCTCCCGTATACTTCAAAAATCAATCGCAATCAATTTTCAAAATAATCATATTAGTGATTATTTCGATAGTAAATTATGATTGATTTGATATAACGAAGAGGAAGGGGGTGTGGAACCGAATTTCCATCAGAAAAATAAATAGCTTGTGACAACGATAATCTTTTAGTAAGATTGAATCCTTACGGACCCCCTTAGTCTGGGATCTCCGAACTAAGGAAAGCTAACATAAATGTAATATTTTAAGATCACTTTACGTCATATATTTGTACGTGCTACAAATGAGACTATAAAATAATCTTAAAATATTTATTTATTTATGTTAGTCGGGCATTTACATAAATTTGGTTGGTTAACAATGGTGATATGGATAAGTGTGATCCTATATTAGTGCCCAATAAAGTGTTTGTCTCAACAATATTGGAAGTGTACCTGCAAAAAAAGATTTCTCCACCTGCAAATATCAAAATCCATGACCATTGGACTGGGATAAGCTATCCCAAAGTGAGTCCAATAGTACTATAAAAAATAAAATATAACATAGTTGGAGATGATCAAATCCTCCAATGTGTTGCACACGCCTCCCGGTGTGCAGGGACACACACCACCCAGTGTAAGGACGTCAGGAGCGAGGTAGATAAGGCCTGGAAAAGACTCATAACCACACGATTAGAGTCAGCCTCAATAATCCACTCAGAGAAATGCCCTCTTTGCCCAATGGACCTAAGACGGGGAAGACAACCAACGAAGGCCATAGCCACATCTGGTCAACATGACTACCCATATTCGTCACGAAGGGACCGAAGTCAAAGAGCACATCCATACGGCGGGATGGACTTCCACAAGACGAGGCCAAGAGGGATGTACTGTGTGTGAACGATTTTGTGCGATTTAATAATAATTAGTGGTTAGTGTTTTAGCCTTATCATCAACCTAACTATAAGTTAATGTGATATACTTGATCACATTAACTAGAATTTAATTTGATAATAAATTATCACAGAAGAAATGTTTGTGTTTATAATATCTCATATCCACACTATAACGGTCTATAAAGAGGATGTTTGTAGGCATGGGGATAATTATACCTAATGTTAATCACAAATTATACTTAATGTTAATTATTTAAGCACAATTATACAAATCATGGCATGATATTCCTATTTTGTAATTGTAGTCATCGTAAAAAATCAACTATACTAACAAGTATAAATGTTATAAGGGACTTCCTATCCTTCATGTACTATAAAGTTTAGACCTACTGTTGGTTGTATCATTTTATCGAACACCTACCACGCATAAAATTCTAGATATAAATGAGGCAACCACAATCACTACAACAAAATTGAGCTATAGTGACGATTTTTTCAAAATCCGTCGTTAAATTAGACGTTGTTAAATATATGACGATGATATTATTCACTGCGAAATGAGTTTACGTACTCAAAATTAGCGATGAATATCATACATGTCGTTATATCATTAGCAACGGTCCACACAACGACATTTATCCATTGCTATTTTTCAAAATATCAACTTATCGTCGCTAAATTTTGAACTAAAAAATAGCAACGATTAGTTGATATTTTGAAAAATAACAACGGATAAGCGTCGCTATGTGGACTGTTGCTAATGATATAATGACATATATGATATTCGTCGCTAATTTTGAGTACGTAAACTCATTTCACAACGAATAATATCGTCATTATATATTTAACAACGGCTAATTTAATGATGGATTTTGAAAAAATCGTCACTATAGCTCAATTTTTTTGTAGTGAATCAAGTATAACAAGAATATAGTAATCAAGTATTATCCTAAACATATAAAACACATTCAAATACGTATGGTGTATACAAAATAACAAACAAGAAAACAAAAAATTGAAAACCTAAAACTATACAAACAAGACTAAAATGCAATGAGATTTTAAAAAATGAGAGAGAGGAGGAAGTAAATACTGAAGGGTAGATGTCTATCTACTCGAAACACGCAAAGGAAGGTTGCTGTTGGCGGAGACAATCGTCCAGGGTTCGCTGATGTGAGCTCAGATCGGATTGCGGCTTTTAGTGAAAAGTGTTGTTGGTGTAGAAAACCGCAAAGAGATCCTAGTCGATCAAATAAAGATTGGTTTTTTAGAAGAAAGACCGTACACTATTTATTTAGCCAGGTAAGTGTGCCTGGGTCGAACACAAGGAGGCAGAATAGTATATTTTGAATTTTTTAGATGAAAATATATTTGTGATTATCTTGTCTCTTCTTAGAACGATCAAGGAAAAGCGATAATTTTTATGGAGTTTTGATTTTTAATTTTTTTATTTGATTTTATATTTTTCCCATTTTTATTTATTTTTCAAAATGATATTTTTTACACAATTTACCTACGATATAATAGGTGAAATATAGGTGAAATATATGGGATATTATATAGTAGGTGAAGTGGACGAGCAACGGGCTCGAACAACACACAAAAACAAATCAAAACGGAGTTAATTTGCGATAAAGCAAAACACGATGAAAATACGACAAAAATACACAAGTATTACTGAAAACCTTGCTGGGGTAGTTGCGTAACTGCCCTAAAAAATCTCCGAAAAATAGTGTCGAAAATACGTCCAAAACACCCCTACAGCCCAGGGGTATAAATGCAAGAAAAAGAAACAAAAGTTATGCAGTTTAGTCCTCTGGCAGGGACGAAATTATAACAAAAATATGAAAGTTTACATTTAGCACGGGGACCTAAATGTAATTTTTGGAAAGTTCTAGAGCGGTCTGGAAATTTGGAAGACTTCCGGGTTTAGTCTGCAATTCTTCTACTGGTTCAGATTGAACGGCGGAGATTAGATCGTCAGGCGCGATCTGAACCATCCGTAGATGCCACGCGTCGAGAGCCTGTACACCGGGTTGTTCTTGAGATTCTTCAGGTCCCTCGCGCGACTGACAAAGATGGCCCCTTCCTCGACTTTTCGCCAGCGCTTGGCAACGAACTAGGGCCTCCGGCGGGGCCAGAGGATTAGCTCCTCTAACCCTCGAGCTCGCCCGCGGTGGACATCAGTCGGAGATGGCTCAGAGCGGCGAGAATCGTCTGATGAAGGTGGCGGTCCACTATTCCTGGTGTCGAGGGAGTTTGTTACGCCTTTTTCTAATCGCAGATTTCTTGATGATTTAGGGCTCTAGATGCTGTGAATTTGTTCCAGATTCAAGAGGATCCTGCAAAGAATACATGTGCATGCTCGATTTGCGAGAAATCGGCAAATGGATTAAAGTTTTTACAAGATCAAAATAGGCTTCCAGAATAGATGAAATGTGCATGAGAAATACTCAAGAAATGAGATGCGTTTTGGATTGAGTTATGAAAACGATTCGGATGTAATTTTGATTGTGCGTTTAAGATGGAATGTTAAGCTAACTAATTACGTAATCAACCATGCTAATTGTGGCACGAACATTGAGAAGAAATTCGACGAAGATGGAGGAGTTGATCTGAGAAAGTAGAGGTGTATTACCTCTAGTAGATGCTTCAACGGCCGATCCTTGCCGGAGCTGGATGCGCGCAAGGCGGCGATGCAAGGCGGAGCGAATGCCTTGGAACTCCTCCCCGATGTTCCTTCTTCCATGCGGGCACCTTTGATCGGAGCTGTTACCTCCTGGGCGAGCGGAGCGCGACGAGGAAGAGAGGGGTCAGCTACTGGAACTGGATAGTTCAGTTGGATATGGAGAGTTAGTTATAAACCACCAACTTTGGGGGTTTATATAGATATATTTCGTGAGCTTTAAGTTAAATCGAAGGGTGGCCGAATAAGTAGGTTGTTAGGAGAAGCAAATCAATGGATTGGATCGTCGGAGAGGTATGATGTGTGCGTGAAAATTTGTTAAAGAGAGCCAGTTGGAACATATTCCAGCACCGGCTTCTTGGAGAAGAAGCACCAGGTGCTGACAAGTGTCAGCACATGCTGGTAGGCCAGATGCGTAAAATTGCTTATAAGTTATATAATAAATATTAAACAATGTTATTTTCATTAAGCGTAAAAACAAGAAATGTAGATAATTAAATTATCTAATTTATAGAATAATTAGTTTTTATGAATATCAAATATTATTCGAAATATAAATATTATATTAATAAAAAAGTATAAATAAATAGGTTTTGGATTTTTAATTTAATAAATAAATCATTAAAAATTAATTTTGTATTTTCTTAATTATTAAGGTAATAAATAAGGGTTGTGTGAATTTTTAGGTATTTTAATAAATTAGTTTACATATATTAATAAATATAGGTATAAGTTATCCAGTTCATTTTCATCTATAATTTAGGGTTTTGGATTTTATTAAAATAATAAATAATCTCCAAAAATTCTGAAATAAATTAGGCTGAAAATACAATATCATGAAAATAATGAGAAATTATAAAATTAATAAAAATATAAATAATATGTTCTACATAAAATAAGTAGCCCAGAAACCCAATTGTCATTTGGTCCCAAAACCGACTTTTTGCAAATGGACTCCGAATTCAATGAAACCTCTATTAATTAGATAGTATTATTTTATGATCTTTAAAGGTGAGTAGAGTGGAACTGGAGTTCGTATGAAGAAGTTATGATGTTCGGAAGTTAAGATTTTGACAATTTAAAAGCTGGATTTCTTGGCATATATACAGGATAATATTTTTAGATTATTTTTATATTTTTATAAACATTTTTAGAAATAATTAGGAAAAGAGTTTGGTGAAAAATATATTCATATGAATTAATTAAAAATCAATGAAATTTTGTATTTATTCGATAAATATTGAGAAGTACATGAAGTGTGTCTTAATTTATTTTTATGGTTTTCTTTCCTTATCTGACTTGGTCTCAGGGGTTAGGTTATAAATATACCTTGCAGTTATATTTATAAGTCATATTGTACATATATACATATTTCCAATCTGCCTTTTTTCTTTTCTTTATTCTTTATTTATTTACATGATTTTGATGCTTAAAAGTGAATATTTATTCATGAATGAAGTTTTTATAAAAGATGGAAATTAATGTATATTTACATGTATTTGTTAAGGGTTTTAAGACAAAATGCGACAGAAAAGTTAATGAATCATGGATTCATCAACCCCTATACTTAAACTTTGCTAGTCCCTTAGTAAACACTTATTTGAAAAGTAAGAGAAAAAGAAAGAAAGTTAGAATGAATTTGTTTTCCTAAACCAATTCATGAGAACAAACAAAGGACAGAGCTCGATCGGGCCTGAAACAAGCATTTTGTCGGAGCCTTAACTAGGATTAGGATTTTATCCTCAATAGTCCTCAAGTTCCACAAATCCTTATTCAAGATCAGTTCATCAGCTAGTTCAGACTCACTTATTCATATCACAAACTCTATCATCCTTGAAGTCAATGTGTGAATTGATTTATCTCTTCCTGCTTAAAGAAACGAAGAAACCGTCCATCCCGGCTATACACTTCTATGGCTTCCTCATCCAGCTACTCTTTCCTCGGGGAGGGAGGTATTTCCTTCTATGGTCAGTTCGTGCTATGTCTACAATCGAGTATAGAGAGAAAGTAGAAGAATGAGAAAAGAAGTGGAGTGCGACCAGTGTAGACGCATCTCCTTGTGAAGCTCAACCGGTGTAGCTGTCTCCACTAAGATGTGCAGGCATTTTTTAGTGGAAGCTTGGACCATTGTGGTCATATTTGTATTTGGTCGCTTCTTCTTTGACTTGGCTTTGTAATTTGCTTGCACTGCATTCATCTTTTTGTGCCTCGACGGATATAGCATCTTTTTATTCCGTTCCTTTTTTGAGGTCTTAGAAAAATTGTGTCAGCAGATCCTTCCCTCATCCGAAGCGACTATCGCAACCCCAATCTCTCCCGTCTTTAGACGTCAATGCCGCAAAGACAAGGATAGAAACGCACTACCAAGATGTACTGCCCTTTGCAACTCCATGCAAGTCGAGCTAAGTGCAGAGATGCATGTGTTCAAGATTGGTTCACTGGTGTAATGTTGTGCGGATGACACCAAATGGTCTACTTAAGCATACATGACTTGATTTCCCGAATATGGTCTTATGGAAGTCAAAGATTTTAAGTCAAAAGACATGAAGAATCTAAATTCCAGATCCTAACTAGGCTCCTTACAACGAAAGTTAAAGGTTGTGATCAAGCTCCATCCTTCAGACTAGACTCAATCCTTAGTTTCAGAAATCAAACTTATTCCGAAAAATGCGAATGCAAATGCAACCATGTTTTTGTGAAGTATATTTTCTGAATTTTACTTATTTTTATGGATTTTAAGGCTTTTGTAATTTTTATGACTTTTAGGATTTTGTAATTTTTTTATGGATTTTCTGATTTTCATAAACAAGTTTTTGTACATGAATTTTATAAGATATATTTTATTTGAGTTGAATATCTAATGTATTTAACAGATTTTATCTACAAAGGATTTTACAAGGATTAAATGATTTTTACACATGTTTTAATAAATAGAATTTTAAATAAGTATATTACAAATTTTAAATACATATTTTAAATACATATTTTAATCACAGATTTTAATTACAATTTTTAGACATATTTTACTTATTTACAAGGATTTTATAAATAATAAATAAATGTATAAATAGATGTTAAATTAACCCTTACCCACTTTTTTATGGATTTTGTATATATAGAAAATACATAAAAGTATGAGTTATGGATAAAAGTATATATACAATATATACGCACCCCCTATACTTAGCTTGTGCTATGTCCTCATAGCATTAAAAGAGAAAAAGGAGGACATAACTCGTGCTAAGTAAAAGTGGGTGAAAAAGAATAAAGAGTACAAGTCAGTCAACCCCCCTATACTTACGATCAGGTAATCGTAAGTATAACGGGAGGGAAAAAACGGGATGACTGAGTGAAAAGAATATATAACGAAGGAACAAAAGAAATAAAGAAAACGAAATCATCGAAATCACTCGGTCCCCTCTATACTTAGGATAAGGCATCTTAAGTATAGAAAAGAGTGTAGCCAAAAATCGGAGACCGGTGATTTGTGAAAAAGAAAGGATATACAAAAGAATCAGAACAAAATATAAAACGTCAATCAACGAACAATCGGTCCCCCCTATACTTAGGATCTGGTATCCTAAGCATAGAAGACGAGCAAAAAAGGGGACGATTGTGGTCTACGAAGAATATACAAGTGTTGCGGATCTCCAGAAATCGAATGGCTCAAAAGCATTTGTACAGGATGAGACGAAGTGAAAGAATGATCATGAATCCTGTATAAAATAGATCATTTCAGTACGGGCCAGATGATCAGTAATCTCGACGAAGTGCTTCAGCATCTGCCCATTAACCATGAACGGTTCTGCACCAGGTGACACATCTGATATTGCTATACTTCCATTGTCGTACACCGTTCTGACTATATAAGGTCCTTCCCACTTACTTTTTAATTTGCAGGAAAAATTCTCAACCTTGCATTGAACAACCAGACTTTCTGCCCAGGGACAAAGCTCGTGTGCCAAATGTGTCTGTCATGCCATTTATTCACTTTGTCCTTATAAATGAGAGTGTTCTCGTATGCTTGATTTCGAATCTCTACCAGCTCATTCAGATCTATCTTTCTCTTGGCTCCTGCTTTCTGTGTATCCAGTAAAATTTCTCGAATAGCCCATTCAGATTTGTGCATGATCTCTACGGGCAAATGGCACGGCTTTCCGTAAACCAATCTAAATGGTGAAGTACTTAAGGGAGTTTTATATGCAGTACGATATGCCCAAAGAACCTGATCTAGAAGCTGTGACTAGTTTTTCCTATCCGGTCGTACTAGTTTCTGGAGAATTGATTTCACCTCCCTATTTGAAACTTCGGCCATGCCGTTCGTCTGTGGGTGGTAAGGAGAAGCTACTCTGTGATCAATGCCGTATTGCTTCACTAGCTTTTTGACCTCCTTATTAATGAAATGGCTACCCCCATCTGAAATAAGAATACGTGGGATCCCGAACCGCGAAATAATGTGTTCCCTTAGGAACTTGCAAACTATCTTACTGTCTGTGGTTCGTGCAGGTATAGCCTCCACCCATCTACTAACATAATCTACAGCGAGAAGAATGTACTCAAAGCCACTGCTGGAAGGGAACGATCCCATGAAATCTATGCCCCATGCGTCAAAGATCTCGCAAAGAATGACGGGTCGCATCGACATTGCATCTCTAGCACTGATTGTCCCTACTTCTCTCTGACAATCTGGGCAACTCTTCACAAATGTGCAGGCATCTCTAGCAAGAGTTGGCCACCATAATCCGCTCTGAAGTACCTTCTGCGTTGTCCTCTTCCCTGAGTGATGTCCTCCTGCTTCTAAAGAATGACACAAAGTGAGGACACTATTATATTCCTCCTGAGGAATACAACGCCTGTAAACACAATCCGGTCCCTCACGAAAAAGAATCGGATCCTCCCAGTGGTAGTATCGTGCCTCAGAAACTAATCTATCAACTCAATCCTTTGGCCAACCCTGAGAACTTTTCTGTGTAACCAGAAAATTCACTATATCCGCATACCATGGAAGTTCGGTAACTGCAAAGATGCTTTCCTCAGGAAATCTCTCTGCAATCTCTGGCGCGTACTCATCCGAAGGTTGTTCTGTCTGTAATCGGGAGAGGTGATCAGCTACCACTTTCTTTACCCCAGGTTTGTCTCTAATATCCAAATCAAATTCATGAAGTAATAGAATCCATCTAAGAAGGCGTGCCTTGGCATCCTTCTTTTCCATCAAAAATTGGATAGCTGAATGGTCTGTGTAGATTGTGATTTTAAAGCCAAGAAGATAGGATCCGAATTTATCTAAAGCGAATACCACTGCCAACATCTCCTTTTCTGTCACTGTGTAACTACGCTGAGCATTATCTAAGGTTCTGCTGGCATAGTGGATGGCAACATGAAGTCCATTCCTCCTCTGTCCTAATACAACCCCGACCGTAAAATCTGAAGCATCCGTCATGATCTCGAATGGTAGAGACCACTCAGGCGGCTGTAGGACAGGAGCAATGATAATATTTTTTTTAGTGTGAGGAAGGCATTAAGATATTTATCATCTAACAAGAACTCGATGTCTTTACCTAATAATTCAGTTAACGGTCAGGCGATATTGGAGAAGTCTTGGATAAACCGTCAGTAAAAACCGACATGCCCGAGAAATGACCGTAACTGCTTGATGTTGGATGGTGGTTCGAGGCGCTTGATGACATCCACCTTGGCAGGGTCAACCTCCATGCCTCGCTGGGAGATGACGTGCCCCAACACGATCTCGTGTGTAACCATAAAATGGCTCTTTTCCCAGGACAGAACGAGATCTACCTCACAACAATTCCGAAGAACCTGGTCTAGGTGTGCTAAACAAACGTCAAAGGACTCACCATAGATCGAAAAATCATCCATAAAAACCTCTAGAAAATCACCGACCATGCATGTCCGTAAAAATAGCAAGCATACACATCTGGAAAGTAGCAGGAGCGTTGCACAATCCAAAGGGCATCCGTCTAAAGGCATACGTGCCGAA
Source organism: Ottelia alismoides (assembly GCA_037367405.1). Lineage (NCBI taxonomy): Eukaryota > Viridiplantae > Streptophyta > Magnoliopsida > Alismatales > Hydrocharitaceae > Ottelia > Ottelia alismoides. Next base: position 850,902 of record JAZKJV010001698.1, on the reverse strand, counting down.
CGGACATGTGAAGGTGGTTTTCTCCTGGTCTTTAGGAGCAATTGTTACCTGGTTGTATCCATAGTAATCATCAAGGAAACAGAAGTACTCCTTCCCTGCCAACCGTTCTATGACCTAGTCTATAAAAGGCAAAAGTAAGTGGTCCTTCTTCGTCGCGGCGTTCAATTTCCTGTAATCAACGCACACCCGCCACGACGTGGTTACTCTCTTTAGAATCTCCTCTCTACTCTCATTCTTAACTATCTGAATTCCCGACTTCTTCGGGACAACATGTAATGGGCTAACCCATTCAGAGTTGGAGATGGGATAAATGAACCCTACGTCACATCATTTTGTAATCTCTTTCTTGACAACTTCTCGTAAAACCGGATTCAGCCTACGCTGAAACTCTCTGGAGGGTTTGCTGTCATGATTGAGATATATATGATGAGAACACAAAGCAGGATTAATCCCGCGAAGATCGGATACAGTCCACCCAATAGCCTTGCGGTTTCTTTCTAGAACCTCCATCAAATGAGATTCTTGTTCGTCAGTCAAAGATGAACTGATAATGACTGGAAACTGTCGATGTGGACCCGCAAGGAAGGCATACTTCATATTTGGTGGCAATGTCTTTAGTTTTGGTAAGGTAGATTCTGGCTCTGTTGAAACCTCATCCATATGTGTATTGGGATTTGTATCAGTTGTGGATTTGTCTGCAATTTGGTTATCCAACATCTCAATGTGCTCTAGAGTCGGACTACAGAAGATGTTCAATACATCATCCGACTCACTACTATGCTCATCCTCAGACTGATCAGAGGAAAACAACTCAGCTAAATGAAATTCGGTCTCTAGATCATCTGAAGTGGAGGAATTGTGTAAAGTCTCTGAATCTGAAAGATCTGCAATAAACTCCTCAGATGTTTGATCCCTTTGCTTCTCATCATCCATACTAAAATATAAAGTACCTTATAAAGAATCGCCAACTGTAGTCTCGGACCCATCCTCTGTTAAGCACTCTTGGGTCTCTACTTGATATCTTTCGAGGTCGTCAAGACGGACCTCATCCATGTAATCGCAGGTGGCTAAAGAACTCAAGAAATCAGAAGATGCATCACTAGATGTGTTGGAATCTCTCACCATCTCTATATGTACCTTCTCGCCCTCGGCGCAAAAAGATACCTTCCATGTATCATAATCGAAGAGAGCTTTTGCGGTCTCTAGAAAGGCCTCCCAAGAATGATTGGGGTAAGGTGTAACTGTGTAGGGCAATCCATGTCCAGGACCGTAAAGTCCACTGGGAATTGCAGACCCTGCACGGTTACGATAACATTCCTTAATATTCCCCTAGGTCTCTTGACGGATCTATCATCAAACTGAAGGATCATGCAGGATTTGTAAAGAGGACCTAACTCGAGTTTGTCGAGTAAGGAAGATGGTATCAGATTGATCGAGGAACCGGTATCTAAGAGAGTGCGATCGAATTCGGCATTTGCGATCTCGCATCTGACATAATGTGTACCTGAGTCCTTCTTCTTCTTCGGTAACTTATTCTGAATAGCACAAGATGTAGCCTTAGTCAAAACATGTTTCTCTGTACGAGATCTCTTTTTCCTACGCGTGGTGCATCAGTATTTCAATTGATTCTTAAGCGTAGGAAATGATCTAAGGCATCATGAAGCGGGATCTTCAAAAAGATGTGATCTTTTAGTAGCCTTTCTATCTCTAAATTCACAACATTCTTTTTGTTATTTTTCTTTCCTTTTCCAAACAGAGCATCGGGAAAAGGAACAATGTCAGGAATGAGAAAATCGGTCTTTTTATTGATATCGGAATCAGCATGTACATCGAGAGTTTCATAATTATGTACAAAACTCTCTAAAACAGGGGAAGACATATTTTTGTCGGGAGTATCTGCATGGTCTGGCGTAATATCATCGTCTGATTCGCCGATGTCCATGTCAACTGTATCGACATCGCTCCCTTCTCTTTGATCTACGTGATGGTCCTCATCAACGTGCTGATTTTCCTCCTCAGCATCAGAATCTTGCTGCTCATGGATTTGCTCCTGCTCCTCTAGTGCCCTCTCCTCTACTCCAGCAGATGCTAGTGGTGATCTACCACTCCAGAGACGAATGAAGTTAGATAAAAATTCAGGAAACAATATCATACATGTAGTGTTGTCTACCTGATCTGGATGCCTCCTCTTGTTGTTCGGGTTCATCTGAGGCTGGGCTGGAAGAGTGGTCTTCGGTGCGGTTAACTCGTCCAGACGACGGTTAACCTGCTCCATCTCTGTCTTGTGCGCAATTTGGAGCGTACTCAGAATATCTATGATTTGATTTAATGCTTGGGCCTGTGAGTTCATCTCAGATTCAGGGTGGTGGCCCTGGCTTGCTCCTCTCTCCTGCCTTGACGTGTATTGCTGAGAGGTGGAAGGCTAGGAAAATCTCTGTGGTGTGGAGGAAGATTGTTGCGGCTGCTGATAAGGATATGTCTTGAATGGTGAGCAAGATACTGGTATGATTGTGGTCTCTGATAAACATTCTGGTGAGACTGCTGCTGCGTGAAATTCTGCCGGTGCTGGAAATGTGGACGTCCATGCTGTGGTTGACTGTATGGCTACTGATGATGATGAGGTATACTCGGTTGCTGAATCAGAGTATACCAAATCCCGTTAATCTCGAGAGTGGCTTGCGGCTCAACATCCATATCTGCAATGCTGGTGATCTGATCGGGATTGGCATGAGACTGATCCTCATGCCAATCAATCTACAAAGTCTCTGGTTCGCTCTGTACATAGTGAATCTGACAGGTGGGTGGAGCGGGTAAGATCCTCCGTGAAGGTTGTGTGGTCGAAGAAGATTGGCTCTGCTGGTACTGAAGTTGAAGCTCTGAAACCTTCTTCGAAAGATCACTCAGCTTTTGAGGTAGAGATGAGAGTTTCTCCAACTCTCGCAGCGGCTGTAAATCCTGAACTTGTTTCTGAATCACATCCACCAATGTTAACTTCTCGCTAATAAAGCCCATGTTGGTGTTGGATTCGGATTCTGAAATGTTAGCCACCTTATGATGTTCTCGGTGATGTGGTGGCTGAGGGGCTTTCTGAAATGCCCGAGTAGAGTCAACGACTCTCGAGTTCTCAACCATCCCTTCGAAGATGGCCCAGACTGACTCGGCATCCTTGTTCAAATAGTTGCCGCCACATGCGGCACTCACTAGCCCCTGGATGTCCGACTGGAGTCCTCCAAAATAATTCTATACTAGCACCTTCATCGGTATCTCATGATGTGGGCATCTCTCCGTAAGATCTTTGAATCTATCCCATGCCTCATGGAAAGATTCATGCGGATGCTGCGTAAAATTGAAGATCTGACTCCTCATCATGTTCGTCCTCCCCAGAGGGAAATATTTACGCAGGAATGTGAACTTCAGATCGTCCCATGTAGAAATTTCCCTTCCCAGATGACTCATCCAGTAAAGCGCCTTATCAGCTAAGGTGAAGGGAAAGGCTTTGAGGCGGACAGCCTCTTTTGTAACGCCTGTATAACTAGTCATACCGCTAATCATCTCGAATTGCTGCAGAAAGGTAAACGGCTCCTCTGTAGCATTCCCATAGAACTTGGGAAGCAATGAAATGAAGGACGACCTCAATTCGTATGGACCTTGATTCGGCGGTAGCCGAATCCAATGATGGAGCGTTCTCGCGTCCCGGTCATACTCTTCCCGTAAAGTAGCGGGAACCACTGCAGGTGGTAATTGGTTCCCGACCCCTGCTCGCAACACGGCTATCTCAGCCCGCAACTCGTTCTGAGTTCTGAATTGTTCTCGAATATGGATATTCATCTGTTGGAGAATGTCGAGAATCCCTGTCGTAATATCTGCGGAGTCTGGTCTTTCTTCATGATGTTCATCAGTTGGTGGCCTCTCATCTGCTGTTCCTTTGCCGCGAGCCATCTGCTTCAAATCGTCTGGAAAAGAAAATCTTGTAAGAACTCAGCAAAAATTCGACTGGAGATCTTGATGATCTATTGAGACAAGGGTCTGTCTCAATAGTCTGGCCGAGAGGCGAGGGAGTCTGGGTCTGACTCTCCTCGAGATCGAATGGGATCAGCTTGGTAAGAGTGTCATCCCAAGCTTGTGAAGATGTACGAACAACGGTGGACGGTCGAAAGCTCACGGAGTCTGAGCAGAAAAGCCGTCGAGATGTCATCTTCGATATCAAGAGAATGATCGGGAGAGCACGATTTGCGATTTAAGAGAGATGGAAAAGTGCGTAAAGCCGCAGTAACTCACGCGCCACAAGCAAACACAAAGCAAACCCCGCTTTCACCAACACAACCCGATGAAGATCGGAAGAGTTTGGTCTTTTATCTTGTCGATTTTAGGGTTGTAATTAGTAAACAAGTATAATCGATTAACACGAGCTGATGCGAGCTGATAGGTGCCGATATTTTCTCCGAAATACTGGCCCGAGTTTTTACAGAAAATCACTTGCACTCAGCCAGTAAGTACGGACCATTTCCGGTTACCCGTGTTACTTGAGGACGAAGCCTTACGCAGTGTCCTCTAAACCTCCCACTCTGCTAAGTAAACTCGGACAGTTTCCGGCTACCCGAGCGTACCCACTGAGGAACAGTGATTAGGTGCATAGACTAAGTAGTATTTCACACGAAATACATGTTTTTGGCTCTAACCTTATGGGTCATCTCTCACTCGCGCACTCTGAGAATGCGAGGATTACTCTCCCAAATCAGATGAATTTTTACGTTTTTTTAGGTCAGATACGTTAGCAGTCCTGATTTTATTTTGGGGTTTTTATTTTTTTTTGAGTTTTTTTCAAACAAACATCTACCGATTTTTTATTTTCTTTTTATAAAAATCCTAAAATCATGCACCTAGGTTACGAGTCCTAAGACTAACTACGTAGGCACAATCAGATAGAAAAAAACTCCTAAACAAGCATCTATCGAGAAAGCCGTGGAAAAACCGTCGATGCGAGAAAACCGCGGTGGGTGTCCTGATCCCCCGAAAAAAAATGGGGGGGGGAGTACAAGTCGGGATGTCCTTAGTGGACCCCTTCTACTAGAGTTCAATACAACTTTCTCTCTCATTCTCTCTCTTTTACAATAATTACACTATTAATTTTTGCCCTCTACAGCCGACTCGCAAAGAAAGAATCAGGCTCTGCTCTTTCAACTGACTTGGCTTCCTAAGAAACCGGCTGATCCTGTAGGCCCTGCAAAAAATTAGTTAGCAGCTAAAGAAGATCGAGAAACGAGTCGAGAAAAGTCGTAAGAAAAACCGAGTAAAAGTTACGAAAAAAACAATAAGAAGAGAGAAAATAAAATCACAAAATATGTAAAAAAATCAAAATACACCAACGTCTCCCCGACAACGGCGCCATTTTGATGCGAGCTCAGATCGAATTGCGGCGTTTAGTGAAAAGTGTTGTCGGTGTAGAAAACCGCAAAGAGATCCTAGTCGATCAAACAAAGATTGGTTTTTTAGAAGAAAAATCGTACACTATTTATTTAGCCAGGTAAGTGTGCCCGGGACGAACAGAAGGAGACAGAATGGTATATTTTGATTTTTTTAGATGAAAATATATTTGTGATTATTTTGTCTCTTCTTAGAGCGATCAAGGAAAAGCGGTAATTTTTATGGAGTTTTGATTTTTATTTTTTTTATTTGATTTTATATTTTTCCAATTTTTATTTATTTTTCAAAATGATATTTTTACACAATTTACCTACGATATAATAGGTGAAATATAGGTGTAATATATGGGATATTATATAGTAGGTGAAGTGGACTAGCAACGGGCTCGAACAATACACAAAAACAAATCAAAACGGAGTCAATTTGCAACAAAGCAAAACACGATGAAAACACGACAAAAATACACACATATTACTGAAAACCTTGCTGGGGTAGTTGTGTAACTACCCTAAAAAAATCTACGAAAAATAGTATCGAAAATACGTCCAAAACTCCCCTACAGCCCAAGGGTATAAATGCAAGAAAAGAAACAAAAGTTATGCAGTTTAGTCCTCTGGCATTGACGAAATTGTAACAAAAATATGAAAGTTTACATTTAGGTCCCTGTGTGGGGACCTAAATGTAATTTCTAGAAAGGTCTGGAGCGGTCTGGAAATCTGGGGACTTCCGGGTTTAGTCTGCAATTCTTTTACCGGTTCAGATTGAACGGTGGAGATTAGATCGTCAGGCGCGATCTGAACCGTCCGCAGATGCCACGCGTGTAGAGCCTGTACACCGGGCTGTTCTTGAGGTTCTTCAGGTCCCTCGCGCGACTGACGAAGATGGTCCCTTCCTCGACTTTTCGACGTCGTCTGGCAACGAACTAGGGCCTCCGGTGGGGCAAGAGGGTTAGTTCCTTTAACCCTCGAGCTCGCCCGCGGTGGACGTCAGTCGGTGATGGCTCAGAGCGGCAGGAATCGTCTGATGAAGGTGGCGGTCCACTGTTCCCGGCGTTAAGGGAGTTTTACGCCTTCTTTGAATCGCAGATTTCTTGATGATTTAGGGCTCCAGATGCTGTGAATTTGTTCCAGATTTAAGAGGATCCTTCAAAGAATACATGTGTGTGCTCGGTTTACGAGAAATCGGCCAATGGATTAAAGTTTTTACAAGATCTAAATAGGCTTCCAGAATAGATGAAATGTGCATGAGAAATACTCGAGAAATGAGACACATTTTGGATTGAGTTATGAAAATGATTTGGATGTGATTTTGATTGTGCATTTAAGATGGAATGTTAAGCTAACTAATTACGTGATCAACCATGCTAATCGTGGCACGGAGATCGAGAAGAAATTCGACGAAGATGGAGGAGTAGATCTGGGAAAGTAGAGGTGTAATACCTCTGGTAGATGCTTCGACGACCGATCTTTGCCGGAGCTGGACGCGTGCAAGGCGGCGATGCAAGGCAGAGTGAATGCCTTGGAACTCCTCCCCGATGTTCCTTCTTCCATGCGGGAACCTTCGATCGGAGCTGTCACCTCCTGGGCGAGCGGAGCGCGACGAGGAAGAGAGGGGTCGGCTACTGGAACTGGTTCAGTTGGATATGGAGAGTTAGTTATAAACCGCCAACTTTGGGGGTTTATATAGATAGATTTCGTGAGCTTTAAGTAAAATCGAAGGGTGGCCTAGGTTGTTAGAAGAAGCAAATCAATGGATTGGATCATCAGAGAGGTATGATGTGTGCGTGAAAATTTGTTGAAGAGAGCCAGTTGGAACAGATTCCAGCACCAGCTTCTTGGAGAAGAAGCACCAGGTGCTGACAACTGTCAGCACCTGCTGGTAGGCCAGATGCGTAAAATTGCTTATAAATTATATAATAAATATTAAATAATGTTATTTAATTAAGTGTAAAAACAAGAAATGTAGATAATTAAATTATCTAATTTATAGAATAATTAGTTTTTATAAATAATAAATATTATTTGAAATATAAATATTATATTAATAAAAAAGTATAGATAAATAGGTTTTGGATTTTTTATTTAATAAATAAATCATTAAAAATTAATTTTGTATTTTCTTAATTATTAAGGTAATAAATAAGGGTTGTGTGAATTTTTAAGGATTTTAATAAATTAGTTTACATATATTAATAAATATAGGTATAAGTTATCCAGTTCATTTTCATCTATAATTTAGGGTTTTAGATTTTATTAAAATAATAAATAATCTCCAAAAATTCTGAAATAAATTAGGGTGAAAACACAATATCATGAAAATAATTAGAAATTATAAAATTAAGAAAAATATAAATAATGTGTTCTACATAAAATAAGTAGCTCAGAAACCCCGTTATCATTTGGTCCCAAAACTAACTTTTTGCAAATGGACTCCGAATTCAATGAAAATCTCTATTAATTAGATAGTATTATTGTATAAACTTTAAAGGTGAGTAGAGTGAAATTGGAGTTCGTATGAAGAAGTTATGATGTTCAGAAGTTGAGATTTTGACAATTTAAAAGCTGGATTTCTTAGCATATATACATGATAATATTTTTAGCTTATTTTTATAATTTTATTTACATTTTTAGAAATAATTAGGAAAAGAGTTTGGTGAAAAATATGTTCATATGAATTAATAAAAATCAATGAAGTTTTGTATTTATTTGATAAATAGTGAGAAGTACATGAAGTGTGTCTTAATTTATTTTTATGGTTTTCTTTCCTTATCTCCCCCTACTTATTGGTTTGTCGACCAATCCATTCTGACTTGGTCTCGAGGGTTAGGTTATAAATATACCTTGCTGTTATATTTATAAGTCATATTATACATATATACATATTTCCAATCTGCCTTTTTTTCTTTTCTTTGTTATTTATTTATTTACATGATTTTGATGCTTAAAAGTAAATATTTATTCATGAATGAAGTTTTTATAAAAGATGGAAATTAATGTATATTTACATGTATTTGTTAAGGGTTTTAAGACAAAACGTGACAGAAAAGTTAATGAATCATGGATTCATCATTCACCGGAGGAGATTTTTGGGGGAGAAATACAAGTTAGAATGAGGAAGAAAGGGAGGACGGTGTTCTGTTTAAGGGTCTGGGCGAGCACACTTATGTGCTTGTCTCGCCGTCCTCCAGTGCTCGCCTAAATATTTGCAAGCGCTCGCATTATCCGCGCATAAAAATTCAAGTGGGCGAGCACATAAGGGCGAGCACATGTGCAGTAGAAGTGCTCGCTCAAATTGGTAAACGCGTGCCACCCGACCGCTCCTCAGGATTCAAACCAGCGAGCCGCATGGGCGACCACATGTGGTCCTCCTGTGCTCGGTCAGAGTTGGGCGAGCACATGTGCTTGCCTAGGGCACGCAAAGACGTGCACGCCAAACGCGTCTTTTTTTGTAGTGCCCAGTGTAACTTCCCTTTTCCCTATATATATATATATGGAGAGAGAGAGAGAGAGGGATGATCCTGTGAGAGCTAAAATCTGTGAGAGAATGAGAGTAGTGAATCTGGACCACTAGATTCTGCTCTTTTCTCTCCTCCTGCAATCAATGAGGAGGGAGATGACATAATCTAGTGGTCCAGAATCATTTCTCTCATTCTCATAGATTTTGGCTCTCACAAGATCAACCCTCTCTATATATATAGGCTGGTCTTTTGAGAGCCAAAATCTGTGAGAGTAGTGAATCTGGACCACTAGATTCTACTCTTCTCTCTCCTCCCGCAATCAATGAGGAGAGAGATGACGGAATCTAGTAGTCCAGAATCATTGCTCTCATGCTCGCACAGTTTTTTGCTCTCACTGGATCAACCCTCTAAATATATACATAGAGGGCCGATCCTGTGAGAGCCAAAAACTGTGAGAGCATGAGAGTAGTGAATATGGACCACTAGATTCTGCTATTCTCTCTTCTCCTGTAATCATTGAAGAGAGATGTGACAGAATCTAGTGGTTCATAATCACTGCTCTCATGCTCTCACAGTTTTTGACTCTCACATGATCGGCCCTCTATACACACACACACACATACACATACATACATACATACATACATGCATACATGCATACATGCATACATACATACATACATACATACATACATACATACATACATACATACATACATACATACATACATACATACATACATACATACAGACACACACACACACAGGGTCCTCTCCAATGGTGTCTTAAGACCATTGCTCTCATGCTCTCACAGATTTTGGCTCTCGCAAGATCAACCCTATATACACACACACATGGTTCTCTCCAATGGTGTCTTAAGATAAAATTAGATAGAAGATATTGGTCAAAGTTATTAGACCAAGAGTGTCGTACTTTCTTTGGTCGATGTTAAACAAAAGTTAGTGATATAAGATAAACTTGCTACCTTTAATGTTAGTCTTACTAATTGTTTCTTCTTATGCTTGCAAAATTATGAAAATCATGAACATTTATTTGATGATTGTGCATATGCAAAGCAAGTTTAATCTTTTATATAACTCTTGATAATTATGTCTTTTCGTATGAGCACTTCTTTAACACTATCAATTCTACAAATAGTCTATTGAATTCGGTCTCATATTATCATATAAAATCATGGACGCCATTAGTTTGGTGGTTGATTTAGAAGGATCGTTGTTCGAGAACTTTCAAGGGTACCTCTCGGTCGCCCCAGTTCTCAAAGTCGCTCATGACGCTCTATTCTTCTCCAACCATTTGGAGGGCAATCCAACACAATACTCTCCATTGTCTACTTAACTAATTGACATTGTATTGTCTGTATGCATAATCACTTTTACAGATTAAACACCCCCAATGAGCTGCGGGTTTCGTTCATGGATGCATAGACTGATCGCCTAGGCCAAACAAAAAGCTTCCTGAATCTTTAGGTCCTTCCTCTTCCTCTTCATCATTCATCTTTTTTCCCCCTTTTTTTGGATTTTTTAGATATCAAATTTTGTTATATCTGAAATTCGTATTTAACGTATTCCAATTGCACTTCGACATGTCGAGTCCCCCTACCCCTAGTGCAAAAAAGTCCGAGGGTCAATTTTTGCGTGAGCAAACATTTTACAAAGGAACCAACGAATGTTACTTGAAGTCAAATTATAGAGGCAAGCTCATTACATTCAAGCTTGTCAGGCTTTCAAAGAGCTCACTCGCGGGTCTAGTATCGGGCCGGTGATTCTTCTTCTTTTTATTGAACCTTGCGAGTATCAACATATACACATGATTATATATTCTCACCGATGACATATGATGCACAGATAATTATTACGTACTAATATTCTCTTGTGATTATATCAAGTAATTAGGCCTCCCATGATTCTATATTTGATTAATTGTCTCTGAATTGGCGCTAACAACAAAGTGTCTATGTCTGGATTGTATCGTCCTAATTTCGATTATCCAAAAACACAATAACTCAGGTTTGCTCAGACGAGGTGCAACACCTGAAGACGGATGGTGGTTAATCCTTGAGAAATAGGAAAGTACCTAATTATTTGTATATTTGATTTTTTTAGACTTGTACCATTTTGAGATTATGCAATTACATTTCTTTCTTATTTGCAGTAACATTTGTGCTTTTATATTCTTACAAAATTCACAATTTTGTTTTTCCACTGACGTAAAATATGAGCATAGTACACGTGTTATTGTAAAAAAGTAGAAGTATGAATGTAATTGCAGGAGGCCCATGTGTACAAATCTCTTGTAAATTTGATAAGCTCTTAGAGGATAAAATAGAAGCTTCTTCATGATTACCTTAACGGCCTGTTTGGTTGGTTGGAAAGGAATTAAAATGGAATAGAATCAAGACAAGAATAGAATTGACAATGGAATGGAAAGGAATGCGTTTTTCCATTCCATTGTTTGGTGCATATTAGGATTTGAAACATTTATTATGAGACATGTTCCTTTCTTATTTTTGGAAACGGAAAAGATTATAAAGAAAATAACTTTTCTTTGATATATTTCGTTTAATAGAAAAAATAATCGGTATCCTCTGATTTATTTTTGCATATAATTGATATATTTCATATAAGGAAACAATAGACAAATTAAGATAGAAATTATCATGCAAATGATATATTTGATATATGTATATGTTAGAATATTTTATTACCGTATATGTATCTGTATCCTAAAAAATGGAAATATTATGGGTATCTGTATTCGCAATAAAACACATATCCAAGTCCGTATACATATCCATCAAAATGTAACCCGTACCCATATCCTAAAAAAATAGAAATGGTATCTGTATCCGTATCCATATCTATAGCTACAAAAAAAATAAAAATCCATTTTCATGTCCATATTCATTTCCTCCAAAAAATCTTCATCCATGCACATATTTGTATCTGCAAATATATCCCATATCCCATATCCATATATGTATCTGCTAGAATATAATCAATATGCATGTCTTAAAAAAAATTAAAAATTGCATCCATATCCATATTAGAAAAAAATATATATCCTTGTCCATATCTATATCTGGACAAAAAAAGCACATCCATGTTCCTATCCGTATCCGCAAAATAAATCATATTTGATATATTTTATCTATATAATAGATATTATATATATGTATCCGTATCTGCTGGAATATCGTATACTCATATTTGTATCCGTATCCAAAAGAAATGAATCGTATCTATATATGTATCCATAATAAAATTCCATATCCATGTTAGTATCCATATATGCATATATTTGTAACTTAACCGATTTTTTCGCATATATATATATATCATGTCAGTGTCCATATATCCATGTTCAAAAAATCATATTCATGTCGGTATCCAAAATAATATCTAAAAAATAAAAACGCATATCCATGTCGCTAACCATATATTTATTTGATGTGCTCAGGCGTGCAGGGATTGCTGCTAAGAAAGAGGCGGCAATGAACTTTTTAACTGACCCACAGGAGGGAAGATCTACACTTAGACCTGCTGATATTTTGATCTTTGGGTGGATAGGAGGAAAACATGCATGTATAGATTTGACAGGAGTTTCACCGTTGGTGGGGTTGAAGAGCGGGACCTTCACAGTAGGGCATGCTGCACTTAAAGATTCTTTAACAAAAGTGGTAAAGCACGAGAAAGCCTGCACGGAGAATCAACATGCCTTTATCCCCTTTGGTTTTGACACCTTTGGCTTCTTAGCACCAGAAGCTATTGAGCTTTTAAATAGGATCCAAAAAGTGATGAACAGCAATGTGATGGACCATCGATCTATGGATGTAGTGTTTAAAAGAATTGGCTTTGCAATTCAAAAAGGTCTAGCGGCGCAGCTTGTTGCCCGCTTGCCTTCGGTTTCGATGTAAACTTTCATTTTGTTTAGTTGACGGGGAAAGGAATAAAAAATATTGAAGAAGAATACAATGTTAGCATTTGTAAGGAATGGAATATCAATTCCTAGAGAGTACCTAGGAATGACAATTCCCATATATGAAGGAATCCGATTTCCATTGTAATCGTTATTCATGCCTTACTATGATCTAACAAACACGGAAATGGAATCGAGAGAGGAATGACAATTCCATTCCCACTTCTATTCTAGCATAACAAACGGGCCGTAAAGTTGAATATGATTCCGGTGGAAATTAACCCACATAGGCCACGCTGTACGAGTTACAAGTTTCTGCGGATAATTGTAAAATTACAAAATTGAGGTGCTTGTGATGCAATTGTTTTAGGTTTACGTGGTATTCGTGTCACGAGTCACGGCCCTATTATTATATTATATAAGATAGAAGTTAGATATACAACACCTAGATCCATGGCAGGATCTGATAAGTGGTCATGAAGGATCTCAGTCTAAGTAGTAGTTATCAAATTAATAATAATAATAATAATAATAATAATAGAAAGTACACAACGGATATGGATATATACCTATACACGTATTATCATATTCTTATCTATTTTGAAATATGAATATATATGTTGAAGGATATTATTACAAAAACTATGTTATCATATCCTTAATAACAGATACAAATGTAACGGTCCGATCGCAAAATAAATAATTCCAGAAATAGTCTATAGATTAGCTTATATATGCATGTATTAGATAAATCACACATTATAAATATATTAAATATGCTTATATCATAATAATTATACCAAATATGGTGAAAGAAGGTACAGAAATTATGTTATATACAACTAAAAAATAAATTCACAACTATATCCATATATGAAAACATATACACATATATGGGTGTTTGAGGATATAAAAATGATATCCTTATTCGTATCCATTTTAAATAGATATAGATAAATGGATCGGACTCAGATGTATCTTTATCCGTTTGCTTTCCTAATTGAGCTATCCATTTCGGATTATTAAATGAGCCTTAACCCGACCCCACTGCATATATGAAGTGAAAAAAACCCGATCAATTTATGTTAGATATAAATGGATTTAAACCTACTCATTCAAAACGAATTCCTGATACAACATGGGCAGCCTAACTCAAACTAACACTACTCCATGTCTAGATTAATAATTAGAATTACTTGTTTATGCATGCATGTTTTCATGTACATTAGAAGATACCACACCCTTTATATAGAAATTAATTTATTTATACTATATTATAAAACGTAAGATTTCGTTACAATCTGCAAAAGTATTAAGAACCACGTCGGGTAATGACCCCGCATCCTTGTAGCACGAATCGTCTGCTATACCGAGGATTGCAGCAGTCTCTATTGCATCTTTTATCTTTTGAGGTCACTCGATCACGAAGCGATTCCTATGAAATCTCACTTTTTGTAGGTCCGAGAGATTTCACGAGAACCGCTCGATACAGCAGATCCGCGCCCTCATCCCGTATCTTTGCAACACCTCTCCACGTCCCTGCTCCCGCACTCCTCTCTCTCTCTCTCTCTCTCTGGATAACACCCCCCCTCCCGTCACCGCACTCTCCACGTCCGAGAGTTTTACAGCAGACTTCTGCAGATCGGCTCGCCCCGCCACCTAAACCCTAGAACCAACCCCTCCCACACCTCGCCCGCACCCCGCCATGTGTTCTCCTTCCAGCCACTTCATCCCTGTGGCAGAACTCCCACGCCAAGTGTCCCCCTCCCTTATCCTTTTCCGCCTACATTGCCCTCCCTCACGGCGCCTGTCAAAACCCTAGAAAAGGGGCATGCACGTTTCTGTGCCCGCCACCCCAACCAATGACCCCGAGCACAATGGAGAGCTCCGTGCAGAAGCAGCAGAAGAAGTGCCAGCTGAGGAAGTCCAGAAAAGGCTGCATGAAGGGCAAAGGAGGACCGGAGAACTCCCAGTGCACCTACCGTGGCGTGCGTCAGCGCACCTGGGGCAAGTGGGTGGCCGAGATCCGCGAGCCCAACCGCGGGGCGCGCCTCTGGCTGGGGACGTTCAACACCTCCCTCGAGGCTGCCCGCGCTTACGATCAAGCAGCGCGCAGTCTCTACGGAGACTGCGCACGTCTCAACCTGTCCTGTCCAGACGCAGTGCGTCCAGACTCCGGCATTCCTCCCTCGGTCGGGCTGCAGAGTTTCCGCATGCCGGCCGAGTCGACCTCTACTGTATCATCCGGATTCGGGGCAGAATCCGAGGGATACGTAGGAGGGGATCTCTCGATACTTGGGGAGGATGTTGTTAGCGGCGGCAGCTGCGGTGCCGGGAGGATGTGGAATGAGGAAGATTGGATCTGGGAAGGGATGAGCTTGGAGTGCGATATAGGGCCCGTTGAGGACGTCCGGTTTTCCGACGAGTTCGGCGATACGGAGCTGATGAGCTTCGATGCATTGCAGTTGTCTTGGTGTTCTTGAGTTGCACGAGAGACACACATACATATCTTGATTGGGTTATGGATAAGGGGAGAAGGATTAAAGGTATCTTGTTGTTGCATTATGGGTACATTGATCATTTTGTCTTTCGTGTTATTGTGAGAGACCTTGTGATTTTATATGTACATCATATACAAATTTCCATGTAAATAAATCATACCTATTTATATATGCATATATATCCATATATGTACGTGAAATTATGTGGACTATTGGGATGGATTGCATTTTCGTTCCTACGGATGTTGTCTATTTGTAAGTAATTCACATTGACATGCATATGGTCTTTATTTACTGAGATCTTTCAAGTTGGATTTGGATTTCATAGATGACGATCTAAGTTTCAGTAGCCGATTAGATGGATGGAATGGATACTCTTTGATTGAATTCTCAATCGCTTCCCAGTTCAGATTGCCAATTTTTGTTGCTGAAATATAAGTGGAGATTTTCTAAAGCATGGAAAAGGGTCATTTATGTAATTAAAACTCATTACATACAGATGGTCATGTAAAATAAATGGTGGATAATGGATATCAAATTTCACTTGTTCGATTTCTTAATTAATGGCATTTACGCGATGACACGTAAAGGTTGGAAGCTTGTAGCCATTATAATTTTCTTGATGTCAATTTCCTCGTGAAGAAATTTTGATTGTGTGGTTTTTCTGGAGCAATGGGTTCTCAAGGATTTATGCTTGTGCAGAAAGCAGCCTTACACATGTTTATTTTTTTTTATTTTTTGTAATTTTACAAGTCAATCTCTCGAGACCATCGAGAGACTTCCCAAACCAGAACGTGTCGGGGGATTGTAATTGGGCCATTTTGCAGCTTGTACCCCTCGATGCTCCTTGTCATTTTCTCAATGTGGCTCTTTTTGGGATACTTTGCCCGTCTCCTCCTCCATTCACTGGCGAAAGATGCTGGCTTCCAGACCTGCTTTGCGGGAGGCCGTTTGGGGTGACGTTCTTTTTGCTTCTTGGATCCCCTCGCACTCTAGTTTCTCATTTGCCAGTGCCTTTGATCACCTTCGTCCGCGGGATGTTCGGGTCTCCTAGCATGCGGTTATATGGGACCGCCACATCCCACTTTCTTATGCTTTCACTCTATATAGGGCATTCCTCGGAAGGCTCCCTACTACGGACATACTTAACTCATTTGGGCTGGCCTTTCCTAGTATTTGTGGGCTCTGCACCGTGGAGGAGGAATCGCATGAACACTTGCTGTTCCTATGTCCCTTCTCATCCTCGATTCGGCAGGGTTCTTGTAGCTCAATTGGCTTGTTGACCCCTCCATCGAACACCCTACATGACTTGGTTAACTAGATTTTTAATCTGCCCTCCCCTACCGACCGTTCCTCCTTCGCCACCCTCCTCGCGATTGTGGTATGGCACATTTGGCATGAACAAAATCGGCGTTGGTCGAGCTCGTGCCGCTGGTCTTCTGAGCGCATTGTCGTAGACGTTCAAGCTACATTCAGATACATTAAGTTTTAGGCTGGTTGCTGAGCTTTTGTTTTCTCTCAGGACCAGCTAAGTTTTTTGGTCTACATGTTTGTCCATTTTCTTTTTAGGCTAGTTCTATTAGCCCACATATTTTTGTAATTCTTTTGGAATATATAGTTTACATTTACATAGCAAGAAAAAAGTAAAGCACCATTAACAATTAATCTCTCATTCGAATATCTCTCTTTCAATATATCCGATAAGGAGTAAGATGCAAGTAGATGCAGATATATCTGTATCAGATGCGTCACCTTATCCGTTTTGTATAGAATCTAACATCTGTTGCAAAGTTGATACGGATATGGATATATGATACTTGCAAACATCTGTATCAATATCATTTTATCCGTTTTCATATATAAAGTTAGTTATAGATTTATTTTTAATCATATATAACATAATTTTATGCTTTAAACCATATTTGGTATACTTTTATTATATAAGCAAATTTAATATATTTTATTATATAAGCAAATTTAATATATTTTTATCATGCTTGTTTATGTTCAATTCAAGTATATTTAAGTCATTCTATACAATATTTATAACATTACTCGTATGCGATCAATATTTGTTTTATATCCGTATCCTTTTTTAAGGATATAGTAACATAGTTTTAATATCCGTCAATATCCGTATCTACATACGTATTTGCATTTAAAAACATATAAGGATATAGTAATACATATATCGATATCTGTATCCATACGTTTGCATCCCTAGTAGGGACGCATGACACACCAATGTATATATACGTGCTGCTGCTGTGCAAGGGAGTTAGGGATATCGCTGAGAGAGGAGCTGGAATCGTGGGGAGGGGGAACGTAATGACTTGGGTTGGATGTCCAAATGAAATGCGAGAGGAGGTGGCATTATTTGAGGGATGGAGGGTGGGAATTCTTAGCCATGTGAGCCCGAGACGAACCATTCTTACAATAAATGTTATTGTAATGAATATGTTTTATCAATAAAAGTTATTGATTGTTTACTCCCTTTCTGAAATTAAGTGAATTAATTCACTATAAGGTCCATCTGTACAATTAGGGTTATGTACCATGACCGTCTTGATAATCATATAGTTGTTGATTCATTAAATGAATCATAGAGGCTGGTGTTTGGATGAATATCTAATGAGTTAGATAGAGGACTCATCAAGCACCGTCAAATGATTATTAAGAGATGATCTCCAGCATGAGTAGGAGATGGCAATCCTTTCTCACATAGGTTGATATCTGACCGACCTCTTGATGCAAGTCCTCTGCATGGGAATAGTGATTCTGAGGTGCCATATTAGTTAGGTCAAATGGTTGACTTAGCGAGATCGAGATAACCTAAGTCCTACGTTGAATACTGTCACAACATAGGCACACATCCTCTGACCGGAGACAGATGTGCTACTATATGTTGGCAGACCATTAGGTTGATGACCTAACCAAGGTCTATACACTGGCGAGCTGGTGTGCATATAAGGGAATATGAGTAATACGATATCTCAAAGGGATCATACAGGTTCACTAATGAACTGGAAGACATGAGCTCACTCATGAGGTATTGGGACCGATCAAATTCCATGCATGGTCATCGTTATTTGAAAGCATGACAAGAATTTGAAGGCATGATATATGTTTTGGGAAAGCATATGATCGATACCAATTCCCAATGACCAAGATTGAGAAACTTGGTGATCAAACCCTGAAGAAGACAATGTAAATTGATCTTCATCTTCAGGTTGATCATGGATCTTCCAGTATGCAGGATGTGTAGGTATTGGGAATACCTGAGGGTGGTGTGATCATAAATGATTGTATAACCATGATGCTTCCATTCCGAGGGAGTGATGAAACAGGTCTGGATTTTAGTGACTCCTCTCAGTAGAGAAGTAACTTGATCTTGGTCCAAGTGTTGGACATTGATCTGAATGAGATTCAGATGCAATGAGAAGATTAAGTATACAGACTTGATTTAATCAAGCATCTCTGGGAGGTCCGTTAGATCTGGATTTGAGATGAGATCTCAATATCCAAGTCACTATACGTGGAACAATACAATCACCCTGTCCTTATCTCCAAGTATCTGCAGAGAAAGCACATTATTCTTGAAGGAGTTCAGGAATAATTCATATGATGAATTTTGTATCCAAGAAAAAAGTCTTGATGATTAAATGAGATTTAATTATCAAGTATAATATGAATACGATTTATATTGTGAGAATGATTATACAAGATAATTGAATGTGATTTAATTATTAAGGAAATACAGATCGTGGATAGTGCTATCCATAATATCTGTGTGTATATTATAAATGTGATTTATAATATATTAGAGAGAGAGAAACTTTGTAAATAGCATTTTTTAATTGTTAATGTGAATCAGATTCACATTAATTAATTAATTGGAAATGTAATTTACAAATTAGTTTGGGTTGTGAATATGATTCACATTGTTTCAATGGCATGATTGAAATATTCACAAATTAATTTGGAATTAATTTGGTGGATAATTTCGCAATAATAGTTATTACAATTTATTAAGAAATAATAGGATAAAATAAAGAGGAAATAATCACCACCAAAAATAGGTGGCGTCACCTGTAGGTGACGCCCCCTATTTTTAGGGGATGAGTAATTATCCTATCTTTTGTTATCTTGTTAGCTCTTAATAATTGATTTATGTAAAATTAAATTGTGTTGATGATAATACAACATATATTTGATTTGATATAAATTAATGTTGTTGATTTTTAACCAACAACAATCATGGCCGTTGATTGATACATAGATCAATCTAGCCGTTGGATCTATGTATGCCATGGATTGAGATCCATTGGATCCCAAACTAATATATAAGGAGGGCAACCCTAGCTTCTTCATGCGACACCAAGAGTACCTGCCTACTCTCTCTCTCCTTCTCTCATTCTCGCCGTCTCTCTCTCTAATGTGGTCGTCCATCTTATGTGTTGAGAGAGACCTTCTCGCCTTCGCCTTCGACTACTCGAGGATCTCCATCTTCTTTGGGCCTACTTGCTCTAGAGGAAGACGACGGATTTTGTTGGACGAAATCAGGGGACTCGAGGCTTAGATTTTTGTCAAGGATTGCAGGAGTCACGCGTCTCATCATCGCACCCGCAAGTGCTGTCTTCGTAGATCATACTTGAGCTAGGAGGATCTCTTGCTTTAGAGATCTCGTGATCGCAACCACGCTTCTAGAGGTATTTCTAATACTTTGTGATTTGATGAAACTATCCAAGAGATGTTCTTGTGATCATGTGGTTTCCTCATATGATTTTAATTTTTTTAAATTCCGCTGCACCTTGCGACTAGTGCGACTAGTCGCCCCGATCACATGAGATGCGATCGTCATGCTTCCGTGATACGTTAAAGATTCTCAATATCCTTCAAGTGGTATCATACCCAGGTTGGAAAATATTTTGGATATGATCCATGAACCTAGGATGACTTGGGTTTGAAAAGGTCTTGAAAGTTTTGTCGCATTTCAATTTTCGCACCTCTATTTAATTGGATTTTTCGGTACTGTTTAATTGTTTAAGCACAAAATATTCAATTGGATTTTGTTACCCATTAAATAAAGAAACCATAGGATTTGATTTTACGAAATTTGGATTTCATTTGCTTGAGATATGACCTTTTTGAATAAGCATGTATTCACTATTGCGAGAACAACAAATCTGAATGTGATTAATAAGTTAATTACTGTTTTGATGCGCCTCTAAATACGTGAAATATCACTTAGGTTCAGTTGTAAATCAAGTTGGCAATCTTAGAAAACTGATTTTGCGAATTTTGGATTTAAATTGATCAAGATAAGTTAATTTTAGTGATTATGGGTCACTGCTGGAAATTGACAAACTTGATCATGATCCTTGTGATAGTTATTCAAATAAATTGATGAAAATTAATTGTTAATTTTCTGAAATTGGTTATTGATAAATATTTGTGAAATATTTAAAGATGATAATCAATTCCTTGAATGACATCCCACTAACCATAATGATAAGATAGTTGATCTTGATCATTGGTGAATATGAAATCATCAACAAATATTATTTTCATGCAAAACCCTAGGACATCCTACAATAGTTGTAGAACAACTTTTACATGCAAAACTCTCTTTCTTGAATAGGATTGGGGTTTTGTTTAGCAAATCTCCTTATAATATAATCAAAATTGTTTTGATGTATATTATATGGTATAATTTCGATTGAAAAACCGATGAGCATCTCAAAGTACATGATGATCTATCTGGCATTATCCTTTCTTGAGGTGGATATGGTGTATAGTCGGAGAGCATTGGGGTAGCGAGTTGCAACGTATGTGATCCGTTCCACTTTCGTCGGTACTGGCCATGACAACGGGTAGGGACTCGATAATGTTGGAGAAATCAAAGTGTATTTTTCTAATTATTAAAATTAAAAATAATACGTACTTTGAGATTATACCTACTATTCAAGTAATAATCAAGTTTGTTGATTGAAAATTGGATTGACAATTAATTTAATGTGATTAAATTAATTATATCCTATTAAAAGCACTCTATTATGAATAGATGTGTATTTTCCTTGGAAGAATTAATTATGTGAATATGATTCATGATTAATTATTTCAATTTGAATATGAGGTGGAGGATCACATAAGTGACATCCATGGTCTTCCGTCAAGGCAAAGAATTTCGTCGCCAAAGTTGTATATAGGAGACACCTATCTGAAGTGACAGATCCTATATACAATTATTTGGATCGGGTTCTTTGCTTCTCGAAAGAGTAAGACCGTATACGTAGTAACCCCAATATCGGGTCCTCATATTATTGGGGAGATATTGGATTGCATATAGCTAGTATTAAGCATGTTGACGGTTGGTTCAATTAGCAACGGGTCAACATCATCTTAGGGGTGGTGGGCCTGGGTGTTAAAGACCAAATTGGGAAATGTAAGTTAGACTTGCAAGGCGGAATGTGTTCCCGCTTCTCTTTATTCAAGTCATAGGTTCTCATATTATTGGGATGTGATAAAGATAGAGAGGAGATCTCATATCTTGCTTGAGATATAGCGATAAGTATATCTCTTACTTTGAAAGACGATTAGGGAATAATCTTTTAAAGTTGACATAGCAAGACAAATATATAATTAATTTTATGTTCTAATATAGTGCATTATTAATTTCAGAAAATGAAGTCCATGAACCCACTGAGCAGGCTCCTGGAGGTCAACCGGTTGACCGGACCAAATTATTCGGATTGGATCCGAAATTTGGATCTTGTCCTATCCGCAGAGCGCATCTTATATGTGCTTACTAAGGACAACATTGCAGACCCTCAGACTCCGGAAGATAAAACTTTTAATGAAAAATATGATGAAGATCATAACTTGGCAATGTGTTATATCTTTGGCTCATTATCAAATGTGCTTCAGAAGCAACATGTGGAAATGAACCACTACCAAGAAATCATGCTGAATCTAAAGGAAATATTCGGTGACGTTAACCGCACACAGCATTACAATGTGATGAAAGAGCTTATTTGCTGCAAGATACAGGAAGGGACATTTGTTAGAGAACACGTGCTCAAAGTGTTTGGGTACCTCTCTGAACTGGAAACCCTGGGAGCTTACATGGATGCTGATATGCAAGCTGATTTCATTCTCCTGTCTCTCCCTAAGTCTTTCAACAACTTTGTCGTGTCATATCACATGAGCAAAGATGAATTCAATAACGCTGGGTTGTTAGCTGCATTGAAGTCTGCAGAAGATGTCATGAAGAAGGACGACCCCTCTGCCAGTGCAATGGTTGCACAAGTAAGAGGAAAGCACGGTCGGAGGCAAGGTTCTCAGAAGGGCCCGACCTAGAAGAGAAAGAAGAAGAATCAAGGAGTTGGTTCATCTTCTAGTGCTTCCACATTAATGACATCGAAGAATACCGATGTCTGTCACCACTGCAAGAAGTCGGGGCACTGGCGGCGTAACTGCCCAGAATACCTGAAGTTTGCTGACAAAGGTAAAGCCACATGAGGTATGAAATCTACTTTCATCATTGAAACTAGCTTTCTTGTTGGACGAGAAGGAAGTTGGGTTATAGATTCTGGTGTTTCTGTTCATGTATGCAATTCGTTGCATTTGTTTCAGGAAACTAGAATCTAGAGAAAGGGGGGATAGTCATCCAGATGGGATATGATGCAAGCATTGCAGCAGTCGCCATTGGGACCTGCCGACTATCGTTATCTAGTGGTCGAGTCTTAGTACTTAAAGAGTGTCTTTATGTAATGAAGTTAGGAGGAATTTGATATCTGTATCTGAGCTTGTTAGACATAGATATTCCTTCTTTTTCTGTAATAAGTTAGTCATTAATCAATATGATAAATTTATTGTGGCTGGTGTTCTGACTTCTAGATGAATCTATGAATTGTGCATTAATGAATGTGTCATGAATGTCACTACCACTAATAAAAACCCTAAAATATCCATGGAGAATGAAAATCATTCGAATGATTTGGTATCAAAGGCTTGGTCATTTATCTGTTGATAGGATCAATAGTTTGATAAAGGATGGACCCTTAGATTTTCTACATGTGCAATCTTTATGTACCGGTGAACATTGCATTCGAAGTAAAATGACCAGGATGCCTTTCCGTAACAAGGTTACGAGATGCGAAGGTATTCCTGACCTAATCCATACTGATGTATGTGGTCCCTTCAATACCGCAACTCGAAATGGATATCGATATTATTTGACGTTTATTGATGACCATTCGCGATACAGGTTTATCTTCCTACTACGTCATAAATATGAAAGCTTTGAAAAGTTCAAAGAGTTTAAGGCTTTGGTTGAGAACCAAACCGATAGGAAGATTAAACGGATTCGATCTGACCGAGGTGGTGATTACCTCTCAGATAAATTCAAGGGATACCTTAAAGAGAATGGAATTGTCTCCAATCTCACTCCCCATGGAACTCCCCAACTTAATGGTGTTGCTAAAAGATGCAACATGACCATCATGGACATGGTCCGTTCAATGATGAGCAAAGCACGTTTACCTCTTAGTTTCTGAGGATATGCAGTAGAGACTGCAATATATATCCTGAATAAGATTCCTAGCAAATCTGTGCCTAAGACTCCTCATGAGCTCTGGTATGGAACCAAACCTAGTATTAATCACTTGAGGGTTTGGGGTTGCTTGGTCCATGCGAAGAATGTGGACGCAAATAAGCTAGAATCTCGCACTTGTGAGTGATACTTCATTGGGTATGTTAAAGATGGTATTGGATATCAATTTTATGACCCTGAGACCCAAAAGGTTTTTGTCTCTAGAGATGTGAAATTTCTGGAGGATGATTTCCTTAAAGGTCAAGATAGAAATGAAGTAGAGAAACTCATTGAATCCCCTGAGGATTATGAGATTCCTGAACCAGAAACTAAGGAGATAAATGAAGATGAAACACCCATACCTCTTCGAAGGGGTTTGTGGTTGCACCACCTGAAAGGTATGGATTCCATGTGTCAAGTGAGACTGACAACGATCCTACTTCATTTGATGAAGCACTCGCGGATCATGACATGGATAGATGGATGCTAGCAATGAAGTCAGAGATTGACTCCATGCATAAGAATGGTGTATGGACCCTAAAGGATCCACCTAAAGGGGTGAAACCCATTGGGTGTAAATGGATCTTCAAGAGAAAAAGGGGACCTGATGGGAAAGTAGAGACTTTCAAGGCATGACTCGTAGCCAAGGGCTACACACGGAGAGAAGGCATCGACTACGATGAGACGTTCTCTCCTGTGGCTATGCTTAAGTCCATCAGGACACTGCTAGCTATAGCTGCATCTCTTGACTACGACATCTGGCAGATGGACGTCAAGACAGCTTTCCTCAATGGATACCTCGAGGAGGATATCTATATGGAGTAGCCCCATGGCTTCATAGTTGAGGATGGTAAAGTATGCAAGCTAAAGAAATCCATCTATGGGCTCAAACAAGCTTCTTGTAGCTGGAACATCAGATTTGACGAAACCATAAAGAGTTATGATTTTGTGCAGAATTCCGATGAACCTTGTGTGTACAAGAAGCTTAGTGGGAGCGTCATTGTGTTCATCATGCTTTACGTAGATGATATCCTTATCATTGGAAATGATACATGAATGATGACTAGTGTAAAGATTTGGCTATCTCATACCTTCGAGATGAAAGATCTTGGAGAAGCCTCTTACATCTTAGGCCTGAAGCTGTTCAAAAATCAAGAAAAGAGGATGTTGGGATTATCGCAACATGGATACATTAAGAAGATTCTTGAACGATTCCGTATGGATAGTTCCAAGAAAGGATTCCTCCCCTTAAGACATGGTATCCATCTGTCTAAAGGGATGGCTCCTCAAAGTGTTGAGGAAAAGGAAGGCCATGGCTGGATGCACTTATGCATCAGCTGTAGAAAGCTTAATGTATGCCATGATGTGTACTAGGCCAGACATCTGCCATGCAGTGGGAGTGGTAAGTCATTACCAATCCTGCTATGGAGAGAAATACTGGAATGTAGTAAAGAACATATTCAAATATCTAAGACTGACGCAAGATTACATCTTGGTCTACAGAGATGGTGATCTCCAAGTCTTGGGATATAGAGATTCATACTTCTAGTCGGATACTGATGATCAAAAGTCGACATCAGGGTTTGTATTCCTGTTGAACGGTGGTGCTGTGAGCTGGAGAAGCTAGAAGCAGGACACTACGACGGATTCAACAACCGAAGCCGAATATATTGCCGCATCAGATGCTGCAAAGGAGGCGGTGTGGTTGCGCAAGCTCATCTTGGATCTTGGCGTAGTTTCCTCTGATACTCCCATCCCGTTACTCTGCGATAACACGAGAGCCATTGCCCAGGCAAAGGAACCCAGGTGGCATCAAAAGAGCAAGCATGTGGAAAGGAAATATCACATCATTCGGGAGATTGAAAAGCGTGGTGATATCATCATCACCAAGGTGGCCTCTGCCGACAACGTTGCTGATCCTCTTACCAAACCTCTGGCACAGAAGGTTTTCGACCAGCATGTAATGAGCATAGGTTTAAGGAATGTACCTGAATGGTTCTGATCTCTAGTGGGAGATTGTTAGCCATGTGAGCCCGAGGCGAACTATTCTTACAATAAATGTTATTGTAATGAATATGTTTTATCAATAAAAGTTATTGATTGTTCAATCCCTTTCTGAAATTAAGTGAATGAATGCACTATAAGGTCCCTCTGTACAATTAGGGTTATGTACCATGGTCGTCTTGATAATCATATAACTGTTGATTCATTAAATGAATCATAGAGGCTGGTGTTTGGATGAATATCTAACGAGTTAGATAGAGGACTCATCAAGCACCTTCAAATGATTATTAAGAGATGATCTCTAGCCTGAGTAGGAGATGGCAATCCTTTCTCATATAGGCTGATATTTGATCGACCTCTTGATGCAGGTCCTGTGCATGGGAATAGTGATTCGGAGGTTTCAGATTAGTTAGGTCAAAGGGTTGACTTAGTGAGATCGAGATAACCTAAGTCCTATGTTGAATACTGTCACAGCATAGGCACACATCCTCTGACCGGAGACAGATGTGTTACTATATGTCTGAGTATGTACATTTGGCAGACCATTAGGTTGATCTAACCAAGGTCTATACACCGGTGAGCTGGTGTGCATATATATAAGGGCATACATGTTCACTAATGAACCAGAAGACATGAGCTCACTCATGAGGTATTGGCACCGATCAAATTCCATGCATAGTCGTCGTGCTTTGGAAGCATGACAAGAATTTGAAGGTATGATATATGTATTGGGAAAGAATATGATCGATACCAATTCCCAATGACCAAGATTGAGAAACTTGGTGATCAAACCCTGAAGAAGACAGTGTAAAATTGATCTTTATCTTCAGGTTGATCATGGTTCTTCCAGTATGCAGGATGTGCAGGTATTGGGAATACCTGAGAGTGGTGTGATCATAAATGATTGTATAACCATGACGCTTCCAGTCCGAGGGAGTGATGAAACAGGTCTGGATTTTAGTGACTCCTCTTAGTAGAGAAGTAACTTGATCTTGGTCCAAGTGTTGGACATTGATCTGAATGAGATTCAGATGCAATGAGAAGATTAAGTATACGGACTTGATTTAAGCAAGCATCTATGGAAGGTCTATTAGATCTGGATTTGAGATGAGATCTCAATATCCAAGTAACTATACATGGAACAATACAATCGCCCTATCCTTATCTCCAAGTATCCGCAGAGAAAGCACATTATTCTTGAAGGAGTTCAGGAATAATTCCTATGATGAATTTTGTATCCAAGCAAGAAAGTCTTGATGATTAAAAGAGATTTAATTATCAAGTATAATATGAATAAGATTCATATTGTGAGAATGATTATCCAAGATAATTAAATGTGATTTAATTATTAAGGAAATACAGATCATGGATAGTGCTATCTATAATATCTGTGTGTATATTATAAATGTGATTTATTATATATTAGAGAGAGAGAAACTTTGTAAATAGCATTTGTTAATTGTTAATGTGAATTGGATTCACTTTAATTAATTGGAAATGTAATTTACAATTTAGTTTGAATTGTGAATATGATTCACATATTTTTCAATGACATGATTGAAATTCACAAATTAATTTATAATTAATTTGGTGGATAATTTTGCAATAATAGTTATTGCAATTTATTAAGAAATAATAGGATAAAATAAAGAGGAAATAATCACCACCAAAAATAGGTGGCGTCACCTGTAGGTGACGTCCCCTATTTTTAGGAGATGATTAATTATCCTCTCTTTTGTTATCTTGTTAGTTCTTAATAATTGATTTATGTAAAATTAAATTGTGTTGATGATAATGCAACATATGTTTGATTTGATATAAATTAATGTTGTTGATTTTTAACCAACATCAATCATGGACATTGATTGATACATAGATCAATCTAGCCATTAGATCTATGTATTTCATGGATTGAGATCCATTAGATCCCAAACTAATATATAAGATGGCAACCCTAGCCTCTTCATGTGACACCAAGAGTACACACCTACTCTCTCTCTCTCTTTCTCGCCGTCTCTCTCTCTCTAAGGTGGCTGTCCATCTTATGTGTTGAGAGAGACCTTCTCGCCTTTGCCTTCGACTACTCGAGGATCTCCATCTTCTTTGGGGCTACTTGCTCTAGAGGAAGACGACGAATTTCGTTGGACGAAATCTGGGGACTCGAGGCTTGGATCTTCGTCAAGGATTGCGGGAGTCACGCGTCTCATCATCGCGCCCACAAGTGCTGTCTTCGTAGATCGGACTTGAGATAGGAGGATCTTTTGCTTTAGAGGTCTCGTGATCGCAACCACGCTTCGAGACATATTTCTAATACTTTGTGGTTTGATGAAACGATCCAAGAAATGTTCTTGTGATCATGTGGTTTCATCATATGATTTAAAATTTTTTTAAATTCCGCTGCACCTTGCGACTACTACGACTAGTCACCCCGATCGCATGAGATGAGATCGTCACGCTTCCGTGATACGCTTGAGGATTCTTAATATCCTTCAGGAAAAGACTGCCATTGTGCAAGGGAACTGGGGTATGGGGATGTCGCCATGCAATAAGCCAGCACTACTGGGAGGGGAGGGGAGGCGTAGCAGCTTGAGTTGGATGTCCAGAGGGAATGCGGGAAAGGAGGTGACGAGGGATGAAAGGCACTGACTTGGTGATTTCAATTGGAACATGATGAGTCTCCATTTCATCACCTTTATTCTTTCATTTTGGCCTTAAATCGCTAGCTAAATGCATGTATATATCATTAGTTTGTGAAAATAATACTCAGTAATTCACATAAAATACTATATTTAATTTCAAAGAAAAGAATAAAGGAACAAAAGAAAAATAAGGTAGTGTCAAAGACACTGAGTGACCCTAGCCTCCGAGACCCAGTCATCATGATGACTTGGTCGATAAGGAATAAAAAAGCGGGAGATAGAGCAGTCAATTGTACATAAAATACATCAAAAAACCCCCTAATTTTATAGCCAAATAAATATATTTTGAGACCAATTTTATTTTCTTATTTTTATACCTCAAATCAATAAAGCCTCAACATGAATATTGTAATATAAAATTATTCCATTCAAAAATAATGCACATTATGCCCCGATCACGCAAAATAAATAGTCACAAAGAAAAATTTGCAGACATATATCTTCTCCATACAAACTCAAAGTTGATCAAACTCACCTTTATTGTTCACAAAGTTAAATTATTTATTTAATGAAGATGGCTTCATTCAAGTTAGAGTTAAGATGCAAAAGTTGGCTTTTGGGCCCTCATTGTGCAATATACATGTATAAAATATTTAAAATATTTATTCTTTATTTTTTCTCTTTCTTACATTTTTATAAAATTGTAATTATTACTGAAAATACATGTACATAATAAAATTAGAATAAAATAGATAAAATGTATTAAAATAAAAATGCTATAAAATGTACTGGTAAAACTTATAATATACCTAAATAATATACAATTTTCTTTAAGTACCTAAACAAAGTCAACAAATTTAAATAAAAATATTTTTATTTAAATAAAATATAAGTATATATATTATGTGTATAAATTAATAAAATATGTAATACAAATTAAAAATAAAATACACAAAATATAGGTATAATCACCTATTTATACAACTGTAAATATTAACATGTAATAGATTAACTTGTAAAAATAAATAAAAATACTCTAAAAGAACTATATAAAGTTACAATCATATTTCATGTTTTAAATTTAATTTAATAAAATTATTTTCTATTTTTAATTGAATTTGCAAAATATTTTCTCCATTCTTTTTCCGTGTTGGTTCACGTGAACCAACTAGGAGGCGATTTTCGTTGACCATGCAGGTCAACTGTACAACCTCCAGCTCCCATCCATGTAAGAGCCTCACCTACCCCTCTCCTCCAATTTCTCATGCCTTCCCCTCAACTCTTCATACCTCGAGACCGCCATCATCATGCCCCCTATCATCGTTGACCTCCACCCACATCCAAATTTTCACCAACCACCCTTGAGCTTCATGCTATTTCTTCATCTTTTTGGCCAGAATACACTTCTATAAAAGCCCCGACCTCCTTAATTTTTGGCTTCGATCCCTCTCTCTGACCCGTAACTGATAATTGGGGTTTTGCGAAGGTCTAGAGTAGTCTACACAAGGCGAGAGCTACAATGTCGCTGAATCGACCGCTCACGAAATCCCAGAAATCAACAACTAAACCACAAATAAATCAAGCAATGAAATAAAAGTGTGTAGATAAAATTTATTATAACTCTACAACAAAAGTTTATATAGGTGCAAGTATGTGTAGAGGTCGAACATAGGGAGCAAAAAGAATAGATTGGGCAATAAGATGCAAAAAATGATTGTGTGATTCCTATTCTCTATTTTTTATTATTTTTACGAGCTTTGAGACTTATATTTTTTATCTTTTTATTTTTATATTTTTATATTTTGTTTTTAATTTTATATTTTTATATTTTCTTTTTATTTTTTTCTTATTTTCTTTTTCTTTTTCTTTTAATTATCTTATATAAGATTACATAAGATTATATATACAATCTAGGATAATATAGATATAAATATAACTAAAAATAAATAATCATTAGAATTAAATAGTTTGGATTTTAAATAATTTTTTACTATTTTTAAAGTCAAAAATACCCCAAATCAAGTATTTAATAAATAGCTGAAATTGAAATGAATATGAAAAATATCTAATCAAGTCCAAAATTCTTCGAATCCATTTTAATATATAAATAATAATAATATATAGGAAATTATAAATAGAAAATAATATTTTTGGAATTTTGGAAAATTTGTAGTTAATTATAAAGGATTTTGGGGATTTTTAATTTATAAGAGTTTTCTTCCTCTATTTTTATGGAATTTTAGTCTGAAGTCTCAAAATACTTAAACAGAAAAAATATAATTTTTTTGTGATTTTTCAAAATGATTTTATATTTTTATTGGTTTTTAAGCTAAATATGGAAATTTTATGGTCTAAATGATTTTTATAAAATACTAAAAAAATCTTAAATTGCAGAAATAAAAATGTGACGTGAAAGTTGTGCAATCAAGAGCTTAACCCTATTTTTCGGTGAATTTTTTATATTTATAATAAATAGAACAAATCAACAAAAATAAATAGCCTGATAGGGGCATAAATACAATTAACATAATAGTCCAGGGCCTTTCTGTAATTGTTTTTCCAAAAGTTTATAACTAAAATACAATATTCTTTAGCCAAAAAGAAATACAAGAAGTTACGGGGAATGTCTGCAAAATGCTCACCCCACATGGGACCGTACGTGAGGTGAGCTAACATGGACTCAAATGCAAATATAAAAACTTCAAGGGTCTTTTTACAAATTTTACATAAATAAAATAACGACCGAGGAAAGATTCAGTACTAATATTAAATACAAAAACTAAGGGGGTGTAGATTGTAAAATACCCCCTATATAACGCGAGCGGATGGTTGGATGGCGCTCACTAACGCGTCATCTCCACAAGGCGTGATGATGCTTCGTCGTCCACAATTGGGATTAGATCCCAGATCCGGACTTAACAGTGCTGGCACGATGTGATCCGATGCTGGCTACTCCTCGCGAAGAACCCAACATGATTGGATGGTGGAGAAGCTATCTGGACGAACAGGGAAAGAATTCCTGCTTGTCGAGCTTCAATCAGCATGAACTCCCAACTCCAATATTATTTCCTGCCGCGACGAGGGTCAAGATGCTCCTGACATCTTCCTTTGTCGACTAGAGGACTCAAAAAGCCCCTGGGATGGTCGGAGCTCGCCCGCGAGGTCGGGGAGGCGGGGATGCTCCATGTGTATCTTACGAGCAACAAAATCGCCTTCAAAAGTCTCTAAGTTCCAGGTACCTGCAAGGAAATGTTATAGGGTCGAGGGGAAATTACCTCGACCTTGTAGCAGGGAGGAAATGGAGCGTGGATGATGCATGGCAGAGCTCTCTGATGGGGGGGGAGGGGGGTGGAGGAGAAGAGCCGAGGTCCTCCCCCAGGTAGGAGGATGTTGAATGGAAGGCGGAGGAGTGTAATGAAATGTCAGGGGAAGATAGTGAGGGTAGTGGCGTGGTCGGAGAAAAAGGGTAACACAGTAGAGTGTTCGTCGGAGCGGAGCTTCCGCGAACTACATCTTGGGGTTTTAAGGCGAAATCTCGTTAATGTGAAAATAATGGAAAGAAATAAACCTAAGGCTATTAGATAACTAAAAAGCTAAGAAAGGTACCTCAAATTAGTTTGGCCGACGAGATAGGACCTCACGACGGTGCTCCGCCGAAGGTGGGTGGAAGTCACCTAAGACTCGCTTGACTACATCGCCAAGAAGCTGGAGAAGCCCCTGTCACGGGCTTCGATCCAGAGCTCACAAGAAGAGAGAAAAAATGACCCAAAAGGAGGTTCAAAAATTGGCAAAAGGATCGAAGGGGTCTTATGTACAGGATGGTTGGATTGGTGAGAAGAACGAGGAAGATAGGGCGGATCTGTGATCCACGCCTCAAGGAATTGCTTGCATGTGAATAAACAAAGATCGAGGTGGAGAAGTCACGAAGAACTCATCCCTAATTGATGATTGCATTGATCATAGGAAAAAGGAGAAGAACGGTCAAAACAATAGGTGGTCAGAGGCGTAGGTGTAGGTCAGTCAGCTGACTGAGGTCAACTAACAGAGCCACCTGGTTGGTCCACGCGGACCAACCGGGAAAAATCGAGCCAAAATTATTTTGAAATTCGATATTAAATATTATATGATTTTATTAAAATAAATTTATAAAATAAAAAAATAAGTGTTATTTTCTATATAATTTTATTATGATATTTATTTATTTTTTCAAGGTATTTTATTACAAGTTAATTTTTAGGGTTTATTTATAAGTATATTTACCTATGTTTTGTATATTTTAATTTTAACTTGTATTTTTGATTTTATTATTTTATTTTATTATTTTATATATTTACAACTTATTTTTATATACATAAACATATTTTTATTATATTTTTCTGATGTAATATATACACTTATATAAATAGGTATATTTATTGGTATAAGTACTATATATTCATCTATGTATTTTTGTATGATATTTTCTTTTAATATTTTATTTATGATTTTATTTTAGTTTTAATATGCACTTATGTTATATATATTATTTACAAAATAATAAAAATATAAAATGATTATTTTATTCAGGTATATTGTACAACAGGGGTCCAAAATCTAACCTTCAAACCTTAACTCCAAAAAACATGAAATGCCTGCATTAAATAGATTATTAAAACTCATATATAATTGAAGGTGATTTTGATACATTTTAAGTTTTTATTTGAGATATATGGGTATATGAATTTAGGATTTTATTTTTGTTTGTAAAATGTACTATGTATATTATTTTTTGTCTATACTCAATTTTGTATTTTTCTATATATTATTATCTACAACTTTCATTCACAAAGTTTCTTTATTTGATGAATAAATCATAAAAAAATAAAATAGATCCCAAAAATAAATTATTAAAGAATAAAAGAATGGAAATTATTGGTGATCTTCGGCCCTTATCTCCCCCTACTTTATTCTTTGTCGACCTAGTCATCAAGATGCCTAGGTCTTGGATTTAGGTCATAAAATACCTTTGGCATTTTATTCCTTTTCTTTTCTTTTCTTTGTTCTATAATTTTGGCATTAAAAATAGTATTTTATACAGTATTTATACAACAAATAATGAATGTTATTTTATCCAAATTATTGTTATTTACATGCATCAGCTAGGGTTTTTAAGTCCAAAATGATAGAATAAAGGTGATGAAATGGAGATTCATCACCCCCTATACTTGCCTTTGCTAAGAGCAGAAAATAAAAAATAAAGAAAAGAAAAAGAAAGTGGATTGAAATTAATTAACAAACTTGTCTTAATAAAATCAAAGTTTGGATCTTAAGTCGAACCTTTGGAATTTTAGTGCGATTGGAACCTTATTGGGAAATACTCTACTTAGGCAGTTAAGAATACAATGAACCAAGTCTCATGATCCTCAAATAATTAAGTTAGCTAGACCTGAAGTACCTCAATCTAGTTCCTATAAGGTTCCTATGATTAGGTGGATTTAAGGTCCAACCAAGCTCCAATCTTTGGATTTTATTTAGACTAGTTCAATTATCAAACTCAATCCGAAAATGCGAATGCTATGCAAATGCTATGTACAATGCAGAAAATATATTTGTGATGCAATTTTTAAACTTTTGAATTTTTTATGGATTTTTTTGAAAAAGGTTTTGCAAAGGTCTTTGGTATTTTTCAAAACAAAAGATTTTAGATAAAAAACTAGGTGCAAATGTTTACATAGGGATGCATCTTATTATTTAAGAGTTAGGATTTTTAAAAATTTACAAGGGATGTGTGATTAAAAATATGTAAATAATTAATAAATAATTTTAATGTAATATATATATATATTTCTCAAACTTATTTGAAAATTATTTTACAAACAATTTTGAAAACTATAGTCCAAAATATTTTTTACAAATAATTTAACATTTACAAACATTTGAAATCATTTTGCAAAGGTTTTTCAAACAATATGTATAGATTTTTCAAAAATATTTTGCAACCATTTTCCAAACCATTTGCAAATAGGTTTTTGAAACATTTATTTCATACAAAGAAAAGAAATTTTTACAAACCAAATATTTTTACAAAGCTTAAAAATATTACAAAATAATTTTTCAAATAGTTTTAAAGAGATTTTTCAAATAAATTTTCAAACTATTTTCCAAACATTTTACGAAGCATTTTTACATGATTTATTAATCAATATATACAAAAAGAGTTTGAGGAATAAGAAACATCTTTTTATTAAGTGATTTAATGAATTGCATGGTATATATATAGTATTTTACACAATATGTTAGCCACTATTTAAAATACGAAAGTACGAGTTATTGCTGAAGTATATACACAGTATATACAACTCCCATATACTTAGCTTGAGATATGTCCTCATAGATCAGAGAAAAAAGAGAAGGCGTAACTCGTACTGAGAATAGAAAAACCTAAAGAATAAATGAATGAGGAATGAATGAAAGGACGAGAGAAGAAATGAATGAGAAGTCGATTGTCACCCATATACTTAGGATCAAATAATCCTAAGTATAACAGACTGTACAAAAGGTAGGGAGGGTCAAGGGTGGGAATGAACAGATCATACTCAGACTGTCTCCCCCTATACTTAGGGTAAGATATCCC
Source organism: Ottelia alismoides (assembly GCA_037367405.1). Classification (NCBI taxonomy): domain Eukaryota; kingdom Viridiplantae; phylum Streptophyta; class Magnoliopsida; order Alismatales; family Hydrocharitaceae; genus Ottelia; species Ottelia alismoides. Next base: position 815,734 of record JAZKJV010001698.1, on the reverse strand, counting down.
TAAGTATAGACAAGAAGAGGAGATAATCAAGGGGATCAAAGAGTGAAAGAACTCAGGGTGCACGCCCCCTATACTTAGGACAAAGTATGTCCTACGTGTAGAAGATTGAAAAAAAGGGGCGACACCTTTTTGGTTGAAAAAGAGAAATGAAAATGAAAAGAAGAAAAGAGAGATGGGGATAGAAGAAGGAATCAAAGAGAATATGCGCATCACTCCCCCTATACTTATGTAAAAGAGCCCTAAGTATAGATAAAAGAGCCCTAAGTATAGACAACGACAAGAGTGATGAAACATAACGAAGAAAGAACACTCAGTTGGTTGATGAATACCTGATTCTCGCTTCTTATTTTTTTATTTTAGCTATTTAACTTGGCAAAACAACATGTAAATACCTGTAATACAATAACATAACATTTAGCATGCATTTGTTAATAATGCATAATTAGCATGTTTTTATGCAAGAATAAAAGAATAAAGGAAAAGAAAAAGAAAGAAGGTATTTAGAATAAATACAGAGTGATCCAAACCCCAAGAGAAGGTCAACCCTTGACCTGATCGCCAAATAAAACAAGTAGAGAGAGATAGGGTCTACTTTGTGTTGAACATATTACCTATATGTGTAAATAATTATTTTTGACAAAATAAAATTTAAGCATTAGTTTGACCTCCTTATATATATTCCTAAAAATAATACAAAAAGAAAATAAAAATCATAAAAATAAAATAAAAATAAGAATAAAATTCCCCTTTCATCGTACAAAACAATTGTACATTCATCACATTCACTATTTATTTTATACATGTAAATAACTCACAAAAATAAAATAAAAATTATTTTGTATTCCTAAAAATATGTTGAAAATAAAAAAAATATAAAATTAGGGTATCTCTCTAAAAATAACTAAATAAAAATAATTATACATGATACATAGATATATTATGCTTGTATATAATACCACATACTATATCTACACTAATTTATTATTTATAAAAATTAATTAAAAATCACAGAAAAATTCTTTAAAAAATAATAAAATTTTTCATTTTATTCGTTTTCCATTTAATTTTTTTATTATTTTTAATTTATTATCTTTATTTTTTCTTCCCTATTTTGTCATGTAGTCTATTCTATCCTCTTCCTCCGCCACTTCTGATAGGGCCACATCATATTTGTTGACTACGGTCAACTAACCCCCTGAAAACTTTTCTTCACTGATCGGGTTTGCTCCATTTTTGCTGAATTCCCTTAGCCTGATCCGATTGAGCCTTGATTCGATCAGGGGCTCCGATTAGAGAGGATAGATCCAAGATCCATGCCCGATGTCAACCCTAGGATCCAACCCTCGGTTCGTGCACCTCCGCTCCATCTTTCTCAGACCTTGCTAGCTTTAAGCCTCCTGGAGCAACTCCTTCTGCGTCTCTCGCCGCTGTTCTTCGTCCGATGAGCTCCGATGCCCTTCCGTGAGTGGCAGCGCATGTGAGGCTTCTTGCAGAGAGGCTTGTGAGAAGTATGGCCTTAGATCCAACGGTTCCTACGTCGTGCTTCACCACCAAGTGGGCTAAGCCTCTGGGCCCATCGACCCATCGAGGCCATGCCCCCGGAGGTCCCCGACCTCCAGCCTAGACGATATCCCCCACCCTGTTTCACCATCCTCCGATGATACTCTGCCTCGCTTCGACTCCCTTACGCTTCTACATCGTGCTCCACACTCTTCCATCGACCCCAATCACTAGATTGGAGTCACTTAGTAGGCCGCTCTCTTCATCGCATGCGCGACCTTCCTGTTCACCCCCATCTTTTGTTATTGGCTATTAGTGATGCTCTAGCTCGTGCCGGAGCCACCCTCCGAGCAAGACCTTTTCCCCTATAGGGTTGGAGTGCAACTAGACCTCATCTAGAGGTCAAGTACATACCAGAAGAGCTCCAGGACGAGCAAGCACCCCTAGGACCCTCCGCTCAGTCTTGGGCCCTTCTGAGCCATCCTGCCGTTGTGGAGCTTCATCGCCGGCCCATTCCACATCCCAGCAGCTCGAGAGGACGCCAGAACCGTGCAAAATCAACGATTGAAACTTGCCTATGAAGAGTTCTTCCCCATTCTTCCTGATGCCTCCTACACCGTCCGATCGAGGCCATCTCAAGTTCTAATATGAGCCGTTCACCTACAGGAGGCCTCCGACCGTCAAATCCATCTGAGGATATCATCTACGCCCTCCATCGTCGAAGCGGTATCCATCCATTTCAGTCGTCCGATCATAAGTGGGATGTCCTCGGCCGTTGGATTGCGCCCAATAAGGGGTAATTTCATCTTAAGCCCCTCTCTATTTTGTCTTTATTGTTCAGTCCTGTAAATATTTATCGTAGTTTAAAATAGTGTGGTCATTTTGCATATGGACCCTTGCCATTTTTGATATTTGCATTTCAGTCCTATTTGAGTGAGCTCACGTGCTTTCTCACGTGCTTGTTTGGTTTATTTGCATTATTTGTCCTGGACTTAATCTGTGTTATGTTTTGAATGAAACTTTTCTGAGATTTGCATATATACCCCTATGCGTGGTGTGTTATGCATGTGTGCTTATTCTCTAGATATTTTGCATTATTCACCCTGAGCTTTTTATATGTGTTATTAATTGACATATGAACTTTCTTATAATTGCATCTAGGTCGTTGAAGTTGTGTATCTTGTTTTTAATCAAATAATTATCAAATATAAGTTCAAAAATTACATAAATATTATAAATAGCTCCTACTAAAGTGTATTATTTACTTTGATTTTTGGGATTAATTTCATTGAGCAATTAATTTTTTGAAAATCAAAAAGCCATAAAATTTGTCTATCTATTTTATAAAATATATAAAAATTATAATTTTTTTAAAAATTCCAAAAAATCGCAAGTGCTTGTTTGTCTATTTTTTACTTGCAGCACCAATTTTGCTTTGAAATTCATCACAAAACCCCTAAAAATATCTAAACTCTTACAAACTTATAAAAACATTAAAAATTCTATAAAATCAATAAATAGGATTCTAGTTTTTGTTTTTAGATTTTTACACATATTTTCTCATAAAATTCATAACCAGGACATTAGACATTTTATTTTTTTTAATTTGTAATTTTGTCCTGGCTATGCACTGTTTCTTTGTTTAAAGCTTATTTGAATTTTATAAAATCGCATAAAAATTAGCAAGACCCTAAAAATTACCAAAAATATCTTAATATTTGAAAAACGCAAAAATATTTTTATTTCATGTTTTTTGAACAATTTTAGCCTTGAATAAAAATTTCCAAAACTTGTTTGTGTGCTTTATTTCTTTGTTGCTATTCTCTTATTTAAAAATATAAAAATTTGCAAAATTAAAAATTAATAAAAATATGCATTTCCTTGTCTGATTTCAGCTACTTCGAAGGTTTCTCGTGCTCCTTGAGTTCGACCTTGGTCATTATACCAGGTTAAAATAAAGTAGCGGGGACCGCTGGCATTGTTTTGTGCTTTAATTATTTTATATGTTTGATTGAGTGGTTCTATATTTTTCTTGATTAGGTTTAGGCCTTGTGGTCTGGGTCGCAATGACCCTTTGTTTTTATTTCCTAACCCATGTCGCTCGGTCGCTCATCAGGATGGCGTCGTTGCCGGGGACCACGACTTAGTAGTCGCTTTTCAGTTTTTTATTTATTTTTATCTCTATTTGTTATAACTATTTTCTAATGCTCTCTTTATTTCAATTTTTATGCGAGGAACCACCCGAGGACACTTTGGAGGAGATCCGTACCCGAGGAGGAGTAGGAGAAGAGCAGTGGATAGTTATAGCCTTTAGAGTGGAATAGAGTAGTTAGTTTTATTTTCAGCTCATTTATTGTTGTTGTAATAATTCTAGACTCTGGACACTTCTTCTTGGACTTAACTTATCAGGGTCTATTTCGCTGAGCACTAGTGTGCTCGGGGGACCTCACCGTATTTTTTGTCAGTTTTGATTTCATTACATTTTTCTATTTGATTCCTATAGAATTTGGCCCATATACTTAGGATTTTTTCTTGATTGTGACGTAAATAACTCAAGGCCCAATCCCTAATAGATTGCTTGCACCTATAGAGCGTAATTGGACCTTATTAAAAATAAATAATAAAATCCAACTTGATTGATCGAGGTCACGTGCTGCTAGAGGTTGTATACAACGCGTGCAAGATTCATTGTGGCGGACACTGATCAACATCCAAGATAGGACATCGACATCTCTCTCTGATCAATCAGCTACTCACGATCATTAGAAATTTCTCGCCTTAAGGCTGTTTTCTTCGTACATCATTTAGATTAGTTTTAATTCTATCTTTTAATTTATGTGTGGATCACTCTGTATGTAGAGTGCTGGAGTCAGGTACGCATCTCTTACTTTGCATGCATCATCGTGTTTGATCGCGCATCAACTTTTTCGACTTCTCCCTCTTTTTTTGGACTTAAAATAAATCAGGAGATCGAAAATTCGTTAGGTGCTGTTTCCATTTGAAAAATATATAAAACAGTAAAAGCAATAAAATTTGGGACTTCTAATGCAAACTTGATCTTAAAAGACATTTCACTTAAAAATATTTATTTTGGGGAGAGTCACCCCTCATTGTTTGGTTTGCTTGAGAAAGAAAGAGTGACCCGCATAATAGGCTAGAGCTACACCTAAATTTCCGTTAGACTACTGGTCTTGGGGTTAGTCGTTCTCCAGTGAGGATCTCTTCGGTAGCTGGTAAAGCGGACCACGATGTCCTTAATAGATTGAATTGATTGGGTAGCCGGTAAACAGTCTGCAATTCATACTGGCTAGGAAAGATCTAGCTTTGGGATTGGGCCAGTCTCTTGGGCGCATCGGGTTCCTACCAGCTCGCTTAATAACTCTCATAGACTGATTGATCACCTTAAAAAAATTGACAAGATTAACGACCGATCCTTTACAGTCATCAGCTCAATGTTGAGTAGGTGAACTTGGGGTTTGACTTCTCATCTTGATTGCATTCCAGATCCCTCCCTCCCACCCTTAATTGTCTTCTTCCCCGTCACCATCCTTCTCGTTTCATATCTCCTAATGATGGACCGCCCTTCCCTCTAGCCGGATCTTGCGGCCTTTTTACTTCATTCCCATCATTTCCGCCCATTCTCTTAGGAGGTCAGAGCTCCGACTGACTTTCCATCTTCTTCCTCCCTAACTTCCTATACCGCGCATGCTGTGTTATATGCCCGTAGAGATCAGAATGAGCAGATACGACATCTGGATGACTTCTTTTCTGAGATGACAATGCATTCCACATGACATCACATGGAGCAGTTGCAAGTTCTAGACGATTTCTATGCTGGGATGATGGATGAGTACACCGATCACGAAGCACAGTCAGCTTCTACATTGAGTCCTTTCATTCTGGATTTGGAGTTCATTCAACAACTGCCGAAGTTTTCATGGGAAGTGCAAGAGGAGCCATATCTCCATGTTTCCGAGTTTGAGGAGTTTTGTGTGACCCATGTATATTTAGATATCACTTCTGATGAGTTGATGTTGAAGACCTTCCCATTTTCACTCCAAGACAGAGCCATGAGATGGCACAAATGATTGGGAAGGAAGTTTCCTATGTGGGGAGGATTACGCTTAGCGTTCATACAGAGATTTTACCCCCAGCAAAGAGCATATATGATGCGATCTTTCATCACAGATTTTTCAGTAGACCCCCAGGAGCCATTACATGATTTGTAGCTAAGGTTTCTTAACCTCTTGAGGAGATTTCCAGACCATGCACTTTTGACGACTGACCTTGTTGAGATCCCCATGAGGGGAATGACCGTTGAGCATATTTCACTGGTAGTTACCTCGTGTGGTGTTTCACACCATAGTTCCGACATAGATTCACTTAAGACCATCTCGAGAGTACTTTCAGACATCCCAGCTTCCCGAGATGCATTAGTCAGGACAACACACGAGGGTAATGCCATACCAGTTAGGTGTGCTACACTTCATGAGGATTTAGCTACTACACACCAACCAGAGGGCATGGATTCTGCTACAATATAACTGATGGACGAGATGAGTGTGTTAGCAATGTGAGCCCGAGGCGAACCATTCCTACAATAAATTTTATTGTAATAAATGATTTATCAATAAAAGTTATTGATGTTTTGTTTCACTCCCTTTCTGATATTGAATGAATGAATGCACTGTAAGGTCCCTCTATACAATAAGGGTTATGTACCATGGCCAACTTGATAATCATACAGTTGTTGATTCAATGATTGAATCATAGAGGCTGATGCTTGGATGAATATCTAAGGAGTTAGATAGAGGACTCATCAAGCATCATCAATGATTAACAAGTAGTGATCTCCAGTCTGAGTGGGAGATGGCAATCCCATATCAGTAGACTGATATCTGATCGACCTCTTTATGCAGGTCCTCTGCATAGGAATATTGATTCAGAGGTATCAGATTAGTTGAGTCAATGAGTTGACTTAACGAGATCGAGATAACCAAAGACCTATGATGAATACTGTCACATCACAGGCAAACATCCTCTTACCAGAGACAGATATATTACTATATGTCTGAGCATGTACATTTGGCAGACCAATAGGTTGATGACTTAATCAAGGTCTATACACCGGCGAGCTGGTGTGCATGTAAGGGCATATGAGTAATATGATCTCTCAAAGGGATCATACAGGTTCACTTGTGAACCGGGAGACATGAGCTCACTCATGAGGTATTGGGATTGACCAAATTCCATGCATGGTCATCATGCTTTAGAAGCATGATATGAATTTGAAGGTAAGATATATGCTTTGTGAAAGCATATGATCTGTACCATATCCCAAGGACAAAGATTGAGAAACTTAATGATCAGACTATGAAGATGACAGTGTAAAAGTGATCTTTATCTTCATGATGATCATGAGTCTTCCAGTATGCAGGATGTGCAGGTATTGGGAATACCTGAAGGGTGATTTGATCATAAACGATTGTATAACCATGACGCTTCCATTCCGAGGGAGTGATGAAACAGGTCTGGATTTTAGTGACTCCTCTCATTAGAAGTGACCTAATTTTAGTCCATTTACTGGACAGTGATCTGAATGAGATTCAGATGCAATGAGAAGATTAGGTTTACGGTCTTGATTTAATCAAGCATCTATGAGAGGTCCATGGGATCTGGATTTGAGATATGATCTCAATATCAAAGTCACTATACGTGGAACAATACAATCGCCCTGTCCTTATCTCCAAGTATCTGAGGAGAAATAGCATTGTTCTTAAATGGTTTAAGAGCAATTCCATAAGATCTAAGCAAAGTGAAGTTGATAATTAAATGTGATTTAATTATCATGATGTATGAGAAATTATCCAATATAATTAAATGTGATTTAATTATTATGGATAAGAATAATGTGGATAGTAATATCCAATTATTCCTAATATATTATAAATGTGATTTATAATGTATTAGAGAGAGTTAAATATAATTTATATTAGTAGATTAATTATTAATGTGTATTGGATACACATTGTTTAATTAATTGAAAATGTAAATTACATTTTGTTTTGGGTTGTGAATTTGATTCACAATATTCCAATGTCAAGATTGCAATATTCCCAAAACTAATTGAGAATTATTTTGGTGAATTAAAATACCAACAAATTGTTGTTGGAAAATAAGTAGAGAGAAAATTAAGGAGATGTGCAATCTCATGGGAATCATGAGATTGCACTCCTCATTAGGAATGAGGGGGGCGGCACCCAATTCCCTTGGGAAATTGGTGGCCGTCCCCTCTTCCAAATAAGGAGAGTATCTCCTTTGCTTTCTCTCTCCTTATTTGATTGATTTAGATTTGGTATTAATATTTATTTGATTTATCAAATATATTTTTATCAAATTAAATCACAAGTTGTTGGTTTTTACCAACAACAATCTTGACCATTGGATTGACATAAATCAATCTCAACCATTGATTTTATATGACACATGGATTGAGATCCATGGATCCCAAAACCCTATAAATAGAGAGGCATACTTGGCTCTCTTTTTACACATGCTATTGTAGCAAAAACTCTCTCTCTCTTTCTCTCATACTCGACAGCCCTCTCTCCCCCTTCTTCTTGGTGGCCGTCCACCTTGGTGGAGAGAAACGTCGACGCCCGCGCCCACGTGCTACCGCTTTGACGCTCTGCGGTTCTCCGTCTACTTCAAGTGCTTCACCCGCGAAGGAGACGTTTGATCTCGTGCGACGAGATCAGGAGCAACCGCGCTTGGATCAACTTTTTGGATTGGGAGGACACCGTGGTTCATCCCCGCGCTCGCAAGCGATCTCTCCGACGATCGGACTTGAGACAGGAGGTCTCTTCTCTTAGAGACTCGATCAACCACGCTTCAAGAGGTATTGTATTATACTTGTTGTGGTTATAGATGAAACGATCCGAGAATGGTTCTTGGATCATGTGGTTTCATCGAATAAATTTTTTAAATTCCGCTGCACCGAACAACTAGTACGACTAGTCGTTATTTGTCGTATCCGATACGACGCTCACGCTTCCGTGATGCGCTTGAGTATCTCTCCATATCCTTCAAGTGGTATCAGAGCCTTAGGTCGACGGTTTCGAATAGTGATTCGTTAACCAAGGACGACTTGGGTTCGTTTAGGTCGCGAAAGTTTTCATCGCATTTGATTTCGCAGATCTGTTTGATAAATAAATTCGGCACTGTTTAAATTGTTTAAACACGAATTTTATACTTGGATTATGTTCCCCATTAAATAAGGAAACCATAGGATCTGAGTTTGCGTAAATCGGATTTCGTATGCTCGAGATATGGTCGTTTTAATGAACATGTATGCACTGTTGCGGGAACTGTGAATGTGAACGTGATTAAAATGTTAATTACTGTTTAGACTTGCCTCGAAATACGTGAAAAATCACTTAGGTTCTGTCCTAAATCAAATTTGCAAATTTAGAAATTGACTTTGCTTAATTTGGATTTAATATGATTGAGATATGCCAATTTTAGTAAGTAGGGGTCACTGCTGAAATTGCTTTCCTAATCTAGAACCAAGTGATTGTAAATTAGTGAAATTAATTGTTAATTTCGTGAAATAATCTTGAAAAATATTTGTGAAATATTGAAACATGATTATTTGCCTAATTGACTTGGTCCCAACCAATTAGTTGATTAGATTTGATCTAAACCACAATTGGAATTACAATCATCAAACTTCTTGCTTGAATAGGACTTGGGAATTTGCCTAGCAAATTTCCTTAAAATCAAAATTGTTTTGATTACTATATGGTATAATTTCGGTTGAAGAACCGATGATCATCTCAAGTACAAAATAATCAATTTGGCATTATCCTTTCCCGAGGTGGATATGGTGTCTAGTCGGGGATCGCTGGTCAGCGGGTTGCAACGTATGTGGTCCGCCCCACTCCCGTCGGTACTGGCCATGACAGCGGATAGGGCCTGGATAATGTCCGAGGGATTATGATGTATTTTTTCTAATTATTAAAATACGAATTAATACGTACTTTGAGAATAATATCATATATATATATTCAAGCATAAAATTAAGTTTGATTGATTGAATTGGATTGATAATTAATTTAATATGATTAAGTTAATTATATCCAATTGAAAATACTCTAATATGATTAGAGTTAATAATTCCCTTGGAAGAATTAATTATATGAATGTGATTCATAGTAATTAATTAAATTTGAATAAGAAGTGGAGGATCACATAAGTGACATCCATGGTCTCCCGTCAAGGCGAAGGGTTTCCGTCGCCAGGGATTGTATATAGGAGACGCCTGTACATAGTGACAGCTCCTATATACAAGCGCATCTGGATCAGACTCTTTGCTTCTCGAAAGAGTAAGGCCGTATGCGTAGTGACCCCAATATCGGATCCTCATATTATTGAGGCGATATTGGATTGCGTATAGCGAGTTCTAATCCTGCTGACGGTTGATTCAATTAGTGACAGGTCAACATCACCTCAGGGGTGGTGGGCCTGGGTATTAAAGACCGAATTGGGAAATGCAAGTTGGACTCGCAAGGCGGAATGTGTTCCCGCTTCTCTTTATTGGAGTTGCAGTTTCTCATATTATTGGGATGTAACAAAGATAAAGAGGACATCCCAGTTCTTGCTTGAGATATATCGGTAAGTATATCTCCTACTTTGAAAGTGAATAAGGGAATAAACTTTCATAGTTGACAGAGCAAGACTTATTTGATTTAAAATGCCTTAATCAAATAAAATTAAATTGAATATATGATTATATGTTCTAATATAGTGCATTCTCAATTTCAGAAAATGAAGGCCATGAACCCACTGAGCAGGCTTCTGGAGGTCAACCAGTTGACCGGACCGAATTACTCAGATTGGATCCGTAATTTGGAGCTTGTGCTTTCGGCAGAGCGCATCAGCTATGTGATCTCTGAAAACAAACTTAAAAACCCTAAATCTAAGGAAGACAAAGCATATAATGACAAGTATGATGAAGATCATGTCTTGGCTAGGTGCTATATCTTGGGTTCTCTCTCCAATGTTCTTCAGAAGCAACATGTGGAGATGAGTACTTGCCAGGATATCATGCAGAATCTAAAGGATATGTTTGGTGACATTAACCGCACCCAGCGGTACAATGTTATGAAAGAACTGGTTCGCTGCAAGATGCAGGAAGGGACTTCGGTCCGTGAACATGTACTCAAAATGTTTGGGGTACTTGTCGGAGTTTGAGACTCTGGGGGCGACGATGGATGCAGACATGCAATCTGATTTCATTCTGCTGTCATTGCCCAAATATTTCAATAATTTTGTGGTGTCATTCCACATGAATAAGCTGGAACTGACAAATGCTGGGCTTCTTGCTGCATTAAAGTCCGCAGAAGACGTAATGAAGAAAGATGGTCCCTCTGGCACTGCAATGGTTGCACAGGTCAAAGGGAAGCGCGGTCGGAAGCAAGGTTCTCGGAAGGGCTCGGCCCAGAAGAGAAAGAAGAAGGGACAAAGTGTTGCCTCATCTTCCAATGCATCCACTTTAATGGCGTCGAAGAAAACCGACGTCTGTCACCACTACAAGAAGCCGGGGCACTGGAGGCGTAATTGCCCGGATTACCTGAAGTCGATCGACAAAGGTAAAGCCCCAGCAGGTATGAAATCTACATTTATCATTGAAACCAGCTTTCTCGTCGGACGAGAAGGAAGTTGGGTTGTTGATTCTGGTGCTTCTGTTCATGTATGCAATTTGTTGCATTTGTTTCAGGAAACTAGAAAGCTTGAAGAAGGGGAGATAGTCATCCAGATGGGATCTGATGCAAGTGTTGCAGCAGTCGCCGTCAGGACTTGTCGACTATCATTATCTAGTGGTAGAATCCTAGTACTTAAAGAGTGTTTTTATGTACCTGAAGTCAGAAGGAATCTAATATCTGTATCTAAGTTAGTTAGAAGTGGGTATTCATTCCTGTTCTGTAATAAATTAGTCATAAACCGTTATGATAAATATATTGTAGATGGTATTTTGACTTCTGGAGGACTCTATGAATTGCGCATTGATAAATGTGTTATGAATGTTACAAGCACTAATAAAAACCCTAAAAGATCCAGGGAGAATGAAAATCTCTCAAATGAGATTTGGCATCAAAGGCTTGGTCATTTGTCTGTTGATAAGATCAATAGATTAATTAAGGATGGACCTTTAGACTTTCTACAGGTTCAACCTTTGCCTACTTGCAAGAATTGCATTCAAGGAAAAATGACCAGGATGCCTTTTCGTAACAAGGTTACAAGATGTGAAGGTATTATTGACCTAACACATACTGATGTATGCGGTCCCTTCAGTACCGCGACCCGAAATGGATATCGATATTATTTGACGTTTATTGATGACCATTCGTGATACGGGTTTATCTTCCTATTACGTCATAAGTCTGAAACCTTTGAAAAGTTCAAAGAATTTAAGGCTTTGGTTGAGAACCAAACCGATAGGAAGATTAAACGAATTCGATCTGATCGAGGTGGCGAATACCTATCAGATGAATTTAAGGAATACCTTAAAGAGAATGGAATTATTTCCAATCTCACTCCTCCTGGAACTCCCCAACTTAATGGTGTTGCTGAAAGACGCAACAGAACCATCATGGATATGGTTCGTTCAATGATGAGCAAAGCACATTTACCACTTAGTTTCTGGGGATATGCAGTAGAGACTGCAATATATATCCTGAATAAGATTCCTAGCAAATGTGTACCTAAGACTCCTCATGAGATCTAGTATGGAACCAAACCTAGTGTTAATCACTTGAGGGTTTGGGGTTGCTTGGTCCATGCAAAGAATGTGGATGCAAGCAAGCTAGAATCTCGCTCTCGTGAGTGTTACTTCATAGGGTATGTTAGAGATGGTATTGGATACCAACTCTATGACCCTGAGACTCAGAAGGTTTTTGTTTCTAGAGATGTGAAATTTCTGGAGAATGATTTCCTTAAGGGTCAAGATAAATATGAAGTAAAGGAACTCATTGAATCTCCTGAGGATTCTGAGCTTCCTGAACCAGAAAGTGAAGAAGTAAATAAAGATGATACACCCATACCTCTTCGAAGGAGTTCGAGGGTGGTTGCACCACCAGAAAGGTATGGATTCCATGTGTCAAGTGAAACTGACAATGATCCTACTTCATTTGATGAAGCACTCGCGGATCATGACATGGATAGATGGATGCTAGCAATGAAGTCAGAAATTGACTCCATGCATAAGAATGGTGTATGGACCCTAGAGGATCCACCTAAGGGGGTAAAACCCATTGGGTGCAAATGGATCTTCAAGAGAAAGAGGGGACCTGATGGGAAAGTAGAGACTTTCAAGGCACGGCTCGTAGCTAAGGGCTACACACAGAGAGAAGGCATCGACTACGATGAGACATTCTCTCCTGTAGCTATGCTTAAATCCATCAGGGCATTGCTAGCTATAGCTGCATATCTTGACTACGACATCTGGCAGATGGACGTCAAGACGGCTTTCCTCAATGGATACCTCGAGGAGGATATCTACATGGAGCAGCCCCAGGGCTTCATGACTGAGGATGGCAAAGTATGCAAGCTGAAGAAATCCATCTATGGGCTCAAGCAAGCTTCTCGTAGTTGGAACATCAGATTTGACGAAACCATAAAGAGTTATGATTTTGTGCAGAATCCTGATGAACCTTGTGTGTACAAGAAGCTTAGTGGGAGTGCCATTGTGTTCATCGTGCTTTATGTAGATGACATCCTTATCATTGGGAATGATACAAGGATGATGACCAGTGTGAAGATTTGGCTGTCCCATACCTTTGAGATGAAAGATCTTGGAGAAGCCTCTTACATCTTGGGTCTGAAGCTGTTCAGAAACCGAGAAAAGAGGATATTGGGATTGTCACAACATGGATACGTTAAGAAGATTCTTGAACGATTCCGTATGGATAGTTCCAAGAAAGGATTCCTACCCTTAAGACATGGTATCCACCTGTCTAAAGGAATGGCTCCTCAAACTGTTGAGGAAAAGAAGGCCATGGCTGGATGTCCTTATGCATCAGCCGTAGGAAGCTTAATGTATGCCATGATGTGTACTAGGCCAGATATCTGCCATGCAGTGGGAGTGGTAAGTCGTTACCAATCCTGCTATGGAGAACGACACTGGAATGCAGTAAAGAACATATTCAAATATCTAAGACGGACACAAGATTACATCTTGGTCTATGGAGATGGTGATCTCCAAGTCTTGGGATATACAGATTCTGACTTCCAATCGGATATTGATGATCGAAAGTCGACATCAGGGTTTGTGTTCCTATTGAACGGTGGTGCTGTGAGCTAGAGAAGCAAGAAGCAGGACACTACAACAGATTCAACAATAGAAGCCGAATACATTGCCGCATCGGATGCTGCAAAGGAGGCGGTGTGGTTGCGCAAGTTCGTCCAGGAGCTTGGCGTAGTTTCCTTTGATACTCCCATCCCGCTACTCTGTGATAACACGGGAGCCATTGCCCAGGCGAAGGAACCCAGATGGCATCAGAAGAGCAAGCACGTAGAAAGGAAATACCACATCATTCGGGAGATTCAAAAGCGTGGTGACATCATCATCACCAAGGTGGCCTTCGCCGACAACGTTGCTGATCCTCTTACCAAACCTCTGACACAGAAGGTTTTTGACCATCATGTAATGAGTATGGGTTTAAGGGTTGTTCCTGAATGGTTCTGAGGGCTAGTGGGAGATTGTTAGCAATGTGAGCCCGAGGCGAACCATTCCTACAATAAATGTTATTGTAATAAATGATTTATCAATAAAAGTTATTGATGTTTTGTTTCACTCCCTTTCTGATATTGAATGAATGAATGCACTATAAGGTCCCTCTGTACAATAAGGGTTATGTACCATGGCCAACTTGATAATCATACAGCTGTTGATTCAATGATTGAATCATAGAGGCTGATGCTTGGATGAATATCTAAGGAGTTAGATAGAGGACTCATCAAGCATCATCAATGATTAACAAGTAGTGATCTCCAGTCTGAGTGGGAGATGGCAATCCCATCTCAGTAGACTGATATCTGATCGACCTCTTGATGCAGGTCCTCTGCATAGGAATATTGATTCAGAGGTATCAGATTAGTTGAGTCAATGAGTTGACTTAACGAGATCGAGATAACCAAAGACCTATGATGAATACTGTCACATCACAGGCAAACATCCTCTGACCAGAGACAAATATATTACTATATGTCTGAGCATGTACATTTGGCAGACCAATAGGTTGATGACCTAATCGAGGTCTATACACCGGCGAGCTGGTGTGCATGTAAGGGCATATGAGTAATATGATCTCTCAAAGGGATCATACAGGTTCACTTGTGAACCGGGAGACATGAGCTCACTCATGAGGTATTGGGATTGACCAAATTCCATGCATGGTCATCATGCTTTAGAAGCATGATATGAATTTGAAGGTAAGATATATGCTTTGTGAAAGCATATGATCTGTACCATATCCTAAGGACCAAGATTGAGAAACTTAATGATCGGACTATGAAGATGACAGCGTAAAAGTGATCTTTATCTTCATGATGATCATGAGTCTTCCAGTATGCAGGATGTGCAGGTATTGGGAATACCTGAAGGGTGATTTGATCATAAACGATTGTATAACCATGACGCTTCCATTCCGAGGGAGTGATGAAACAGGTCTGGATTTTAGTGACTCCTCTCATTAGAGAAGTGACCTAATCTTAGTCCATTTACTGGACATTGATCTGAATGAGATTCAGATGCAATGAGAAGATTAGGTTTACGATCTTGATTTAATCATGCATCTATGAGAGGTCCATGGGATCTGGATTTGAGATATGATCTCAATATCCAAGTCACTATACGTGAAACGATACAATCGCCCTGTCCTTATCTCCAAGTATCTGAGGAGAAATAGCATTGTTCTTAAATGGTTTAAGAGCAATTCCATAAGATCTAAGCAAAGAGAAGTTGATAATTAAATGTGATTTAATTATCATAATGTATGAGAAATTATCCAATATAATTAAATGTGATTTAATTATTATGGATAAGAATAATGTGGATAGTAATATCCAATTATTCCTAATATATTATAAATGTGATTTATAATGTATTAGAGAGAGTTAAATATAATTTATATTAGTAGATTAATTATTAATGTGTATTGGAAACACATTGTTTAATTAATTGAAAATGTAAATTACATTTTGTTTTGGGTTGTGAATTTGATTCACAATATTCCAATGTCAAGATTGCAATATTCCCAAAATTAATTGAGAATTATTTTGGTGAATTAAAATACCAACAAATTGTTGTTGGAAAATAAGTAGAGAGAAAATTAAGGAGATGTGCAATCTCATGGGAATCATGAGATTGCACTCCTCATTAGGAATGAGGGGGGCGGCACCCAATTCCCTTGGGAAATTGGTGGCCGTCCCCTCTTCCAAATAAGGAGAGTATCTCCTTTGCTTTCTCTCTCCTTATTTGATTGATTTAGATTTGGTATTAATATTTATTTGATTTATCAAATATATTTTTATCAAATTAAATCACATGTTGTTGGTTTTTACCAACAACAATCTTGACCATTTGACATAAATCAATCTCAACCATTGATTTTATGTGACACATGGATTGAGATCCATGGATCCCAAAACCCTATAAATAACGAGGCATACTTGGCTCTCTTTTTACACATGCTATTGTAGCAAAAACTCTCTCTCTCTTTCTCTCATACTCGACAGCCCTCTCTCCCCCTTCTTCTTGGTGGCCGTCCACCTTGGTGGAGAGAAACGTCGACGCCCGCGCCCACGTGCTACCGCTTCGACGCTCTGCGGTTCTCCGTCTACTTCGAGTGCTTCGCCCGTGAAGGAGACGTTTGATCTCGTGCGACGAGATCAGGAGCAACCGCGCTTGGATCAACTTCTTGGATTGCGAGGACACCGCGGTTCATCCCCGCGCTCGCAAGCGATCTCTCCGACGATCGGACTTGAGACAGGAGGTCTCTTCTCTTAGAGACTCGATCAACCACGCTTCAAGAGGTATTGCATTATACTTGTTGTGGTTATAGATGAAACGATCCGAGAATGGTTCTTGGATCATGTGGTTTCATCGAATAAATTTTTTAAATTCCGCTGCACCGAACAACTAGTATGACTAGTCGTTCTTCGTCGTATCCGATACGACGCTCACGCTTCCGTGATGTGCTTGAGGATCTCTCCATATCCTTCAGAGTGCAACCATATATTCTCAGATCCAGTGATTGATCGAGTTCCCGTTGGTCTTCCAGCCGGAGTTCGAGTCATCCCCGTACTTTTCAGTTCAGGAGTCTTGGATACCAGAGTTTCTGATATTCCAAGATAGAGGGGATGAGACCATGCTTCTTCATTCGTCAGTCCAACCATTTCAGTATCCATACCCAACTCCTTCACCTTCTACTCTTCAAAGGTACTTATCTTGATCCAGTTCAGGGACACTATTTTCAGTTTCCAGATACAGATAGTCCCATATTCGAGCCTTGTGCCCCCCAGTTTGATGTGATTGATACATTCCATGAGAATATGATGTTAGCTAGCATTGCTGCATCTCGAGGATTAGTTTCAGACACTTCTCTAGATTACGCGCTGATGACCAGTACCATTTCCTATTTCCAGATTGTGTAGAGGCCATTTTCAGCCGATGAGGCCTTTTTGTGCAAGGAGTGGGTGCTTGACAGTGGCACAGAGTTCCAGTTAGATTCTGATTCCTCTTTCTTCACTGATGATTTGGCATTACTCCCCGAGGGTTATCTGCGGGAGGAGGCCGTATGTTTTGTGTACTCGATTATACTTTCTGGGAGTGCATCTAATCTGTCAGATCACGAGACCGAGTCTTCTGATATTTCTGGTCTTGCCGAGTCTGAGTTTTCTCTCCTCGACAACCCTCACGAGGATGAACCGATCTTTGAGATATTTGATGAGGTTGCTGATATTTTTCCATTATATGCATTGGATATCGATTCTCTTAGTGCATCTCCTGATCATGATCTTCCATACCTTTTTTAGACGTTGATTAACATGGAGGATTCCGTGACTGATCCTTCTTTCTCCACGTTTGACTTCTTCGACTCTGACCTTCCACTTCACTCTGATCTTGAGCTGATGAGTTCTTTTGTGCTACCGGAGCCCGATTTCATTCTCCCATGTCTTTACCCGATAACAGACGCCCGCCTGATTGTTTACTTGGGTGTCGTCATTTACACTGTTGACTTCATTGTTGTTCTCACATTGAGACTACAATGACAGTACGATATTCGCCTCACGGATGCTGTAGTAAACCTCGATACTATGTTATCCTAGCCTTTGCACCCAACTAGGAGCGTAAACTCTAGCGCTTGTTGAGAGGCACCTCAACATTATCCATAGCTGCATAGATCCATCTATCCATATCATTCATTCTTTTGTCTCACACCCCATCATCATCGTATGATTATGCTATACATAGGGTGTACTTTACCCTAAGTATAGGGGGGTATCAAACCTTCGATTTTTCTTTTGATTCATTTTACCTCTTTTGCTGCTTATACTTAGGGATATATTACCCTAAGTATAGGGGAGGTAGACACTGTACATTCTATCCCCCAGTCTTTCCTTTGTGTACATACTTCTATACTTAGGATTACTTGATCCTAAGTATAGGGGGGAATTACCGACTTCTATTGATTTTATTCTTTCATTCGTCATTGTAGCATAGCCTTTCTTTTCACTTCCTTATACTAAGCACGAGTTATGTCTTCTTCATCTCTCTTTGATCACTTTGAGGACATCGTTAGAGCTAAGTATAGGGGGTGTCATATATATTGCATATATACTTTAGCCATAACTCGTACTTTGTGTGAGTGTGTTAATAAATAAAGTGGCTAAAAACAACAACCTAAAAATCACAAAAATTTAAAACTTTTCTTGTACATAAAATTCTTTCTTGCACTTACATAGTTATTTGTAAAAAATATTTTTGTAAAAATGTTTATAAAAATGCTTCATTTGTAAGAACTTTGTAAATATTTTTTGTATCAAATTTATGTATATAGTACAAACTTTTTGAAAAATGTTTGAAAAATAAAATTTTGCAAAAACCCATGTGTAAATGTTTATAAATAGTTTGCAGAACTTCTGCATAAATGCATGCATGCATTCTGACATTTTCAAAAATTTTGCATGTTTTCAAAAATTTTGCATACTTTGAAAATTACATAAAAAGAATTTTGTACATATTTTTATATTCTTCTGAATCATAGTTGACATTTAAAATATTCAGGAATTAAATTGGAAAATGGAGCTTGGTTAAGACCTTAATCAACCTAATTCTCAGAGGAACCTTATAGGATTTGGGGTTAGGACTTTTCATGTCCATTCTTGACTTAATTCTTTGAGTCCACTAGGCTATGTTCACATGTCATCTTGATGAGACTAAGTAGAACACTTAGCAACGCACACATGACTCTCACAGACAATGGCTTTACTTACACCAGCACCTTCACATAACTCTCCACGGATGAGGTGGTAAGGAGGCAGTTTTCCTTGGCTTGAGGTAGCATAGGAGGGTAGTACTTCTAGGAGGAACCTCTCATCTTTCTTAAGGGAGGGATGTACATCTCAACTTGGTCTAGCGGTGTTGAGGTCTAAAGACAGGAGTTGTGGGTTACAATAATGGTTCAAAAGAAGGACAGTCTACTGGTTCAAGAAGAAAAAGTCCTTATGTATATGTTGCACCATGTAGATATGTTGTACATATGCACATCAAAAAATAATGTGTGCAAAATCAAGAAAAAACTCCAAAAAAGTGGACAGGCTTGATAGAAAATAAAATGCCTGTCACAGTGTATATAGTCAAATAAAGCAAAGCTTATGTATTACACCTTCTCATCTCATGAATCTTGTAGCGGTAGACTTAGCTACACTGCTTGGGCTCCAAGGGATACGTGGATACACTGGCCACAGTCCATTCTCTTCTCTCCCCCTATTCTTGAGCCGGTTGAACTTGAACTTAGAAGGGAATACCCCGTTCCTCGAGGAACGAGATGCTAGATTGAGGAATTAGAGTTACCTTTTTGAGGGAGGCTGTTTCTTTATCATTTCTGAGGTGGGGAGTTGCATATCACTTACACAGTACAAGGAAAGATTCATGGTCATTAGAGTTTGTGTATGTAGACTTATTTTGGTCTGGATTATTGAGGAGTTTTAACCATAAAATGGTGGAACTTAGAGGCTATTGAGTCTTAAACCAAGATCTTAGTAAGGTTCCGAGAAACTAACAATCTAAAGGTCTGACTGAGCTCCATACATCAATTTAATGAAGAAAAGATTAATAATCAACCTTGATTCTCCCTTTTTTTTTCATCCTCTTTTCACTTCTTTTTCAAATAAGTGTTTACTAAGGAACTAGCAAAGGTAAAGTATAGGGGAGGTGATGAATCCCTGATTCTCACTCCTTATTCTTTTATTTTAGCTATTTAACATGGCAAAACAACATGTAAATACTTGTAAATACATTAACATAACATTTAACATGCATATGTTAATAATGCATAATTAACATGTTTTTGTGCACGAATAAAAGAATAAAGGAAAAGAAAAAGGAAGGAGGTATTTAGAATAAATACAGAGTAACCCAAACCCCAAGAGAAGTCAAGCCTTGACTTGATCACCAAATAAAATTAAGTAGAGAGAGATAGGGTCTACTTTGTGCTGAACATATTACCTATATGTATGAATAATTATTTTTAACAAAATAAAATTAAAGCATTATTTTTACCTCCTTGTATATATTCCTAAAAATAATATAAAAAGAAAATAAAGATCGAAAAAATCAAATAAAAATAAGAATAAAATTCCCCTTTCATCGTACAAAACACATGTACATTCATCATATTCACTATTTTTTATACCTGTAAATAACTCATAAAAATAACATAAAAAATATTTTGTATTCCTAAAAATATGTTGAAAATAAATAAAATATAAAATTAGGGTTAACAAAATAAAAATAATTATACATGTTACATAAGGATATTATACCTGTATATAATACCATATACTGTATGTACACTAATTTATTTTTTATATAAATAATTAAAATTCACAGAAAAATTCTTTAGAAAATAAGAAACAATTTTCATTTTATTCTTTTTTTTCCATTTAAATTCATTTATTATTTTTAACTTAATTATCTTTATTTTTTATCTTGTAGTCTATTCTGTCCTCTTCCTTTGCCACTTCTGATAGGGCCACGTTAGATTTGTTGACCACGGTCAACTGACCCCCCTGACAACTTTTCTTCTCACACCGGGTTTGCTCCATTTTCGCTGAATTTCCTCAACCCGATCCGATCGAGCCTTGCTTCGACCAGGGGCTCCGACTAGAGAGGGTAGATCCAAGATTTACACCCAATGTCTACCCTAGGGATCCGACCCTCTGTTCGTGCGCTTCCGCTCTATCTTTCTCTGATCTTGCTAGCTATAAAGCCTCATGTAGCAGCTCTTTCTTCCGTATATCTGGCCGTCGTTCTTCGTTCGATGAGATCCGATGTCTTTCTGTGAGTGACAACGCATGTGAGGCTTCGTGTAGAGAGGCTTGTGATCAGTGTGGCCTTAGATCCGGTGGTTCCTCCACCGTGCTCCACCACGAGATGGGCTAAGCCTCTAGGCCCGTCGACCCATCGAGTCCATGACCCCTGGGGGTCCCTGACCTCCATCCTAGACGATATCCCCCACCCTGTTTCACCATCCTCCGATGTTACCCCGCCTTTCTTCGACTCCCTTTCGCTTCTACATCGTGCTCTGCACTCTTCCATCGAATCCAATCACCGGACTGGAGTTGCTTAGCAGGTCGTTACCTCCATCGTGTGCATGACCTTCCCGTTTACCCCCATCTTCTATTCTTGGATATTTGTGACGCTCTAACTCGTGCCGGAGCCACCCTCCGAGCAAGACCTTTTCCCCTGCAGGGTTGGAGCGCAACCAGACCTCATCTGGAGGTCAAGTACATCCTAGGAGAGCTCCAGGTTGACCAAGCACCTGCAGGACCCTCCACTTGATCTTGGGCCCTTCTAAGCCATCCTACCGCTGCGGAGCTTCATCGCCGACCCATTTCACATCCTAGTAGCTCGAGAGGACGTCATAACCGCACAAAATCAACGATTGAAACTCGCCTCCGAAGAGTTCTTCCCCGTTCTTCGTGATAGCTCCTACACCGTCTGATCGAGGCCATCTCCAGTTCTAATCCAAGCCGTTCACCTATGGGAGGCCTCCAACTGCCAGATCCATATGAGGATCTCATATGCGCCCTCTATCGCCAAAGTGGTATCCATCCATTTCGGTCGTCCGATCATAAGTGGGACGTCCTCAGCCGTTGGATCACGCCCAATAAGGGGTAATTTATTCTTAGGCCCCTCTTTGTTTTGTCTTTATTATTCAGTCCTGTAAATATTTTCGTAGTTTATAGTGTGGTCATTTTGCATGTGGACCCTCAACTCTTCTGATATTTGCATTTCATTCTTGTTTGAGTGATCTCACGTGTTGTTTCACGTGCTTGTTTGGTTTATTTGCATTATCTATCCTAGGCTTAATCTGCGTTATGTTTTGAATGCAACTTTTCTGAGATTTGCATATATACCCCTGTGCGTAGTGTATTACGCATGAACGCTTATTCTCTGGATATTTTGCCTTATTCACCCTGTGATTTTTATATGTGTTGTTAATTGGCATGTGAACTTTATTATAATTGCAACTAGGTCCCTACAAGCTGTATGTCTTATTTTTAATCAAATAATTATCAAATTAAGTCTAAAAATTACATAAATATTTTGCTCATGCTAATGTATATTATTTTTTTGTGATTTTTGGGATTAATTTCATTGAGTAATTTATTTTTTGAAAATAAAAACCCATAAAAATTATTCTGTCTGTTTTATAAAATACATAAAAATTATAAAAATTATTTTAAAAATTCCAAAAAAATTGTGAGTGCTTGTTTCTATGTGTTTTACTTCCATCATCAATTTTGCTTTGAAAATCATCATAAAACCCTAAAAATCTTAAAACCCTTAAAAACCTAATAAAATCATTAAAAATTTAAAAAAATAAAAAAAAATAGAATTCCAGTTCCTGTTTGTAGCTTTTTACCTTTCTCATAAAATTCATAACCAGGACTTTAAGATATTTAATTATTTTTTATTTGTAATTTTGTCCTGCTTGTGCATTATTTCTTTGTTTAACACTTATTTGAATTTTATAAAATCACAAAAAAATCAGCAAAACCTCGAAAAATTTTCAAAAATACCTTAATATTTGAAAACCCCAAAAATATTTTTATTCCTGATTTTTGAGCATTTTTAGCCTTGAATAAATATTCCCAAAACTTGCTTGTGTGCTTTATTTCTTTATTGTTATTCTCTTATTTAAAATATAAAAATTTACAAAATTAAAAATTAATAAAAATATGCATTTCCTTTCTGATTTCGACTACTTAGAAGGTTTCTCGTGCTCCTTGAGTTTGTCCCTATCCGCTATACCATGTTAAAAATAAATAGTAGAGACCGCTGACATTGTTTTTGTGCTTTGATCATTTTATATATTTGATTGAGTGGTTCTCTATTTTTCTTGATTGAGCTTAGGCCTTGTGATCCGGGTCGCAACGACCCTTAGTTTTTATTTCCTAACCCGTGTTGCTCGGCCACTCATCATTGGTCCACCCCCCACACTTAGGACAAAGTACATCCT
The DNA here is from genome assembly GCA_037367405.1 of Ottelia alismoides. NCBI lineage: Eukaryota > Viridiplantae > Streptophyta > Magnoliopsida > Alismatales > Hydrocharitaceae > Ottelia > Ottelia alismoides. The sequence goes on along the minus strand of JAZKJV010001698.1, from coordinate 792,425 downwards.
AAGTAAGGCACCCATGAGAATGGGGTGGATGAGCGATATGGTGGATGGAAGGAGATAAATGAAAGCGGATATACAAGAGATGGATTTACAGAGGTCAAGAAGGTAGAAAGCGAACCTTCTTGTGGGACTGTTGAGGAATGGATATGACAAGGTGCATGTCGATATCGTGGTCATCAGAAGACACAATCCCATCAGGATCGATCGGGTGAAGATCCTCAGTGGTCATAGGGTGAGAAGGCACAGAGGGTTCAGTGGGAGAAGTGGGGATAGGTTCAGCCTTGGGTGTTTCACAAATATCGAAGTGAAAAGGGACGAACTCATTATCAGAAGAAGTAAGGTCAAGTTTGTCCTACGATGTCTCAAATAGGTCAAAACAAAATGGAGCAAATTCGTTTATGGAAGAAGCAAGGTCATGTTCGTCCTCTAAGGTCTCAACCGGATCATCATCATCATCATCAAAAGGCCTGAATTCATTTATAAAAGCAATCCGATCATATTCAGCCTCATCAATATCTACAATATCCGCCCTCCGCTCAAAGATCTCAATCGTGTAAATCCAACGAATGCCATCAACATAACACAAATCACAGGAAGAGGGAGCTCTAAGGTCCATGCTTTCTGAGTTTTCCTCCCTGCAGAGGAATTCTCGGGTCTCATCATCGATCATAAAGGAAACCTCTCTGATATCAACAGATAGGTCATAGGCCTCGGGGTCAGCTAAAGCAGGTGTAGTCACATCAGTTGTAGGTCTCTGGTCGACAATAGGTGCAGTGATGACCACAATGCTCTCGTCATCAGGATGGAAGTGAATCTCTCGTAATCCATAATCAATGACGACTCTCACAAAGGCGAGCAAGGGTCATCCTGGATGATTGGAGAGTGATCCCCAGTGGAGGTCTCCATGGGAAATATGATAAAATCAACAACGTAGCTCATGCCCTGAATTCAAATGACAACATTCTCTAGCATACCCTTCGGTCTCTTAATAGATCCATCAGCAAATTGAATGATCATCCTAGTTTTCTTGAGAGGCCCTAAGTGAAGAGACAGTACCAATGAGAAGGGTATGATGCAAATTGAAGCACCATCATCAAGGAGAGTGTGATCGCATGAATACTCAGAGATGGTACATCTAATGAATGGTGTAGTCGTATTCCCTTTCATAGAAGAAGTACGGTGGGTGATGGTGTGGGAAATGGCCATGGTCAAGATATGATGCTCAGATTTGCTCCTTCGCTTTCTCTTCTTGGGTTGAGGAACAGAGAAATGGGTCATGGTCTGACGAAGTGGGGCGGTAATGATATCATGAATAGAGTCCACTACTTCGGGTTCAGTCAATATTTTCTTGAATTTTTGGACCTCCCCTATATAAGGGAGGATTTCGAAATCATCATCTACACAAGAATGACTACGAGTAGTCTGTATAGTGTCACCCTCAGGGTCAAAGGTGGGACATGAGGTGAATGTGTGTGTGGTCAAAGGTTCTGGCATGTGGGCCCTCTCCTCACTGTCTGAGTCAACAATGTGAAGGATACGGGAGGATCCTTAAGCGCATCATGGAAGAGTGATGATCGTATCGTATACAATCAAGAGCGACTAGTCATACTAGTTGCTCGGTGCATCAGAATTTTAAATTTTTAAATGATGAAACCACATGATCCATAAACCATTTTGAATCGTTTCGTCTAACCACATAGTAGATATAGGAATACCTGTTGTAGCGTGGTTGCGATCAAGCTTCTAAGAGAAGAAGCCTCTTGTCTCAAGCGCGACCTTCGGAGGAGACGCTTGCGAGCGCGGGGATGAGTCACGGGGATCTCGCAATCCAAGTAGTTGTCCAAGCAAGGGAACTCGTGATCTCGTCACACGAGATCGTATGTCTTCTTCGCAAGCGAGAAGCACCAAAGAAGATGGAGTACCGAGAGTCGTCGAAGCACAACGGAAGGCGACGATGAGGGCCTTCTTCCTTCTAGGGTAGGGTGGACGGCCATCTAAGAGAGAGGAGGAAGAGGGCACGAGAGAATGAGAGAGAGAGGGAGTAGAGTGACTTCGTCAAGTCGGTGTAAGTTGAAGAGTAAGGCATGCCTATTCTTATATAGGGATTTGAGAGTCCATGGATCCCAATCCATGGACAACACACAATCAACAGATGAGATTGATTTGTGTTCCTTTCAACGGCTAGGATGTTGTTGGTAAAATACAACAACAAGTGATTAAATTCAAATTAATTAATATTGATAAATCAATATAATTAATCTCAAAATCATATTTGACTAGAAATAAGATAATGATAAGACCGTGGACCACTCCTAAATAAGGGGGGATGTCTACTCCTCTCCACATGGAGAGTTGAAGCCGTCCTCTCTATTGTTAGATTGGACTTGGTCAATCTCCTAATATATAATGAGATCTCATTATCTCATGATATATTCTCTAACTCCTGTCGAAAATAATTTCTCAAAAAATTATTCCAAATTATCTTTTGGAAAATATCAATCAAGCCATTGAAAAATTGTGAATCTCATTCACAATCCAAAACTAAATGTAATTATATTTTCAATTAATTATTCAATGTGAATCCCATTCACATTAACATTTAATCAACAAATATAGATCACACAAGTCTCTCTCTAATGTATATTATAAATCGTATTTATAATATACATGGATGATTGGATAGTGCTATCCACATTATCCATATCCACATTAATTAAATCACATTTAATTACATTAGATTCTCATTCTCATGCATTCAGATAATGTGAATTTAATTCACATTATTCATGATAATTAAATCACATTTAATTATCCATTTCTTATTGCTCAAGTGAAATTCATTCTTTGGAATTATTCTTGAACTCTTTCAAGAATAATGCGCTTTCTCCACAGATACTTGGAGATAAGGACATGGCAATTGTATTGTTCCACGTATAGTGACTTGGATATTGAGATCACATCTCAAATCCAGATCTCACGTATCTCTCAGAGATGCTTGATTTAATCAAGGCCGCAAATCTTATCTTCTCATTGCATCTGAATCTCATTCAGATCAATGTCTAACACTTGGACCAAGATCAGATTGCTTCTCTACTGAGAGGAGTCACTAAAATCCAGACCCGTTTCATCACTCCCTCGGAATGGAAGCGTCATGGTTATACAATCGATTATTGATCACATCACCCTCAGGTATTCCTAATACCTGTACACCCTGCATACTGGAAGACCTGTGATCAACATGAAGATATTGATCAATTTTACACTGTCATCTTCAGGGATTCATCAACAAGTTTCTCAGTCTTGGTCATTGGGATTTGGTATTGATCATTCGCTTTCCAAAAGCATATATCATACCTTCAAATTCGTGTCATGCTTCTAAAGCACGACTACCATGCATGGAATTTGATCGGTCCCAATACCTCATGAGTTAACCCATGTCTTTCGGTTCAGAAGTGAACCTGTATGATCCCTTTGAGAGATCGTATTACTCATATGCCCTTATATGCACACCAGCTCGCCGGTTTATAGACCTTGGTTATCTCATCAACCTATTGGTCCACCAAATGTACATACCCAGACATATAACAATACATCTGTCTCCGGTCAGAGGATACGTGCCTATATCGTGATAATATTCTATATAGGACTTTGCTTATCTCGATCTCGCTAAGTCAACCCTTTGACCTAACTAATTTGACACCTCCGAATCTCTATTCCCATGCAGAGGACCCACATCAAGAGGTCGTTCAGATAGCGGCCTATATGAGAAAGGATTGCCATCTCATACTCGGACTGGAGATCATCTCTTAACAATCATTTGACGGTGCTTGATGAGTCCTCAATCTAACTCTTTAGATATTCACCCAAGCACCAGCCTCTATGATTCAATTACTGAATCAAGAGTTGTGTGATTATTAAGATGGCCATGGTACATAGCCTGTACTAAGGGACCTATTATTTAAATTATTTGTTCTTCATTTCAGATTTGGGAATGATTTTAGCAATAACATTTATTGCACAATGGCTCATCATGGACTCGCATGTCCAACAATCTCCCACTAGCCCAAAGAGCCATTAATGGGCTAATCATTTAAACCCTCACTCATGTGGCAATCATTGGCTATTTAGGAAAATAGTTAGGTAAGTTGATTAGTCACTTTGTTCCCGGGAGACTACGCCAAGTCCTTTTACAACACTTGCATATCCCCTAGTAATAGTGCTCGCATCCAATGTGAATGTTGCATCTTATGAAACCAATACTCAATCTTGTCTATTATAGTGTCATTGACACTACAGCTTAATAATTATTATAATCAGTATTTTCATAATCCTTATCAAAATACCCTTATTCCTGGAGATCTCTATCTCCTAAGGTATCCATAGTTAAGACCTTTTAGATCACTATCTTTTAAGTCTTAAGTTTTTGAAGATAAGACTTTTTGAGATCACTATCTCAAAAATCTTTTCATCTTTGAAGATATTGTTATCACTGCAATCAAGTGTTTTATCTCCTTAGTAGGATTAGTAACATTTACTACTCCTACTATATGGTAGATATCTAACTTTTGTACACATCTAGCATACACTCGGCTTCTCGTAACTAATACACAAGGGCAAGTAGTTCTAGCATTCACTTCCTCAACTCTTTGAGGTGCTATCCCTTTAGTTAGGTCAGCACCATATCTTAAGGGAAGGAAGCCTTTCTTTGAATTTCCCAGAAAATAAAACATGTCCAAGGTGTACTACTAATGTGACGGTCCCAATACCCTCTTCTCTTTGCTTCTGAACATCTTCAGAACTAAAATCTAAGAGGTATCCTTGAGATCATATCTCAAAGTATGGAATAGCAAGTCTATAAAACACTTATTATTATCCTTATACCATTCCAAATGATTAGGGTATCATCTACATATAGCACGATGAACACAATGGAGACCCCACTAAGATTTACATGGTACATCAATATTCTATCTGAAATCATAACATTTATAATTTCATCAAATCTTATGTTCCAACTACAAGAAGCTTATTTGAGTCCATGATGGAGTTTATTTAGCTTGCACAACTTGCTTTCCTAAACCATGAAGACCTGGGGCTACTTCATGTGAATATCCTCGGAGAGATATTCGTGGAGGAATGCAATCTTGACTTCCATCTTGAAGATGTCAAAGTCAAGTTGTATAGATATAGTTAGCAATAATCTGATGAGTTTAAGCATGGTCACTGGAGAGCAAGTCTCATCGCAAGCGATGTCTTCTATTCAGTGTGTAGCTCATGGCTACAAGCCGTGCTTTGAAGGTCTCTACCTTCTCATCAGGTTTCCTTTTTCTCTTGAAGATCCATTTACACCTTAATGGGTCTTACCCATATTGGAGGATCCTCGAGAGACCATATACAACACTTGCATATGAAGTCTACTTTAGACTTGATTGCTAACATCCATCTTTCCATGACATGATCTTCAGAAGCTTCATCACATGAAGTTCGATCATTGTCAGATTTCTCTGACACATGGAATCCATCCTCAAACTCATTTGAAGAGGTATTAGTGTTTCATCTTTAATTGTCCTTTCAGTTTCTGATTTCAGGAGCCTCGTTATCTTTCTCAATATTAAATGAGTTCCTTCACTTCAATTTCTTCTTGATTCTCAAGGGTCTCATCCTCTAAGAATATATCCTTAGAGATGAGTTCCTTTAAGAATCTCAAGGTCATAAAGTAGGTATCCAATACCATCCTTTATTTCCTAATGAAGTAGCACTCTCTGGTGCTAGATTCTAGCTTACTAGCATGGAACCTTATAAGGATATATACTGTAGTATCTACTACATATATACCTTCGAAACTAAGAGGTAATTATGCTAATATTCATCATTGATCAAATCATGTCAAACATAATCCAATTGTATCTCCCTACAACTCTCTCGAGTTTAGGTATATTAGGAGGAGTGAGATAGGAATGATATTCATATCTCCATAAGGTATTCCATGAATTCATCTAATAGGTACAAGCTACCTTGGTTAGATCAAATTCATTTCATCTTCCTCAAACTTTGGTTCTAAATATAAATTGTGAAATCTTTGAACATTTCAAAGCTTCTAAGGTGAAGGGAAGAAATCTCATATCACAATTAATCAGCAAATGATATCGCATATCATCAATGTTTATTATGATACAGATGATCCACATACATCAATATGTATGAGATCTTGATTACCTTGACATCTTACACCATTCTAATAGAAGGGTATATTGGATATTTTTACTTTGAATACAATATTCATAAGCGTGTAAGATTTGAAATTTCAGACAATCTAAAGTTTCATCTCTTACTAGTCCATTGATCTTATCAACAGACAGATGTCCAAGACTCGATGCCAGATCATTATCAAATGATCTCCATCCTCCTATCGATCTTATAAGGTTTAATTTTCAGTATTAAGAAACATCAATGAACCATTCATTAATTTTCTAATTTAGTAGAGTCCACTAGATCTTAGATTACTATCTGAAATATATCAATCGTAACTCTTTATGATAGGTCTATTCCAGAATTCTTGTTTATTCCCAACATTTAGAAATGAACAATGAGTGTATTCTAATATCCAGGTCATAGAGACATTCTCTAAGACTAAGGGCTTTCCCACTGAAAATATGAAGTCAAAATATCCAGTAGAGATTGTTGCAACAATTGCATCAATACCCATGTGGATGATTATTAAATCTTAAGATCAAATTTCTCTAGTCTTCTAAAACATATGCTACCAATTGCAAGTGTTATTAGAAGAATGAGATATAATTATTAGACTTTGATCTTATCAAAAAAGAAAGTCAATTACAATTATTATATGTAGATGTAAATTATTTCGATGCACTATCAGAGTCCTTCTCTAAGGATTCTAGATAGACTTGATAGTCATACTATTAATACATCGGCTCATTGCAGTATTGGCATTCATCTAACCCTTTGGATGTCATATGTGTGTGGAAACCATAGAAGTGCATTCAACTCTTTGACTTTCCTTCTAACCTGGGTCCGACCCATGCTTCCACTGTGCTCCTTTCATCTCTAAGCAACCATTACTTAAGACAAATGATCTCTTATGTTGAATTCAAAAGATTTCAATATAAGAGTATTTCAACATTTATATATGCTTCATTTAATTCATACAATATAAACATTATGAAGCTTCATGAATGACTAGAGTTTAGATAGTAGGATGATGACACTCATCACATCTACATACATCGTAACTTTTAAAGACTTAAGTTCAGGTAGGTATTCAAATATTTTCAATACATCATCTCTTATAGAGCTACCATTCTGCATAATCCAGTGAACCATGTCATTCATGATTAAATGTCAAGAGCACATATGTATGCCAGAACATCTTCTTAGAATTTTATAAGGATTATTTGATAATTGCGATCATCATCGACATGTCACTTCCAAAGTACATTCGATGAGAGATCAAGACTATAGAGACATACAAACCCTAGGGTTCTAGACCTATTGTCTATTTAATTGTCATTCCTCATTATTATGAGGAAACTTGCACATTGCAACCACATACATTATGGGTTCAACTTCAAGTACAATATCTTGATCATGGATCCAATCCATGATATTTTACTGGTTATTTTTTAATATAGTACTGAGTGGGTTTAATGAGGATTATCCGAAATAAAAAATTTGCATATATATATATACACTTTACTTTGTTTTAGGAATTTTTATATCAAAGTTGTCTTGCCTTGTCACCATTGAAAGTTGATTCCCTTAATCACTTTCAAAGTAAGAGACATTCTTACCGCTATATCTCTAGCAAGATCTGGGATCTCCTTTCTTATCCTTGTTACATCTCAATAATATCATAACTTGTAACTCGAATAAAAAAGAAGCGGGAACACATTCCTCCTTGCAAGTCCAACTTGCATTCCCAATTCGGTCTTTCACACCCGTGTCCACCACCCCTAAGGTGATGTTGACTCGTTGTTAATTGAACCAACCGTCAACATGATTAGTACTCGCTATGCGCAATCCATTATCATCCAATAATATGAGGACTCAATATTAGGGTCACTACAAATACGACCTTGCTCTTTCGAGAAGCAAAGAGCCCGATCTAGATGCGCTTGTATGCAAGAGCTGTCACTATGGACATGCGTCTCCTACATACAATCGCTGGTGACGGAAACCCTTCGCCTTGATGGGAGACTATGGATGTCACTTATGTGATCCTCCACCTCATATTCAAATTCTAATTAATCATTATGAATCGTATTCATTATGATTAATTCTTCCATGGAAAATAACAACTCTATTCATAATAGAGTGTTTTAATTTAGTTGGATTCCAATTAATCTAATCATATTAAATTAATGATCCAATTAATATCCAACAAATATTTTAATTATTACTTGAAATATGGTTTTATCTCAAATACGTATTAATTTGAATTTTAATAATTAGAAAAATACATCATGATCTCTCAGGCATCATTCGTTCCCTACCCGTTGTCATGGCCAGTACCGGCGAGAGTGGGATAGACCACACACGGTGCAGCCTGCTACCCCAACGCTCCCCGAGTAGACACCATATCCGCCTCGGGAAAAAATAATGCCGATCCAATCACTTTGTACTTGAGATAATCATCGGTATTTCAACCAAAATTATACCATATAGTAATAATCAAAACCATTTTGATTATAAGGAAATTTTCTAGACAAATTCCCAAAATCTATTCAAGTAACAAGTTTGTTGAAAGTGTATCAAGTAACCAATTGGTGATCTAGATCTAATCTAATCATTCATTGATTGAGGCAATGCCATTTAAGGGAATAATTATTGTTCTAATATTTACCAAATTATATCCATAATTATTACAGGAAGTTAACTATTAATTTCGTAAATTTCTTAAATGACAATCACGAGGTTTCTAGATAAACATGCAATTTCCAGTAGTGACCCTCACTAACTAAAATTAGCACATCTCATTCATTTTAAATCCAAATTAAGCAAAATCAATTTTTAGAGATTGATAATTTGATTTAAAACAGAAACCATTTGATAAACATACATTTCCAGGCATTTTAAAACTGTAATTAACATCTTAATTACGTATCTAGTCACCATCCCCGAAACAGTGGACATATGGTCAATAAAACGATCATATCTTGAGCAAACGGAATCCAAATTACACAAACTCAAATTACACATTTTCCTTATTTAATGGGAAACATTATCTAATAATAAATTCATGTTTAAACATTTTAAACAAGGTCGAAAAATTATCACAAGACAGGGCTGCGAAAATTGAAATGCTAAAATCTTCACGAACCCAAACGAGCCCAAATTTTCGTAGGTTCATGGATCATATCCAAGACCTCTGTAAAACTGGCTCTGATACCACATGAAGGATATAGGAGGGTCCTTAAGCGCATCACAGAAGCGTAATGATCATATCGTATATGATTAAGAGCGACTAGTCATACTAGTTGCTCGGTGCAACGGAATTTTAAAATTTTAAACGACGAAACCACATGATCCATAAACCATTTATGAGTCGTTTCGTCTAACCACATAGTAGATATAGGAATACCTATTGTAGCGTGGTTGCGATCGAGCTTCTAAGAGAAGAAGCCTCCTGTCTCAAGTCCGACCTTCGGAGGAGACGCTTGCGAGCGCGTGGATGAGTCGTGGGGATCTTGCAATACAAGTAGTTGTCCAAGAAAGGGAACTCCTGGTCTCATCACACGAGATCGTATGTCTTCTTTGCGAGCGAGAAGCACCAAAGAAGATGGAGTACCGAGAGTCGACGAAGCACAACGCAAGGCGACGATGAGGGCCTTCTTCCTTCTAGGGTAGGGTGGACGGCCACCCAAGAGAGAGGAGGAAGAGGGCACGAGAGAATAAGAGAGAGATAGTAGAGAGACTTCATCAAGTCGGTGTAAGTCGAAGAGTAAGGCATGCCTCTTCTTATATAGGATTTTGGGAGTCCATGGTTCCCAATCCATGGACAACACACAATCAACAGATGAGATTGATTTGTGTTCCTTTTAATGGCTAGGATGTTGTTGGTAGAACACAAAAATAAGTGATTTAATTTCAATTAATTAATATTTATAAATCAATATAATTAATCTCAAATTAATCACATTTGACTAGAGATAGGATAATGAGAAGGCCATGGTCCACTCCTAAATAAGGGGGGAAGGCTACTCCTCTCCACATGGAGAGTTGTAGTCGTCCTCTCTATTGTTAGATTGGACTTGGTCAATCTCCTAATATATCATGAGATCTCATTATCTCATGATATCTCTTATAACTCTTGTCTAAAATAATTTTCTCAAAAAAATAACTCTAAGTTATCTTTTGAAAAATATCAATAAAGCCAATGAAAAATTGTGAATCTCATTCACAACCCAAAACTAAATGTAATTATATTTTCAATTAATTATTCAATGTGAATCCCATTCACATTAATGATTAATCAACAAATATAAATCACACAAGTCTCTCTCTAATGTATATTATAAACCGTATTTATAATATACAAAGATAATTGGATAGTGCTATCCATATTATCCATATCCACATTAATTAAATCACATTTAATTACATTGGATACTCATTCTCATGTATTCAGATAATGTGAATCGAATTCACATTATTCATGATAATTAAATCACATTTAATTATCCATTTCTCAATGCTCAGATATAATTCAACCTTTAGAATTATTCTTGAACTCTTTCAAGAGTAATGCACTTTCTACGCAGATACTTGGAGATAAGGACAGGGCAATTGTATTGTTCCACGTATAGTGACTTGGATATTGAGATCACATTTCAAATCTAGATCTCACACATCTCTCAGAGATGCTTGAATTAATCAAGGCTGCAAATCTAATCTTCTCATTGCATCTGAATCTCATTCAGGTCAATGTCCAACACTTGGACCAAGATCAGATTGCTTCTCTACTGAGAGGAGTCACTAAAATCCAGACCTGTTTCATCACTCCCTCGGAATGGAAGCATCATGGTTATACAATCGATTATTGATCACACCATCCTCAGGTATTCCTAGTACCTGTACATCCTACATACTGGAAGACCTGTTATCAGCCCGAAGATATAGATCAATTTTACAGTGTCATCTTTAGGTTTTCATCAATAAGTTTCTCAATCTTGGTCATTGTGATTTGGTATTGATCATATGATTTCCAAAAGCATATATCATACCTTCAAATTCATGTCATGCTTCTAAAGCACGACGACCATGCATGGAATTTGATCGGTCCCAATACCTCATGAGTGAGCTCATGTCTTCTGGTTCATAAGTGAACCTGTATGATCCCTTTGAGAGATCATATTACTCAGATGCCCTTATATGCACACCAGCTCACCGGTGTATAGACCTTGGTTATCTCATCAACCTATTTGTCTGCCAAATGTACATACTCAGACATATAACAATACATCTGTCTCTGGTCAGAGGATGTGTGCCTCTATCGTGATAGTATTCGATATAGGACTTTAGTTATCTCGATCTCGCTAACTCAACCCTTTGACCTAACTAATCTGACACCTCCAAATCTCTATTCCTATTCAGAGGACCTGCATCAAGAGGTCGGTCAGATATCAGCCTATATGAGAAAGGATTGCCATCTCCTACTGTTGTTGTAGGGAATCTCCAAGATCGAAAAATGATGATATTTAAGTCATTGCTATCCCCAAAAATCCCGTGACAAACAAGCAAATAATTTTTTTATTTTTGTTACTTATTAACCTGTATAACAGGAGGCTACAAATCCTGAGGGCTATTCAATTAATCGAAAATCAATTAAGAGAAAAACATGAATCTCAAATGATAACTATCCTTAGTTTTTGTGATTTTTTATCTTTTATTTTTTTTATTTCTATTTTTTTGTATTTTTTGATTTTCAAAATTTTAGTGATTTTGATTTTGCAATTTTTTTATTTTCAAAAATAATACAGAGCAATATTTGCACAATCAAAAATACGCACACTAACTTTTTTTTAATTGTTCAATTCATAAAAAAATGCTCAGAAAAATTCAGAGAAAATATTTTTGAGTTTTGAAAGTTTTGAAATGTTTTTGAGAATTTTTGTGGAATTTTCAGATGTTTTTGTATTTTTTAAAATCAAACAGTGATAAAAATGTGAAACAATGTACAACCTGGGGTAATTTGCAACTTAAAAATATTTGAAGTACCTAAAACTCATGGCAATTATTTTTATGATGAAATATATGCAAATATCTACAAACAAGAAATGAAATCACGATTTTTTGCATTATTTTAGAATTTTCTGTAATTTTTTTTAGATTTTTGATGTTTTCAAATTTTTAGGGTTTTATAAATAATTAATGCATGAAATTTTCATAGAAATTAAAAGACAATGAAAGAAACCTATTCTATTTTTTGGATATTCTGGAGTTATTTTCGAATTTTAGGAGGCAAAAAATAACATGTTTATGATTTTTTAATAATAATAAATGAAGAAAAAATGAAATGAACTTTTTATACAATGAAGACGCACACTACAAGAGTCTAAGTTAATCTTTTTGAGAAATTTTTTGCCTAATAAAAACATTTATTTCAATAGAATAATCATGCAAATTAAGAATCTGGATAACAGGGACTAGAATGTAAAGGGTTGAAAGTTTTCGCATAAATAAATAATAGAAACACACAGAGGGTGCAGAGTGTAAATTACCCAATAATACACGTGTTGTGCACGTGATCTGTACTGGAATAGGGGCTTTTATGTAATTATGATAATCTTCAGGGTAGAAGATGCAATTTGTCCATGATTTTTTATTGAACCCTAGGGTTCCTTTCCTCTGTTTCTTTGTTTCCAAGTAAAGGGGGCACGAGGGCTTGGAGGCACCGCCCACCCTCCTTTATTCTCTTCCAGGCGGTCGGCGTGGTGGAAGGCGGTGGTTCTTCAAGGAGGAGCGCCAACGGTTGAAGAAGATGAGCGGCATCGGCGCACAACGTCGATGGAGACTGCGGTGAAGTGATCAGGGGCGTCGGCGGAGAACAAGACCTCAAGGCACGGAGGAGGAGGTGCGCCTGGGCAGTGGCACACGCGCGGTGGTGCTACGCCTGGAGGGCGGTGCAGATGGCGGTGGCGCGGTGCTTCTCTTAGAGGAGGATGCCCGCGGGTGGCCGCGACGAATACGTGAAGATGGAGTGGGACTCCCAGGTGGAGGAGATGCGTTGAGGGGGTGGCGCTCACGGCTGATCGCATGGAGGTCGATGGTGAGCTCAGAGGTCTGACAACAGGCAGGCAGGGGGCAGCATGGCTGAAGTCAGTGGGGCACCGCCCCAAGCGACAGTGGTGAAGAGGAGCACCAGCGATTGCCGTGGGGAGGGTGGCGCCTAGAAGCGATGGTTGGAGATGGCGGTGATGGTCGAGGGGAGGGGCTCCCAGGTGGAGGTGGTGCATCGCCCCACGGCAAGGAGGTGCGACGGAGGGGGGTCGCCCGCGACGATGGTGGCAGGGGGGGCGGCCCTGCCGCCATTTCGTTATTAACTTATTTATTTTTTGACTATAAACAGTGATAAAAAAACTCTTTTTTATTATTTTTTTTAAATTTTTTAGATTATCCTGCAAAATAAATATTAACGAGAATAAGAAAACAAATATTTTTTGTATTATTTTTTATTTATTTACAAATCGGAAAATGAACGAGGATCCGACAAAAATGAAAGGATCAAATCCGATTCTCCGACCATCGTGCGTGGTCGGAGTTGATAGATCTTGGAAGATAGAAAAGAACACGTGGAGATCGAGAAAGTGAGATGAAAATTCGAAATCGGAGACAGATCAAATCGAGATGGATTTTTTTAAAATCTAGAAAGACAAAATGACTACAAAGAACAACTACGAGAAAATAAAAATACGATTAATCTAGGATAAAATAAGAAGAAAAATGATGACAGATCTCACCTTAGGAGCGGAAAATGATCGTGATCGCCTAAACGAAGGCCGACTTGTTGTCACCGGACGACTCGGAGGCTAGACAACTTTCTCGACAAGAAGACTCTCAGAGATCGGGCTTTTCTCACCAAAGATTGATCAAGTTGGAATGATGGAGAAGGGGTCATATAAATAGAAAAGATATTGGAGATGAAATTTGATTTTTTTGACTTTTTCGATAAAGAGATAAAAGAGATGAAAATTGAAATGAGATAAGGATAAAGAGAGATAAAACTATTTACAAAATTTCCTAATTTTTTGGAATTTTCATCACTTTATTTATTTGAAATAAAAATGTTATTTTTTTTATTTTTTTATGGTGGTTAATTAAAAATAGCAACTATATACTTATACTATATACATATATAACATTATATACAAGGGTAAATGAGGAAATTAGCTTCTTCTTCCTTTTTGAATTATTTTTATTTTTATTTTTTAATAATTAATAGAAATATTTACAATTATATACAAATACATATATACAAAATACATGGGAAAATTGCAGAAACCACCCTAGAAAATCGACTTTTCAACCGTAACTCCAAAAATTATGAAAATACAACCATTTTAAAGATAATTTAATTTAGAATCCAATGGAAGTGAGATTGGTTCAATTTGAGTTCATATGGAGCCGGAATTGGTCTTTCAATTAGTGCTTAGTGGCTTTTTTCCAAGTGTGGTTGCTTTTATTCTGTACATGATTTAATTGTGCAATTATTTTTATTACTTAGAACACATTTTTAATTACAACTTTGGCTTTGAAAGTTATTTGATTTGAGGTCAATTAATGTACAAATAAAATAATGTAGTATACACATATACACAACACACATTTTTTTTGGATTTTCTAATTGAGGACCCTATCTCCCCCTACTTTATTCCTAGTCGATCAGGTCAAGTCTTGACCTTCTATCGAGGTTCAGATCAGCCTGCATCTATTACATATATACAGTATTCCTTTTTATTTTATTTTCTTTATTTTTCCTTTATTTATTTATTTATTTTGGGTTAAATAATACAAATATACAATATTTACACACAGATGCAAGTTAGTAAGAATATGTAGCTAGTGTTATAAACAAGTGTTTTGTAAGGGATTTTAAGCTAAAATAAATGAATAAATATGACGAATCGTAGATTCATTATCCCCCTATGCTTTAACTTTTCTAGTCCCTTAGTAAACACTTATTTGAAAGAATAAGTGAAGAAAAGAAAAAGAAAGGGAAAAAGAAAGAAAGCAGGACAACATTGAGTTTTAAACTTATCTTCATAAAATTGTAGTTTGGAGCTCCGTTGGACCTTTGGATTATTAATGTGTCGGAACCTTAATGGGAGATGGATTTAAAACCTAACATCCTCTAAGTTCCACATAACTCTTATTCAGGTCTCCTCAACAGTCAGGTTAGAACAAGTCTACATACACTAATTCTTATAACTATGAATCTTTACTTGTACAATGTAAGTGAGGTATAGCTCCCCATCTCAGAAGTAGCAAAGAAACATCCTCCCTCAACAAGGTAACTCTAGGTCCCCGGTCTAGCAACTCTTTCCTCAAGGAGCAGAGATATTCCCTTCTAAGTTCAAGTACAACCAGCTCAAGAATAGGGAATGGTGCAAAGAATGGACGGTAACCAGTGTAGCTACCTATCCTTGGATGTATGACCAGTATAGCCAAGTCATTTGCTGCAAGTTTAAAAATTTATCTTTGAAGCTCTTAGTGATTTTTTTATCCTTGTATATGCACTCCGGCAAGCATTTTACTTTTCAATCAGGCCTGCCCACTTTTGGAGATTATGCATTTTCCATACTTTTTTTTAAAGCATATACAAGGTGCAGCATGTACATAAGGAGTTTTCCTCTTGAGCCAGTAGCCCACTTTTGAAGCATTATTGCAACCTCACAGCATCCTATCTTTAGACCTCAACATCGGTATACCCGGTTGAGATGCACTTCCTTCCATAGAGGAAGACGAGAGGTTCTGCCTAGATGTACTACCCTCGTATGCTACCCCAAGCCAAAAGATTCTGCCTCCTCACTACCTCATCTATGAAGAGCTACGTGTAGAGTGCTTGTCTAAGATAAGCCACGGTCTTAAAGAATCATGCGTGTGTTGTTAAATGTTCTACTTAGACTAATCGAGATGACATGTGAACATAGTCTTATGAACTCAAAGAATTAAGTCACTAGGACTTGAAAAGTCTTAACTCCATTTCTTATAAGGTTCCTCTGGAATTAGGTGGATTAAGGCCCAACTAAGCTCCATTCTTCAATTTTAATCCAGACATAGTTTAAATGTCAATACTATCCTGAAAAATACACATGCAAATGCAAGAAAATATGAACAATGCAAAGAACTTTTTTTTGAAAAAAAATGATGCACATATGAAAAGAATATTTTTTTTAAACAATTTTCTAATTTTGAGCTTTTTATGGATTTTTGGAGAAAAAATGCAGATGTAAAAGAAAATGTTTTTTTAAAGGAAAAAGGGTTAGTAACATATATACAAGTATATACAAGATTTTGTTTTTGTTTGTTTTTTATTTTTTATTTTTTTTTGTTTTTTTGTGTTTTTTGTGTTTTTTTACAAATTTAGATTTTACAAAATTATGTACATAACCCGCCAAATAAACATATTTAAAAGTACGGGTTATGTCTAAAGTATATATATAATATATACGGCAACCCCCTATACTTAGCTCGAACTATGCCCTCATAGTGATCAGAAAGCGAAAAAGGAAGACTTAACTCGTGCTAAGTATAGAAAAGTGAAAAGACTCCTATCCTACAATGACTCAAAGAAAAGATAAAAAGAAGAAGAGAAGTTGGTGATCCCCCCTATACTTAGGATCAAGTAATCTTAAGTATAATAGAGTGTATAAAAGGGGAAAACCCGATGAAGAGAATGTACAAACTCAAAAAAATAAAAAGACACGATATGAACAACAACACCCCCCTATACTTAGGATAGAGTATCCCTTAGTATAGGCAACAACAAGAGTGATGAATAGGATGAATATGAACGATACAAATCATTCACCCCATATACTTAAGATAAAACACATCCTAAGTATAACATATATACACACACGGAAAAGGTGTGAATGATAAAACGAGAGAAGAAAGAGTGAAACAAAAGGATATACAAGAGGAGTGGATGTACAAAGGTCAAGAAGGTCGAAAATGAACCTTCTTGTGGGACCGTTGAGGTATGGATTTGACAAGGTGTAGGCCGATATTGGGATCATCATTAGACATAAACTAAGTAGGATCGACCAAAAATGTATCCTCAGCGGTTTCAGATTGTGCAGGCCTAACCCGATCAGTGGAAGTAGTATGGTCATTTCCGGCCTAGGAAGTCTCACAAATATCAAATTAAAAAGGCTCGAATTCATTATCCGAAAAGTAGGATCAATTTCAGCCTGGCGAGCCTCTACTAGATCATCATCTTTTTCAAAAGGCCCAAATTCCTTTATAAAAGCAATCAAATCAACTTTGGCCAGACCGGTCTCATCTGAGTCATGGTGAATAGGAACGGACTCGTCAGTGAAAGTAGTCAAATCATGTCCGTCCTGTCTAGTCCCAGAGTCTGCTTTCCGCTCTAGGGTGTCTATCGTGTAAATCCCGCGGATGTCATCAATGCATCTCTACATACTAGAAGGGGGAACTCTAAGGTCTATGCTTTTCGAGTCTTCCTCCTTCAAGAGGAATTCTTGGGTTTCATTATCATCCAATATATAACAAGAATCTCTAATATTATCATCGAGGTCAAATTCCTTGGGGTTGGATAACACAAGCGAGCTCTCACGGGTTGCAGGTCTCTGGTTAGTAGTGGGTGTAGTGATCAACACACCCCTCTCTACATCAGAACGGAAGCGAATCTCTCCTGAACCATAATCAATAACGGCTCCCACAGAGGCGAGGAAAGGCCGTCCTAGGATGATGGGAGGGTGATCCATAGGGGTGGAGGTCTCCATGGGTAATACAATAAAATCTGAAGTGAAATTCATGCCCTGAATAAGAATGATAGCATTTTCTAAAATACCCTTCGACCTCTTAATAGATCCATCAGCAAATTGAACTATCATCCTGGTTTTCTTGAGAGGCCCAAGATGAAAAGACTGTACTATAGAGAAGGGTATTATATTGATTGAAGAACTGCCGCCAAGGAGAGTGTTATCACAAGAATATTCAGATATGGAGCAACTCACATGAGGTATGGTAGTGTTCCCTTTCTTAAAATGTGGTCGGTGAGAGATGACGTAGGCAGTGGCCATGGTTAAGATGTGATGCTCAGATCTTCTCCTTCGCTTTCTCTTCTTGTGTTGAGGAGTAGATAAATCTGTCATGGTCTTTTAAAGTGAGGCTTTAATGATCTCATGAATAGTGGCCAACACTTCGGGTTCAGTCAACATTTTTTTGAATTTTGGACCTCCTCCATACAAGGGAGGAGGTCAAAATCAGCATATACACGAGGATTGCCGAGAGCATTCTGTATAGTGGCATCCTCGTGGTCAAGGTTGGGACATGGTGAGAATACATGTGTGGGTAAATGATCAGGCATTTGGGTCCTCTCCTCACAAAATGAATCACTAATGTGTCTCCCATATTTTTTTTGGATTTTTAAAATTTTCTCATTTTTTGTATTTTGGGCGATTGCAAGCTCTCATGATTATCCTCAAGTGAATCCATATCCTCAAATAGTGGAGCAGCGTTCTGGCTCGTATTTATGTTAAATAGATTTGTAATCCTTGAATTCATATGCTCCATCATCTGGTTCAGGGTCTCAAGTAAGGATACCGTGAAAAGAGACTCCAAAATCCCAGGATTGGGTGGGTTGAATGAGGGTGGGTGAAAATCATCGTCCGATTCCTGAAATAATGGGATAGGTGGATATAAACAAAAATCAGGAGGAAAGTCCTCCTGGAAAAAGGAAGGTGGATCGTCTGGAGAGTGCGAGAAGTCCATGAAGATCAGACTAAAATAACTCCAGTCGACCATCTTCGAAACAAAAGATGGGATCAGGAGAGCACGCGGGTCAAGTCAAAAGATATGGAGAAAAAGGCACAAATGCACAGAAGGATCGAGTATGCACACATGCAGTCAAACATAATACAAACCCCCAGTTCACCAACTCAACTCAATGTGAAGACCGTGATGGTTCAGTCAATTATCTTGTCAATTTTAGAGTTTGGAGAGAATACAATATATTAGAGCAGTTAGAGCGAGCAGTTAGGAACCCAATGCTCTCAGGAGACTGGCCCAATCCCAAAGTTAGATCTTTCCCAGCCAGTATGAATTGCGGACCATTTACCAGCTACCCGATCAATTCAATCTGTTAAGGACATCATGTTCCGCTTTACCAGCTACCGCAGAGATCCTAACTAGAGAACGACTAACCCAAGATAGTAGTCTGAAAATAGTTCGGGCGTGGCTCTATCCAAGTGTGTGGGTCGCTCTCTCACTACATACAAACCAAACAATGAGGGGGTTACTCTCCCCAAAATAATGATTTTTCCTTGTGTTTATTTTAAGGTTGTGTTTTCTTTAACACTCCCGTATTTCAGGCTGTTGTCATTTGGTTAAAATATTTTCAAAGAATCACCTACAGAGTGTCTAATTTTCTTTTTAACTTATGTGAGTGAAAACAAGGAAGGAGATCAGAAATGCCAATGGGTGATTAAAAACAATAATGCATGCAGAGGTTAGAGATGCGTACCTTGTCGCAAGCACTCTACATGCAAGTGATTCATGCAGAATTTAAATAAACTATTTTATATGATGCAAGTGAATCATCCTAGATGATAGCTTCTATTAACGGGTAAGAACAAGTTAATTTGACTAAGTCCAAATTGCGCTCTACTCTATAGGTACAGAAATTCTTGTTTATGGTTTTTGGACCTAATTAATTACCTGGCTCAAGCAAATTAATTAAAGCAATCAAGAGGTAGCTCATGAAATCCGTGGGAAACAAAGAAAAATAAGGCGATGAAAACAAAAATCGGTGAGGTCCCCCAAGTGCACCGGTACTCGAATAAACAAACCCCGCAACAAATGAATGTCTGTTTACAAGAGTTCAAACGCTAGAAAAGAAACTCTCTCTCTCTCTTTTATTTTTTTTTCAATTCTTCTTCTCCTCTTCTCACGCTATCCTGCGGCTTGGTGAAGAATCAAGCTACCTCCACGTCGCTTGGGTGCTTCGGCTCTCCTAGGATCGCCTCCTTCGCTCCGCAGGCCCTCACAAGAAAAAGAAAAGAGAATGTGTAAGAAATACAATTATCTAATATGAGAAAGAAAAATGAAACAAATGCAGTGGATATGAACAATGGAGTGCATGTGGAAAATAATACAACCAAGAATAGTAGGTCAAAAGAGAAACCTAACTACCCCCGTTGTGCCTTCCCGGCAACGGCACCATTATGTTGTTGCAGGAAATCTCGAGGATCGAAAAATGATGATATGTAAGTCGTTGCTATCCCTAAAAATCCCGTGACAAACAAACAGATATTTTTTATTTTTGCTACTCATTAACCTGTATAGCGGATAGGGTCAAACACATGGAGGCTACAAATCCCGAGGGTTATTCAATTAATCAAAAATCAATTAAGAGAAAATAAGAATCTCAAAGAATAACTATCCTTGGTTTTTTTGAGTTTTTATATTTTTAATTTTTTTATAAATTTTTTATTTCTATTTTTTTGTATTTTCTGATTTTCAAATTTTCACTGATTTTGATTTTGCAATTTTTTATTTTCAAAAAAATACGGAGCAATATTTACAAGATCAAAATACGCACACCAACTTTTTTTGTAATTTTTCAATTTATCAAAAATGCTCAAAAAATTTAGAGAAACTATTTTTGGGTTTTGAAAGTTTTGAAATGTTTTTGGAAATTTTTATGGAATTTTCAGATATTTTTGTATTTTTTAAAAATCAAATAGTGATAAAAATGCGAAACAATGCACAGCCTGGGGTAATTTGCAGCTTAAAAATATTTTATGTGCCCAAAACGGCTAGCAATTATTTTTATGCTGATATATATGCAAATATCTACAAACAAGGACTGAAATCACGATTTTTAGATTTTTGTGAATTTTTCTGTGATTTTTATAAGATTTTTAATGTTTTTTTAATTTTTGGGTTTTATAAATAATTAATACATGAAGTTTACACAGAAAATAATAGACAATGAAAGAAACCTAGTCTATTTTTTTGGAATTTTTGGAGTTATTTTCGATTTTTTATGATATTTTGAATTTCAAGAGGCGAAAAATAACATGTTTTTGATTTTTTAATAATAAGAAATGATGTAAAAATGAGATGAACTTTTTATACAATGAAGATGCACACTACAGGAGTCTAAGTTAATGATTTTTAGAATTTTTTGACTAATAAAAACATTTATTTCAATAGAATAATCATGGAAATTAAGAATCTGGATAACATTGACAAGAATGTAAAGGGTTGAAAGTTTTTGCATAAATAATAACAGAAACCAACAGAGGGTGCAGAGTGTAAATTACCCAATAATACACGTGTTGTGTACGTGATCTGTACTAGAACAAGGGCCTTTCTGTAATTATGGTAATCTTCAGGGTAGAAGCTGCAATTTCCCCACGATTTTTTGAACCCTAGGGTTCCTTTCCTCTGTTTCTTCGTTTCCAAGCAAAGGGGACATGAGGGATTGGAGGCGCCTCCCACCCTCCTTTCTTCTCTTCCAGGCGGTCGTCGTGGAGGAGGGCGGTGGTTCTTCAAGGAGGAGCACCGACGGTTGAAGAAGATGAGCGTCGGTGGTGCATGGCATCGATGGAGACTGCGGTGAAGTGATCTGGGGCGTCGGCGGAGAATAAGACCTCAAGGCACGGAGGAGGAGGTGTGCTTGGACGGTGGCGCACACACGGTGGTGTTGCGCCTGGAGGGCGGTGCGGATGGCGGTGGTGCGGTGCTTCTCTTGGAGGAGGATGCCCGCAGGTGGCCATGGCAAATACGTGAAGATGGAGCGGGACTCCCAGGTGGAGGAGATGCACCGAGGGGGCGACGCTTGCGGCTGATCGCGTGGAGGTCGATGGCGAGATCACGAGGTATGGAAGCAGGATGGCAGTGGGAGGCATGGCTGAAGTCGGTGGGGCACCGACCCAAGCGGCGGTGGTGAAGAGGAGCGCCGGCGATTGCCGTGGGGAGGGCGGCGCCTGGAGGCGATGGTTGGAGAGGGTGGTGATGGTCGAGGGGAGGGGCTCCCAGGTGGAGGTGGTGCACTGCCCCACGGCGAGGAGGGGCGGGAGGGGGGTCACCCGCAATGATGGTGGCAGGGGGCGGCGGCCCTACTATCATTTCCTTTTTTATTTTTTTTATTTTTTTGGACTGTAAACAATGATAAAAAAACTTTATTATTATTATTATATATTGCAAAACAAATACTAAAGAGAATAAGAAAATAAATATTTTTTTGTATTATTATTTATTTATTTACAAATCGGAAAATGAACGGGGATCTGGTGAAAATGAAAGGATCCAATCCGATTCTCTGACCACCGTGCGTAGTCGGAGTTGATAGATCGTGGAAGATAGAAAAGAACTCGTGGAGATCGAGAAAGTGAGATGAAAATTCAGAATCAGAGATGGATCAAATCGAGATGTATTTTTTTAAGATCTAGAAAGGCAAAATTACTATGAAGAACAACTATGATAAAATAAAAATACGATTAATCTTGGATATAATAAGAAGAAAAATGATGACAGATCTCACCTTAGAATCGGAAAATGATCGTGATCACCTCGACGAAGGCCGACTCACTGTCACCAGATGGCTCGGAGGCTAGACACATTTCTCAACAAGAAGACTCTCGGAGATCGGGCTCCTCTCACCAAAGATTAATTAAGTTGGAATGATGGAGAAAGAGCCATATAAATAGAAAAGATAATGGAGATGAAATTTGATTTTTTTGACATTTTGGATAAAGAGATAAGAGAGAAGAAAATTGAAATGAGATGGATAAAGAGAGATAAAACTATTTAAAAAATTATCTATTTTTTTTGAATTTTCACCACTTTATTTATTTCAAGTAAAGATGTTATTTTTTTATTTTTTATGGTGGTTAATTAAAAATAGCAACTATATACATATATGACATTATATACAAGGGTAAATGAGGAAATTAGCTTCTTCTTCATTTTTTTGAATTTTTTATTTTTATTTTTAAATAATTAGAAAAAAAATTTACAAATATATACAAATACAATATGTACAAAATACATGGGAAAATTACACAAACCACCCTAGAAAACTGACTTTTCAACTGTAACTCCAAAAATTATAAAAATACAACTATTTTAAAGATAATTTAATTTAGAATCCAATGGAAGTGAGATTGGTTCAAATTGAGTTCATATGGAGCCGAAATTGCTTTCAATTAGTACTTAGTGCTTTTTTCCAAGTATGGTTGCTTTTATTTTGTACATGATTTAATTGTGCAATTTTACTTAGAACAAATTTTCATTTACAACTTTGGTTTTGAAAGTTATTTAATTTGAGGTCAATTAAGGTACAAAAAAATAGTGTAGTATACAAATATACACAACACACATTTTTTTTGGATTTTCTAATTGAGGACCCTATCTCCCCCTACTTTATTCCTGGTCGATCAGGTCAAGTGTTGACCTTCTCTCGGGGTTCGGGTGAGCCTATATCTATTACATATATACAGTCTTCCTTTTTTATTGTCTTTTATTTATTTTTCCTTTATTTATTTATTTATTTTAGGTTAAAATAATGTACAAATATACGATATTTACACACAGATGCAAGTTAGTAAGAATATGGAGTTAGTGTTATAAACATGTGTTTTATAAGGGATTTTAAGATAAAACAAATGAATAAAGATGACGAATCGCATATTCATCACCTACTCAGGCTGGAGATCATCTCTTAATAATCATTTGACGGTGCTTGATGAGTCCTCAATCTAGCTCTTTAGATTCTCACCCAAGCACCAACCTCTATGATTCAATTACTGAATCAGCAAATGTATGATTATTAAGATGGCCATGGTACACAAACCTAATTGTACTAAGGGACCTATTATGAAAATTATTTATTCTTTATTTCAGATCAGGAAATGATTCTCGCAATAACATTTATTGCATAATGGCTCGCCGTGGGCTCGCATGTCCAACACAATGTATCTCCCGAATTCTTTTCGGATTTTTAAAATTTTATCATTTTTTATTTGGTGATTGAAATCTGTCATGAAGATCCCCAAATGAACCCAAAACATCAGATCGGGAAGCATCAATATAGCTCTTATTTAGGCTAGTGAGGTCGTCAATCCTTGAATTCATATGATCCATGATCTGGGTCAAGGTCTCAAGTGTGTACAACATAAGAGGTGACTCCCAAAGCTCAGTCTTGGGTGGGTGAGGCGGTGAAAAGTGTGATGTCGGCGGTGGGTCAAATTCCAAGTTCTGAAATAGTGGGTTAGGTGGATATTACAAAAAGAAGACTCAGGAGCTGGATCCTCCTGATAACAGGGAGGTTGGTTAAAATCAAAATCTGCTTCCTGAAACAAAGTATTAGCCGGATATGTACAAAAGTCAAGAGAAAGGCCCTCCTGGAAAACTGAAATTGGACCGGCTGGAGGGTATGAGGGTTCCACAAAGTCCAGATAAAAATCGCTCCAACGAGCATCTCAGAAAAAAGGAAAATGATCGAGAGAGCACGGTGGTTAAGTCAAGAGGTATGAGAAAAAGGCACAAATGTGTAGAGATGACCGGGGATGCACAAACAAAAACGAACAAACTCACACAAAACAAACCCCTCAATTCACCTACTCAAATCAGTGAAGACCATGAAAGTTCAGTCTTTTTATCTTATCTGTTTTAGAGTTAGGTTGGAATAAGAAATTGTACGAACACTTAGGGGCATGGGATTTTGGCACTAGTCCTTAGTGTGTACATGATCAATTTAAAACGAATAAAATGAGGGGATTACTCACCCCAAGACAAAGATTTTTCTTTTTGGTTGATTTTAGGGTCGAGTAATATTAACAACCCCAATTTTATTAATTATCACTTTTTTATTTTTAATAGAAAATGCACGAGCCTAACAAGATCAGTTCTTTTTTGCTTCTAAGTTGTCAAAATCAAAGGAAGAATGCCGGAAAAGCCATGCTAGCGATAAATCAATGATGCATGCTAAACCGTAAATGCTCACCTTGCCTCCAGCTCTCTACATGCAAGGATGCCAAGTAGAATCGAAAACCTATCTATATGCAAATGCAAGCCCATGAAATGGCCCTAGATGAGAATATAATATTAGCGTAAAGAACAATATGCTAATTATCTGGAAATGAGACCAAGTTCCGATCTTCAATGCCACTCAGTGCCCACCACAACAGGTCTTGCGTGCCTGTATGCGACTTCTCTTGGCTTGCTGTCTCAAATCTAAATAAATAGCAATTCAAAATTTAACTAAGTCCAAACAAGACTATAGGTACATGCAAATATAATTAAGCGTTTGGCCTTAATCTATCGTCAAGCATTCCTATGCTAGGACTGAATCACACAAAATAACAAAAAATAAAGCCGTGAAACAAAAAAGAAAAGCGATCAAAACATGAAAAACCCGACGAGGCCCTCAAGGGAACAATCCCTCAAGCACTAGATCTCGCGAAGTATGGCAGAGTATCCTGAGAGTCCAAATTATTACAATAATAATGTCTCTCCCTCACTTCAAATTATAAATGACCTAAATAAAATAAATGCACAAAATATTGTCTTTAAAATTTCCTCCAAGCTTCTTTTGCTACTTCCTCCGAGCGCTCAGAGAAGTGACACCACATTAGTGGGTGCGCATACTCTCCTATAAGAGCCTCCCTCGATCCGCGGTACCTCGCAGCAAAATCAACAAGGAGAAGTGATTAGACAATTCAACAACAAATATCAAATAAATCAGAAAATTAATAAAGCAAGAATAAAGACAAAGAAGACACAATCAAATATAACCAATCTATATGCAGTTGCTCCCCAGCAACGACGTCATTTGATAACTAGGGTTTTGCAAGTGTTTAGAGTAGTCTACACAAGGCGAGCGCTACAATGTCACTGAAGCGACAACTCATGAAATACCAGAAAATCAACAATTAACCCACAAAATAAATCAAGCAATGAAATAAAAGTGTGGCGTTAAAATTTATTATAACTCTACAATAAAAGTGTGTATAGGTGCAAGTATGTGTAGAGGTCGAACACATGGAGCAAAAAGGATAGATCGAGCAATAAGGTGCAAAAAATGATTGTGTGATTCCTCTTGTCTATTTTTTTATTGTTTTTGTGGGTATTTGATATTCATAGTTTTTTATCTTTTTACTTTTTATATTTTTATATTTTGTTTTTAGTTTTTATATTTTTATATTTTCTTTTTATATTTTTCATATTTTGTATTTCCTTTTCTTTTAATTATGTAATATAAGAATATAAAAGATTATATATCCAATTGAGGATAAGATATAAATATGACTATAAATAAATAAAAATTATAGAATTAAATATTTTTGGATTTTAAATAATTTTTACTATTTTTGTGTTTTTAAGAGATTTTTGCTGATTTTTATATATTTTTAAAGTAAAAAATACCCCAAATCAGGGATTTAATAAATAGCCGAAACTGAAATGAAGATGAAAAATATAATATAATCAAGTCATAAATTCTTCAAATCAATTTTAATATGTAAATAATAATAATATAGAGAAAGTTAAAAACCAGAAAACAATATTTTAAGAATTTTTAGGAATTTTATAGAATTTTATAAATGATTTTGGAGATTTGGGAGATTTTTAATTTTTCATTTGGGAGATTTTTTTATACTATAATAATTGATTAAATTAATAAGTAATTAAGTAAATAATTAAATAAATTAATAAATAATTAAATAATCTATAATTAGTCAAATAAGTAAATAAGAAATCATTAACTAAATAAATAAAATTTTATTTATTTCAATTTAATAATAGAATATTAATAAAGTATATAATTATAGGACATGAAATATATTAAATAAGATAAAGTTTAGGTACATTCTACATTGTATACCAATATGTCCCAAAACTCATTTTTTACATATTAACTCTGATTTTAACGAAATTAGTATCATTTGATTGATAATTCTATACAACAAATTTTAAAGGTGATTACGTCCAATTCAGAGTCCATATGACCGAGTTATGAGGTCCGAAAAATTTAGGTCACGACTTCGTGGCTTCGGTTTTTATTGGCATCTTCACTTAAGTGATATTTTTATATTTTTCTATTGACTTTTGGAAACACATTAGAACAGAAATTAAGTTAAACAGAGGTAAGGATATTTAATTATAAAATTGGGAAGTTTATACATATAATACAAATAGACACAGGAGCCCAATTGCTAAAACTCACCTGCTTTATTCTAATATTTTTTTGATATTTTTAATAAATAATATTAGTTATAAAATTAAGTTTTAATGTGAGTTTGGTCAATTTGGGGTTTTCTATAAATAGTTATGAACCTTGGAATTTGGCTTTTATGGATTTTTCAATTCATCATAATTAATTATATATGTAATAAATATTTTTTGATATTTTTATAAAGGGATTTTTACCTGACATACCCTATAAACTTTGCCAAACACCTCCATGACCTTTGAAACAACATAATTCCTCCCTCGACCCCATAAACTTGTCAACTCTTACCCCATGAACCCTCCGGGTAATATGTTTTAAGCCCGTGAGGGTTCTTGGGGTAATTTACAGGGTTGACGGGTAATTACATTGTGCAAAAGGTCGTAGAGACATTTTAAAATGTTTATAGGGTCTGGTGGGTAAAATCCCATTTATAAAATAATATATATTTTTATAAACAAGTTTAATGAAAAAAATTTCGATTCGAAATTTTATTGATGATAAATAAAACAGGTGAAATATTTACAATGTGAAAATGTGTTTATGTACAATTATGGTCTTGATTTTCTGATATTTTTATAATTTAGGATCCTTACCCCTACTTATTTATTTTGTCGATCACAACATTAGTTACTTGGTCTCGAGATTAGGATCGATTTGTATATATTTTATATACATCCTTCTTTTCTTTTAGTTTTCATTTTTATCTTTATTATTTTATTTTGGATAAAATAAGTGTTAAATATATAATATTAATAAATATGGTTAGAATGTTAATTAGTGAGATTTAGTGAGTATTTACTTGTATTTTACTAAGGATTTTTGCCAAAATTAAAGAATAAAGGGGATGAATCATAGATTCATCAATAACTCAGTACCCGTCAGATGTTGACAGAATTTTGTTTGATGGGCGATTCCTAGAATCATGGCCAACATTGAACTTCATACGTGCTTTTCACTGTGTCCCTCTAATTTTTCTTGATTCATTTTGAGATATTTGTCTACTACCACATCCTTTTGGTCTTCCATCCCTTCCACTATATTTTGTTTTAGCAGTATGCGGAACAAGTACATGGTTATTAGTATCACGTGGTCTGATATCAGATTGATCGTTTAATACATTTGATAATATTTTTTGCATTTATTCTTTGAACCTCTTCTAGCAATTTTCAGAGCTTGCATTTGATAAGAAAAAATGTGTCATCATAGTGTAAAGAGTATTCAACAACAATCTGAGATCAAATATTGTTTAGCTGTCATGCCATTTCATGTTATGGATTTTGGTTGTAAATTGGACAATTAGCAGACTTCTTTATGTTCTGGGTCCTGCTAGAAAGAACAAGAAATGGGAAGATAGCCATCACCTATGTACTTAATAAGTATAAGAATGTGGAGGTAAGGTATTCCTTGAAATTGCATTTTTTGCAATTGCAAATAAGATGATCAGACTAATGACATTGAGATATCGGTCTAAATCTTTCATTCTTATCAATGGAAGAAACATTGAAATAGGGGAATCCATCTTTAATTTTAGAAATGCAAGCATTCAACATCATTAACTCCTTCAATTATTTCCGAAACTTGTAAAAAATCCTTTTTGTATATACGTCAACCATTTGTTCTTCCAAACTCCATTTTGTCCTTAGCATAGGCCTTCTTGTATTCGTATCATGGTCCATATCATTTTCACGTTCTCATAATCATTGGAGGACTGTTAGGAATATGCAAACAAACTCTAAAAGAGTATCATGTTTAGTAATAGAATTTTGTAAAAAGGAATTCATACTTTCACTCCTTTGTGTGCTTCGCATGCCAACAAAGAATATATTATGCATTATACTCTATCTATTTATGTCTTATTTCATACTTCTCGGACAACCATTTATTCTCAGACAACCCAATTCAGTAATGGTGGATGACCAACCACAATCAAAATGTTCAATTGAATCACTCCGCCAAACTAGCCTATTGAATGTTTCAAGAGGCCTGACAATTTCCTTTATTTTGTCCAACTTAAGTTTCAATTTTGTCATAATGTGCCAGGTGCAGAACTTGTGCACAATGTTAGCAAATAATTGATGGATTGCAACACATATTGTAGGATCTTCATCCGTAATTATTGAAATAGGACGCTTCCCAACAGCTACAAGAAATTGCTCAAATAACCAAATAAAACTTTTTGTTGTTTCTCTGTTGATAAATGCATTATCCAAAAAATTGTGCAATTATGGTGGTTTACTTCGCAGAATGGACAAAATATCTGTTTGTATTCGTTGGTTTTTATGTCGTATCAAATGAAATTGTATAATTGAAAACCTTATAATCTTCTATGGAACACTATCAATCCAGAATAAAAGAGTGAGTCTATTATCATCACCAGTTCAATGCGAGTAGAAAGATTCAAGAGTCACCTTCTTGCAATTATAGAAAAGATCTAACATAGGTTTTGCATTTAGACCATCACAACATTTTCTCTCATCCCTATTAAGGTTGTATATATCACACACCCTATGCCACCAACTTTGTTATTTGTAATGAAACTGTTGTCTAGAAATGAGGATTGTTTTTATGCAGGGATATTTACATCTGACATTGACTTGATCAACATTTTGACAACTTTTGAAAATCTACTATTGGGGCGAAGTTATAATCGTTTGTTGGGAGATATATACGAGATTATGATTGAGCTTCTCATGAAAAGAAAACACAATCCAATCATGTTCATCAAACCTATATTTTACTGATATCGTGGCCTTACAACCAGTTCAAACAATACCAACGGCTCTCTCTGCTCTTTCAAATATACTTTCATTACTGTGATCACTATCAACTGAATAAACTTCTCTTGATGAAGAAGACACTCTTCATTTTCTTTCTTTCCAACAAACAAAACTCTTAAATACAAGGGTCGTGTTCTTGGTTAATCTATCAACTCTATGTCGTGTACTATTTTTGCATATGTTAAACTCCAATATAGTAGCATATGTTTCATACAAACTTTATGCATGTTCAATAGAACCAAAAACCATACATACAGTGGAAATATGATGTTGAGTATGGCCATGAGCATGAGGGGATCTTGGTTCAAATGCATAAATGTAAATAGAAATGAACCACGATAAAAGAGCGGGTAAAGGTTTACAAGAAGTTTAATGTGTTTTATATTGCACACTAATTTTACAAAATGTATAATGTGACAAAAAAATTAAAAAGTAGAAGGAAATTTAACGAGACTTCAACCTGAAATGAATGCATCAGTTTCAGCGTACTCCGAAGAACTATGGTTTATACCAGAATCCTAAGGTGAAAATTACAGATACATGAATTTGGATAACAAAAAAATAATTATTAAAAATTAACATTATGAGTGATTTCATTACCTAGATAATTGGTAAAATATCTTCTGAAATAAATTTAAAAGCATGTGCTTCAGTATATTGACATATAATGAAAGTCCATACATTAATGGAAAATAGGAATACTCAAAGTGTATTGAGTTGTGTCTTGAATTGTAAACTAGTTCAGTTAATTATAAAGAAAAACAAACAAATGACTTAATATTGTATGACTGAGATGTGTGAATATAAATAAAAATGGAAATTTATACATAACTATATTGTACGACTGCAATTGTTATTATAAATTTAAAAATAACTATTGTAATATATAAAATATCATTTAGTATGGATGAATGAAATATAAAGAAAATTGGAATACTTAAAATATAATGAGATGTGTGTTGAATTGTAAATTGACATGAAAATATTGTATTATAATATTTAAAATGACAGACTTAGTATACAAGCAAAATTAAGTCGTGTAATTTAAATTGAAATCGCTATTGTAATATAAAGAGAGCTAATTTATAATTGAATTCTAAATATTACAATAAAATTTACAATAATTATATTAAAATTTGATACTGAACTGTATTGAATGACTTTACATTGTATTGTAAATTTAAATATCGCTATTGTAATATAATGAAATATAATTTATTATGGACGCCAATGAGATAAATTGAAAAAATGTAATACTCAAAATGTATAGAGTAGTGTGGTGAATTGTAAATTGAATTGGAGCTATTGTCTTATAATGAAATTTATTTAAAATGGAAGTCTCAATATACAACTGAAATTGAGCAAATTAATGTAAGTTTAAATGTTACTATTATATTATAAAGAGAGATAATTTACAATTGAAGCATTAAAAATACAACTACGTAATTTCATTAAACTTGAAAATTGGTTCATTGATGTCCAAAGGATAATGGGAATAATGTAACGTAAGAATGAAACCTGTAATAGGTGAATTGATATTCAAAAGGTCTGACTGTATTGTGTTGATGTGAGAATCTTATTACATATTTTATAGATTAGATAAAATATAGTAAGATTGTAATATATTATAAAGAAAATAAAGTGAACTCGAACACTGCTTCAAAATATTCAGAGATGAACTCAAAAGCAGAATTATCGTCGAATGAAGATGTCGAATCATCCATAGCAACGATCACTTCAGAATAGAAAAAAAGAATGTGATCAACGAGAACCGATACAATGAAAGACGTGAAATGAAAATGGAAAGTATTAACGGTATCCGTAATAAATGGGAGATACAAGAAGATTAATTATCAAATGAACACATATACTAAAAATAAAATATCAATTAGTTGTACATAATGCGAGAAGAATAATAAAAGAATGAATATACTAAAAATAAAATACTGTGAAGTTGTATTTGGAGTGGTTTTAAGTGTGATAAGATCATCAAATGAGGAACGTGGATGCGATTTGAAAGGTCAGGATGCTGGGCTTTCCAGTATTGAAGGAAAGGTGCACCTTATTAAAAATATTTCCTATATATATATATATATAGAGAGAGAGAGAGAGAGAGAGAGAGAATGGGGAGCATGCACGAAGGTGCATGTAACTGTATATGCATGATGAACGCCAAATTGGCTCGAGTTAAGTATGAAGTTAAGGTGTCGTTGCGACCCAAATCGATCGAGCTAATCAACGAGAAAATCAAACCACTAAGAGATTAAATAATCAAATGTAAGCGGATTTGTTACTGTTATTTACCTCGTATAGTGACCATGGTCAAATACAAGGAGCACAATTAAAAGCTAAGTAGTGAGATTTCGGGATTGAAAAGCTTTTTAGTGACTTTTAGTTTTTCAAATTTTTAATTTTCCAATATAGAAGAAATTAACATAAGGGATAAAAATACTCATACACACTTTTTTTGTATTTTTCTAGTAGGTCAAAAACACTAAGAAAATTGCAATAAAAATAGTTTTGGATTTTATTTGTTTTATAGTATTTTTGATAATTTTATAGATTTTTTAAATGTTTTTGTGAGTTTCTGAAAATAAAATAGTGACAAAAACAACAAGCATTGCATAATCCAGAGTAATTTGCAAGTAAAAAATAATTAAAATGCCCAAAACTTGTGGGAGTGATTTTTTGTGACAAAATATAGATAAATATCTACAAACAGAGACTGAGATTACTATTTTTGGATCTTTTTACAATTATATATATTTTATATTTTTATACTGTCTTGTAATTTTTATGGTTTTTAGAAGGTATTTTTAAGCAAAATTAATGTTGGAGCTAAAATACACTAAAATACTACTGCAACAATTTTTATGGAATTTTTGAGTCATATTTTGAATTTTTATTAATTTTCCAAAACAAATAATGACTTTTAGGGTATTTTTTCAATTTTTAATAATTAGAAATATAAGAAAATCAACCAGTAAAAATTATAATAAATCAAACATGCAATAAGGGGTTATAAGTAATTTTACAGAATTTTTGGAGTTGATTTACTATTTATTGCATTAAATAAAAGGCAACTAGTTAAAAACCATTTTACAAGGACCTTATAGCAAATAAGTTAAGTTATGGGACCAAATATTAATACGCAATAAATCTTCAGGGGCCCACGGTACAAATAATTCAAGACAAGAACACGCAACACGTGAATCAGGAAAACATGGATATATATGTAAATACTCAAAATATAAATTTCATCCATAACAAGTAAAGAGTTCAGATCACATAATGCCAATAACCCAAATAATCACGTGGGGACACACGTGGACTTGACCAGATATGTAAACTAATGGGTCCAAGATGCAAAAGTTCTTTACATTTATTAGACTAAATAGAAATAGAAAGACATACAGGGTAAAAAGGAAATATACTCAGGAGACACGTGAATGGCACGTAAGGAGGATGACGGCTCCGGTGCATCTCTGGAAAAGATTTGACATCTGAGATGGAGGCATGTGTGTAAAGTTCTGATGAACCATTATCTGATGATTTGAAGACTGAAAAGAGGTCTCTACTGTGTGGTAAGATGTGCTCAGACCTCTAATCCAAGTGCTCGAATGAGGGGCTATCGGTTGGCTCCGATAAGAACTGAGGGGCGATGGGCGATCAGATGACTCTGGAATGCGCATGAAGAAAACAGCTCAGGCGAGCTTCGATCGAACGTAGATGGCGATCCTGGAAGCTGATCGACTCGTGAAGAATTCTAGCACCTTCGTGGAAGTGCTCCACTTCGAATGAACGACTCCGATAACAAGGATGACGGTCGGATGGTTAGGGTGGTGGTGCTCCTCTTGGAGCTTCTCTGCCTGAGCAGATGGGGCACCAACTGCATCTCCTCATGCAAACCAACACCTGTAAATGGTAGCAGGACTCGGGGGCTTGCTCCGGTCCAGTTATTGCTTGAAAAATAGAAAGAAATGAGTGGGGTATGGAGTTTAATCTCCGACATACATGGGAGAGGGAGTTCAGGCCTTAATCTTGCTTTGATGAGCGAGTCTAAGGGGGTCAGGATGCATAGGGAGATGGGGGATGAGTAGCTGAGTGGATCTGAATGGTGAGATGTGAGTGATGGGGCTCCGACCAGCTGGTCGGAGATGATGAAGTGCGACGATAGATATGGACTGAATCGAAAAGAAACAGGAAATGGAAGTGAGATAAGGGGTACCTGGAGTTGCTGATGTGCTTAAGAAATTCAGGCGAGGCGATCAGTGAGGTTATGGCCTCAACCAAGTTGCGGAAGGCTAGGAGGCAGACTCCAACCACGTGCTGAGCAGGTGTAACCCAGCGCTCACTGGAGCTCTAAAGAGGACCTCCGAGGAGCTGTCACTTTCCTAGAGGTGTCTAAGGGGCAATGGTGGCGCGAGGCACGAGCTGCCGAGCTCAGGAGGAGGAGGATATTATTTATAGGGGAAAGCTAGGGTCTAGAAAGATCAGAAGATTTAGTGAAACCCTGGGATGATCCAGTTGCACCTAGAGATCCACGAGGATCATGGATCACAAGAGCATAATCGGGTGCAAGAATCGATGTAAATGGAGATCTGACCCGATCAGGAAAATGCCAAGAAGAAGCTCTAACAAATGGTCTATCAGGCCGGGTCAGCTGGGGGAGATAGTTGACCACGGTCAACTTTCTGATGTGGTCCAATTAGAAAATTCTAGGCTAATAAATGAAAGAATAATGAATAAAAAATGGAAAATGGCTTAATAATAAAAAGTGAATAAAGTTTTTATTATTTTACAAACTATTTTTCTGTGTCTTTTAATTATTTTTAGGAATTAATATATATAGTCCATACAGTATAGTGTATCATGTATAGATGTAATATACCTATATATTATCTAAATGTATTTTTATTTTATTATTTTTACAAAAAATATGTTTTATTTATTTACAAAATACTATTGAGGATTATAAAATAATTTTTATATGATTTAAGGTATTAAATAAATAGGTGTTGTATACACTTGTGGCTTTTGTACAAGTGTTAGAAAATATAATATGGTATTTTACAAAGTGTAGAATAAATGTAAATATTTATATTTAGAAGTATAAGTATTATGTAAAAGGTACCCTATCTCTCCCTACTTATTTATTATCAATCAGGTCATGGTTTGACCTTCTCTTGGGGATTGGGTCAATATGTATTTATTCTAAATATATCTTTCTTTTTTTCTCTTTATTCTTTTATTTTTAGAAAATATGTATTAATTATGCAATATTAACAAGGTCATGCTTAAAGATTAGTTATTGTATTTACACTAAATTCTAGATATTTTTAATAAAAGATAAATCTAAAATAAAAGAATAAAGAATGAGAATCATAGATTCATCATCCCCCTATACCTTTCCTAGTCCCTTAGCAAACACTTATTTGAAAAAGAAGTGAAAACAAGAAGAAAAGAAAAAAAGGAAGATTTAAAGCTGATTATTAAATTTGTCTTCATTAAATTAGAGTATGGAGCTCGGTCAGACCTTTAGATTATTACTTTGGTGGAACCTTATTGGGAAACGAGTTTAAGACTCAACAACCTTCAAGTTCCATAGTTCTATGGTCACGTCTCCTTAATAACCAGGTCAAAACAATCCTGCCTATGCAAACTCTAATGACTATGAATCTTTCCTTGTATTTTGTAAGTGATATATAGCTCTTCACTTAGAAATGGTAAAGAAACATCCTTCCTCAACAAGGTAACTCTAATACCCCAATCTAGCCACTCTTTCCTCGAGGAGCAGGGTATTGCCTTCTAAGTTCAAGTACAACCAGCTCAAGAATAGGGGAAAGAAGAGAATGGACCATGACCAGTGTAACAACATATCCCTTGGAGATTGACCAGTGTAGCCAAGTCTCCAGCTGCAAGCTTCCATGAGATTTGCTTATTTGCTATATATACTCTGGCAGGCATTTTATTTTCAATCAGGTCTGTCTCCTTTTTTGGAGTTTTTCATAGTTTTGCACATTTTTTAATGTGCATATATTCAACATATTTACACGGTGCAACATGTACATAAGGAATTTTTCTTCTTGAGCCAGTAGATTATCCCTCTTTTGAAGCTTTATTGCAACCCACAGTCTCCTGTCTTTAGACCTTAATGCTACTAGACCAAGTTGAGGTGCACTTCCCTCCCTAGAGGAGGATGAGAGGTTCCGGCTAGCTGTACTACCTTCGTATGCTACTCCAAGCCAAAGGATTCTACCTCCTCACCACCTCATCCGTGTTGAGCTACGGGTAAGGTGCGTGTCCAAGTCAAGCCATTATCTCTGAGAGTCATGCGAGAGTTATTAAGTGTTCTACTTAGGCTTATTAAGATGACATGTGAACATAGCCTAGTGGACTTGAAGAATTAAATAACTATGGACCTGCAAAGTCTTACCCTTAAATCCTATAAGGTTTCTCTAAAGTTACGTGGATTAAGGTCTTAACCAAGCTTCATTCCTTAATTTGATTCCAGGATAGTTTAAATGCCAACCATGATTCTGAAGAATATACATACAGATATGTACAAAATTCTTTTTGTGGAACATTTTTCAAAAATATGCACATTTTTATGGAATTTTTTATTTTTCAAATTTTTAGGTATTTTGAAAGATAAGGAAAGATTTTTACAAAGATATATCTATATTTACAACACGGTTCAAGATAATTATATACAAAGAGTTTAGGGGTAGGTTCTAGTTTTTAATGTACACATATGTACAAGTAGTTTTCATACTCCATAAGTTATTTCCAATGTGACAAAGTATTTTGCAAAGAATTTTTCAAAGCTATTTACAAATTATTTTTGCAAACATTTTTTCACAAAAAATTTCAAAAATTTTTGATACAGAAAATAATTTACAAAAAAATTACAAACAAAATATTTTTACAAATATTTTTATAAAAATAAAATTGAGAAGGTTTTACAACTAATTTTGCCAAAATGTTAATAGTAGCCATGTTATTACCCCTTCACTCAAAGTATGAGTTATGGCTAAAGTATATATTCATTACATACGACACACCCATATACTTAGCTCGAGCGATGTCCTCAGAGTGATCAGAGAGCGATGAAGGAAGACATAACTTGTGCTAAGTATGGGGAAGTGAAAAGAACACTATATTATAACGACGAATGAAAGAATATAATGATTGGAAATCGGTTATCCCCCTATACTGAGGATCAATTGATCCTGAGTATAAAAAACTGTACACAAGGGACGGACCAAAGAATAGAATGTACAGATATTACCTCCCATATACTTAGGGTGAAATATCATTAAGTATAGGTATCAAAACTAGAGGTAATAAAGTCAAATGAATAATCACAAGTTTAGTACGCCCCATACTTAGGGTAAAGTGTACCCTAAGTATAACATAATCATAAGATGAGAATGGGGTGCTAAACAAAAAGAATGAATGATATAGACACAATAGTTCTATACAGCTGCGGAATAGAAGTGATAATCAGGTATGAGATGCAGGTAATGTGAGTCAAAGATCACATCTCATACAAAATAAACAGGGGCAACATCGACGATCAGCGGATCATGATCTAGATATGGCTTCAGGCGTTGTCCGTTGACTCGAAAGGTGGTATCAGAAGACAATTCAGAAATATCAATGCTACCATGGTCATGCACCTTTCTTACCAAGTATGACCCCTTCCTTTTTCTCTGTATTTTCCCTAGAAATAGTCTCAACCTAGTATCAAATAGCCATGCTCTCTGGTGCGGCTCAAACTGTATATGGATAATGTGAGAATCATGTCATATTCTCACTTTATCCTTATACTGTAGGCTACTTGAGAAGGTTGTGTCTCTCAATTCCTCCAGGGTAGCCAATTCTACTCTTCCCTGACCTACTACACTCTTGGGTTCCAATAATAGCTCAGTAACTGCCAAAAGTGACTTGTGTTTTATCTCAACTGTTAAGTGGCATGGCTTGCTATAAACGAGTCTGAATGGAGATGTACCCAAGGGGGCTTTGAAGGATGTCGATAATCCGACAAGACTGAGTCCAAAAGTTGTGACCAATCCTTTCGGTCTGGGCGGACAAACTACTATAGAATAGTCTTAATCTCCCTATTTGAAACCTCATCAAGACCATTAGTCTATGGATGATATGGTGTGGCAACTCTATGGTCAATGCTGAACTCGTTAGCAAGGGCCCTTACCTTGTCATTGATAAAATGAGTCCCCCATCTGAAATCAAGACTCTAGGTACTCCGAACCATGAAATGATATTCTTCCTCAAAAATTTGCAAACAGTCTTTGTATTTGCAGCTCGGGCGGGGATGGCCTCAACCAAGCGACTCACATAATCGACGATAAGCAAAATGTACTCGAATCACTGACTCTTAGGAAACAAGATAATAAAATCGATGCCCCATGCGTCAAAAACCTCACAGAAGTGAATGGGCTACATCAACATCATATCTCTATGACCACAAGTACCCATTTTCTGATGATCAATAAATCTTTTCACGAATTCATCTGAATCCGTGAAGAGAGTAGGCCACCAAAGATCGGATTGGAGCACCTTTTATGTTGTTTGTCTCCCAGAATGATGTCCTCCTTCCTCTATCTTGTGGCAATAGGCGAGGATGCTATGGTGCTCTTCTTGAGGAATACATCGTCTCCAGACGCTATTCCCCCTTCGTGATAAAGGGTGGGATCCTCCCAATGGTACGACTTGACCTTCACAAGGAAGGTCTCGAGTCGTTGTCTGGGCCAACCTTGTGGAACTTTCTTGGCGACAAGATAGTTCACAATGTTAGTGTACCATAGAAGTGAGGTGATAACAAAAATTGCCTCGTTTGGGATTGTCTTTGTAATAGGTGTGGTCACATCAGAATCCTCAAGGTTCCCTAATTGGGAGAGGTGATCCGACACCACATTCTTGACTCCAGGTTTATCTTAATCTCTATATCAAACTCCTGGTGTAGAAGGATCCATCTGGTCACTCTGGGTTTGGCATCCTTCTTTGCCATGAGGTATCCGATGGCGGTGTGATCGGTATAGATAGTCACTCTAGATTTCAGAATATAAGATCAAAACTTATCTAGAGAAAAAACTAAGGCTAGCATCTCCTTCTCAGTCACTGTGTAGTTCTGCTAAGAAGTATCTAAAGTCTGGCTAGCGTAGTGAATGGCAAACAACAATCCATCCCTCCTCTGTCCAAGCACAACCCTTACGACAAAATCAGAAGCGTCCGTCATGATCTCGAACGGGAGAGACCAATCGGGTGGCTGAAGAATAGGAGCCTGCACAACTAATCCCTTGAGAGTCTCAAATGACATAAGACACTTATCATCTACAAGGAACTCGATGTCTTTTGTCTGAAGATCAGTAAGCGGTCGAGCAATTTGGTTGAAGTCTTGTATGAACCATCGGTAGAAACTGATGTGCCCCAGAAAAGACCGCAACTGTCTAAAATTGGACGTCCATTGAGCTTCTTGATAATATACACCTTGGCCGGATCAACCTCCATGCCCCTGTTGGAGATGATGTGACCAAGGATCGTACCTTGAGTCATCATGAAATGACTCTTCTCCTAAGATAACACAAGGTTGACCTCCATACAATGTTGAATCACTCGGTCTAGGAAAGTAAGACAGGCGTCGAACCCATCGCCATAAACTGAGAAGTCATCCATGAAGACTCTAAACAATCTCCTACCATGTTTGAAAAAAGGAAATCATGCACCTTTGGAATGTAGTCAGGGTATTACATAAACCAAATGGCATTCTTCTAAAAGCATGCGTTCCAAACAGACAAGTA
The DNA here is from genome assembly GCA_037367405.1 of Ottelia alismoides. Taxonomy (NCBI): domain Eukaryota; kingdom Viridiplantae; phylum Streptophyta; class Magnoliopsida; order Alismatales; family Hydrocharitaceae; genus Ottelia; species Ottelia alismoides. Next base: position 752,385 of record JAZKJV010001698.1, on the reverse strand, counting down.
AAAGTCATTTTCTCCTAGTCTACATGCACTATGGCCACCTGGTTGTATTCCGAGTACTTGTCTAGGAAACAGTAGTGACTCTTCCCTGCTAACCTCTCGATAATCTGATCAAAAAATGGTAGCGGGAAGTGATCCTTCTTGGTGGACTGGTTCAATCGTCTATAGTCCACACAGACTTGCCAAGAAGTGGGTACTCGGGTAGCTATCTCCTCTCCAGACTCGCTCACAACTGTAGTGATACTCATCTTCTTGGGTATTACATGTAATGGACTAACCCATTTGGAGTCGGAGATGGGTTATATAAAATCGGTGCTCCACCACTTAGATATTTTCTTCATTACTACATCTCAAAGATTCGGGTTCAACCTATGCTGAAACTCACGCGATGGCTTGGCATCATCTTCTAGATATATGTGGTGGGAGCACATGGCCGAAATTATCCCATGGAGATCGGCTACACTCCATCTGATTTCCTTGTGATTTTTTTCGATAACTTTCAATAAGTGAGATTCTTGGTCTTCAGTCAAATCCGTTGAGATTATGACTGGGAACATATCTGGCTCACCCGCAAGGAACCTGTACTTCATACTTTGTGGCAAGATCTTCAATTTAAGAAAGGTGGGAGCTGGCAAATATGACCTCTGAAAAGTTTGTGTGAAAGATACCAAATCTGCATGGGAGAACTCTTGTTGAATCTGTAAATTTGACGAAGATGGCCCTGCTGGTGAATCTGTCAACTATACTGGCTCGATCTCCATCCTAGTTGTGGGCTCTATGGTAATCAGACATGTTAAATAATCATCAACGTCCTGCCAGCCAAAATCAGTATATGAGTCCGAGGATCTGAATCTGAATCACAAGAAATATAATCTACTTCGCTATCATGATGATGAATCCATGATTCATCGCCTTTATTCTTTCATTTTTGCTAAAATCCTTAGTAAAATACATGTAAATATCCATTAGTTCTTATTAATTATCATTTTAACCACAAATATTAATATTATATATTTAACACGTATTTTAAACAAAATAAAAGAATAAAGAGAAAAAGGAAAAAATAAAAGAAAAGAAGTCTGTAAATATGAAACATATACAGACTGATCCTAACCCCGAGATCAGGTCAATATTGATGGGGTCGACAAAAGAAATAAGTAGGGGAGATAAGGATCATACCTTATAAAAATATCAAGAAAATTAAGACCAAAAAATATAATTTACTCATTTTCACCATGTAAATACTTCATCTATTTTATTTATCATCAAAACTACTTCAAATCAAAATACTCCTTTTATAAAAAGTTGTTCATAAAAATATATATTATTATATAAAAATTTCAGAAAAATATTTCGACGTAAAAATAAATTAACCGTAGTGAACCGTAAAAGCCGCAAAAGCCAACTTCCAAGGTTCATAACTATTTATAGAAAACTCCAAACAGACCAAACTCACTTTTAAAATCTGTTTTGTACATAGTATTATATATTAAAAATATCAGAAAAATATTCAGATGAAAGCAGCGAGTTTCGACTTTTTGGACCCCGTTGTATATATGTACTATATGTAGAAAGTTCCCGAGTTTTTAAATAAATAACCGTAAACCCGATTAACTTAATTCTTTTTCCTAAAATCGTCTAAAATTGTATATAAAAATATAAAAATATTAATAAAGTTAAAATACCAATAAAATTTGAAGCCTCAAAGCCGCTACTTTTTTCTTCCGGACCTCATAACTCAGTTGTATGAACACCGAATTAAGCAAACTCGGTCACAAAAATTATATTTTTCAGTTATCTACAAAATTATACTAGTTTCGCTAAAATCGGAGTTAATGCGAAAAATGCAGTTTTCGGGTCCGTATTGGTATATTGTACAATAAACCGTAACTTATATTAATAATATTATTTAATACATTAATACATTTATTATTTTTAAAAATAAATAATATTTCATTTATTTATTTATTTTAAATTATTTATTTAATTAATTTATTTGTCATTCTTTTATTAATTTAATTAGTTACTTAATTATATACTTATTTATTTATTTAATTAATACTTAATTACTTAATTATATATTTAATTATTTACTTAAATAATTTATTATTCATATTTAATTGTTAAATATATATTTAAATAAAAAATAATTTATTAATAATTAATTTAATATAATTATTGAATATTTAATTTAATCTACTTTTATTTATTTATTTTTCTTAATTTTTCTTTCACGTTCCTTTCTTGTCTCTCTTCCTTTCTTCCTTGAGCTTTTTCCCCGAATGGGCATGGCCCCTCTCGAATTGCCCGGTCAGGGCAAGTCAGCGCCAAAATTCCCTGTCAGGACATTGATCGGCGAACGGTTCGCCGATCGGCAAACCGTTTGCCGATCAACGCCTACTCCCCGTTCAACGCCTGCCATCCGCGCCCTCCCGAGGCGCATGCGACTGCCATCGCGCCCTCCCGAGGCGCACGCGCGTCGGGATTCCCGGGCGTGCCCGGGATTCCTGGGGGTGGGACCTTGTCGACGAACGGTTCGCCGATCGGGTTCCCTATAAATAGCGGGCTTCGCCCCTCATTCCCCCCACGCCATTCCTCATTCTCTCTTCTTCCTTCAAGCTTCAAGGCTCCTCCTCTCAAGCCTCAAGCCTCCTCCTCCCTTCCTCCCTCCCACATTCCATCTAAGGTATGTTTTTTTATTTTATATACATTTAGTTGTGTAATTTCAATAAAATTAGTTTAATTGTTTTTGAGGAAAAAATGTATGGCCACATGTTAGATGTGATTATAGTTTCATTTCCCCACATGTTAGATTTAATTAAAATGTGTCCTTTTATTTGGTAGAATAATAGAACCGCTATGATCTCCAACTTAGACGATCAATCATAGAACCGTAGTTAGCAATTAGCAATTAGCAATTTATCAATCATAGAATAATAGTTCTTCCGGCATATTTATTAATATATATTATTAATCAACATTTAGCAATTTATTAGGGAGTAGTTATTTATAAATTTTAAATTAGTAATTTAGTACTTAGAAATTAGTTTTTAATTACTAATTAATTAATTTTTAAATATTAAGTAATAGTAGTTAATTATTACTTATTAGTAGTTAGTAAGTAATTATCACATATTATTAAATATTAATTAATAATGGTTAATTATTATTAATTTCTAGTTAGTTATTACCTATCTGTAATTAGTAAGTAAATATCAATTATTATTTAATTATTAAGTATTAGCTAGGCAATCTTTAATTTGTAAGTATGAATTATTAATTAATTATTATTTATTATTAATTAGGAAATTAATATCAAAATTAATTATTAATTATATGGTAATTATGAAATACTAATTAATCATTATTAAGTAATTATCAGTCACTAGTTAATTTGTAATTGTTAATTATCACTTACTAATTTTAAAGTAGTAATTATTAATTATGACGTATCAATTATTAATTTGTAAGTATAAATTATTAAGTAATTACTATTTATTATTAATTACGATATTATTATCAAAATTTAATTAATGCTTAGTAATAATGAAATAGTAATTAATCATTATTAAGTAATTAGCTGTCACTAGTTAATTAGTAATTGTTAATTATCAATTACTAATTTTAAAGTATTAATTAATAATTTTTAAATATTAATTATGAATTTGTAAGTAACAATTTTTAATTAATTACTATTTATTATTAATTAGGAATTTACTATCAAAATTTAATTATCAATTATACAGTAATTATGAAATACTAATTATTCATTATTAAGTAGTTATCAGTCTCTAGTTATTTAGTAGTTGATAATTACCAATTAGTAAATTTTTAGCATTAATTATTAATTTTAAAGTATCAGTTATTATATTGTAAGTATCAATTGTTAAGTAATTACTTTTTATTATTAATTAGGAAATTATTATCAAAAATTAATTAATACTTATACAGTAATAATGAAGTACTAATTAGTCATTATTAAGTAATTATCTGTCAGTAGTTAATTAGTAATGGTTAATTATCAACTACTAATTTTAAAGTAGTAATTATTAATTTTTAAGTATCAATTATTAATGTGTAAGTATCAATTATTAAATAATTACTATTTATTATTAAATAAGAAATTATTATCAAAATTTAATTAATACTTATACAGTAATAATGAAATAGTAATTAATCATTATTATGTAAGTATCTGTCACTAGTTAATTAGTAATTATTAATTATCTATTACTAATTTTAAAGTCTTAATTAATAATTTGTAACTATTAATTATGAAATACTAAGTAATCATTATTAAGTAGTTTTCAGTCACTAGTTAATTAGTAATTGTTACTTATCAATTACTAATTTTTAAGCATTAATTATTAATTTTAAAGTGTCAATTATTAAGTTGTAAGTATCAATTATTAAGTAATTACTATTTACTATTAATTAGAAATTTATTATCAAAATTTAATTAATACTTATACAGTAATAATGAAATACTAATTAGTCATTATTAAGTAATTATCTGTCACTAGTTAATTAGTAATTGTTAATTATAAATTACTAACATTAAATTATTAATTAGTAAGTGATTAGTAATTTTTAATTATCAATTAATAACATTTAATTATTACATATTACTTATTACTTAAAAATTATGTACTTATTACTTACTCAATATTAATTGCTACTTAGTTATTAGTTATCGGTAGTTAGTAAGTAATTAGGTAGTTAATTGTTAGTTATAGTATTTATTTATTAGTATATTAGTACTTAAAACAAGTAAGTAATAAATTTTTATCTGCTTATTATTGAATAGGTTACATTGTCTTTATTTTTTTTATAGATAATGGCCAACATGGCTCCATTATTTGTGTGTTGGAATGGTGCAATTGCCACTGAGAACGGGAATGTAACCTACGAGGGGGGGGGGGACTGGGAAGATGATAGGTTTTCCGGAGTCTGGCAGTTTTGAGGAACTAGTACGGATGATTCGTACTGTTACTGGATATAGGGAAAGGGAGTACAACGTCCGTATCACATGTAGATGGCCTATGAACGTGAACACCTTCTGTCCAGTAGTGCTCACTGATACTTCGACAACCGAGTTAATGTTGAACATTGCTCGGTCTATTGGAATGATGCAACTGATGGTGGAATCAGATCCCACTGGAAGTCATGAGTTCCACGTTACCAACATTGGCGAGTCTTCTCGAAGGGGACGAGAGGCTGCTACGTGCAGTATCCCAGACCTAAATATGAATTATGAGGAGGAAGAGGAGGATTCTGCTATCATTCCCGAGGTGAATGTCGAGAAAGCAGATGAAGACACTGTCGACGAGGAGGAGGACGACAACAACGACGTCAGTGTCCACTTGGATGACATACATGGTCAGGAATCACTCATCGGTTCGATCAACAACAAACTGATCTTCGATCTTACGGTTGATTACGGCATGACCTTGGAACCTATGCCGGAGCTCCCTGATATTTTTACAGATGACGACTGGATTGTAAACAGTTTTGCAGAGGAAGCACAATTCATCAGTGAGCCGCAGGACACCATATTCCCGGATAGGAGTGGACTGGAGTATTGGAATAACAGATATTTTAATTCAAAAGATGATTTAATTGATGCAGTAAGCACCTGGAGTATGGCAAAATACGTACAGTACAAAGTACTTGCATCAAAAAAAGACATCTACACCATAGGATGTGCATTGCCTAACTGCAAATGGAGGTTGCATGCTAGCTGCAGCAAGAGGAACGAAGTTTGGAAGGTTCGAAGGTATCGTGAGGAGCATACATGTCGTAATCCGGTGCTACTAACTGACAATCGACAGTGCAATACTAGATTCATTAGTCGGTTTATTCTAAAGACTCTTAGATCCAACCTTACACTTACCCCCAGTGTGATTAGAAGTCTTGTTTCAGATACGTACCACGTCACAATTTCTTACAAAAAAGCATGGTTAGCAAGGAAGCATGCATTGAGGACAATTTTTGGTGATATGGAGTTGTCTTACGCGGATATCCGGAGGTTTATGTGGACGATGAAACAAACCAATCCGGCTACCTGGTATGAATTCCAAACAGAACCTTACATTGATCTCCAGTCTCGTCAAGTAGTTCAGGGAAAATTGCATTCTTTCGATTGTTTTGGGCATTCGGTCTGTCGCTGACAGGCTTCACATTCTGTCGACCAGTTATGAGCATAGATGCTACACACCTGCATGGAAAATTTAAAGGTCACTTGCTCGTAACCACTTCAGTTGATGGGAATGGCCACATATTCCCTGTTTCCTTTGCAGTAGTCGAAAAGGAAACGTTGGATGCCTGAGTTTTTCCTAGATAAATTATCCTTTCCAATTCAGCGAGAGGGTATCTGTTTTTTGAGCGATCGTTTCAGTGGTTTGAAGAATCTGCTGCCCAAATATTTTCCTGCTGATCGTGGCCATTGTCACCGATTCTGCCTGAGGCACATGCAAGCGAACATGCAAAGGGCGGGTCATGATCGCTGGGCGCAAGGAAAATTTTACAGTGCAGGGGCGGTAACCAATAAGCACGCCCATGATCGGATTATGAGACGGATCCAAGTTAATGCTCCTGAAGCGTACGACTGGATTATCCGCCAGGAAGACGGGGATCGAAATTTCTGGGCATTGTCATACGACCAAGGACGTCGCTACGGGAACACGACGACCAATCTGTCAGAATGTTTCAACAGTGTGTTGAAGGGAATGCGCGACCTTCCGATACTGACAATGATTCTTGCGATCTTTTATCATTTAAATACCTACTTCGTTGCTCACCGCAGGCAGGGTGTAGGTACTACCTCGGAGCTAATGCCGAGGTACAACAAGATTATTGACGATAACGTTCAGTTAGCTCGCGCACATGATGTTGAGCAATACTCTCAGACAGTATTTGAAGTTAAATGTCGTGAAGGCAACTATAGAGTTATACTGAACGGGACTGAATCTGAATGCACATGTGGATTTATGCAGTGCTTTCATCTCACATGCTCGCATGTCATCGCGGTTTGTGGACACGTTAACGTTGGTATCGAGCATGTGAAGAACCGTTCGTGTTACTACACTCCAACCGCATTTCGCCAAACATACACAACCGAATTCTCACCGATACCTGATCGTCGGTACTGACCAACAAATGTACCTCGAGCAATCTTGATTCGAATGTGCAACTAGGCCCTGGCCGACCACAATCTCGAAGAATCCAGAACAATATGGATGAAATGGGCGTGTGATCGTAAGGTGCGGTATATGTAAACAGAGTGGTCACACACATGCGACATGTCCCGGACGGTGAATGTAACGATGCTGTGTAACATGCACTAAATGAATTGTGAATGTCTATGTTATCTTCCACAGTCAGTGATATATGTTTTTAGTCGGAATATTTATGAAACTGTTTATCTTTACTGCTAAATGTTTTATGAGATAGGAAATGGATTCCACTCCCGGACCGCTTGATGCTTCAGTTCTGGTTCAGCAGAACCACCACATATCCGCATCACCGCTCAACGAGGATGCAACAGTATCATTGTACACAATTAACATTTCGATACCAAAACTTGTGGTAACATTGCACTGTGTGGTTATACAGAATTTCAGATTCGTGGAGCATGGACGCGTCCTCAACAAGGTATTGGTTAAACCCCGGAGTGCGGAGTTCGATCAGTTGCTGGGAACAGCTGGCTTGCTCTGCGTAAGCAACATGAGGAGGGCGAACCTCGACCAGTCACTCCTAATGGAACTTTTGGAATGATGGAGACCGAAGACACATACTTTCCATCTCCGACGTGGTGAAGCGACAATCACATTGAAAGATGTCTCAATCCTTACAGGTCTTCGTGTCGATGGGGCTCCCGTGACAGGGTTTGAACACCCTGCACGATATAACTGGAGTGCTTACTGCGCAGAATGGCTTGGCGCCAACCCCATCCATGGAGTCGGAGATAATCTGTCGAGCGGACGCTTGAAGCTTACTTGGATTCATGACACCATTCTCTCGGATGCAAACTTCAGGAGCAAGATTCGAATACGTTGCAGAGAATCGTGCGGGCATTTATTTTATACCAGATTGGGGAGTCTTTCTTCTCGGACTCTACAGGTGATAAGGTACCGTTATAGTATCTCCGTCTGCTCAAAAATTTCTAGGAATGTGGTCAGGTGGCTTGGGGGGCAGCAGTTCTTGCCCAATTATACCAGCAACTTGACGAATGCTCGTTGGGGAGATCCACGAGATGTTACGGGTTTCTGACTTTGCTTCAGACTTGGTCTTGGGAGCACATACACATCGGGGTGCCCCGACCGTATCGAATGGATCTCGAAGCCCTGAATCGAGGGCCATATGCTTCAAGGTATGACACGCACAGTCACCATTCACATATTTTATATCTTAATAAGGTATTAACATCCGAATGAACAGATGGACGGCAGGGCATAGGTCGTTTACTCAAGACTATCCTAGATATTCCGTTTCCTTATTGAAAAATAGCTAACTTTACACTATTTATCAGATGTGTTGGTCTCCATATGAAATGGAGATCGTAAATCACCTTCCCGCAATCTGTCGAGAAGGTCAGGAAGTGTGGAGATCCCGGACAGTCCTAATTTGTTTCAACATAGCGGTCATGCACGTGCCTGATCGTGTAATGAGGCAATTTGATCTGCGACCTCACATCCTAGATCAAATGCCCCTGATAGTTTTCTCAAATCGTCGCTCTCGTCAACGAGAGAATGATCCTATTGATTGGCCCGATCGACTCCGAGAACAGATCATCCGATGGAATCAACGGCGTGAAACCGTTGTGATGGAAAGACAATCGGCTGAATCGAATGAGCAGCGTCTGGAAGCATACATGACTTGGTATTGGAACATTACATGGCGATGGATACATACTGCAATACCGCCACCATGCTTTACATACCAGCCTTCCGCTCCGAGGTTCAGACTAGGGGTAAGTGCGTATATTGTCCATCTTTATTTCTCGTAAAACATCAACTAAAAACGGGTCAAACATTCAGGTGCAGAGTGTGTATGAAGCTCGTGAAATCCTAGAAGATTACGAACAAAGCTCGGAGTTGCAGGATGTAATTGGATTACTTGACTCCGCCCTACAGAGTTTTGGATTGGTGGATCAAATGAGTCAGTACACCCCGAGGTACTCATACTCGACTGAGCCTTCACATATACCATTCCATGTCCCTGAACCACCCCGGCCGTCTGAGGCTGCTGCTCAAAGTTATGATTTTCGTGTACATGAACCATATGTTGTCGGTAGAAACGATGACGAAGCAGGACCATCACATGTCCAATTTACGCAACCTTCACAAGCTGGTGATTTCTGGGGTCTAAACCCGAGCATTCCACACCAGACGCAGACATTCACGCAATTCCTAACCAGCGATTTCATTCTATATCAAATGTCTGGATTTGCCTATTATGCAGATTCCAGCCGTTTACCTCCCTTTCAGGATCTACCGCAGCATCGTACACCGCAACCAGATCATCCATCAACAGAGCATCGTCAACGACCATCGCAGATAGATAGATCTTCATCAGTTCGGGACCAAACATCTCACCCACCGGGACAAACGAATGATGAGAGTGGAGGTGGTACTGGTGTTGCTAGTAGGGGTCGTAGGGCTAATCTATCATCGATATTATGTAGGGCATGTAGAATTCTGAATCCCCAGTAATTTGTACGAGCAATATCTTTTTAATTAGTAGATTAATGATGTATTGATCGTTTATGTTAATTTCACTATAATATCATGCTTCCTTCGTTATTACAAATTAATGGCATAAATAGATTAATATGCAGATCCGTTAGCACAATCTAAAGTTGACGTACTGTAAATCCGTAAGTACAATCTCATATTGTTATATTTTATTTTAATATTGGGATAAATTCTTTATGCCTTACGATATTTCTATCTTATTAATTTTTTGATATTGTTTTATTGTAGGAGATGACGAAAACAAGATTCACAGCGCGTAAGTCGGTACGTCCTCCGATCAACAGAGTCCTAGCAGTACGTACACCACTCAGGGCGACTCCACCTGCATCACATCAGACTCCGCCTACTTCAGGTGGCCAGCCACAAGGAGGACCTTTTGTCCTCCCACGACAGCGTAGTCCACACAACTCAGAGATGGCTCGTGCTCCTGACACTCTTTCAGATGCTCCTACAGAGTATCCACTGCAGACTACTTCAGAGTATCCATTACAGGATACTTCCCTACCTCAGCCACTTTATCCTATCAACTCTCCGCTTCCTGACTACTCTCCACAATCCATGACTCCACCGATGGATGTGAGTTCTCAGAGCGAGACCTCCCAGTTGCAACGGCGAAAATGTTTCATCCAGGTAAAGGTAACTGGAATAAATCCATCCATTACTTTTCATTTGCCAAGGGATTAAAATTTTCTCATTGGTTTCAAATAATGCATTCAAATGGCAGCTGGATTCAAATCCATGGTAAGAAATATGAGCCAAGGACAAAAACTTACCCAAAGATTGAGGCAAATACGGGGGTCAGGAATGTGAGAGAGCTGAGCTTTGTCAAACTACATGCATAGATACCAGGGAAGCATGATAAGCATAGACTACTTAGGTACATAATATCAAATTACAATTTCCGAGATATATGTGGAATTGATAGGATTAATACAAACATGTTACCTCTGGTAGCATTGTAGAAATACACACCATAGCTGATGGCACTTCCAAACACCGACGTATAGAGAAAAGCTAAGAGATCACTAGTCATAAGCTCTGCAAGGCCTCAGAGCGATGCCTTGCAGACCTCCCGCTTCTTGACTACTCTCCACAATCCATGCCTCCACCGATGGATGTGAGTTCTCAGAGCGAGACCTCCCCGCTCACTGACGTTATCAATTATAAAATAATTATAAATATTTATATACAATGGAACAATCAATAATACTTATACATTATCAATTATAAAATAATAATGTATAAAAAATAATATTTTATCAATTATAAAATAATAATGTATATACCTTATAATTTATACATTATCAATTATACATTATCAATTATAAGATTTATACATTATCAATTATAAGGTGCGCGGATGGGGAAGGGTTCTGGATCGGCGAACCGTTCGTCGATCGGCGAACAATTCGCCGATCTATGCCCTGACTCGGAAATTCGGAACTGACAAGCCTTGACCGGGCATTTCGACTAGGGCCATGCCCATTCTGGGAAAATCTCTTCTTCCTTTCCCTTTTTCCCCGTACCTTCTTCCCTACGCACCTTTTCTTCTTCCCCACCTTCGTCTTCTCTGTTCTTCCTCCGCACGCCGCCTCCCAACCATTTACAGTACAAGTAGGTCTTCTATTCTCTATTCTTCTTCTCTCTTCTCCTATCCCATTCCTCCTTCTTCTTAGCCTTCTCAATCCCTTTCAGCCTCTCTGTTTGCCTTTGCAATTAGATTCACGATCTACGATTTCACCACCCCGACCACATCCTCATCAACTCCACATTCATATCCTTCTCGTTTCCGGATTTCATGTTCGTGCCCTCTATTCTATCTTCAATTTGACATTAAATCTAACTCAATCCTTTGCTCTACACCGTTCATTCTCACCTTCACATCCTGTTCTCTGTCTTCTTCCGCAACCAGTAGCTTCATCATACACCTTCCATTTGACTTTGGATTGAGGTTTCGTCCTCGAGGCATAGGAATAAACTGCAGGGCAGCTTCCCTAGTTGATTCAGGAGCGTGCGTATGGAGTCATCAGATCTGAAGATTGAAGATATGTAAGACACGTGCGAGCAGCAACATTAAACGTCCACCGTTTCCAAACAACAAATTACTACTGCATGGAGTTCTTCAACCACTGATTGAGATAAGTGCTCCACTGAAGATCATCCATTGCCATTGACATCCGAGAGCAGTTCCTGTGCAACATCTGTGTAAGACTTTCATATCACCTACAGAACAACCACACGAGGCAGACTTGTATCTTAATTAACAACACAAGCATCCGAGCAAGATTAAGATTCCACCTCAAGGTATCACAGCACTGTCAGTCAAGCATTATGCGAGAAGGAATGAGGAGTGCATAGCCTCGGACTGCTGCCGCCAACAAACTTCTCCGCCGTTTGATAAGTCAATCGCCGCCTACGGACTTGAAAGAGGGACGAACAGCTCTCAAGCTTCCAGATTCTATAGGAACCGTGTGATCAGATCTGATCATAGGGCCCAAAACCAGCCACGCGTCAGATCCAAAATAACTACCGCTTTAGTACCTCACGTACGAAGCACGTGAGGTCCCTGATATTTTGGGCATTTTATAACTTTGGCCCCCGGAGTTTCTTTATTTGTACACAGGTCTCCAGGCTAGAGTACTCACATGCAGGTGCATGTACTTGCTGAACAATTACACAGAAGCATCTACAAGTCCTGAGTTTTTACACACACGCCCTCAACTTTCCGGATAACTGCACTTATACCCCTATACTATATACTAACCCCTTTACATACCTTATATTACATATTAAATAAAATTTATACCAGAATACATAAAAATACCCTATCCTATACTATATACAGTATTAAATGAATTTTTAAAAAATTTAAAAATTCTATTATTAAATAAATTTTTAATACAAATCCGAAACATATAATAAAAATTAAAAACACATTAAAAAATTCGAAAAAAGTTTTTAAAAATCCTATAAAAAGTATCCATAGTATATTTTCTAATATTTTGCAAAATAAACCAAAAACAAAAGAAAAATTAAACATTAAAACAATAAAAAATACAAAAGGTATTAAAACTTATAAAAAACATAACTAAATAAAGAAAAATCCACTAAAAACACACAATATACTGTTTTAAAGATAATTTCATCTACTTTCTATTAAAAATAAAATAAAAATAGTTCGCATTATTTTCAATCTCAAAAATCAGAAAAACATCACAGTTCTTAATAAAAGAATAGTCTTTTTCTTTCAAAATAAATCAAACCCCATAAAAATATTAAAAACCCCTCTAAAATCCATAAAAACGGGAAATAAAAATAAAACAATAAAAATAATAAAATAAAATCAAATAAAAATTTAAGCATTTTCTAAAATTAAAACAAATCATAAAACATTTAAAAATTACAAAAACAATATAAAAATTCATTAAAATCCAAATAGAAATCCAGAAAAAATCTTAAAAATAGAATAAAAATTAGGAAACCTTCTACCTTAGTTTCTATAATTTAACCCTAGTTTATTAACAGTTTGCCTCCCTGAGTTCGACACTCCCGTACTTGACACTATGCATCTTGTTTAGGAGTATAAATAAAATAAAGAAGATTAACTAATCCTCAATCTAATCTACTAAAACTAACCTGGTCGATAAAGCGACAACCGCGAGACATTTTTTCTGTTTCCTTTTTGCAGGATTCTGAAGATTTAAGACTAGGGATTTTTTAGTTTTTTAGATGGCGCCTTTGCCGGGGAGGCAATGCTAGGGTAGTTGTAGACTTAGGTTTAGGGTTCCTCTTTTTTGCCATTTATTTTTGCTAACCTCATGGCCTTTTGTTTTTGAGTTGTGCAACACAGGTGAGCTGCATATCTGAGAACCGCAAAAGCCGTAGAAATTTCTTTTTGTAATTTCTTGTTAAAATATAAAAAAATTCAAGGGCATTTGCATGTTCCTTTGTTTTCGTAGAAAGGGGCCTCGTAAAGTCATCCCGACTTGTACTTCTTCTCGGGGTCTATTTCACCAGGGTTATACTCCTGGGGGAGCAGGGCACCCGCCGCAGCTTATTCGCTTGCGTTTTTCTCGACGATTTTTCACGGTTTTCCGAGATAGGTGCTTGTTATGATCTTTGCGGTTTTTCCCCTTCTCTGTGTACCGTAGCCTAGATGCTTGCTTAGGTTACGATACACCTAGATGATTGTATCTAGGGCCAACCCCAAAAACAAAAACATGTTAAACGATCTTTTTTATGAAAATATCCAAAAAAAGTGAAAATCGAAAATTAAAACATGGACTGATAATTTTATCAGACTTAAAACAAAACGTAAGGACTCCACTTGTCTTGGGGTGAGAAACCCCCGAACTTGCATCACAGGTACACTCTCCAGACTTTGCGAGTGAGAGACGACACATAAGGTAGAGCCAGAGTCTGGGCTTCTATCGAAGTACTACTTAGTTCACACTTCTACTCACCTTATCTTCAGTGGGTGCTCTCGAGTAGCCGGAAACGGTCCGAGTTCACTTACCATAGTGGGAGGTTTAGAGGACACTGGGTAAGTGATGAATCTCCATTTCATCACCTTTATTCTATCATTTTGACCTTAAAAACCCCAGCAAATGCATGTTAATAACATAAATTTGTTATGATTCATTGTATTTATTGTGCATAAAATAAGGGTTTTAATGCCAAAATTATAGAATAAAGAGAAGAAAAGAAAAAGGAATAAAATATTGCAAATATTTTATGACCCTAACCCCCGAGACCAAGGCCAGCATGGAATTGGTCGACAAGGAATAAAGTAGGGGGAGATAAGGGCCAGGATACAATAAATACCTCATTTATTCATACATTTATTTATGCATTTTTGACACCTATTTTGTACATAATTATTTATTTATCAAATAAAAATATTTTGTACATAAAAGTTGTAGATAATAATGTAAATAAAAATACAAAATTAAGTTTGTATAAAAATAATACTCAGTGTACATTTTATACACAGAATAAAAAGCCAAAATCTCAACTTCACAGACCCATATCTTGCAAATAAAAACTCCAAATCACCCAAACTCACTTTAATTGTATATAGCTTTCCAAGAACTTTTTAATAAAAGTGGTTTCATAATATTTGGAGTCCATCTGCAGAAGTTAGGTTTTTGGCCCACCTTGTATATAGGACTGATTAAAATATTCATTTTATTCAATATTTATTATTTCTATAAATTTATATTTTTATAATTTTGTAAACAATATATGTAATACATGTACATGTTAAAATTAAAAGAAAACTAAAAAGAATTTGTAAAATAAAATAAGCCTATGTAATACATAGGCAAAATACCTATGTTAAGAATGTACAAAAATAAAAAGGGATTTTTGTTCTTTATTCATCTATATTTTTATAATAATGTATATATTATATATAACTTATTAAAAATACAAATCCAAAATAAAAACAAATAAAATTCATTAAATAAATAAAATGTATATAATATATAGGAAAAATACCTATAAGTATACCTACATATACATATACACATTTATTTAAAAATGTAAATAAACTCATAAAAATTAAATAAAAATATATTTATACTCATAAAAATAAGTTATAAATTTATAAAATAAGAAAATAAAATAATAAAATAAAATAAACAAAATAAAAATAAATATATATAAATATACTTATAAATACATTATTTTAATAAAACCATAAGAAAATATATCAAAAAAATAAATAAAAATCAGAAATAAATATTACATTAATTTATAAACATTTTTTATTTTATAAGTAAATTCTAATTAATTCATTTAATACGTGTAATAAATGGGTCAAGATCAGCCTGACGTGGACCAATCATGGGCCAGGGATAGTTGACCTCCGGTCAACTCTCCCCTGCGCCTCTGACTCCCGTCAGGCCCATCTTTTCCCCGATTTTCATCCTTTTTTCATGGACGTCTCGTCCACCCTTCACCCTCAAATCCTTCTGACAAAATATTCTCTGATCATCCTTGATTCTCGCCGAGATCTGGGATCCCTTGTACATAGCTTGTATCGCCGACCTCGGCCCGGTCAAATAAGGGTGTTGCTTTGTCTATAAATAAAGAACCATCGCCTCCTCCGCAAAATTTGGTCAGCCTTTTTCCACTCCCTTCCTCGCATTCGGTCCCGGCGATGTTCCTTGTGACATGAGGAGCTCGCCAACGCTTTGAATCGGTCGGAGAGGCGATGGTTGCACCCACGGCGACGCTCCGGCAGCCGCCCTACTCCCGGAGTTTCTTCAGGTATAAGAGCTGCGCACTTACATTTTTAGGTAGATTTTTGTTCCAGCATTTTATTCCCGTCGTTTATTTCGCTTTTATATTACCAGTGTAGTGTAATTTAGGTAAATCGAAGTTCACCGGAGCCCTGCTCCGGCGACTTCGCCACCTTGTTTCCGACCGTACTCCGCCACCATTTCGCCTTCATTTCGATCCCCTCCGCGTTCTCCACCTCCAGGCCACTTCATCCCAACCAGATCTGCTCCAGATCTGCGAACCGAGGCCTCAACTCCACCCATCGCCGGAGGCTTCACCATTTCACCCATCCTAGCGCTAACAGCTTCAAACCCCAGGTCGAGGGTGACGCCCTCGAGCCTCTCTACCTTCCTGTGCAGGTTAAGTGCGCCACAAGGCACCAGGAGACGTTTCCAAGGCCGGCGGAGGTACCTGGAGCTCCGTTCCTTCTCCGAGCTCGTGGCGGCGCTCCAGCGTGCCTCCGGCCGATCTACCACCTCCAGCAGACAGAGCAACCCCCCAGGAAGCTTCTGGGACCCTCAGGTGCAGCGATGAATGGCGGAGGAGCGAGATCCAGGTGGAAGAAGCTCGCCCCAGCGAGCTTTCTTCCATGTTCTTCCACGCCAGCTCCCAGCCGTTGGATGAAGACGAAGGCCCCAGGTCGAAGATCAGCCGTCCGATCCTCTAGCACTCAGACCGTCAGATCATATTGGATGATCTAATCCTAGCCGTGGATTGCGAACCATCATCGACTTACATGGAGGCACCACATGGATTAGTGGATGAAGACCAGCCGTCGGATGAAGCGCCTTTGGGGGTAAATTTCACATGTACCCCTGCCTTTTGTTTTATTTAATTTTTAATATTGTAAATTATATAGCACATTGTAAATAAATTGGGATTTTTGCTGAAGGACCCCTATGTTTCTTAGAATTACAATTAGGTCCTTCTACGCCTCACGTGCAGTCCCACGTGAGGCACGTGAAATTTACATGGATACCCTGGCGCTTGTTGTATATTAGAAATTAGTCCCAAAACTATAAATAAATGTTTATTTCTGTTGGAATGTTTGCACTGATGCCCCTGTCACTTATTTTATTTGCAAAAATGCCCCTGCTAGGCTGTTTGATTTTTGTGTCCTTTATCTATTTATTAAAAATACCTAGGTTGCTTCTAAAAATTCAGAAAAATGAGGATAAGTGCTTCATGTAGTGTTCTTCCACGCCCATATTTTATTCCACATTTTTTGTATTTATCCTAATTATTAAAAATGAAAAAGAAGCCCATTTTGTACTGTCTAAATTATAAAATACAAAAAAATATAAAATGTTTTTAAAAAATTACAAAAAAATTATATATGGTATATTTATATATATATATTGAGTCCAGAAATTGAAAAACCCTAAAAATATGAAAAAGAAAAATAAAAAAAATCAAAAAGCTCCAAAATCCAACAAAAAATAGAAAAACCCTTAAAAAATCCCAAAAATACATTTTTCTCTTTTATAATTATCTATATATTATTATTAATGCATTTAAATTAATTTGGGTAATTTTGGAGTTTATTTCATATTTTTAAAGCCCAAATTATATTCGGCTATTTACTTAGTCCTATATTAGGGACATTTTTGAAATTAAAAATACATAAAAATTAGAAATATTCCAGAAAAATAACAAAAAATTAGAAAACAATAAAAAGTTAAAAAAATTATATCTATATATAATTTAAGTATTTATGTCTATATGTATATGTTTATGATAGTATTCCTCTCTCTCTTCTTATATATATATCTCTTTACATATACATGTATACATATCTATATATTATATAATTAAAAATATAAAAAGAAAATAAAAAAATATATAAAATATAAAAACAAAATAAAAGTTATAAAAAAAATAAATATAAAAAATGTAAAAACCAAAAACCCACAAAAACAATAATTGGACATGAACAATGGATTGAATAATTACACAACACATACAACCATTCGCCTCCCAGTGTTCGACCTCTACCTGTACTTACACCTATACACATTTACATGTAGAGTTATAATAAATTTTAACTCCACATTTTTGGATATTCATTGCATACATTGATTGTGGGTTAATTGTTGATCGATTTGGGGATCTGTCTGAGGTCAACTCAGCGACTGTCTCTCCGCCCTCAAGTGTGTTGAGCAGAGGAGGGGTGAGCCAAGACTGGACTTTTTGAGGCTAAAGATGAATGAGCGACTTGTGGTGCTTCACGATAATAGCAATTTCTGAATGTAGGACGATTTCTTCGGTTTGCATTTGCATATAGCATAGGTTTCAAATTCTGTTATGCATCCCGCATGGAGAGAGCTGGGAGGCACTGTAAGTCTTCTTACTTGGCATGCATCATCGTTTTCCGACTTGCATGGCTTTTCCGATCTTCTCCCTCTATTTTTGCCAACCTAGGATGCTTAATGGAAATTGGAACCCCGATAGGCACGTGCATTGAAACTACCCAAAAAAGTGATAACCTAAATAAAATCGGGACTGCTAACTCTATTGGACCTAGAAATAAAATGTAATGGATTCCTTGTCTTGGGGAGAGCAACCCCCTCATTGGATGCGTTTTAAATTGCTCACGTACACACTAAGGAGTAGAGCCCAAATCCTATCAAGCCTCCTAAGTGATTGTACAATTTTTGTGGTTCTCACCTAACTCTAAAATTGAAAAGATAAATGACCATCACCTGACGGTCTTCACTGTGTTGAGTAGGTAAATCGGGGGTTGGCGTTGTGTATTGATTGTGGCTTGGAGTTCATTGTGTTTTTCATTCATTACTTGAGTAGTCGGTCCCGTCCGTGTGAGTCATGCATTTTTCGTCTTTGAGTCTCTCTACCTCTCTTATACATATATATCTTCATTTTGCATCGAGTCGTGATATTGGCGCTTGAGCTCAATCATTCTTCGCCAAATCCTTTGTTTCCCTCTTCTTCATCACTTTCCTCGTATTCTCCATACCATCCTCTTAGGTTCAAGGAGAGCCTGCTCTTCGAACCACCATTTTTACAGTGTTCCCGCCCTGTGTGGAACACCCAATTTTGTTTGTGTCTCGATCTTCTCGCCCGCCCTACTCGTACCCTCTGTATCACTCTTCTACCACCCATGATATTGGCACGCACGCTCAATCAGCTTCTCCACCCCATTGTGTACCCTGCTTACCCATCTTCCTTGTGTACCCCGTATCACCTCTCCCTTGACCCGGGAATGCTGTGCATAATGATGAGGCCTGCATCGAGGATTATTTATAAAGATTATTTGTGTAAGTCGGGCCAATAATGTTGAGGCTGCTGAGATTGATGTGATGGATTTGTCTTTAATACATGCATATGGGCTTCTTGAGGATTTCTGCTGATGCATAGAGCATAGGTGTGATGCTTCATTGAGGATTTAGTTCTCGCACACCGGATCGAGGATGTGATATGATGCGAAGACTCGATGAGGAGTTCATGAGTATTGATTGATCTACCTATCTTGAGGTTCCACCCATCTTGATTTTGAGGATTTAATGATTATTCTGATTTGGACTTCCTGATATAGGTGTGCGGATCCTGCATGATCTCTCATCTTCCTGATTGACCCATCCTTGATCTCCTAACTCTCTAATCCACCCTGGCACTTAGCGGATTCCTGATTATTTTTCGTGCCATCTCAGCTGACTGGATTGACCCAAGGGATGTTTGGTGAATGACATGATTATTTGCTCCCTTGCCTGATCTTATGCCCTCCAAATGATTGAGTGATTTATTGCTTTTGAGGACCTGAGATGATTTGCCAGCATTCCCATGACTTATATCGATATAGCTCGCATTCCTCCCCGAGGACTATCTGCGGGAGAATGCGACAATTTCTTGGACTGCGGTTTCATTCACTGCTTGGGTCGCCATTGTGATGGGACCTGGAACCGAGTCAGATGATATGCTTGATTGGCCTCCCCCTGTAATTGTGTGCCTAATCTGTCGGTACACGAGGCCAATTTGCTAGACTCATCTGAGTCCGCTCTCCTTGACGGTCCTCGCAAGGCAGAGCTCCATTTTTCTGATTATTCCATGCCTAGTTCATAGCTCTCCGAGGGTTATCTGCGAGAGGCTATGACACATTATAGCAATGTTGGTCTCCTCTGGTGGTAGGCTGTCTGCCGCCTACCATGACCATATTCTTTGTGGGTCCGTCTGATGGATCCGGCTCCTTTGAGCCTCCCTCTCTCCTTGACGACCCTCGCAAGGACGAGATGTACTCTGATTTTTCACTGTGTAGCTGACATCACTTCCCGAGGACTATCTGCGGAAGGATGTGACACTTTCTTTACGATCGGCTTCTCTCACTTCTTAGGCCTCCATTTGTTGGGGCACGTCGCCGATTCGTCTGATACGAGCAGTCAGTCTCCCTTTCTGACTATGCGCCCGATCTGTTGGGGCATGAGACCGACCTGCTCAGACGCCTTTGCGTCTGACGATCCTTGCAAGGATGAGCTCTTTTCCGATTATTCCTTGACTAGCTTGTAGCTCCCCGAGGGTTAGCTATGGGAGACTATGACATATTTCTGATCTGATGGGTCTCTTCTGTTGGTAGCCGCTTTGTCGACTACTAAGACCATTATGTGGATCCGTCTGATGGATCCGGCTCCTTCAAGCCCATCTCTCTCCTTGACGACCCTCGCAAGGTAGAGACACATTCTGACTATTACCTGCTTAGTTCACAGTGCTCTCTAAGGACTATCTGCGGGAGACTGCGACACTCTCTTTACGCTCGGTTCCCACTTCTGACTGTGTCTCCCATCTGCGGAGCACGGAATCGAGTCATCTAATATACATGATTTTGGTCCCATCTTGAGTTGCATATCCGATCTGCGGATCATGGGACCCAGCTGATTAGACTCCTTTGAGTATGCCTGCCTTGACGGTCCTCGCAAGGTTGAGTCCTGATATCTGCTATTTCCATTCCTAGCTGGCAGCACGTTCCCTAAGGGTTATCTGTGGGACGCTGCCACACTATCTTGATTTGACGGTCTCTTCTGTTGGTAGCCGATCTGTCGCCTACCGAGACCGTCTCTGTGATCCGTCGGATGGATCAGGCTCCTTTGAGCCTGCTCACCTTGACGACCCTCGCAAGGGTGAGCTTCTATTCTGATTATTCATTGACTAGCATGTACTACTCCCCGAGGGTTATCTGCGGGGGAGTGCATCATTTTCTATGTACTCGGCTTCATTTCTGGTGTATCCTGTTTGTGGGAGCACGAAGCCGGGTCTTCTGACTTGTATACTCGGTCTCATCCCTGGTTGTGTCTCCTATCTATTGGAGCATGGAGCCGAGTCTTCTAATTATTCTCTGATTCTGCTCACCTTGAAGGACCCTCGCAGGAGTGAGCCACATAATGTGTTGTTCGGTGTCTTCTTTTAACTTTCAGATTATATCACCACCGTGCATCACACAGTCTCATAGGCTTTATTTCCGATCTATCTGAGACTCTGATTGATCGGAGGAGTCTGTACTACTCTTTTTTTCTCCCGGTCTTACGGTATCGGCTATATTCCCTCATGTTGACATATGAGCCGATTGACTGCTTCACGCTACCGGTCCCTGCTTTACTTTCCGATCTGATTATCCCCGGTAGCCGACACCTACCTGACTGCATATCAGGGTGTCTTTTCACCTTCTGACTGCGTCCTCGTTCTCACAGGGAGACGACGACGAGAGTACAGTAAGCACTTGTCAGATACCGTCCTGTACTCCACCACTTTTTCACCGCTTGTATATATGTGTGCCTTTTTCATTCTTTCTCCTGTATGTTATGTGTGCCCCAGATCTATCGCCATATCTTTGTGTCTACACTTAGGACGTACCTGGTCCTAAGTATAGGGGGGTACACACCGCGTTGTTCTTTCGTTGTTCAGTTTTGTCACTCCTGTTGTTGCCTATACTAAGGGATATCTCACCCTAAGTATCGGGGGAGTGATGCGTATATTCTCCACGATCTTTTCATCTATCTGTATATATCTATGTTTTCTTCTTTTCTTCTTTTCGTTTCCTATCTTATTTATCTAAATAAAAGGTGTCGCCCCTTTGTGTCAGTTACCTGTACTTAGGACGTACTTGGTCCTAAGTATAGGGGGGGCGCACTCCTGATTTGATTAATTCTTTGATCTGTTTAGCCCCACCCTTGACCCTCCCTGCTTTGTGTACAGTCTGCTATACTTAGGATTACTTGATCCTAAGTATAGGGGGGACGATCAACTTCTCATTCGTTCATCTCTTATTCATATATTCTTGAGACTTGTCTATACTCAGTACGAGTTATGTCTTCTCTTTCTCTTTTCCGATCTATGAGGACATGGCTCCAGCTAAGTATAGGGGGGTCGTATATACTATGTATATACTTTAGCCATAACTCGTACTTTCGCATTCTCTTAAATATATGGCTAATAATTCTTTAAATTCGTTAAAAACCCTTAATAAATAGATGTGATTATTCCTCAAATTCTTTTTGTATATACTGATTAATAAATCAGGTGAAAATATTTTTTTTGCAAAATGTTTGAAAAATAGTTTGAAAATCTTTGTGAACATTTATTGAAAACTATTTTGAAAATAATTTGTTACATGTTTTCAACCTGTGTAAAAATGTGTGGTTTGTAAAATTTATTTTCTTTGTCTGAAATAAAAGGTTTGAAAAATGATTTGCAAATGGTTTGAAAAATGGTTGCAAAATTATGTTGAAAATCTATATATACTGTTTTGAAAACCTTTGCAAAATGATTTTCAAATGTGTGTACATGTTTGTAAAAATATTATTTTGGACTATAGTTTTCAAAAATGATTTGAAAAAATTGTGTCAAATAAGTTTGAGGAATAGATACATCTAATAAAAAAATTAATTAATTATCATAAATAAAAATAAACAAAATTCATTAATAAGTGTACATATATACCTAAATTGTAAATTCTTAATTCTTGTAAAATAAAGCGGCACGCCCGTGCAAATAGTTGTACATATTTTATACTGTGAGTGGCAGAATTATTTGCAAAAATTCTGTGTGTAAAAAATTCTTCTTTGTTTTCAAAAATTCTTTGAAAAATTGCATTATTCTTTGCATATTGTAAATAGCATTTGCATAGCATTCATATTCTTTGATTGAGTATTGATGATTGAACTAGTCCAATAAAGTCGAAGATTGGAGCTTGGTTGGACCTTGCCGCACCTAATTGCACTGGAACCTTATGGGAACTAGGTTAGGGCACTTCAGGCTTATTCAGACTTAATTCTTTGAGAAATCAGGGCTAGGTTCAAGTCACCTCAGTGGACTAACTAGAACTTTTCGAAACACACGTATGACTCTTGTCGACCGTGACCTAACTTGGACACTTGCACCTTTCACTTGGCTCAACTCAGTTGGAATGGTGAGGGGGTTGGATTTGCCAGTCTGAGACGTACACGGGTGGAAACATTCGTCCTCGTCTAGGGAGGGAAGTGCACCCCAACCTGGTCCAGTAGCCATGAGGTCTAACGACAGGAGAGTGTGGGTTGCAATAATGCTTCAAAAGAGGGAGTCTTCTGGCTCAAGAGGAAAAACGCCTTATGAAAATGCTGCTGTGAATAGTATGTTAAAAAAATTGTCAGGCCTGTCAAAAATAAAATGCCTGCAAAGTATGTACATATGTTGTAAAGAAAATAAGCAAGCTTGAGCATCAAAGTTACACCATGTAAGCCTATAGCTGGATGACTTGACTACACTGGTCTTGCATCCCAGGATAGGTAGCTACACTGGCTACCGTCCATTCTTTTCTCCCACCTCCTCCTATTGAGTTGGATGCCACTTGAACTTAGAAGGGAATACCCCGCTCCTCGAGGAAAGAGTTGTTGGATTAGGGAATCATTGGGTTGTCATTCTGGAGAAGTCAGTCTCTTTATCATTTCAGTTGGGGAGAGCCATTATCACTTACACGTACAAGTCAGCTTCATAGTCATAAGGGTTTGCGTATGACGTAGGCTAGTTCTGACCTGGCTATTGAGGTGATTTGAACCAAGTTCTGTGACTCTTGAAGGCTGTTGTGTTTTAAATTTGGTTCCCGACTAGGTTCCACACACATTCTCACACCAAGGTCTAACCTGAGCTCCAAACTTTGATTTTGTACAGATTAGTTTAATAATCATGATCAATGCAATTTATTCCTTAAATTCTTTATTTTTGTTTTTCCTTTTCTTCTTATTCTTTATTCTTTTTGTACTTATTGCATAAGTATTTGCTAGGGACTAGCAAAGGCAAGTATAGGGGGGTGATGAATCTCCATTTCATCACCTTTATTCTATCATTTTGGCCTTAAAAACCCCAGCAAATGCATGTAAATAGCATCAATTTGTTCATAATAGCATTCATGATTCATTGTATTGATTGTGCATAAAATAAGGTTTTTAATACCAAAATTATAGAATAAAGAGAAGAAAAGAAAAAGGAATAAAATATTGCAAATATTTTATGACCCTAACCCCGAGACCAAGGCCAGCATGGAATTGGTCGACAAGGAATAAAGTAGGGGGAGATAAGGGCCAGGATTAAATAAATACCTCATTTATTCATACATTTATTTATGCATTTTTGACACCTATTTTGTACATAAATATTTATTCATCAAATAAAATTATTTTGTACATAAAAGTTGTAGATAATAATGTAAATAAAAATACAAAATTAAGTTTGTATAAAAATAATACTCAGTGTACATTTTATACACAGAATAAAAAGCCAAAATCTCAACTTCACAGACCCATATCTTGCAAATAAAAACTCCAAATCACCCAAACTAACCTTTAATTGTATATAGCTTTCCAAGAACTTTTTAATAAAAGTGGTTTCATAATATTTGGAGTCCATCTGCAGAAGTTAGGTTTTTGGCCCACCTTGTATATATGACTGATTAAAATATTCATTTTATTCAATATTTATTATTTCTATAAATTTATATTTTTATAATTTTGTAAACAATATATGTAATACATGTACATATTAAAATTAAAAGAAAACTAAAAAGAATTTGTAAAATAAAATAAGCCTATGTAATACATAGGCAAAATACCTATGTTAAGAATGTACAAAAATAAAAAGGGAATTTTATTCTTTATTCATCTATATTTTTATAATAATGTATATATTATATATAACTTACTAAAAATACAAATCCAAAATAAAAAACAAATAAAATTCATTAAATAAATAAAATGTATATAATATATAGGTAAAATACCTATAAGTATACCTACATATACATATACACATTTATTTAAAAATGTAAATAAACTCATAAAAATTAAATAAAAATATATTTATACTCATAAAAATAAGTTATAAATTTATAAAATAAGAAAATAAAATAATAAAATAAAATAAATAAAATAAAAATAAATATATATAAATATACTTATAAATACATTATTTTAATAAAACCGTAATAAAATATATCAAAAAAATAAATAAAAATCAGAAATAAATACTACATTAATTTATAAACAATTTTTATTTTATAAGTAAATTCTAATTAATTCATTTTATATGAGTAATAAATGGGTCAAGATCAGCCTGACGTGGACCAATCATGGGCCAGGATAGTTGACCTCCGGTCAACTCTCCCCTGCGCCTCTGACTCCCGTCAGGCCCATCTTTTCCCCGATTTTCATCCTTTTTTCATGGACGTCTCGTCCACCCTTCGCCCTCGAATCTTTCTGACAAACTATTCTCTGATCATCCTTGATTCTCGCTGAGATCTGGGATCCCTTGTACATAGCTTGTATCGCCGACCTCGGCCCGATCAAATAAGGGTGCCGCTTTGTCTATAAATAAAGAACCATCGCCTCCTCCGCAAAATTTGGTCAGCCTTTTTCCACTCCCTTCCTTGCATTCGGTCCCGGCGATGTTCCTTGTGAAGGAGGAGCTCACCAGCGCTTTGAATCTGTCGGAGAGGCGATGGTTGCACCCACGGCGGCGCTCCGGCAGCCGCCCTGCTCCCTGGAGTTTCTTCAGGTATAAGAGCTGCGCACTTACAATTTTAGGTAGATTTTTGTTCCACCATTTTATTCCCGTCGTTTATTTTGCTTTTAGATTACCAGTGTAGTGTAATTTAGGTAAATCGAAGTTCGCCATTCGCCACCTTGTTTCCGACGGTACTCTGCCACCATTTTGCCTTCATTTCGATCCCCTCCGTGTTCTCCACCTCCAGACCACTCCGTCCCAACCAGATCTGCTCCAGATCTGCGAACCGAGGCCTCGACTCCACCCATCGCCGGAGACTTCGCCATTTCACCCATCCTAGCGCTAACAGCTTCAAACCCCAGGTCGAGGGTGACGCCCTTGAGCCTCTCTACCTTCCTGTGCAGGTTAGGTGTGCCACAAGGCACCAGGAGACGTTTCCAAGGCCGGCGGAGGTACGTGGAGCTCCTTCCTTCTCCGAGATCGTGGCGACGCTCCAGCGTGCCTTCGGCCGATCTACCACCTCCAGCAGACAGAGCAACCCCCCAGGAAGCTTCTGGGACCCTCAGGTGCAACGATGAACGGTGGAGGAGCGAGATCCAGGTGGAAGAAGCTTGCCCCGACGAGCTTTCTTCCCTGTTCTTCCACACCAGCTCCCAGCCGTTGGATGAAGATGAAGGCCCCAGGTCGAAGATCAGCCGTCCGATCCTCTAGCACTCAGACCGTCAGATCATCTTGGATGATCTAATCCTAGCCGTGGATCGCGAACCGTCATCGGCTTACGTGGAGGCGCCACGTGGATTAGTGGATGAAGACTAGCCGTCGGATGAAGCGCCTTTGGGGGTAAATTTCACATGTACCCCCGCCTTTTGTTTTATTTAATTTTTAATATTGTAAATTATATAGCACGTTGTAAATAAATTGGGATTTTTGCTGAAGGACCCCTGTATTTCTTAGAATTACAATTAGGTCCTTCCGTGCCTCACGTGCAGTCCCACGTGAGGCACGTGAAATTTACATGGATACCCTGGCGCTTGTTGTATATTGGAAATTAGTCCCAAAACTATAAATAAATGTTTATTTCTGTTGGAATTTTTGCACTGATGCCCCTGTCACTTATTTTATTTGCAAAAATGCCCCTGCCAGGCTGTTTGATTTTTGTGTCCTTTATCTATTTATTAAAATTACCTAGGGTGCTCTAAAAATTCAGAAAAATGAGGATAAGTGCTTCATGTAGTGTTCTTCCACGCCCATATTTTATTCCACATTTTTTGCATTTATCCTAATTATTAAAAATGAAAAAGAAGCCCATTTTGTACTGTCTAAATTATAAAATACAAAAAAATATAAAACGTTTTTAAAAAATACAAAAAAATTATATATGGTATATTTATATATATATATATATTGAGTCCAGAAATTGAAAAACCCTAAAAATATGAAAAAAATAAAAAAATCAGAAAGCTCCAAAATCCAACAAAAAAATAGAAAAACCCTTAAAAATCCCAAAAATATATTTTTCTCTTTTAAAATTATCTGTATATTATTATTAATGCATTAAAATTAATTTGGGTAATTTTGGAGTTTATTTCATTTTTTTAAAGCCCAAATTATATTCGGCTATTTACTTAGTCCTATATTAGGGACATTTTTGAAATTAAAAATACATAAAAATTAGAAATATTCCAGAAAAATAACAAAAATTAGAAAAAAATTAAAAAGCTAAAAAATTATATCTATATATAATTTAAGTATTTATGTCTATATGTATATGTTTATAATAGTATTCATCTCTCTCTCTTCTTATATATATATCTCTTTACATTTACATGTATACATATCTATATATTATATAATTAAAAATATAAAAAGAAAATAAAAAAATATAAAATATAAAAACAAAATAAAAATTATAAAAAAAATAAATATAAAAAAATGTAAAAAACCAAAAACCCACAAAAACAATAATTGGACATGAACAATGGATTGAATAATTACACAACACATACAACCATTCGCCTCCCAGTGTTCGACGTCTACCTGTACTTACACCTATACACATTTTCATGTAGAGTTATAATAAATTTTAACTCCACATTTTTGGATATTCATTGCATACATTGATTGTGGGTTAATTGTTGATCGATTTGGGGATCTGTCTGAGGTCAACTCAGCGACTGTCTCTCCGCTTTGGGGAAAGACACGATCTTGGCAAATTCCTTCTCATCAGTAAGGCTCCGTCCTCAAGTAACACGGGTAGCCAGAAATGGTCCGTACTTACTCCCATACTGGCTGAGACTATGTGATTTTTGGTGAGAACTCAGGATAGTATGATGTTGAAGTTTCGGATACCTATCTGATCTTGCTAATCTCTGAGAAGAATGTTTGTCAAACAACCGTAAAATCGAAAGGATAAACGATCAAACTTTTACAGTCATCGCTAGGGTTGTGTTTGTGAACTCAGGGTTTGTCTTGTGTTTGATTGCGGTGTGAGTCCAATCTTCGAGATCTGATCAACGAAAATCTATCAAGATGATGGGAAGGCGATCGCTCCGGTCGACTATGTCTGATCAACTCTCTCGGGAACCTACCCATTCATCTAGATCAGTTCAGGATGTCTCTCGTCCCAAATCAAAATCCAATTGAGCTGTTACTTCCAGGCGTGACTCTCACCCTGGAAGCCCATCGTCGATTTCTTCTCCTTCTCCTTCTCTACCATCATCACTTCGACCACAGAAAATCATCCGCAGTTACACATTGACCTGGCAGAGCCTGACTTAGATTCTTTCTCCTTTCTAGAAGACATGGCTGGCAAAGGACTGCAGAGCACTTCAGTAGTCATTGATCAAGCTGCGATCAACAACGATCTACTTGCTTCCCATGAGACAATACAAAATCAGATTAGGGAGCAAGGTAGAATGATGAACGAGGTCAGAGCTGAGATAACTTAGCTGCGAGGTCAATGCAATCATCCTGAAGCTGACCAACCATGACATGAGGATCAAGAGCCGCAAGATGGAGCAGAGAGACTGCCACGCGATCTGAACCGCAAGATGCATCAGCTCTACAACCCAGGAGCTACTACCACTCATCGGTGGATCCATCTCCCTGTAATCCATGGGAATTTCGAGTTCTGGTCTCAGACGATCCAGCTGCTGCCCATATTCCATGGGCTATCTATTGAAGAGGTGCAATTGCACCTTCAGGAGTTTGAGCTGATCTGTAGCACGATGCATGATGCACATGTAAATGAGGACATGATTAAGTTGATCGCTTTTCCTTTCTCCCTTGTTGATCGAGCAACCTACTGGATGTAACACATAAGGAGATATGTTTCAACATGGGAGGAGCTTAGAACCGCATTTCTGAACAAGTATTACCCTCTCGGTCGAACGCATGCTGCTCGAGCCATGATATGTAATTTCACCATGATCGAGAACGAATAGTTCCACGAAGCATGGGACATATTCAGAGAGCTTATTGATCGGTGTCCCCATCACGAGCTTTCCAATCCGACTCTTGTAAAGAGTTTCTTTAGCGGGCTAGCACCAGAATTACAGGGACTGGTGAATGCAGCATGCGGTGGATCTTATTTTTCGATGCACGAGGATTGAGTGTAGGCCATTTATGAGAAAGTTGTAGAAAATTACATTACGATGTCCCAGACTCGAGTCTACAATCAGACAAAACCACCAACCTATCACTGGCATTCCTGAGTAGCACAAATATGAGGGAATCCATCTTCTGTTGTTCCGATTCTGCTCGAATCTCCATCAGCTGATACGAGGATTATTTGCCAAAAGTTGGATCGAACGGAAATCATAGAGAAAAAGTGTCAGAACTTAGACAAGCTTGATAAGATTAATGAGCTTGAACGATGCCTGAGTGATCTGAAGACAAAGATTATGTGCCTTCAAGAATTGCAGACAGACTCCAATCGATCTTCGAGATCACAAGCTGACTCAGGCAGCCGAGATCGAGGCGTACTTCCGAGGCCTCCAGTACAGTACATCTACCATGTGCATTCTGAGCCTTCTCATCACCACTCGACGTACCCGCAAGTCCAGCAAACTCCATCATCCGACACTCAGATGGTGGTGTATTAGAGTGATCGGCCTTTGACATCCATGCCCCCAGCATACTCAGAGATGCCTGAGCCATTGACAGAGGTCAATGGGATTTGGTACGATCATCCACAGCAACCAAGGATCCGTCGTGATCACCCTAGCTTCTGTTGGTCGACAAGAGGTGCCTCTTCTCAGCAGCCACCACATGCACCAACGAGGCAGAATAGAGAGAAGCAACAACATCATGTCCTCGTCCATACCAGCAACCTCAGTGGAGGTAGAGCACGCATCAGAATCAATATCAACAATAGTACCCTCCACAGCAGCCAGCTCAGCCGCAGCCTCAATACCATCAAGGCGACTCATAAGGGTCTCATGGACCTTTCCATGATAACCCAACATTAGAATATCTGGTCAAAGGGAAGTCCGCCTTTGCTACCCAGATAGATCCCAACCCGAATAACCTGAAGCGAAAATTAGAGTAGGTAGATTTGATCGAGCCCACCCTCTAGTCACAGGTATTTCCTGACTATTATCTTTTCTGTGATGATGATGATTTCATTTCTCTTAGGAGCGGTAGGATTCCATTAGGTGGAGACTCTTCTAGGCTCGAGGAGGACATTCTTGATAACACAAGCGAGCCTGTAGAAGACACTGATGGCGGTGTTGAAGCCACACCCTTTGACAATGGAGATGGTGGTGCTGAAGCCACCCAGACGGAAGTGCAGCCAGAGCCGATGGCCGATGTAGCTGCTTTACCATTCCTTGTAAATATTGATGATGATAGAAAATCACAAAAATATACAAAAGAGAATAACTCGAAAAAGAAATAAAAATATTGTTGATCAAGATCTTTATCTTTTAGATGATTCGATGAAATCAGGTCCCAGTTTTACAAAAATATTTCTTGCTTCTTCTTATTCTTCTGATCCTCCGATTGTACAAACTAACCCCGAGGATGTACATATTCCTTTTCCCAAAGCACTCTGCTTAGGAAAAGGCGATAAAAAAGAAAACACCAAAAAGATCCAAATGAATGATCTGACGAAAGAGATTCTCGATAAATTAACGATCTAACTCACTCTTTTGGAAGCCTTGGCACACATCCCTCTTCTTCAGAAAGGCTTAAAAGAACAAACCACAGTCCGCAGAAGGAAGAGGCAGTGCAATCACTGTTCCGAGATCCATGTGCTGACCAAGGATACATGTTATGCCATTCAGAATTGACTCCCAACCAAGAGATCAAATTCGGGAGCACTATATGTCAGATGCAAGATCCTCGATCAGACTTTCGATCGGACTCTACTAGATAGCGGATCTTTGATTAATCTCCTTCCATCTTCCCTACTCAATAAGTTCGAGTTTGGGCCTCTTCGACCAAGCTGAACTGTCTTGCAGTTTGCTGATAGATCAGTCAAGAGACCCAAGGATTTAATTGAAGACGTTATTGTCACCATTCAGGGTTCACAATTCCCCATGGACTTTGTCGTGTTGGACATGGGGGTCCCTGAATGTGTGATCGATACCCCGATCATACTAGGACGACCTTTTCTGGCAACAACAAAGGCCGTTTCCGACTATGGTACATGGAAGGTGTACTTTCGCGTCTAGGTCGAAAGTATACATATAGAGACGATCCAAGACCGGAATTCCAAATCAGCTGGATCATAGCAAGCATCTGATGATGAGTCCGAAAATCATCAGGATTGTGACTTCTACAAACCGATGATGAAGCCGTCTAGGCTGAACCTAGCACCCAATCTTTCATTCCACATTCAGTCGAAGCTGAGATCCAGATATTAGAGGATGGGAGATTGGAGAGCATAATCCTAGAGCCAAAAAGCGAAAATCTTGACAGAGATGATTCTGATAACTTATCAAATCATACAGACATTCTTTATCCCTCCGAGTTCGAAGTGAACCATCAGAACTGTCAGTCATCCACGGATAATTCAGATTATGAAGATGCTGATTGGTAGTGCTTCGTTGAACTCTTATCGCTTCAGACTCCATTATCAGAGCCTACAACCAGCCTGGAGACTGAATCTGACTAGAACATCCAACAATATCTAGTTCTTTCTGAGTCAGAGCAGGCAGAGCTCACGCACATCGATCTAGCAGCCTACACCCAGGCTCTAATCAAACACGCTCTTCCTGTTCTGTCTCCCCCCTTAGCTTAAACCGTTACCTCAAAGCATTAAGTACTGATTCCTTGCAGGTGAATCGAAAATGTTTACGATCATCATCTCTTCCAATCTGAGTGAAGATCAAGAATCCCGTTTGATGGTGATTCTTGAAAAGAAGTGCAAGGCGATCGGGTGGTCAGTAGCCAATCTCCATGGGATTAGTCCAGTTCTGTGCTCCCACCACATCTTTCTCAAGGATGATGCCAAGACATCTCGTGAGTTTCAGTGCAGACTGAACTTGAATCTTCGAGAGTTGGTTATGAAGGAAATATCCAAGTGGTGGAGCACTGATTTTATCTTATCCCATCTCTGACTCGAAATGGGTTAGTCCTTTGCATGTGGTACCCAAGAAGACGGGTATCACTACAATGATTAATGAGGGCGGAGAGGAGATCGCTACCCAAGTACCAACTTCTTGACGCGTCTGTGTGGACTATAGACATTTGAATCAAGCGACCAAGAAGGATCACTTCCCACTATCTTTCATCGATCAGATAATCGAACAGTTAGCCGGGAAGAGCCATTATTGCTTCCTTGATGGGTACTCGGGATACAATCAAGTGGCCATCGCTTCAGAAGACCAAGAAAAGACTACATTCACCTGTCCGTTCGAAATGTATGCTTTCAAACGGATGCCCTTTGGACTTTGTAATGCTTCGGCTACATTCTAGAGGTGCATGCTTCCGATTTTTGCGGACATGGTGGGAGATATATTGGAGGTCTTCATGGATGATTTATCAGTCTACAACGATGATTTCAATTCTTTCCTTTCTAGCCTAGACCACATGCTTCAGAGGTGCACAAAGGTTAACCTCGTGCTTTATTGGGAGAAGAGTCATTTCATGATGACTCAGGAGACGGTCCTTGGTCACATCATCTCCAACCGGGGCATGGAGGTGGACCCGGCCAAGGTGGATATCATAAAAAACTCAATCCACCATCCAATCTGAAGAGGCTACAATCTTTCTTTGGGCATGTCGGTTTCTACCGACATTTCATACGAAACTTCAGTAAAATTGCCTGATCGTTGTCTGATCTTCTCGCGAAAGACACCGAGTTTATCGTTGATGATAAGTGTCTTTTAACTTTTGAAACTCTCAAGAACATGGTTGTAGAGGCTCCTGTCCTTCAGCCACCTGATTGGTCTCTCCCATTTGAGATCATGACAGATGCCTCAGATTTTGCTGTTGGGGCTGTGTTGGGACAGAGGAGGGATGACCTACCTTATGCCATACACTATGCTAGCAAAACTTTGGATTCCACGCAGCGGAATTACACGGTTACAGAGAAAGAGATGCTAGCCGTAGTATTTGTCGTAGACAAATTTAGGTCCCACATCTTAGGATCTAAAGTCACTATTTCACTGATCACACTGCCATCCGATACTTAATGGACAAGAAGGATTCGAAGCTGTGTCTGACCAGATGGATACTTCTACTCTAGGAGTTTGACATTGTTATCAAGGATAATCCTGGAGTCAAGAATGTGGTGGTAGATCACCTATCCCGACTAGAACTCCCTGAGACTTCTGAGTTTGATGCACCCATCATGGAGACCTTCCCAGACGAGGTGATTCTTGTTGTCGCCTGCCATGGTATGCCGATATTGTGAACTTTCTTGTTTCTAAGAAAGTTCCACATGGTTGGTCCAAACAGAGGCTTGAGACTTTCCTCGTGAAAGCCAAGTCTTACCATTGGGAGGATCCGGTCCTTTATCATGAAGTAGCAGATTCCGTCTGGCATCGGTCTATTCCTCAGGAGGAATACCAGAGTGTACTCACTTATTGTCATCGATTAGAAGCTGGAGGACACCATTCAGGGAAGAGGACAGCACAGAAGGTGCTTCAATCTGGTCTTTGGTGGCCTACTCTCGTTGCGGACGCCCACGCATTCGTAAGGAGATGTATTGACTGTCAGAAAATGGGAAATTGTGGATATAGAGATATGATGCCAATGCAGCCGATTCACTTTTGTGAGGTTTTTGACGCATGTGGCATCGACTTTATGGGCATGTCTCCTAAGAGTCAGGGATTCGAGTATATTCTTCTAGCTGTAGATTATGTGAGTCATTGGGTAGAGGCTATTCCTACCCGAAATGTGGATGCAAACACAGTTTCCAAGTTTCTAAGGAAACACATCATTATGCGGTTTGGAGTTCCTTGAGTCCTGATCTTAAACGATGGTAGCCATTTTATCGACGACAAGGTAAGGGCTCTTGCTAACGAGTTCGGTATAGACCATTGGGTTGCTACTCCGTATAATCCTCAGATGAATGGTCTAGCCGAAGTTTCGAATAGGGAGATTAAGACGATCTTGCAGATGATTGTTCGCCCAGACATAAAGGATTGGTCACAGCTATTGGTCTTGATTTTTTGGTCATATCGAACATCTTTCATGTTTCCATTGGGTACATCTCCCTTTCGACTTGTTTATGGCAAGCCATGCCACTTACATGTGGAAATCAAGCATCGATCTTTTTGGGCAGTGAAAGAAGTGATCTTTGGACTAGATGATGCGGGAGATCAAAGTCATATTGAATTGGCAGCCCTGGAAGAATTGAGAGATCAAGCTTTCACGAGTAGTCTGCATTACAAGGAGCAAATGAAAGAGTGGCAGGATGCTCACATCAGCCACAAGCAATTTTAGCCTGATCAGAAAGTCTGGCTATTCGATGCAAGACTGAAATTAAATCCAGGGAAATTTCAAAGTAAATGGAAAGGCCCATATCTTGTGCAAAAGGTGTATGACAACGGTATCATCGATATATCTGAGTTGTCATCTAATTCCACCTTTCGAGTCAATGGTCAATGGTTGAAACCCTTTCTCGATCATGAATTGCCGACCATTAAAGTTGCCCCAATCCATTTCATATGAGATGATCTCTTCATTCTCACTATGCATCTCATACCTAATTTTCAAAGATTTCTTGTATATATTCTCGATTTCATTCTTTCTTCTTTCCGATTATCTTACACCCTTAGGTTTATCTAGCTTTGTTATACTTAGGATGTGCTTTATCCTAAGTATAGGGGGGTGTAGACACCGTGTTTTTCATTCATCCTGTTCAATCACCCCTATTGTTGCTTATACTTAGGGTGTACTTTACCCTGAGTATGGGGGGTGATCTCGCTCATTTCCCCTTTTGATTGTCGTTGTTTGTGTATCATCTGCTCCCTCTCTTGTCCCTCACCTTTTGGTTTTCGTTTCTATACTTAGGGATATTTTACCCTAAGTATAGGGGGGGACAAGTCGAGCCGCTGAGTATGTACATTCTCTTGACCTCGATCATCTTCGGTTTTGAGTTTGCTATTCTTAGGATCAGTTGATCCTAAGTATAGAGGAGATGACTGAATTCTATTCTTTCATTTGTTATTCTTTGAGTCATTGTAATATAGGTTCTTTTCACCGTTCTATACTTAGCTCAAGTTATATCTTCCTTTGCCGCATATTTGGTCACTATGAGGACATAGTTCATGCTAAGTATAGGGGGTGTCGTATATATATGCTATATATACTTTAGAAGCCATAACTCGTACTTTATTGTATTTTTAATAATAAGGCTTCTTAAAAGTATGTGTATATATTTTGGATTTCTAAAAGCCGCAAGAAAATTGTAAAAATATCTTATTAAAAAATAACTTTAAAAAAATACATAAAATGTTGTAAAATACTTTGATAAAATCCTTAAAATTTGAAAAATAAAGTCCTTATAATAATTTTGTATAAAACTGTATAATTTGTATATAAAATTTGTATAAAATCCTTTGTAAAATATACAAAATCCGTGTAAAATTTGTGTAAATCGAATTAATCCGTTATCTTTTTCAAAAAGACCCCTAAAAATTGAAAAGTTTTAAAATTTAATAAAAATTTGCAAAATTCTTTAAAAATCATTGAAAACATTTAAGCCGAAAAAAATTAGGGTTTTTATCACTTGTGCCCCTCTGAGATATCGCAATTTCAGTTATGCCCC
Organism: Ottelia alismoides; assembly: GCA_037367405.1. Classification (NCBI taxonomy): domain Eukaryota; kingdom Viridiplantae; phylum Streptophyta; class Magnoliopsida; order Alismatales; family Hydrocharitaceae; genus Ottelia; species Ottelia alismoides. Next base: position 716,151 of record JAZKJV010001698.1, on the reverse strand, counting down.
TATCTTTTTGGTAATATCAGTTGTGCCCCTCACTTCTTTCTCTATTATCACTTGTGCCCTTCCGTTAGATTGACCGTCAATGAATTAACTTAACCATGGTTTTTTCAAACCTTGGTGCAGTTAAGAGGGGTATTATTGTCCAGACTTTTTCTTCAACTTCTTCCTCCTCTATTTGTCTTCTTCCTTTCTCTTCATAATTTCTCTCGGTGACACCTTCATGCATCCGTCAAATCTATAAAATTTTTATATTTTCACGGATATATCACTTTATGGATCAAATAGTGAATTTTATTGATTTTTTGGTGAATTTTTATGAATCAATTAATCAAAATTTATTATATCTTAAAAAAAACTGAAGCAGGGGGAGGAGGAGGCATGGGGCGGCTCGGAAGAGGCAGCTAGGGCTGCGGCCGCTGGAGGACTTCGACTACGTGCGGGAGGCGTACGATGGTGGCTCAAGCACCTGCAGTGAGGGGTGGTGAATGACCGGAGGCATGCCGCGGCGGGGGCAGGGGCGGGAGGAGGAGGTAGGGGTGGAGAAGGCATGGGCCAGGGGGGCCATGGAGGTGGGGAGGCGGTGCGAGGGCTGGTGCGAGGTGAGGCACGGGTGTGCGAGTCCCGCAGGGCGGCGTAGGACGCGGGAGGGGTGTCATAGGCGCTGGGCCGTGGCACGGGGCAGCGTGGGGCTGGTGGTGGCGGAGGCGGCGGGGGCATGGGCGAGGGGAGGAGCAGCGGGAGGGGGGTGCGGGGGTGGCGGGGGTGGCGGGGGTGGCAAGGTCAAGGGCAGGGGGAGGAGCAATGGTAGGGGGCACATGGATGGAGGGGGAGGGCAGGGGGAGGATCAGCGGAAGGGGGCGCGGGGGTGGCGGGGGTGGCATGGGCAGACACAGGGGAGGAGCAGCGAGAGGTGGGGTGTGGCTGTGGCGGGGGCAGGGGCGGGGGGAGGAGGCATGGGCGGAGGAGGCAGGGGCCTGGGGGATGGTGGAAGAGGCGGAGACGGCATGAAAGGGTCCATCATCCGGTCGACGTGGCGCAGGCCTGGGTGAGGTGGGGTCACAGCTGCTGATGGCGACTGGCGAGGTGTGGTGGGAGGGGGGAGGGAGGTTCGGGTGGCCGAGGAGGGGGAGAAGAGGAAGAAGATGGGAGAGGAGGAAGAGAAGGGAGGAAGAAGAGAGAGGAGGAGGAGGACTTTTTTGTCCTTTTTTAAAATTTAATTCCATCTGTGTCCTTGAAGTTAACGTTCGTTTGTGTTGGTTATGGACGGTCACTAACCCGAGGGGCACAAGTGATAGATTAGCAAGAAGTGAGGGGCACAACTGATATTACAAAAAAGATAGGGGTATAACTAAAATTGCGATATCTTAGAGGGGCACAAGTGATAAAAACCCAAAAATTTACCTCATAAAAATGTTGCATTCATTCACATTTTCAGAACAAGTTTGATTCTTGAACCGAATGGATCTAAGTCCGAGATGGAGCTTGGTTTAGGCCTTAATCCACTTAATTCTAAAGGGACTTTATTAGGAACTGGAATTGAGATTCTTCAGGTTTTGTAGACTTAAATCTTTGGGTTCCATGAGACCATGTTCGGAATTCAGCTTGAAAGTGCCTAAATAGGACACCCGGTCTCATCCGTTGAAGTCTTTTCCTTTTGAACCAATTTTGAACTCATGCACTCAACACTTAGCTCAACCTACCTGGGGATGCGAAAGGCAATCCATTTTGGTGGCACGTTCCCATCCTTGTCTGGCAGTGATATGTCTAAAGACAAGAGAGATAGGGGTTGAAATAAAGCGTCAGATGAGAGAAGGATCTGCTGGAACAATTTTTTCTAAGACCTCAAAAAATAGGCGGAATGAAAATATTCTATATTCGTCAGGGCACAAAAGGCCTATGCAGTGCATCATCTATCTCTACCAAAAAGTGGCTGAATACACCAAATTCCAAAAATGACCAGAATGGTCTGAGCTTCAGAAAAGCCTGCATGTCTTCGTGGAGACTTGGCTAAACTGGCCAGGCTTCACAGGAGATGTGATTACGCCGATCACACTCCAGTTCTCTTCCAATTCTTCCTACTTCTTTCAATACTCAATTGTGGACACAACATGACCCGACCTCAGAAGGAAATACCTCCCTCCTCAAGGAATGAGTTGCTGGACAAGGGCTCAATGGGAGTGTAACAGGATAGGCGGTTTCTTCGCCTCTCTAGAGCGGGAAGATCTAAAACTTTTCACATACAATACAAATTATTTTCAAAGATGAAAAGTTTACGTGATGAATAGGTGGATCTGAGCTGGCTATTAGGGTGGATCTGGATAAGGATTTTCGGAACTTGAGGGCTGTCGAGGCTTAAATCCTAATTCTAATAGAGTCCCGACACATTATTAATCCAAAGGTCTGAATCTAGGCTCCAGATTATGGGTGAAGTGATATTCAGTTTAAAGAAACAATCATGTTCTAAGTTCTTTTATTTTCCTTTTTTCTTTTTCTTTTTGCCTGCACTTATTTATATAATAAGTGTTTGCTAAGGGACTAGCAAAGGTAAAGTATAGGGGAATGATGAATCCGTGACTCATCGCCTGTATTATTTGATTTTGGCTAAAATCCTCAATAAAATACATGTAAATATCCAATAATTCTCATTAATTATCATTTTAACCACAAATATTAATATTGTATATTTAACATTTATTTTTACCAAAGTAAAGGAATAAAGAGAAAAAGGAAAAAAATAAAAGAAAAGAAGACTGTAAATATGAAATATATACATGCTGATAATAACCTCAAGATCAGGTCCATATTGACCGGGTCGACAAAAGAAATAAGTAGGTGGAGATAAGGATCATAACTTATAAAAATATCAAGAAAATCAAGACCAAAATTATAATTTACTTATTTTTCATTATGTAAATACTTCATATATTTTATTTATCATCAAAACCACTTCAAATCAAAATACTCTTTTATAAAAATTGTTCATAAAAATATATATTATTTTATAAAAATATCAGAAAAATATTTCAGTGTAAAAATAAATTAACCGTAATGAACCGTAAAAGCCGCAAAAGCCGACTTCTAAGGTTCATAACTATTTATAGAAAATCCTAACGGACCTAACTCACTTTAAAATCCATTTTGTGCATAATATTATTTATTAAAAATATCAGAAAAATATTCGGATGAAACCGATGAGTTTCGGCTTTTTGGACCCCATTGTATATATGTACTATATGTAGAAACTTCTCGGGTTTTTAATAAATAACCGTAAACCTGATTAACTTAATTCTTTTTTCTAAAATCCTCTAAAATTGTATAAAAAAATATAAAAATGTCAATAAGTTAAAATACCAATAAAAACCAAAGCCTCGAAGCTGCTACTTTTTCTTCTAGACCTCATAACTTGGCCGTATGAACTCTGAATTAAGCAAACTCAGTCCCAAAAATTTTATTTTTCAGTTATCTACAAAATGACCTTAATTCGCTAAAATCAGAGTTAATGCAAAAAACACGGTTTTCTGGTCCGTATTGGTTTAATGTACAATAAACCTTAACTTATATTATTATTATTATTTAATACATTAATACAATTATTATTTTTTAAAATAAATAATATTCCATTTATTTAATTATTATAAATTATTTATTTAATTATTTATTTATCATTCATTTATTATTTTAATTAGTTACTTAATTATATACTTATTTATTTATTTATTTAATACTTATTTACATAATTATATATTTAATTATTTATTTAAATAATTTATTATACATATTTAACTATTAATTATTTATTTAATTATGAAATTAATTTATTAATAATTAATTTGATATAATTATTGAATATTTAATTTAATTTACTTTTATTTATTTATTTTTCTTAATTTTTCTCTCTCTTTCCTTTCTTCTCTCTCATCCTTTCTTCCTTTCCCTTTTTCCACGTACCTTCTTCCCCACACACATTTTCTTATTCCCCACATTCGTCTTCTCTATTCTTCCTCCGCACGCCGCCTCCCAACCACTCAAACGGCTGGCCGTTTCTCTAACCAACCTCCAATCCCATCACCACCTCCCGGTGATTCGACCACCCTCGCATGTATATAGATGTCAACCCCCACATTCCATCACATCCGCCATTTTCCACCTTTCAGTTATGGAGAGCGGAAGCAGTGACAATTCTTCCTTCTTCGTCGAGAGAGTGAGAAGGGGAGGATCTCGACGAGATCAGGCCGCCGGTGGGAGCGTCTCCCCATCGCGATTTAGCCTCCGCGGTCCGCACACCGCTGCATCGAGGCCGCGATCTGTTGGAGCCGGAGCTCAAAGTTCCAGGCGATGACTTCCATTTACAGTATAAGAAGATCTTCTATCCTAAATTCTTATTCTCTCTTCTCCTATCCCATTCCTCCTTCGTCTTAGCCTTCTCAATCCCTTTCAGCCTCTCTGTTTGCCGTTGCAATTAGATTCACAATCTTCGATTTCACCACCCCGACCACATCCTCATAACTCCACCTTCATATCCTTCTCGTTTCCGGATTTCATGTTCGTGTCCTATATTCTATCTTCAATTTGACATTCAATATAACTCAATCCTTTGCTCTACCACGTAGACATTCTCACCTTCACATCCTGTTCTTTGTCTTCTTCCACAACTAGTAGCTTCATCATACACCTTCCATTTGACTTTGGATTGAGGTTTCATCCTCGAAAAATAAGAATTAACTACAGGGCAGCTTCCCTAGTTGATCTAGGAGCGCGCGTATGGAGGCATCAGATCTGAAGATTGAAGATCTGTAAGACACACGCGAGCAGCAACAATAAACGTCCATCGTTGCCAAACAACAAATCACTACTGCATGGAGTTCTTCAACCACTGATTGAGATAAGTGATCCATCGAAGATCATCCACTGCCATTGACATCCGAGAGCAGTTCCTGTGCAGCATCTGTGTAAGACTTTCGTATCACCTACAGAACAACCACACGAGGAAGACTTGTACCTTAACAACATAAGCATCCGAGCAAGATTAAGATTCCACCTTAAGGTATCGCAGCACTGTCAGTCGAGCATTACATGAGAAGGAACGAGGAGTGCATAGCCTTGGACTGTTGTCGCCAACAAGATTCTCTGCCGTTTGATAACTCAATCGCCTGCGGACTTGAAAGACGGACGAACAACTCTCGAGCTTCCAAATTCTATAAGAACCGTTTGATTAGATCTGATCACAGGGCCCAAAACCAGCCACGCGTCAGATCCACCGCTTTGCACTTGAGGTCCATGAAATTTTGGGCATTTTATAAATTCAGCCCCATAAAAATCTTAAAACCTCTCTGATGAATCCACGATTCATCGCCTTTATACTTTTATTTTAGCCTCATTTCCTTAGTCAAACACCTGTAAATACCTACTAATTGCATAAAATTACCATTTGCATGCATTTGTTAAATATGCATTTTTAACACTTTTTGTACATAAATAAAAGACTAAAGAAGAAAAGAAAAAGAAAAGGAAAATAAAGGATGCATTTATGCAATAAATGCAAATTGACCCAAACCCCGAGAGAAGGTCAAGACTTGACCTGATCGACTAGGAATAAAGTAGGGGGAGATAGGGTATGCAATTCAAAAATCCAAAAATATTTGTAAATATTTTTTCCTGTATATTTGTATAAAACTTGTACTATTTTATTTGTAGATAAATTGACTTCAAATCAATTATTTTTGAAGACAAAACTTGTAAATAAAAATGTGTTGTAAATAATAAAAATAATTGCAAAATAAAATAATATACATATTGCAAATAACCGCACTCAGAAAAAGCCACAAAGCAATAATTGAAACACCAATTTCGGCTCCAGATGAGCTCAAATTGAATCCCATTATACTCTAAATTAAATTATCTTTCAAATGGTTGTGGTTTCATAATTTTGGAATTACGGTTAAAATATTGATTTTCTGTGGTGTTTTGTGCAGTTTCACCACTTACATTTTTTGTATAATTATTCATATTTATTTTTAATGTACATAGTTATAAATATTATTATGATTAAAAAATAAAAAATATAAATGAAAAATTATTAAAAAAAGATATAAAAATTATTTCCTTATTTGTACAAATGTATATTGTATTATATGTACATAATATTTGTATACAACTAATTTCCTTATATAAAAAATTACCAAAAAATTAATTATCTAACATTAATTATTTAATTTAATTACAAAATTTATATTTAATTATTTGATTTATTTAATTTTAAAGAACTTATCATGTATATAGGATTTTATTCCATACCTTTAATGGCCACCATTAAGGTAGCTAATTAATTTTTGGAAATTATTTAATTTATTTAATTCAGAAATTTGTAAATAAATAAATAAATAAATAATTATTAATTAACCAATAAGAACCTGCTTCTTTTGTATATTTCGTTCCTTTTTTATTTTTCTTCTCTTTTAATGGGCTCCTCCTCCTTCGTTATTTGTGGATCAACCTTTGGTGGAGAGGAGCCCGATCTCCAAGAGCGATCTTATTGAAGAAGGGTGCCCAGCCTCCGAGCCGTCCGGTGACAGCGCATCGGCCCTCGTCGAGGCCATCACAACATTTCTGATTCCCGAGGCATGATCCAATTTTGTTTCCGTCCCCACTGAGCTTCCACCAAGCCGCGTCTCCAGCCCGCGCGTCGGTGGTGGCCCCTGCGCCCATTGGCTCCCTCTTTTGCGAACAAGAACGAAGAACGAAATCTACAAAGAAGCACTAAGATTTTCAATAAAAAATGGATAAATTGCATTATTAGTCCTACATTTTATTTCTTGTCAATTTCTGATGCAAAAACTTTTCATAATTACTTTTTAGTCCCTGTATTTCATACTTTAATTTTGCATGCATCTTTTATCAAAATAAATGTTTTTATGGTTCTAAAAATTCTGAAAAAAAATATGTGCATGTTCCTGCTGTAGTTTTTATCATTGTATAAATTTTCATAGCATTTTGTCACATTTGATTTTTTTTAAAATAAAAAACAGTGATTTTTTATCTACCCAAAATTAGAAAATTCATAAAAAATTCGAAAAATTGTTTAAAAATTCAAAAAAAGTATATGTAGGTGTGTTTTATGGTTATTTAATTTCTATCTGATTTTTGTGCTTAGATCATTTACAAAAATCAAAGAAATTACGAAAAACTAAAAATTTCAAAAAAAAAATGTAAAAACTTAAAGAAAAATCCAAAAATTGTGATTCCAGTCTCTTTTTGTAGATATTTAATCATCTTTAGTTTAAAAATAATTTCCAGGAGTATTGGGAACTTAAAGTATTTTGAAGTTGCAAAATACTCTTGGTTGTGCACTGTTTCTCTTATTTTCCACTATTTGATTTTTAGAAAATCACAAAAACATCAGAAAAAATTTGAAAAATTACCAAAAACATTTTAAAACATAAAAAAAAGAAAAACATTTTCTCTGTAATTTTCTGAGCATTTTTTATTATTCTGAAAAACAAAAAAAGAGTGTGGTGTATGTGTGTGTTTTCATCACTTGTGCCTTACTTTGAAAAATTAAAAAATTAAAATTTCAAAAACCACTAAAATTTAATTCCAAAAATCTGACTGCACAATTTTTCAATCTGCTCCTTGTGTCCGACCCTGATCGCTATACCAGGTAAATAGAATAGCGAAGACTGCTTACATTTGCTTTGCTTGTTTTATTTTTCATTAAGTGGTTAAAAACAAAGTTTTTCTCGTTGACCGATTCGAGTGGTTAAGATCAACGACACAACTTTGAATAATTATTATTTATACATCTCGACCTGTCAAAATCCATGTCATCAGAATGGCACCGTTGCTGGGAATCGAACCCAGGTCACCCGCGTGACAGGCGGGAATAATCACCACTATACTACAATGACTTTTGGCTCATCAGAATGGCGCCGTTGTCGGGGAGCACGACTTTGTAGTCATTTTTTATTTTTGTCAATTTTATCTCTAAATATTATAACTATTTTATGACCATCGTTTGCTTTGATTTTTGTGCGAGGAATCGCTTGGAGAATCTTTGGATTCCTATTAGAGAACTTGCGTAGGAGGAAGAGAATAAGAAGAGAAGAAGACAGTCTTGATATTTTAGAGGATATTTTGTCAATAATTGTAATAATTTAGAACTGTGGACTTATGAACTTGGACACTACTCGGGGTCTATTTCCCCAAGTGCCGGTGCACTTGGGGGACCTCACCGTTGTTTTTCTATGTTTTTTTTCTCACTTTTTGTATTTGTTACACGCAGATTTTTTGTGCTTGAGATCCTAGATATGGGTTTATATTTGACTGAGCCAGATAGCATTACGTCCAAAGCCCCTAATAGAATATCTATTCTTATAGACCCTGCCTGGACTTAGACAAATCAATCTGTGCTTCACGATAATAGAAGTTTTTGTTTAGGACAGTTCTTGCATTGGATTCATTTAGATTAGTTTAATTTTTCTGCACGGGTCATACTGCATGTAGAGTGCTAGAGTCAGGTACGCACCTCTATCTCTAGTATTTGCATCCATATTTTCTCGTGCATTGTCTTTTCCGCTTTCCCCCTCTGTTTTGTGAATATAGGAATAAAAGAAATCAGAAATATCATTAGATGTTTTATTGAAAATTTCCAAAAAAAATCAAAAAATTAAAAATTAAAAATTGATATGGCTAATTGAACTTGACCCTTAAAATAAAACGAAATTAATTTATACAATTGTTTTGGGAGAGAAATCCCCTCATTGTTTGCGCTTTTAGTTGCTCGCCTACACACTAAGGAGTAGTGCCCAAATCCTATTAAAGCCTCCTAAGTGTTTTTACAACTTTTGTCTTATCACTAAACTCTAAAATTGAAAAGATAAAAGACCAAATCTCACAGTCTTCACATTGCTTAGAATTGGTGAATTAGGGATTTTGCATTGCGTATTGTATGTCTTTGGTGTGAGTCGGTTACGATCATCTTTAAATCATTAGTTGTCACCTTATATCTCTATCTATATTCTATCCCACCCTCTCTCACCTTCTCTATACTTCACTCTCTTTCATCCCACCCTCCCTCTCTTTATTTTCCTCTCTTCATGATGGATTGCATTCCATTCCAGTCGGATTTTGCGGCTTCTTATCTTCATGACCATCATTCCCATCCACTCTCTTGGGAGCTTGAAACTCCATCCGATTTCCCATCTTCTCCCTACCCACCCTGAAGCCCAAGGAGACCAGATTGACCAAAAACGAGACCCGTGCAGTTACCTTGCTGAGATGAGAGTGCATTCCATAGGCGATCATATGGAGCAGTTGCGAGCTTTAGATGACTTCTATCCTGGGATGAAGGATGAGTACACAGATCAGGAAGCACAGTCCGCTTCTACTTTGAGACCCTTCATTCTGGATTTAGAGTTCATTGATCTACTGCTGAAGTTTTCAGGGGAAGTGCACGAGGAACCTTATTTGCATATCGATGAGTTTGAGGATATTTGTGGATCATGATCATATTCTTATATCACTTCTGAGGACATGATGTTGATTACCTTCCCATTTACACTTCAGAATAGAGCCAAGAGTTGGCATAGACGATTGGGAAGGAAGATTGATACGTGGGGAGATTTACGGTCATTGTTTTTGCAGAGATTTTACCCCCAACATAGAGCAGAGATGATGCGGTCTTGTATTCATGATTTTTCAGTTGACCCTCAGGAGCCATTGATCAATTCATGGTTAAGGTTATGTGATCTTTTGAGGTGATTTCCAGATCATGGATTTTCGATGGCTAACCTTATCCACATCGCCATGAGGGGGAGGACAGCAGAGCAGATTGTATATATCATTACCTCGTGTGGTGGTTCACACCACTATCCCGACCTGGATTTAGTTGAGATCATCTTGGATACACTTTCAGATATTCCATATTCAAAAGATGATTTATTCAATACAACACACAAGGGAGATATGACACTTGTTGAGTGTGTGACACATAATGCTGATTTTGACAGCACACACCAATCAGAGGATATGGATTCTAGTACTTGTCATTTGATGGGTGTGTTGACTATCACTGTGAGTTCCCAGAGTTGGACATTGGCCGAGTTCCTGTTGGATTTACAATCAAATTTTGAGCCAGTCCCGCACTTTCATGTCGATGATTCTTGGATTCTAGATCTACTATATCCCAAGAAATAGAGGAGGAGCCCACATCTCAACCATCCTTTGAGTCATTCCAGTGTCCATACGTAGTTGATTCAATGTTTTTTCTCCAGGAAATCTTCTCAGATTCATAGATACATTTGGATTCATCTCAACAGAGAGAGCTTGATGAGGGATCGATTTTTGATTTTATAGACATAGATAGTCCCAGATTTGAGTCTTGTGTCCTCCCATTTGATGAGGTCGATACATTTTTGAAGGACATGATATTTGACAGCATAGATCCCCAATTTTCTGATGATTTGGCATTACTCCCTGAGGGTTATCTGCGGGAGGATGCCACGTACCATGTGTACTCGGTTTCACTTTCTGGGAGTGTATCCGATCTGTCGGATCAGGAGATCGAGTCTTCTGATATTTGTGATTATGAGTATGGTTTTTCTCTCCTCGACGACCCTCGCGAGGATGACATGATCTTTGAGGTATTTGATGATTTCACTTAGTTCTCTACATTATATGCATTGGGTATCAACCTTTTTAGTGAGTCTTTGATCTTGATCTTCCTTATCTATTCGAGACGGTGATTAACGTGGAGGATTCCCTAACAGATCCTTCCTTCTCCACATTCGATTTCTTCGGCTCCATCCACTCACTCCATTCAGATCTTGAGCTGATAATTTCTTTTGTGCTACCGGAGTATGATCATACATTGTCTTCTATTTTTCCGGTAGACGACACCCACTTGAGTGCATATTCGGGTGTCTCTCTTGACCATCCTGAGTCCGTTGTTATTCTCCCACTGAGACAACAACAACAGTACAGTATTTGCATTAAAGATGCTGTCCTGAACCATGATACAACATTGTCCTAGCATTTGCGCCCAACTAGGGGCATAAACTCTAGCGCTTGTTGAGAGGCACCTCAACACTACTCACATCTGTATAGATCATTCTGTCCATATCGCACATTCTTTTGTCTAAACACCCCATCTCCATCTCATGATTATTCCATACTTAGGGTGTGCTTTACCCAAAGTATAGGAGGGTGTCAGACTTGTGATTATCTACCTGATTCTTTTTACCTCTGGTTTGCTGCCTATACTTAGGGATATTTCACCCTAAGTATAGGAGAGGTAGACTCTGTATATTCTACTCCTCGGTTTTCCCCTTGTGTACAATTTTCTATACTTAGGATTACTTGATCCTGAGTATAGGGGGATCACCGACTTCTATTGATTATATTCTTTTATTCGTCGTTGTAGCATAACATTCTTTTCACTTCCCCACACTTAGCACGAGTTATGTCTTCCTTTGCAGCTCTTTGATTATTATGAGGACATAGTTTGAGCTAAGTATAGGGGAGTGTCGTATATATTTTATATATACTTTAGCCATAACTCGTACTTTTATATTTTAAATATGGCTAAAATGCAGTGTAAATACTTGTAAAAAACTAATAAAATATGCAGATATTTCCTCAAAATTCTTTTTGTATATACTGATTAATAAATCAGGTTAAAATATTTTGAAAAATATTTTGAAAGTAGTTTGAAAATCTATTTGAAAAATCTTTTGAGAACTATTTGAGAAATATTTGAAAAATATTTTCAACCTTTATAAAAATATCGTGGTTTGTAAAAATCTTTCTTTGTGTGAAATAAAATCATTTTGTAAAAACTATTTGTAAATGTTTTGAAAAATGGTTGAAAATTTATTTTGAAAATCTATATATACTATTTAAAAAATGTTTGCAAAATAGTTTTCAAATACTTGTAAATGTTTGTAAAATTATTTGAAAAAATTCGTTTGGACTATAGTTTTCAAAATTATTTGTAAAATTATTTTCAAATATATTTGAGGAATATATGCATCGGACAAAAAAAATCCAACTGTATGTATATACCTATTACTCAAGTTGTAAATCCTTTCGTCTTATTCTTGTAAATAATTAACTCAACCCTATGTAAATATGTGTATCTCACCCTTAACCCTTATTAAAAAAATTTGTATATACTTGCATATATTACTAATCTTTTGTTAAAAAAACTCTTTTTGCATGTGTATTTTTTTCTTTCAAAAATCCATAAAAAGTTTAAAATTTGAAAATTGTTTCATAAAAAGGTTTTTGCTTTCTTTTCTTAGCATTGTACATATTCCTTGTATTAGCATGCGCATTTTTTGGGATAATTTTGACATTTAGACCAAGTCTGGAATAATTTTGAAGAATGGAGCTTAGTTGGACCTTAATCCACTTAATTTCAGAGGAACCTTATAAGAATTGGAGTTAAGAGTTTTCAGGTCCTAGCGACTTAATTCTTTGAGTCCATATGACTTTGTTCACATGTCATCTTGATAAGTCTAAGTAGAATATTTAACAACACACACATGATTCTTTTAGGCCGTGGCTTACCTTGGACAATCACTCTATACGTAACTCTTCATGGAGGAGGTAGTGAGGGGCAGAATCTTTTGGCTTGGGGTAGCATACGAGGGTAGTACATCTAGGCGGAACCTCTTGTCCTCCTCTAGGGAGGGATGTGCCTCTCAACCTGGTTTGACGATGTTGAGGTCTAAAGACAGGATGCTGTGGGGTTGCAATAATGCTTCAAAAGAGGGATAGTCTACTGGCTCTAGAGGAAAAACTCCTTATGTACATGCTGCACCTTGTATATATTGTCAAAAAAAAGGAAAAAAATGCAAAATCTCCAAAAGTGGGCAGGCCTGATAGAAAAGTAAAATGCCTACCGGAGTGTATATACAAGAGAAAAAAAGAATAAGAGCTTCAAAGTCAAATGTTTGTTAGCTTGCAGCGGGTGACATGGCTACACTGGTCATGCATCCAAGGATAGGTAACTACACTGGTTACCATCCGTTCTCTTCTTCATCCCCTTTTCTTGAGCTGGTTGTACTTAAACTTAGAAGGGAATATCCCCGCTCCTCGAGGAAAGAGTTGCTAGATCGGGGGATTAGAGTTACCTTGTTGAGAGAGGTTGTCTCTTAGCTACTTTTGAGATGAGGAGCTATATTTCACTTACACCGTACAAGTAAGAATTCATAGTCATAAATTTTTGTGTATGCAGACTTGTTCTGATCTGATTGTTGAGGAGACCTGAATAGGAGTCTTATGGAACATAGAGGCTGTTAGGTTTTAAATCCATTTTCCATTAAGGTTCTGACACACTAATAATCCAAAGGTCTGACAAAGCTCCATACTACATTTTTATGAAGATAAGTTTAAAAGTCAACATTGTTCTAACTTCTTTCCTTTTTCTTTTCTTTATTTTTGATTTCACTTATTTTCCAAATAAGTGTTTGCTAAGGGACTAGCAAAGGTAAAGTATATGGGAATGATGAATCCACGATTCATCACCTTTATTCTTTTATTTTAGCTTGATTTCCTTAGTCAAATACCTGTAAATACCCAATAATTGCATAAAATTACCATTTTGCGTGCATTTGTTAAATATACATTTTTAACACTTTTTGTACATAAATAAAAGAATAAAGATGAAAAGAAAAAGAAAAGAAAAATAAAGGATGTATTTATACAATAAATGCATACTGACCCGAACCCCGAGAGAAGGTCAAGACTTGACTTGATCGACCAGGAATAAAGTTAAGGGAGATAGGGTATGCAATTCAAAAATCCAAAAATATTTTGTAAATATTTTTCCCCGTATATTTCTATAAAACTTGTACTATTTTATTTGTACATAAATTGACTTTAAGTCAATTATTTTTGAAAACAAAATTTTTAAATAAAAATGTGTTGTAAATAATAAAAATAATTGTAAAATAAAATAATGTACATATTGCAAATAATCACACTCAGAAAAAGCCGTAAAGTGATACTTGAAACACCAATTCCGACTCCATATGAGCTCAAATTGAATAAAAATCATTTCCATTTATACTCTAAATTAAATTATCTTTCAAATGGCTATGGTTTCATATTTTTTGGAGTTACGGTTAAAAAGTCGATTTCCTGGGGTGTTTTGTGCAGTTTCACCACTTACATTTTTGTATATTTATTCATATTTATTTTTAATGTACATAATTGTAAATACTATTTTCATTAAAAATAAAATAAAAATGTAAATAAAAAATTATTAGAAAAGATATAAAAATTATTTCTTTATTTGTACATATGTATATTGTATTATATGCACATAATATTTGTATACAACTAATTTCCTTATATAAAAATTACCAAAAAATTAATTATCTAACATTAAATAATTTAATTTAATTACGAAATTTGTATTTAATTATTTGATTTATTTGATTTAAAGAACTTACCATGTATATAGGATTTTATTCCATACCTTTAATGGCCACCATTAAGGTGGCTAATTAATTTTTGGACAATATTTAGTTTATTTATTTTTTAATTCCAAAATTCATAATTAATTAATTAATTAATTTAAATATTTTATTAATTAACCAATAAAAACCTACTTCTTTTGTACATTCCTTCCATTTTTATTTTTCTTCTCTTTTTAATGGGCACCTCCTCCTTTATTCGTTGATTAATCTTTAGTGGAGATGAGCCCGATCTCCGAGAGAGATCTTGTCAAAGAAGGGTGCCCAGCCTCTGAGCCGTCCGGTGACAGTGCGTCGGCCCTCGTCGAGGCCATCAAGGAAATTCTGACCCCGAGGTGAGATACATTTTATCTCGTCTTTTTTTCTCTAGGATAAATCGTAGATTTAATTTTTGGTCCTAATTGATTAGTCTTTAGATCTTGAAAATAAAAAAATTCCATCACCCACTTTTTGATCTGACATTAGTTTTTACATCGCATTTTCCGATTCCTACATTTCACGTTCTACCCACATAATCTATCACCTCCGGTCACACACGGTGGCCGAAGCCATGGATCCATTCTTCTGCATCACAAGATCCGACCCATTCACCAACTCCATTTTGTTTATAAATAAATTAAAAAAGAAAGTATATGGTTTTCTAACACTTGTTTTTGTAGGATACAATAAAAAAACATATATTTGGTTTATCTCTCACATTTGTTTTGCAGGAAAAACCAAAATAATAAAAACTATAATAAAAAATTAACTTTTTTAATTCCTGCTTACATTTTCTGTTTCTAAAAAATAATAAAAAGCCCTTTTCTTTTTATTATTTTTGTTGTTTACAAAATAAAAAAACAAAAATAAAAGAAATCCTGCTGCCGGGTCACCACCCCCAGCCACCGCAGGTGCCTTGAAGCATGCACCATCACCACCGCCTCGAGGGGCAGCCGCATCCTAGACCGCCCGTTGCATCCCTCCGTGATCTCCACCCCCACTGTGCTGACCTCCACTCATGCCCTCCTGGAGCATCCGCCACCGCAACACGATCCAGATCCACCTGTACCACCATCGCGACGGCCACGCCACCACGTCTCCACCGTTGGCGACGCTCGCTGATCGCACTCCACCCAGCCACGCGGCTGCATTGCACGTAGCCCCTGCCGACACCCGCTCTGACCGTGCCACCAACTGCCCGGATCCCCCGCTGCGTGTTACGCGACTGCTCCCCCCGGTATATGCCGCCCGCTCCTCCCGAGCCCTCTGCCCAGATTGCTTACGTTGCCCGCTCCGACCTCCGCCATCCTCGATGAGCTTCCGCTGAGCCGCGTCTCCAGCTCGCGCGTTGGCGGTGGCCCGTGCACCCATTGGCTCCCTCTTTTGCGAAAAAGAATGAAGAACAAAAGCTACAAAGGAACCCTAAGATTTTTCAATAAAAAATTGGGTAAATTGCATTATTAGCCCTTTATTTTATTTCTTGTCAATTTCTGATGCAAAAACTTTTCATAATTATTTTTTAGTTTATGTATTTCAGAATTTAATTTTGCATGCGTCTTTCATCAAAATAAATGTTTTTATGGTTCTAAAAATTCTGAAAAAATGTGCATGTTCTTGTTGTAGTTTTTATCATTGTATTAAATTTTTAGAGCATTTTTTCACCATTTGATTTTTTGAAAAAATCAAAAACATTGATTTTTTATCTGACCAAAACTAGAAAATTCATAAAAAAATCGAAAAATTGTTTAAAAATTCCAAAAAAATACTGTAGGTGTGTTTTATGGTTCTTTAATTTCTGTCCAATTTTTGTGCTTAGATAATTTATAAAAATAAAAAAATTATGAAAAAAGACAATTATTAAAAAATTGTTTAAAATTCAAGAAAAATCCAAAAAAATCTGATTTCAGTCTCTGTTTGAAGATATTTGTAGTTTAACATAAAAATAATTTCCAAGAGTATTGTGCACTTAAAATTTTTTTAAGTTGCAATTGTGCACTGTTTTCTTTATTTTTCACCATTTGATCTTTATAAAATTACAAAAGCATCAGAAAAATTTGAAAAATTATCAAAAATATTTTAAAACATATAAAACACAAAAAGATTTTCTTTGGGATTTTCTGTAAATTTTTAACTATTTTGAAAAATACAAAAAGAGTGTGGTGTGTGTGTTTTTATCCTTTGTGCTTATTTTGAAAAATTAAAAAAATAAACTTCAAAAACCACTAAAAATTCTTTTAGAAATTTGACTACTGAATTTTTAAATCGTGCTCCTTGTGTTCGACCCTGGTTGCTATGCCATGTAAATAGATTAGCGAAATTGCTTAAATTTGCTTTGATTGATTTATTTTTCATTAAGTGGTTTTAAAATAATATTTTTCTCATTGACCGATTCGAGTGGTTGAGAACAACGACAACCTTTGAATATTATTTACATCTCTTAACCTTATCGATTTTTGGCTCAACATCCTCTAAAATCCAAAAAATAGAAAATAAAAATAAAACAATAAAAATAATAAAATAAAATCAAATAAAAATTTAAACATTTTCTAAAATTAAAAATCATAAAACAGTTAAAAATTACAAAAAACAATATAAAAAATTCATTTAAATCTAAATAAAAATCCAGAAAATTTCTTAAAAATAGAATAAAAATTAGGAAACCTTATACCTTAGTTTGTCTATAGTTTAACCCTAGTTTATTAACAGTTTGCCTCCCTGAGTTCGAAACTCCCGTACTTGAGACTATACATCTTGTTTATGAGTATAAATAAAATAAAGAAGATTAACTAATCCTTAATCTTTTCTACTAAAACTAACCTGGTCGATACAACGACGGCCATGAGACATTTTTTCTGCTTCCTTTTTGCAGGATTCTGAAGATTTAAGACCAGGGATTTTTGAGTTTTTCACCTGATCGCAATCATTAGCCTCTAAAGTATCCTGTGCCATGAGTATGCTCACCAAAATCTCATTGGCTAGCATCTGTGACACTACGGAATCTGAAGGTATGACAAGAGCTCATGCTAGTGGGACTTCCCAAATGGCTTCATCATCTGTGATCACAAAATCAATACTCGTGGTGGACGTCTATCCTAGAATCTGTCATCTGCTTGGCTCTTCTCGAGGCAAGCTAAATCTCTGACTCTAATATACTCAATCATCTCTATTTGTACACTCTCGCCCTCAACGTGAAAGTATATCTTCTCGCTATCATTATCGGACACTGCCTTGGCTGTGGCCAAGAATGGTCATCCTAAGATGATGGGAGTATCAGTCACAGATTCAGGGATCTCCATGTCCAACACAACGAAGTCCATGGAAATTTTCAGACCCTGAATTGTGATGACAACATCCTTTAACAACCCCTTCGACCTATTAACTGATCGATCTGCAAACTGAAGGATTGTCCTGCTCTGTTTAAGAGGGCCAAGGTCAAAATAGTCAACTAAGACAGCCGAGAGGAGTGATGAATCCACGTTTCATCATCTTTATTCTATCATTTTAAGCCTCAAACACCCTGGCAAATGCATGTAAATACCATTAATTCCCGCATCTTAGCATTCACGCATGTGTATGTAAATAGTGTATAAAATACTATTTTTAAAGCCAAAATTATAGAATAGAGAAAAGAAAAGAAAAAGAATAAAATATTGTAAATATTTTATGACCCGAAACCCCGAGACCTGGGCATTTAGATGAATAGGTCGATAAGGAATAAAGTAGGAGGAGATAAGGGCCAGAATACAATAAAATTATACCTTTGTCTTTATTGATTTTGGGACTTATTTTTAGTTCCACTTTTTATACCATAAATCAAGAAACTTTGGACATGAAGTTATAGATAATTAAATAAAGAAAAATACAAAATTAATTTCATACAAAAATAATACAGATAAAAAGTTATGGTCTGAATAAGATTCCAGAATCCCAACTTCCCAGACCTGTATCTCTCAAACAAAAGCTCAAAATGAATCAAAATCATCTTTAATTGTATATAATGTTAAATAATCTATTTAATGAAGGTGGTTTTGCATTTAGCGGAGCTACGGTTTGAAAGTTGAGTTTTGGACCCATATTGTATATTTGTACAGATTAAAATATTTATTTTATTATTTAATAATTATTTTCATAATTATAGATTTTTATAATTTTGTAAATATTATTTATAATAAATGTGTATAATAAAATCAGAATAAAAACTCAAACAAAACATAAAATAAAATACTTGTATATATAGCATACCTAGGTATAATACTTATACATATACCTATAGAATTACTATTTATATTTTATTAAGTGTACAAAATACATCAGAAAAATCAATTAAAAATACATTTAAGTATATAAAAATATTTTATAAATTTATAAAATAATAAACAAAGTAAATAAAATTAAATATACAAAATAAAAATAAATTATTAAAATATATAGAAGAATATACCTTTACAGGGCATAAAAGGTAACATGTAATTATATACCTCATAAAAATAAATAAAAATCACCATAAAATTCTTTAGAAAATAAGGAACATTTTTATTTTATACCCTAAAATAAATAAAATCATTTACAATTTTATTTTGAATTTACAAATAATTTTTGCTCGAAATTTCTTTGTTGGTCACGTGGACCAATCAGGCGCAGCCAAGTGTTGACCTCAGTCAACTCCTTGACAGAGGCCTGCCAACTTTCTGACAACGTGATTTCGGCCCGATTTCGCCCATTTTTCAGGCGAAATCCCTTCATCTTCCTCCGTCGCCTTCTTCTTGACTTCTTCTCTCTGTACATCCGTGATTCTCGTTGTGCCTTCAGATTGCTCCAGATCTCCATCATTTGCGCGTGGTCCTCGCTTGAAGGAGACGCCACCACCTTGTACATAATAGACCCGCCACCTTCGAGCTCCATTTTGAACCCCTTCGGACCGAAATTTGCCCCTCCTTTCGAGTGCTCGTGAGAGCTAGAGTGATAGGCTACCTCCATGGCCAGTTGGTGAGTCGCGGCGTGGACCAGGGCGGTCTCCATTACCTCCAGCATACCTCTCCGTAGAGGTTTCCTCCTCTGGTCTCCGACCATCAAGGTATACCCCTTTTCCCTTTCCTTTTTGCTTCTTTTTATTCCCTGTAGTTCTAGGATCATTTCCCCCTTAGATCTTCGAGTGTCGTTCATTGAATCACCCAATTGCACCCCTTCGTCGGAACGCACCTCCGGTCGAAAATCCAAGACTCCGCTCCACCTTCATCCGTCCACCTTCGCACCTCCGCAGGGTCCAGGCAGTTTTCCCTGGACCCTCTCATCCATTTTTGCAGGTACTAGGAGCATAACATTGCCTGGGGACTCGGATTCCTACTCTGCCGGAGATACCTGGAGCTCCAAGCTCCGCCACCTTCGCAACAACGCCACAGTGCCTCTCCGGCGATTTTGAGGGACCCAACAACCAGAGCATCACCGCAGGAGTCTCCCCGACCTTTTTGTTGCGGCACAGACCACCGGAGTCGCGCCATCTCGCTGGAGGAACTTTGCCTCGGTGAAGTTGTTCCCCGTTCTTCCTCTGGGTGCCTCCACCGTCCGATCAGAGGCCCGTGCCAGTTCGATCCACAACCATCTGATCTAGGCCCACATCGATCGTCGATCTCCTCACCAGATCAGATCTCAGCCGATCATCACCGAACCGTCATTGGTCGTCCCTGAAGAGCCACGTGGATAAGTGAAGGACGTCCGCCGTTGGATCACTAGGCCATGGGTATTTTGCACTATACACCCTGGCCATTTTGCGTTTTATTTTTAGTCCTTAAACTTTCAAGCGTAGTTTAAATATTTTTGTAATATTTGTATTAAGACCCCTGCACTTTCATTATTTGTATTTAGGTCAAGTCCACGTCACCTTACATGACTCACGCACGTGGGGTCGTGGGTATTTTGCAGTGGACCCCCTGAGGTTTTCAGTATTTTACTTTAGTACAGAAACTTTTTATTTAAGTTGTAATATTTTGGTAAAATTGCATGTTAGCCCCTAGAGCTTTGTTATATTGCAAAAATAACCCTGCTAGGTCACGTACCGAGTGCGGGTGAGTTTGGCAATTTTGCAGCGAACTCCCTCCGGGTTTGGGTATTTATATGTAGTCCGGAAAATTGTGTTCAACGTTATATATTTTTGGAAAATTTGCAAGTAGGCCCTTAGACTTCTATGTATTTACATTTATGCCCATGCTAGTATTGTATTTTTGCATGGATGCTTGCATTTATTTCATGCATAATTTTGACTCAAAAAATTACCAAAAAATACCTTAAGCTCCTGTTGCATTGTAGTTTAACGACATATTTTTAGTTTGCATTTTTATTGCATTTGCATATTTATAAAAAAAATAAAAATAAGCATTTTCTTTACTGTCTGCATTATAAAATACATAAAAATTATAAAAACTTCTCGAAAAATTCCCCAAAAAATAGATCTTATGTATTTTAGAGTGTTTTAACTTCTATCTAAAAATCATTAAAATTTTCAAAATATAACCCATAAAAATTATAAAACCCCAAAAATCTTCATAAAAATATTAAAAACTCCAGAAAAAAACCTAAAAATATAATCTTTGTCTCAAATTGTTCCCTATTTTATTATCTTTTATTTAAAATTATTTTAGAGAATTTTTGTTACCATTTGATATTTTATTTCTCCACTTTAGTTTCAGCTCTTTATTTTATTCCCTATTTTCAGTATTTTAGTCTTTAAAAATACCAAAAAAATTAGGAAAAATATAGCAAAAACACAAAAACATTAGAAAGTTATAAAAAAACACAAAATATTTTATTTTCTGAATTTTTCTTATTTTTATTATTTTTATAAATACTTTATCCTTCTCTTTCTTACTTTGTATATATATTCTATTTAAAGAAAAAAAGTATAAAATATTAAAATAAAATATAAAAGCAGAAATTAAAAATAAAAATAAAAATTCAAAATATAAATCAAAAAATTAAATAAAAAAATATAAAATTAAAACCCACAAGAAATAACAGTTGTAGGCATTTGATCACTTTCACATTTTTGAGCACTATTGCCTTGTCTATCATGTTTGCTCCCTAAGTTCGACACTCTACACATACTTGTACCTATACACACTTATTGTAGACTTATAATAAATTTTAACTCCACATTTACTTCATTGCTTGATTCGATTGTCGTGGGTTAATTGTTGATTGTAGCGGGATTTACCGAGGGTCGCCACAACGACTTTGCCTCCGCTTTGTGTGAGGCATCTTAGACCTTCTTGATCTTTCGCTTCATCAAATGGCGCCGTTGTCGGGGAGCAACAACATTTAGATTGAGATTCATTATTATTTGTGATTATTTGCCTATTTTTGAGCTCTACTCATTTGATAATATTGCTTGACTTGTCTAATCACCCTCTCTTTGTACTTTGTGCATGGTACCACTAATCGAGGGAGGCGCTATATCCAAGGCTCCTGTGCACCCACGTGAAGGCGGAGCGTGACTTCTGACCTAGCATCAAGGGAGAATTGGAAAGTATGAGGAGACAGTCGCCATCTTGAGCATTTTTGTTTATTTATTCATTTGTGTAATTTGAAGTGAGAGAGAGACTTTAATTTCTAATAGCTTGGACTCTCCAGGACACTTTGGCCTAAGTTCTGAGGGATTGTTCCCTTGGGGGCCTCTTCTATTTTTGCAGTTTTTCGTCGGTTTTATTTTCTTCGCTTTTCTTTTATTTTGATTCACGAATATTTTAGCCCCTATTCTTAGGATTTTATTGTGATTGCGACGTAAATTATTAGGATCACACACCTAATATTTTGCTTGTTCCTATAGATCATAAGTAGACCTAATTAATAACTCACAAAAGAAAAAGCTATCTTGGTCACCTGAGGAGTCACGTGCTTCTAGAGGCCATATACAGCGCTGGCAGGATCCGTTGTGGTGGACACCAATTGGCATCAAAGACCGGACTCCAACTCCTCTTGTTGACCATTTAGCTATTGTTCTTCGCGTGTAGAAATTCTTATCTAAGGCCGAATCTTCTTGCATCATGTAGGTAGTTTAATTTTTGTCTTTAATTTATACGCGGATCACCCTGCATGTAGAGTGTTGGAGCAAGGTACACATTTCTATCTCTACATGCATCATTGTGTTTGATCGCGCATCGGCTTTTTCGACTTCCTCCCCCATTTTATTGGAATTAAAATAACTAGGAGATCGAAAAATTTGTTAGGCGTTGTCTTTATTTAGAAAAATACAAAAAGTGAAAATCATAAATTTGGACTGCTAATGCAAACTTGACCTTAAAACTCATCCCACCAAAAATTTTGTCTTGGGGAGAGTAACCCCCTCCTTATTTGATTTATCTACTGCGAGAGAGTAACCCGACACTAGGATAGAGCCACGCCTAAAATTCTGGTTGACTACTGATCGTGGTTAGTCATTCTCCAGTAAGAATCTCTCCGATAACCGGTAAAGCGGATCGCGACATCCTTAGCAGAGTGAATTAGCGGGAACAACCGGGATACGGTCCGCAATTCATACTGGCTGGGAAAGATCTAACGTGGATCAGGGAAGTCAGCTAGGAAAGTAGGGTTCCTAATAGTTCTCTCTAACGCTCTGATAGATTGACTGATCACCTAATAAAATTTGACAAGATAATAGACCGAACCTTCACGGTGATCAGCTCAAGAGTTGCGTAGGTGAACAGGGGGTTTGTTTTTCACATCTTGTTTGCATTCCAGATCTCATCCGCTCTTTTCCAAGATCAAAATGATGGGAAGGAGATCCCTTAGGCCACGTCTGGTGGCACCGCTATCAAGCACTCCTCCCCATTCATCTAGGTCAGCTTCGGGGAATCCAGACCCACTCTCCGAGCCTGAGTTTACGTCCACCATGTTCCCCCTCGACCACCCTTCTTCTTGTATCAGTCCAGTGGTGTCAGAATTTAGTGCAGAATAGAGTTCAGAGCATTTGACGGCACCTGAGATGGATTCTTTTGACTTTGCAGAAACCCCAGATATGGAAGGCAGAGATGGACATCCAGATGAGCAGAGACCACCTCCATACATATATAATCAAGCTGCCATAAAAAATTCACTGTTAGCCTCCCTAGAAACCATGCAGAGACAAATCCGAGACCAGGGATTGTTCACGGGTGAAATCATGAGGGAAATGCGTGGGGGACGAGAAGAATGACAAGAGGGTGCTGATATACCAGACGCAACAGGCGAAGGAGGAGGAGAACCCAACCAAGAGAGGCTGCCTCCAAGGACCATGAGGCAGTTGCACAACCCAGGTGCAACCCTCACACACCGATGGATCCGACTCCCTCCCATCTATGGAGATTTCGAGCTTCGCCCACATACCATTCAGGTACTGCCCAAGTTTCATGGGTGGCCACTGAAGAACCTCACCTCCATTTGCAAGAATTTGAAATGATATGTAGTACCATCCATGACAGGTTTGAGACTGAGGATACCATCAAAATGATAGCCTTCCCGTTCTCCTTGGTTGATAGAGCCGCTTATTGGCTGAAGCATTTGGGGAGGTACATCAACACTTGGGAGCAACTCTGGAAAGAATACTTGAACAAGTACTACCCTCTCGGCCAGACAAATGCAGCAAGAGCAGTGATCAGCAATTTCACAATGATCCCCAACGAACAATTCCATGAAGCATGGGATTGCTTTAGAGAGCTCATAGACCGATGTCCACACCATGAGATATCTCAGCCCATTCTTGTCCAAAGTTTCTTTTGCGGGATAACATCGGACCTTGTGGGGGATCTTATTTCTCCAAGGATGAAGAAGCGGTCTAGGCAATCTATGAGCAGGTGGCAGAAAATTCTACAGTGATGTCCCAGGGCCGAATCTACACAAACTCCAAGGTCCCACCACAAGCTACTTCTTACCACCGCATTTCAAAGATCGATGTTGGGAACCATACTTCGTCAGCAGCAACAACACAAGATGAATCAGCAGCCGCTAACAAGGGCATAATCAGTGAAAAATTGGACCGCATTGAGATTTTGGAGAAGAAGCAAGGACAAGGTCTAGCACAGATAGACCAGTTGGCTAAGACCATGAGTGACCTGAAGACTCACATCTTGAGTATTCAAGAGGCACAATCAGCTTCACATCCGCCTCCCAGGTCACGGGCTGAGTCCAGTGGTAGCCATTCTACCCCACCGCCCCCCGCATATAGACAAGTTCACCATGTCCAGGAGGTGTCGGTACAACACTTACCACACTATTCACAGCAGCCACCACTCATGACACTCAAATGATGGTCTAACAGCCGGATCAACCATTGGCAGTACTACCACCTCCACCCTTTGAGCAGGAGCCGTTGATGGAAGTCAACGGGATTTGGTATGACCGGTACCCCCAGCAGGCTGGGATTCATCGTGATCACCCAGTATTCTAATGGACCACCGGAGGTGCCTCATCCCAACAACAGCCTCCAGCTCAGGGCAGTCATAGTAGCCAACACCAGCTGCCCTAATACTCCCAACAGTATCATCATTATCATCAGAATCCTCATCCCGCCTATCAGGGACAACAGTGGAGGCAGCGCTAGCAGCTTTACCAGCAGCAGTACTCCCAGTCCTACCAGCAACCTCAGTTCCAGCAAGGGAACACTCCCGGTTCTCCCGCACCTGTCTTGGAGAACCCAACACTTGATGATCTCGCCCGCTTGCTCTCCGAACAACAGGCATCCTTCCAGCGAGAAATGGACGAGTTCGGCAGGAAATGATGGACATAATGAAAGTAAAAGCTGCCATACCTGCACAGAGCGAGCCGAACCCTATTAACTTGAAGAGAAAGTCTGAACAGGTACAGTCTACAGAGGATACCACTCCTAGTGCTTATTTGAATGACATGCCTTCTATGTTTGATACTCACTTCGTGTCACTTGGGAGCGGTAGAGAACCAGTCGGCGACACCTCATCTGAGGGACAACACCATGGAGAATCTAGAGCCCCAGATGAGGAGAGAAGCGGTGATGATGCCGCTAACAATAATGATGATGACAGTGGCGCTGATGCCACCAAGATGACTATCCAAACGACGGTGCTGAGGCCGTCGTGGAACCAAATGCATACGGTGGTGCTGAAGCCATCATTTTTGATGCAGAACCAGAGCGCGGTGCTGAGGCCACGAAGGAGAATATTTTGGGTGGTGCTGATGCCCCCATTTTGGGTCCGAATGTATTCCAACCTTCTGTATTGCCATTTTCTGTATCCCTGGACACCATGAAAAAGAACAAAAAAATGAATAAAGGAAAGGTTTCTTCACCGATTCCCAGTCCATGTGTGTTTAATGATAATGTTTGCATGGATTTCAGTCCTTCACAGAAACAGAAACCTTCTCCTAGCCCTCTGTTTGAGGAGGGCCCATCCATCCCCTTCCCTCAAGCACTCCGCTCAGCGAAGGGGAATAAAACAGAAAATCCCAAAAAGAAGGAATACTTAGAGTTCAACCAACAGATGATAGATAGATTTCAGATACAACTGACTCTACAAGAGGCACTTGAGCACATCCCCCTTTTCCAAAAGAACCTGAGAGAAAAGACCACCGTACACAGGAGGAGGCAGAACACTAGAGGAGAAATCCATGTGCTGACCCGTACCACATGTTATGCCATTCAGAACCAGCTTCCAGCCAAAAGACCCGATGCAGGAGCTCCATATGTCAGATGCCAGATTAGTGAGTAGCCATTCGATCGTACTCTATTAGACAACAGCTCTTTTATCAACCTCCTTCCGGCAGCCTTACTCGACCGATTCGAGTTCGGCCCGCTCCATCGGAGTCGGACAGTTCTTTAGTTTGCTGATAGGTCTATCAAGAGGCCGAAGGGGTTGTTGAGAGACGTGGTCGTTATCATTCAGGGCCTGAAATTCCCCATGAACTTTGTTGCATTGGACATGGAGATCCCTGAATCGGTGAACAATACCCCCATCATACTAGGATGTCCATTCTTGGCCACAGCCAAGACGGTGACCAACCATGATAGTGGGATGGTGTACTTTCACGTAGAGGGCGAGAGTATACAAATAGAGACGACTGACGAAACCCGAGTGAGAGATTCAGCCTGCTTAGAACCATGTAGTGACACCGTGCAGATGACAGATACAGAGTTAGACGTCCACCAGGAGTGTGATTTTGTGATGACCGATGATGAAGTAGTTTGGGAAGAACCAGAAGCACGAGCCCTCGCCCTGTTTACAGACTCAGAGTACACACCTTTTGCGGCAGACGAGAGTACGAAGAGCACACCCTTAGAAGAGGACACTATAGAGGTTGACAGTTGCATGGTGAGTGAAGATACTGATGTTTGTTCAGATTCAGATCCCTCGGAGGCAAACTTTGATTGGAAGGATTTTGATGCATATTTACCATGTCTGTTTCCCGATGAGCCGACAGAGAGGACGAAGAGTGAGCCAACACAAATGATAGACACACCAACAAGGTTCCCTTCATCAGAATTACAGGTACAACGAGAGTTCTCACATGCAGACCTGGTTGCTTTTACACAGACATGTCAGAAGACAGATTTGCCAGCTCCCACCAAGCCAGAATTGAAGCCTTTACCACAGTCGCTCCTGTATAGATTCCTTGCAAGAGAACCAGATATGCACCCAGTCATTATCTCAGCGGATTTGACTGGAGAACAAGAATCTCATTTGATGGAGGTTTTTGAACGCAACCGCAAGGAAATAGGATGGAGTGTGTCTGATCTCAAGTGGATAAGTCCGCCCCTGTGCTCCCACTGTATCTACCTCAAAGAGGACACTAAGCCATGGCATGAGTTCCAGCGACGGCTGAACCCGAATTTTCGAGATGTAGTAATGAAGGAAATATCTAAATGGTGGAGCATCGATTTTATCTACCCCATCTCCGACTCCAAGTGGGTTAGTCCTTTACATGTGGTACCCAAAAAGACGGGTATCACTACAGTTGTGAATGAGTCTGGAGAGGAGATTGCCACCCGGATACCCACTTCTTGGAGGGTCTGTGTGGACTACAGACGATTGAATGAGGCCACCAAGAAGGATCATTTCCCACTGCCATTTATTGATTAGCTTATCGAGAGGCTAGCTGGGAAGAGTCATTACTGTTTTCTTGACGGGTATTCCAGATACAATCAAGTGGCTATTGCGCCCGAAGACTAGGATAAAACGACGTTCACCTATCCATTTGGGACTTATGATTTCAGACGAATGCCCTTTAGACTATGTAACACTTCGACGGCATTCCAAAGGTGACTTATGATTTCAGACGAATGCCTTTTAGTCTATGTAATGCTTCGACGACATTCCAAAGGTGCATGTTGTCCATCTTTTCGGACATGATAGGTGACTGCTTGGAGGTCTTCATGGATGATTTCTCGATCTACGGTGACAGGTTTGATGCTTGTCTTGATTGCCTATGCATAGAGGTAAACCTCGTACTATCTTGGGAGAAGAGCCACTTTATGGTTACTCAGGGGACGATCCTTGGCCACATCATCTCCAACAGGGGCATGGAGGTTGATCCGACCAAGGTGGATATCATTAGAAAACTCAATCCACCGTCCAATTTGAGACAGTTGCGGTCTTTTCTGGGGCATGTCGGTTTCTACCGACGGTTCATTCAGGACTTCAGTCGAATTGCCCGACCGCTTACCGATTTATTAACTAAAGACATCGAGCTCCTTATAGATGATAAGTGTCTTAAGTCCTTCGAGACTATCAAGAATTTAGTTGTCGAGGCTCCTGTCCTTCAACCACCCGATTGGTCTCTTCCATTTGAGATCATGATGGATGCTTCTGATTATGCCATAGGGGTTGTGTTTGGACAGAGGAGGGATGGATTACCCTATGCCATACACTACGCTAGACGGACATTGGATGCAGCTCAGAGGAACTATACAGTGACTGAGAAAGAGATGCTAGCGGTAGTTTTTGCTTTGGATAAGTACAGATCTTACATTCTTGGATCTAGAGTGAAAATTTTTACAAACCACACTCCCATTCGGTACTTAATGTCGAAGAAGGATGCCAAAGTCAGATTGACCAGATGGATCCTTCTCCTCCAGGAATTTGATATAGAGATTAAGGATAAACATGGAGTTAAGAATGCTATGGCAGATCACCTCTCCCGCCTAGAGAACCTTCAGGAATCTGAGCCCATGGCACCAATTACTGAGACTTTTCCAGATGAGGCGATCCTTGCTATCACCTCTCTTCCATGGTATGCCGACATTATGAATTACCTTGTTGCCAAATCTATTCCACAAGGTTGGCCCAGACAGCGGCTTGAGACCTTCCTTGCAAAGGTAAAGTCGTACCATTGGAAGGACCTCATCCTTTATCATGAAGGAGGGGACAACATCTGGAGACGGTGCATTCCTAAAGATGGGCAACATAGTGTCCTCACCTACTGCCACAAGCTTGAGGTAGGAGGACATCACTCTGGGAGACGGACATCACAGAATGTGCTCCAATCCGGCCTTTGGTGGCCTACCCTTTTCAAGGATTCTGAGGAGTTTGTGAGAAGGTGTACTGACTGTCAGAAAATGGGTACTTGCGGACAGAGAGACATGATGCCCATGCAACCCATTCACTTTTATGAGGTTTTTGACGCATGGGGGATTGATTTCATGGGCCCATTTCCTAAAAGTAAGGGGTTTGAGTATATTCTCCTTGTTGTAGATTATGTGAATCGTTGGGTTGAGGCCATCCCCGCTCGAGCCGCAGATGCTAAAACCGTATGTCATTTCTTGAGGAAAAATATTATTTCACGGTTCGGGGTACCTAGACTCTTGATTTCATATGGGGGGTCTCACTTTATTAACGACAAGGTAAAGGCCCATGCAGACGAGTTTAGTATTGACCATCGTGTTGCCACGCCATATCACCCTCAGACTAAAGTTCTTGCTGAAGTATCGAATAGGAAGATTAAGACAATTTTACAGAAGGTAGTCTGCCCAGACCTAAAGGATTGGTCACAGCTTTAGGACTCGGTCTTGTGGGCCTATCAGACTTCCTTCAAGACTCCATTAGGGACATCTCCCTTTCATCTCGTCTATGGCAAGCCATGCCATTTACTAGTGGAGATAAAGCATAAGTCATTTTGGGCAGTTACAGAGCTATTATTGGATCCTAAGAGTGTAGGAGAATAGAGGAAAGCAGAATTGGCATCCCTGGAAGAACTAAGAGATACAGCCTTCTCAAGTGGCCTACAGTATAAGGAGAAAGTGAAAGAATGGCACGATTCCCAAATCAACCATAAGCAATTTGAGCCAGATCAGCAAGTATGGTTATTTGATGCTAGGCTAAAATTATTCCCAGGGAAACTACAAAGTAAATGGAAAGGATCATATGTGGTCCGGAAGGTGCATGATAATGGTAGCATTGATATATCCAAACCTTCATCATCTTCCACTTTTAGAGTCAATGGTCAGCGCTTGAAACCATATCTAGATCATGACTCGCCGACTGTTGATGTTGCCCCGATTCATCTGGTATGAGATGTGCTCTTTGACTCACACCTTCTGCATCTCGTACATGATTATCACTTCTATCTTCCTCTGTATAGATCCATCTGTCTATATCATTCATTCATTCTTCCGCTATGTCTGCCACCCCATCGTCATCTTATGATTTTGCTATACTTAGGACATTCTTTGTCCTAAATATGGGGGGTGTGCACCCCGAGTTTCTCTATTCTTTGATCCTCTCCATTGTCTCCTCTTCTTTTCTATACTTAGGGATATCTTACCCTAAGTATAGGGGGAGACAATCGGAGTACAATTTGTTCATTCCCACCCTTGACCCTCCCTGCGTCATGTACAATCTGTTGTACATAGGATTCTTTGATCCTAAGTATAGGGGGACAACCAACTTCTCATTCATTCATTCCTTCCTGTATTTATTTATTCATTCTTTAGACTTGTCTATACTCAGTACGAGTTATGTCTTCTCTTCCCTCTCTGATCTATGAGGACATAGCTCAAGCTAAGTATAGGGGGTCGTATATACTTCGTATATACTTTAGCCATAACTCATACTTTTGTATTTTTACTAATAAATATGGCTATTTATACTTATATAAATGCATTAAAAACCGTAATAAAAAGATGTTTATATTCCTCAAATTCTTTTTGTATTTACTGATTAATAAATCAGGTGGAAATATTCTCTGCAAAATGTTTGAAAAATAGTTTGAAAATTCGTGTGAAAATCTTTTGAAAACTATTTGGAAAACATTTTGTTACGTGTTTTCAACCTTTGTATAAATGTGTTGTTTGTAAAATTTTATTTTCTTTGTGTGAAATAAAATGTTTGAAAAACGATTTGCAAATGGTTTGAAAATTGTTGCAAAAATATGTGAAAAATCTATCTATAATGTTTGAAAAACCTTTGCAAAATGATTTTCAAATGTGTGTACATGTTTGTAAAATTGTTTATAAAAATTATTTTGGACTATAGTTTTTCAAATTGTTTGTAAAATGATTTTCAAATAAGATTGAGGAATACATACATCACACTAAAATCCATTATATACCTATAGAATTGATCACTTACCCTTGTAAATTCTTAAAATCCACTTCTTGTAAATACAAGATGAATCCCCGTGTAAATATTTGTAACTAGTTTTTATCCAAAATCTTTTTGTTTTGAAAAATTCCAAAAACATTTGCAAAACTAAAATACCAAAAACATCTGAAAAATCCTTTTGAAAAATACAAAAAAATGCATATGCATCATCTTTTCAAAAATCCATAAAAAGTTCAAAATCTTGAAAATTGCATCACAAAAATATTTTCTGCATTCTGCATCACATTTGCATAGAATGAGAATTTTTCGGATTGAGTTTGATAGTTGAACAAGTCTAAATAAAATCCGGAGGTTGGAGCTTGATTGGACCTAAAAATCTACCTAATAACTGGAACCTTATAGGAATTGGGTTTGAGGTACTTCAGGTCTAGTTGACTTAATTCTTTGAAGATCACGGGACTTGGTTCAATGGATTCTTGACTGCCTAAGTAGAGTATTTCAGAGCACAAGCACGACTCTTGTTGATAATGACCTAACTTGGACACCTGCACCTTTCACATGGCTCAACTCAGTTGGAGTGGTGAGGGGATTGGATTTGCCGGTATGAGACGCACAAAAGTGGAAACACTTGTCCTCCTCTAGGGAGGGATGTGCACCCCAACCCGTCCAGTGATGAGGAAGTCTAAAGACAGGAGAGTGTGGATTACAATAAAGCTTCAAAAGAGGGATAGTCTACTGGCTCAAGAGGAAAAACTCCTTATATAAATAATGATGTATATAGTACAAAAAAATGGACAGGCCTGTACAAAAATAAAATGCCTGCAAAAGTATATGAATATGTTGTAAAGTCAATAAGCAAGCTTGAGTTCCAAAGTCAAATCATGTGAGCCTGCAGCTGGATAACTTGACTACACTGGTCTTGCATCCTAAGATAGGTAGCTACACTGGCTACCGTCCATTCTTCTCTTCAGCCCCTCCTCTTGAACTGGTTGCCACTTGAACTTAGAAGGGAATACCCCGCTCCTTGAGGAATGAGTTTTTGGATTGGGGAATCATTGGGTTGTCATACTGGAGAAGTCATTATCTTTGTCATTCTAGTTGGGGAGAGCCACAATCACTTACACTGTACGAGTCAGATTCATAGTCGTAAGGGTTTGCGTATGAGTTGAGATATTCTGACCTGGCTATTGAGGAGACTTGGGCAGAGTTTTGAGATTCTCAGGGACTGTTGGATTTCAAATCCAGTTCTCATTAAGGTTCCGCTCGCACTAAAATTCCAAAGATCCAACTTAAGCTCCAAACTTTGATTTTGTGAAGACAAGTTTGATAATTAAACTTCATCCATCTTTCTTCTTTTTCTTTTCTTTGATTTCTTTTCTGCACTTATTGCATAAGTGTTTGCTAGGGACTAGCAAAGGCAAAGTATAAGGGGATGATGAATCCACATTTCATCATCTTTATTCTATCATTTTGGCCTCAAAAACCCCGGCAAATGCATGTAAATACCATTAATTCCCACATCTTAGCATTTATGCATGTGCATGTAAATAGTGTATAAAATAATGTTTTTAAAGCCAAAATTATAGAATAAAGAAAAGAAAAGAAAAATAAATAAATTGTTGTAAATATTTTATGACCCGAACCCCGAGACCTAGGCATCTAGATGAATAGGTCGACAAGGAATAAAGTAGGGGGAGATAAGGGCTAGAATACAATAAAAATACCTTTGTCTTTACTCATTCTTTATTCATTTTGGGACCTATTTTTAGTTCCACTTTTTATACCTTATATCAAGAAACTTTGGACATGAAGGTTGTAGATAATTAAATAAAGAAAAATATAAAATTAATTTCATACAAAAATAATGTATAGATAAAAAGTTATGGTCTGAATAAGATTCCTGAATCCAAACTTCCCAGACTTGTATCTCTCAAACAAAAGCTCGAAACGCATCAAAATCACCTTTAATTGTATATAATTTTAAATAATCTATTTAATGAAGTTGGTTTCGCATTTGGCGGAGCTATAGTAACAAAGTTAAGTTTTGGACCCATATTGTATATTTGTACAGATTAAAATATTCATTTTATTATTTATTCATTA
Organism: Ottelia alismoides; assembly: GCA_037367405.1. NCBI lineage: Eukaryota > Viridiplantae > Streptophyta > Magnoliopsida > Alismatales > Hydrocharitaceae > Ottelia > Ottelia alismoides. The sequence goes on along the minus strand of JAZKJV010001698.1, from coordinate 683,063 downwards.
TTTTCATAATTTTAGATTTTTATAATTTTGTAAATATTATTTATAATAAATGTGTATATTAAAATCAGAATAAAAACTCAAAGAAAACATAAAATAAAATACTTGTATATATAACATACCTAGGTATAATACCTATACATATACCTATAGAATTACTATTTATAATTTATTAGGTGTACAAAATACATCAGAAAAATCAATTAAAAATATATTTAAGTGTACAAAAATATTTTATAAATTTATAAAATAATAAACAAAATAAATAAAATTAAATATATAAAATAAAAATTAAATTTTAAAATTTATAGAAGAATATACCTATATAGGGCATAAAAGGTAACGTGTAATTATATACCTCATAAAAATTTAATAAAAATCACCATAAAGATCTTTAGAAAATACGGAACATTTTTAATTTTATAACCTAAAATTAATAAAATCATTTACTATTTTATTTTGAATTTACAAATAATTTTTGCTCGGAATTTCCTGGTTGGTCCACGTGGACCAACTAGGCGCAGTCAAGTGTTGACCTCGGTCAACTCCCTGACCGAGGCCTGCCAGCCTTCTCACAACGTGATTTAGGACCGATTTCGCCCATTTTTCGAGCCAAATCCCTTCATCTTCCTCCGTCGCCTTCTTCTTGACTTCTTCTCTCTGTACATCTGTGATTCTCGCCGTGCCTTCAGATTGCTCCAGATCTCCATCATTCGTGCGTGGTCCTCGCTTGAAGGAGACGCCACCACCTTGTACATAATAGATCTGCCACCTTCGAGCTCCATTTTGAACCCCTTCGGACCGAAATTTGCCCCTCCTTTCGAGTGCCCGTGAGAGCTAGAGTGACATGCTACCTCCAGGGCCAGTTGGTGAGTCGCGGCTTGGACCAGGGCGATCTCAATCACCTCCGGCATACCTCGCCGTCGAGGTTTCCTCCTCTAGTCTCTGGCCATCGAGGTATACCCCTTTTCCTTTTCCTTTTTGCTTCTTTTTATTCCCTGTAGTTCTAGGATCATTTCCCCCCTTAGATCTTCGAGTGTCGTTCATTGAATCGCCCAATCGCACCCCCTCGCCGGAGCGCACCTCCGGCCGAAAATCCAAGTCGTCGCTCCGCCTTCATCCGTCCACCTTCTCACCTCCACGGGGTCCAGGCAGTTTTACTTGGACCCTCTCATCCATTTTTGCAGGTACTGGGAGCATAACATTGCCTGGGGACTCGGATTCGTAATCCGCCGGAGATACCTGGAGCTCTAAGCTCCACCGCCTTCATGACAACGCCACAATACCTCTCCGGCGATTTTGAGGGACCCAGCAGCCAGAGCATCACCGCAGGAGTCTCCCCGACCTTTTTGTTACGGCACAGACCACCGGAGTCGTGCCATCTCGCTAGAGGAACTTCACCTCGGTGAAGTTCTTCCCCATTCTTCCTCTTGGCGCCTCCACCGTCCAATCAGAGGCCCGTGCCAGTTCGATCCGCAGCCATCCGATCTAGGCCTGCATCGACCGTCGATCTCCTCGCTAGATATGGTCTCAGTCGATCGTCGCCGAACCGTCATGGGCCGTCCTCGAAGTGCCACGTGGATAAGTGAAGGACGCCTGCTGTTTGATCGCCAGGCCATGGGTATTTTGCACTATACATCCCGTCCATTTTGCGTTTTATTTTTAGTCCTTAAAATTTCAGGCATAGTTTAAATATTTTTGTAATATTTGCATTTAGACCCCTGTACTTTCAGTATTTGCATTTAGGTCCAGTCCACATCACCTTACGTGACTCACGCACGTGGGGTCGTGGGTATTTTGTAGTGGACCCCTTACGGTTTTCAGTATTTCACTTTAGTCTAGAAAAATTTTATTTAAGTTGTAATATTTTGGTAAAATTGCATGTTAGCCCTTGGAGCTTTGTGATATTGCAAAAATACCCCTACTAGGTCACGTGTCGAGTACGCGTGAGTTTGGCAATTTTGCAGCGAACCTCATCCGAGTTTGGGTATTTATATTTAGTCCAGAAAATTGTGTTTTATTTTTGGAAAATTTGCAAGTAGGCCCTTGGACTTCTGTGTATTTACATTTATGCCCTTGCAAGTATTGTATTTTTGCGTGGATGCTGGCATTTATTTCATGCATCATTTTGACTCTAAAAATTACCAAAAAAATACCTTAAGCTCCTGTTGAACTGTAGTTTAATGTCATATTTTTAACTTGCATTTTTAATGCATTTGCATATTTATAAAAAATCAAAATTAAGCATTTTCTTTACTATCTGTATTATAAAATACATAAAATTTATAAAAACTTCTCGAAAAATTTCTAAAAAAATAGATCTTGTGTATTTTAGTGTGCTTTAACTTCTACCCAAAAATCATTAAAAAATTCAAAAGAAAACCCATAAAAATTATAAAACCCCAAAAATCTTCATAAAAATATTAAAAATTCCAAAAAAGCCTAAAAATATAATATTTGTCTCAGAATGTTCCCTATTTTATTATCTTTTATTTAAAATTAATTTAGAGAATTTTTGTTACTGTTTGATATTTTATTTCTCCACTTTAGTTTCCGCTCTTTATTTTATTCCTTGTTTTCAGTATTTTAGTCTTTAAAAATACCAAACAAATTAGGAAAAATATAGAAAAATCATAAAAACATTAGGAAATTATAAAAAAAACACAAAAATATTTTATTTTCTGAATTTTGCATATTTTTACCTATTTTTATAAATACTTTATCCCTCTTTTTCTTACTTTGTATATATATTCTATTTAAACAAAAAAAGTATAAAATATTAAAAGAAAATATAAAATCAGAAATTAAAAATCAAAATAAAAAATATAAATAAAAAATTAAATAAATAAATATATATATATATATAATTAAAAACCCACAAGAAATAGCACTTGTAGGAATTTGATCACTTTCACATTTTTGAGCACTATTGCCTTGTCTATCTTGTTTGATCCCTGAGTTCGACACTCTACACATACTTGCACCTATACACACTTATTGTAGAGTTATAATAAATTTTAACTCCACATTTACTTCATTTCTTGATTTGATTGTCGTGGATTAATTGTTGATTGGAGTCTGGATTTCGTGTGGTCAATTCAGCGACTGAGTTCCCACCTTGTGTGGATGTTAAGACCATCGATTTTCGCTTCATCAAGGAGGTCAATTGAGTAATCGCTGTCTAATAGAGTGCGATTGAACCGCTGCTCGTGAATATGGCATCTGACATAGGGAGCTCATGCATCAAGTCTCTTGGCTGGCAATCGGTTCTGAATGGCGAAGCAGGTGGCATGAGTAAGCACATGGATTTCTGCATTGTGATTCCTCTTTTTCCAACAAATGGTGGTCTTCTCTCTCAGGTTTTTCTGGAATAGAGGAATCTGCTCAAGTACCTCCTGAAGAATCAGCTGATCTGAAATCTATCTATCATCTGCTCGCTGAACTCTAACTGTTTCTCTTTTCAGGGTTTTCTGGTTTAGGACCCTTCCTTAAGCGAAGTGCTTGAGGGAAGGGTATAGAGGGACCCTCTTCAGAAAGATACGGTCAGGAGTAGGTGCCTGGTCATTCAGTAGACTAGAATCCATGCATATATCATCAAGTATAACAGATGGACTCACAAGAGATATAAAAACCTTTCTTTTATTCATATTTTTTATTTTTGAAGTTTTTATATTTTTTCTATATTTTTTCAAATATGTCCTCAGGTACAGAAAGAGTCAACACAACTGTAGGAATCTTGGTGACATCAATACCACCGACAACATCCGAACTTGTGGTATCAGCACGGCATTCTAGCCTATCCACTAGAATATTGGTGGCTTCAATACCACCATCTGCAACTGGAATCTCGATGGTCTCAGCACTGTCGTCTGGATAAATATCCTTGGTGGCTTTACTACCACTGTCATCATCATCATGGTGAGTGGCATCAATACTGCTCTTGACTTTGTCTGACGCTCTAGCATCTGCAGTGGTCTGTTGCCTATACGAGTCACCACCGGCTAGCTTCCTACTGCTCCTAAGTGTCACAAAATCAACATCAAACAAAGAATAAATGTCATCCAAAATATCACTGGGAGAGGCAGTCTCTGTAAATTATACTATCTCAGACTTCCCTTTTAGATTATTCGGGTTAGATTGCAGGTATGGAGACCTTCTGCCCCTTTATTATTTCTCTTAATTCCTACCGGAATTCATCCATCTCTCACTGGAAGGTAGCCTGCTAATCTGTCAACATGCTGGAAAGATGCTAATCTATCAACATGCTGCCAAGATCATCAAGGGCTGAGTTCTCATATGAGTGACCATGAGATCCGGATATGTTGCCTTGTTGTAATGAGACTGGCTCTGTTGTTAGTGAGGAGGAGGCTGGGAGTAATGCTGGTGAGGCTACTGCTACCTCCACTGTTGTCCCTAATACTGGGGACGAGGGTCGTGTTGCTGCTGCTAGAGTATTGGGGATGTTGTGGTTGGCTTCCCTGCACTGTCTGTGCCGGAGGCTGCTGCTGGGATGAAGGGCCTCCAGTAGACCATCGGAAGTCAGGGTGGTCATGTCGGATCCTGAGCTGCAGTTGGTACTGGGAGTACCAGATCCCATTGACTTCCATCAACGGTTCCTGCTGCTTGTGGAGTGGCTGGGAAAGGACTACCAAGGGCTGATCCGGATGATATACCACCGCCTGAGTGTCTGAAGAGGGTGGTGGTAGCTGGTACTGCTGAAAGGTCCTGCCTGAATGTGATGGACCTGGCGGTATGATGAGGAATGCTATGAAGTGCTGCTTCCTGGATCAGTCCGTGACCTGGGATGGGGACGATAAACCATCTGTGCCTCTTAGAGACACATGATCTGGGTTTTCAGGTCACTCAATGTTTGGGTCAGCTCATCAATCTTATTAAGCTTGTCTAAGCCCTGGCACTGCTTCTTCTATCGGGTCCAACTTCTGGCTAATAATACCCATATCGGCAGCCAACGACTCTTCTAGTGCTGCTGCCAATGAAGATGTAGAAGGACTAACCTCAATGTATGCAATTCATTGGTAAGAAACCGTCCGTGGAAGAGGCTTCCCCTGAGTGTAGACACAGGTATGGGACATCATTGTGTAGTTTTCTATCATCTCCTCATAGATGGGACTTACATGGTCTTTGTATTTGGTGAAGTAGGAACCTCCACACCAGGCATTCACTAGCCCCTGCAGCTCAGGTTTTAGCCCACAAAAGAAAATCTAGACGAGGTTGGGCTTGCTGATCTCATGTTGGGGACACCTGTCAATGAGCTCTCTAAAACGATCCCGAGCTTCATGGAATAGTCCAATTGGGATCATGGTGAAATTGCTAATCATGGCTCTAGTTGCATTGGTCCGGCCGAGTGGATAGTACTTATTCAAATACTCAGTCTGGAGATACTCCTAAGTAGTGATCACCTTCCTTAAATGCTTCAGCCAACAGGCTGCTCTATCAACCAAGGAGAATGGAAAGGTGATAAGTTTGATAGTGTCCTTGTCCACCAGTCTATTGTGGACGGTGATGCAGATCATCTCGAACTCCTGCAGATGGAGATGGCTTCCTAGGTGGCTAGCCCATGAAACTTGAGCAATAGTTGGATGGTCTGAGGGTGAAGCTCAAAGTCGCCTAAGATAGCGGACAACTGGATCCATCGATGCATGAGGGTTGCACCAGGGTTATGCAACTGCCTCATGGTACAGGCTGGTCTGGCTGGATCCTGTGGCTCGTCCTTGCGTCTGTCGTTAACTCGACCCTCTTGGCATGGTATCTCTCCACCACTGGATGGATGTTCTAGCTCCTCTCGCCTGACTCACATCTGTATAAGCTCTCTCCTCACTTCTTCCATGAATATTCCCTGGTCTCAGATATGTCGTTGCATGGTTTCCAGGGAAGCAAGAAATGTGTTATTTATGGTGGTCTAGTCTAATACAAACTATGATGTCTGCGGCTGCTCATCGATTCTGTCCTTACCGCTGGCAATCTCAATGGTCTCTGCAAAAGGCAAAAGACCCTAACTCAGGTGCTGTCAAGTGAACAAAGAGCTGTGCTGGCCTGTCTAGATGTACCTCAGGAGTGGAAGAAGGATGATCGAGGGGGAACAGAGTGGAGGCGAATTCAGGTTCAGAGAGCGTGTCTGAGCTCTCTGAAGCCACCCTAGATGAACGAGGAGGAGTGCGGGAAAGTGGTGCTGCCATAGGCAGCTTAAGAGACCTCCTTCCCATCATCGTGATGTAGGGATTTATGGAGATTAGATCTGGGATGCAAGCAGGATGATAAATCAAACCTTCAATTCACCAATGCAACATAGTGATGACCGTAAGATTTCAGTCATTTATCTTGTCAGATTTTATTTTTAGTGATAATCCAATCTATCAGAGCGGGTTAGCGAGCTGTTAGGATACTCATTCTCCCTAGAGACTAGCCCGGATTCCTACGACTAGTTGCGCCTATTTCCAGCTAATATGGGTGTAAGTACAGACTATTTCCAGCTACCCATTGCTTGAGGATTGTGCTTTTGTGGTGTCCTCTAAAGCACCTACTCTGCTAAGGAAGTTTAGACTGCTTACCGGCTACCCAAAAGTCCTCACTAGAGAATAGCTAATCTTTTTTAGAACCGATAGACTGAATAAAGTTCAGGTGTGTCTCTATCCTAGTGTGCGGGTTGCTCAACTCTCTACAGATAAATCAGACAAGGAGGGGGTTACTCTCCCCAAAACAAGAATTTTTTAGTGAAGCTTAGTTTTAGGTCAAGTTTTCTTTAGTAGTCCCATATTTTATTTGGTTGTCTCTATTTAGATGTTTTTCTGAATAAGGAAACCTCTAACGAATTTCCCATTTGCTTTTTATTTAATTCCAATAAAACCGGGGGAGGAAAATGGAAAAGCTGATGCGCGATCAAACACGATGATGCGTGCAGAGATAGAAATGTGTACCTTGCTCCAACACTCTACATGTAGGTTGATCCGTGCATAAATTTAAAGATAGAAATAAAACTAATCTATAAGATATATAGGGAAATCATTCTAAGATGAGCATCTTCTATTAACGGGAAGAGCTGGTAGTTAATTAATCAGAGAAGAGACCTGAGTTCGCTCTTAGATGCCAATCAGTACCCTCCACAGTGGGTCCTCCAAGCGCTGCATAAGGCCTCTCTCTATGCGTGGTCTCTTAACCAATTAAATTAACTTTTTTCTTTATTTGATTAAGTCCAATTACGATCTATAGGAACATATAGTCTTTTAGGGTGTTTGGACCTTAGATAATTACCGGTCTTAAGCAATAAAAGTCCTAAATCTAGGGGATAAATACTCGAGAATCAAATACAAAATAAAAGGCAAAAAATCACGAGAAAATCCGATGAGGTCCCCCAAGTGCACCGACACTCGAAGAAATAGACCCCGAAATGGTTCAAGTGTCCAGAGAATGTCCCAAAGTCAACGTGTCTAAATTATTACAAAAGTTTTTGCAGAAATAAATAAATCTATCGAAAATAAATGCTCTTGCATTCTTCTGCTCCTCCTTCTATACTGGTCTCTCCAAAGATAAAGGACTGAGTCGTACTCCGACGTTCCTCGCACAAAAAGCAAAGCAAAATAAGGTCAGAAACAATTATGGTAAATAGAGACAAAAATAAGAAAAATTGAAATCAAACTATTAAGTCGCGCTCCCCAGCAACGGAGCCATTCTGATGAACGCCAAACTGACTCAGGTCAAGTATGAAATTAAGGTGCCGTTGCGACCCAAATCGATCGAGTGAATCAATGAGAAAATCAAACCACCAAGAGATGAAACAATCAAATATAAGCAGTTTCACTACTTTTATTTACTTGGTATAGCGTCCAGGGTTGAACACAAGGAGCATAATTAAAAGCTAAGTAGTGAAATTTCGGGAACAAAAAGCTTTTTAGTGGTTTTTAGTTTTTCAAATTTTTAATTTTCCCATATAGAAGAAATAAACACAAGGGATAAAAATACTCGCATACACTTTTTTTGTATTTTTCTAGTAGGTCAAAAATACTCAGAAAATTGCAATAAAAATATTTTTGGATTTTATTTGTTTTATAATTTTTTGATAATTTTTGTAGTTTTTTCAAATATTTTTGTGAGTTTTAAAAATAAAATAGTGATAAAAATAACAAGCAGTGCACAACCAAGAGTAATTTGCAAGTTAAAAATAATTAAAATGCCCAAAACTCCTAGGGGTCATTTTTGTGATAAAATATCGATAAATATCTACAAACAGAGACTGAGATTACTATTTTTATATTTTTCTACAATTATATATATATTTATATTTATAACTTTTAGATTGTTTTGCAATTTTTATGGGTTTTATAAGGTATTTTTAAGCAAAATTAATACTGGAGCTAAAAGACACTACAATATAACTACAACAATTATTATACAATACAACTACAACAATTTTTATGGAATTTTTGGGTGATTTTTTGAGTTTTTATAAATTTTCCAAAGTAGATAGTGACTTTTTAGTGTATTTTTCAATTTTTAATATTATGAAATATAAGAAAATAAAAAAATGCAATAATTTAAACATGCAATCATGGGTTACAAATAATTTTTACAGCGCTTTAGAGTTGATTTAATATTTATTACATTAAGTAAAATGCAACTAGTTAAAAACAGTTTTACAAGGACCTTATAGCAAATAAGTTAAGTTCTGGGACCAAATATTAACACACAATAACACTTCATGGGGTCAAGGTGAAAATAATCTAGGACATGCACACAAAAATGTGATTCAACCGAACATGGATATATATATATGCAAATACTTAAAATATAAACTTCATTTTTATAACAAGTAAAGAGTTCAGACCATAAACCGCCAATAACCCAAATAATCATGTGGGGACGCATGTCGACTTGACCAGACTAGACTAGAATGCAAATATGTAAAGTAACATATCCAAGCTACAAAACTTCTATACTACTTATTACATTTATTGGACTAAATAGAAATAGGAAGACATGCATGGTAAAAAGGGAATATACCCGAGAGACACGTGAAAGGCGCGCGAGGAGGCTGACGGCTCTGATGAGTCCCTGGAAAAGATCTAATGTATGAGGTGGAGGCGCGTGTGTACAGTTCTGATGAACCATTATTTAAGGATCTGACGTCTGAAAAAGGGTCTCTGCTTTGTGGTCAGATGTGCTCAGACCTCTGATCCAGATGCTTGGAATGAGGAGCTATCGAGTGGCTCGATCAGAACCGGGGGGCGACAGGCGATCAGACGGCTCTAGAAGGCGCAGGAAGAATACAACTCAGGAGAGCTTCGATCAAACATAGATGGCGATCCTGGAAGCTGATTGGCTCGCGAGGAATTCCAGTTCCTTCGTAGAAGTGCTCCGCTTCGAATGAAAGGCTCCAATAAGCAGGATGACGATCGGATGGCCAGGGTGATGGTGCTCCTTCTGAAGCTTCTCCATCTAAGCAGCTGGAGCACCAACTAGGTCTTCTCGTGCGAATCAACATCTTCAAAGGGTAGAAGGACTCAGGGGCTTTGCTCTGGTCCATTTATTGCTCAGAAAACAGAGAGAAATGAGTGGGGGATGGAGTTTGATCTTCGACGTACATGGGAGAGGGAGATCAACCCTTAATCTCTCTTTGATGAGTGAGTCTAAGGGGGTCAAGATGCGTAGGGAGATGGGGGATGAGTAGTGGAGTAGATCTGAATGGTGAGATGTGAGTGATGGGGCTCCGACCAGCTAAAGTGTGGCGGTGGATATGGACTGTTTTGAAAGGAAACATGAAATGGAAGCGAGATAAGGTCTACATGGAGTTGCTGATGCGCTCAAGAACTTCAGGCGAGGTGATCGACGAGGTTATTGCCTCAACCAAGCTGCGGAAGGTCGGGAGGCTTGTCGCGATGGAGGACTCCGACCACGCGCTGAGCATGTGCAACCTAACACTCACTGGAGCTCCAAAGGGGTCCTCCAAGGAGCTGTCACTATCCTAGAGGTGGCTAAGGGGCAATGGTGGCGTGAGGCACGAGTTGTCGTGCTCGGGAGGAGGTGGAGATTATTTATAGGGGAAATCGGAAGATTCAGCGAAACCCTAGGATGATCCGACTGTGCCTAGGGATCCGCAAGGATCATGGATTATAGGAGCATAATCAGGCGCAAGAATCGATGTAAATGAAGGCATGTCCTGATCTAGAAAATGTTGAGAAGAAGCTCCAATGAAGTGTCTGTCGGGTCAGGTCAACTGGGGGTGACAGTTGACCACGGTCAACATTCTGACGTGCTCCAATAAAAAAATTCTAGTATGATAAATGAAAGAATAATGAATAAAAAATAGCAAATGATGTTAAAATAAAAAGTGAATAAAATAAAAAAATATTTATTCTTTTACAAACTATTTTTCCGTGATTTATAATTATTTTTAGGAATTAATATATATAGTATATACAATATAGTGTATCATGTATAGATGTAATATACCTATATATTATATACATGTATTTTTATTTTATTATTTTTACAAATATATAATTTGAATAATATAAAATAATTTTTATTTGATTTTTATAATTTAATTAAAGGTATTAAATAAATAGGTGATGTATACACATGTGGCTTTTGTACAAGTGTTAGAAAATATAATATGGTATTTTACAAAGTATAGAATAAATGTAAATATTTATATTTACATGTATAGGTATTATATACAAGGTACCCTATCTCTCACTACTTATTTCCTATTGATCAGGTCAAGGTTTGACCTTCTCATGGGGATTGTGTCAATATGTGATTATTCTAAATACATTTTTCCTTTTCTTTTTCTCTTTATTCTTTTATTATTAGAAAATATGCATTAAATATGAAATACTAATAAGGTCATGCTTAATGATGAGTTATTGTATTTACACAAATTTACATATGTTTTTGCTAGAAGATAAAGCTAAAATAAAAGAATAAAGAATGAGAATCATAGATTCATCAATGCATCTGTGCCAAAAATACCCATTAAATATTATTTTTTTAATATAAAACCTTAGGAAATTTACTTGATATTATTAGTGGAATATGTGTTTCAAATTTCGTGTAAAACAAGCATTCTTAAGATGTTCATCTGGACAACTCAATTTCAACAATTCTAAGACCGTTAAAATTTGGCAGTCTTGATTAAGGGATTAGAGTCCTCGAATTAAGTTGAATTTTTAATGGCATAATGGCGATATATGGTGATCTAAATACCATATGAATTCATTTCAAAAAAATAATATATAATCGATGTTTTTGGCACTGGTGCATATACACATGCACCTTGGTGCAAGCTCCCCATCCTCACGCACGCACGCACACACAAACACACACACACGTGCGCGCGCACGCGCAGTCACAGACACCCCCCACACACATAGGATTTCCTTCCAATAGGACACATTCCTTCCAGAGTTTACGAAGGGTTGCTTTTTGTAAAAAAAATACGACAATTTTAGTATAATATGTACACCGTTTTTATTATAACATTCCGTTTTAATGTTTGTATTACAATATGCAATATTGTGTGTGATTTTGTATTTATAATACAAACTGTTTGCACATTTTACTATTTTCTACAAAAAGAAGGTGAACTTCTTAAACTCAAGAAGGATGCATCTTAATGGAAGGGCCTCATATATATAGGAAAAAATGGGGATGCCCCCTTGGAGCAACCAAAATGACTGCCCCTCCCCCTATTTTTCATAATTTTATTATTTTTTTATTTCAAAAATATCACCTTTTATATTCATGTGTACACCCCTCATATATGTCATTCGAATTTCGTCAGAAACAGAGACTCCTATGCCCTCCTTCTCGAACATATAATTTCAACGAGCTAAACATTGATGTAATCGACCTGTTCTAGATGGAGGGCATATGAATCATTGTTTCTGATGGAGTTTGAATTACATATAGGAGGGATATATAGATGAATATACATGGTGGTATTTTTGAAAAAAAATAAAAAAAATGCCGAAAATGGTGCATGACCAACCCCATTGAACCATATATATAGGAAAAAATGGGACTGCCCCCTTGGGGCAGCCACCATGACATCCCTGATGAATCTCGTATTCATCGAGCTAAAATTGGTCAATTAGGCTATGTTCCCCAGAACTCACATGCATTTAATCATTAATAGAGCATCATTACCAGTCATACATGTGTAAATAATATTTGCATTTCATCATGCATAAATTGCATTAAAAATTCCAAGTGTAAATTAGCCCAAAATGCCGCTAACTTCTCATATTTTTAGTTAATTCATCCTAACTCCGATTAACCCCAAACCACTCCATTATGTAGATATTACTAACATTATTAAATAAAAAATACAAAAAAATTTACTAACTCAAATAAGTGTCAAATAATCCCAAAGTCTAATTTCACATCTGACAGACTAAAATGAGCATATCTCCCACATACATTGTCCAATTTTGGTCTAATCACTTTTAGAGTACTCTATTTTTAAATACCTTCAAAACAAGACCAAATTCGTAAAAATCGGAGCTCATATGTGAAAGTTGGGTTTTGGGCCTCTTTTGTGCATTTTGACTTTTTGCTATTTTTTACCAGAGTTTCTATGCACATAATTAACCCTTTTAATTTTATTTATTCTTCATTTGTATTCTTTGATGAAAGTTTTATTAAGCAACCCAAAAATACAAATCCAGATTAAAACTGAAATCAAAGAAACTGATTGAGTCCAAGTGTCCGTTGTGAGTCTGAACAAAAATTGTGTGTTTCATACTTCTATTTTATTTTCCAATTTTCTTATTTATTAAAAATAAAAAAAAATAGATTAGAATGTAATTAATTTTCTTTTATTTTATCATAATTTTTCAAGACTTTTATCCTCTCTAAAACCACCAAAACAATTACAAAACTCCAAAAAGCCAGTTTTCTATACACACGGAGAACCACAAAAAATACCACTTCACACAGGTGACCTTTTTTGCTCCCGGATCCTTCATCAAAATTGTAGATCTCGTCGAGAAAAACAACTTTTATGAAGGAAAATTTTCTATCCGAGATTTCCTCTTATTTCTTTTTCATTTTTTGTATCTCTTTAATTTTGAAATTTTTTCAGGGGTGCCACGTGGCAGCTCTAGGGTGTGCCACATGGCACCCCACTTTCTCTCCCTCCTGCCATCCATCTCTGGTCACGTGCCAAGCACGTGACCATCTTACCCATTCGCTCTCCCCGAACCCAAAACGAAAGTCGCCTCCTCCATAGCTGTTTCTCCTCCTTCTCTCGTAACGGTTGAACCCCACTAACGCTCCTCGTCCCCGCCTCTCGGCTACTCCCCTCACGCATAACGCCCACTCACGCCTTCCTATAAGGCCTCCCCTCGCCAAAGTTCTTCGCATCCACCAATAGAGGGAGTGAGAGATAGCAGCCTCCGGGCACTCCAAGGTGACAGCAAGGTGTGCGTCGTTGAGCGCGACGACGGCTCTTTCACGCATATCCGGCGAGATCTGTGGCTTATCTGCCACGTAGCAGCGAGCTTCAGGCTCCGCTGCTAAGCTTCGGTCCTCCCATCGCTAGGATCTTGAGGCTACAACAGAGAAGAACCGATGTGCTTTCGCATCTCCAGGCGACCTAACTCCACGTATCCTTCTTGTACCCCTTTTCTTTTCCTTTTAGTCTTGTTTTTCTTCTCACAGTTTTTCTTCTCTGTATTTCTTCTCCCATCCAAAACCCTTGCTATCACTAATCTTCCTCGATCCAAATCAATCCCCAAAATTATCTTCACCTCCTCCTCCTCCCCAAACATTGCTCATTCTACCTCAAAGAACTAGCCCTCCAGCGAAAGAGCGACTGAAGATTGACTCCCTCCTTCATCACTGTACATGGTCCACCGTCCATCATTCTTCGGCATTTCACGATCAGGTCAAGCTACTACTCGAACCCTTTTTACCTTGCTGGTAAACCAACCAAGGATAAAAGGGCCCCTAAAACCTCCATCAGCACTGTCAAAATTCACAGGGAAACCCAATCACATAACTTCATATCTCTTTGTTCTATTCAGCTCACATCCCAGAACTTGCAGCTGCATAGGACTACTATTATTTCTATTGGGATATTTTAGTCTTTCTGCAATTCTCGAATAAAGTATCTGCTATTGAGTTGTGCTGATTGATTTATCCATAACCATACATGAAGTGCATAGTTGACTCTTGAGACTATTTGTTTCGTAAAGTTGTATGCATTCAGTCTAATTTGATTCTGGTTGAAAATAGTGCATGATTGACACCACAACATAATGATTGTCCACCTCTCATTTCAATATATTTGGAGTACGTATCTTTGCTTGATTATATATTACTATACTCCCCTTGGAATTTTATTTTTTTTGAAATGCTAATCCATGGGTATAAAAACGCAGGATGTGTTTAGGATAATTTGACTAGGTATAAATCTTGATCAAGTATATGCATCATACTTCGGTTGTAATCAGTTTTATTGAAACTACTAGTGCCAGTTTACTGTCTGATTGGAAGAATATCTACAAGTTACATGCTAATTGTTGAACATTGAAGCAAATTTTTGTTTATATCCCTTGCTCTAACACTAAGGTCGAGCCCTATAGACTCGAGCCCTTCCCTCTCATACACTTGCAGGCCTCCAGTAGATAGGGCTCCCATTCCTAAACCATTCTATCAATAGAGGCCGTACGAGTTCCTCCTTGCTTGAACATCAACGCCGGAGTCATGGAGACTTTCATAAGCTCCGCTGCTCCACCATCATTCATTGAGGAGCCGTGGTGTACACTACTCGCAGCTAGTCGGAACACTTTCCATGTCGGGTGATCAAAGCTGTAGCTTCATCCGGTCGTATTTGAGGAAAAGTTGATCCATTGCGTGGACATATTTGAGGATAAATAATTGAGTTATTTCCTTATTATTATCAATCACTCTTTGAGTATTAAATCACATGAAAAATTAGGGGTCATATCTCCTCAAAATTATTGTTGATCTCTTTATTGACAGTGTTATTTAGTCGGTGATTGATCTTATACCCCGTAGCTTGGCTTTTATCTTGATAAATATTTCTTGAAAGTATTCGATCTATGGTAGTATTTGAGGATTAATTGATAAATTCATTTGAGGATTGAATTTCATAAATCATAGATCTGGTGCTTCATTGTCTCTGTTTAACTTTCTTCATATTGCATCTTTCATCATTGCATTGCATTTTAGTTTCTTGACATAGAAATTAATCGAGCAATGATTAATTATTTAATTTAATTTAAGACCATGCAACTAAAAATTACCGTTCCCTGTGTTCGATTTTGGTATACTTGCCAAGTTCAAATATTCCACAGCATTCAAGGATTGTGATTTTTGATCGACCGTTCTTTGCCTCCTATACTGCAATTATCGATTCTTAAATAGGCGAGTTTCGCGTTCATCAAATGGCGTTGTTGTCGGGGAACTACAAATTTTTAGGGTTTTAAATTATTTTTTTATTAATTTTTGTGGAAAATATTTCTGTGTCATTTTTTCTTTTGCATTTTTTTCTTTCTCTCTTCTGATACTAACCGCATTTTCTCTCTTCGCAGATTACTCGAAACTAATTTTGGATATAAATCAAGGACTTACGAAGAAGACTTTTTTTGAGAGAGAGAGTTATTATAGATTTAATTTCTTGCATTATTCTCAGGGTCCCTCTCTTTGAACCCTGTTAATTTGTAATATTCAGGATTGAACTCTCTGTGGTGTA
Source organism: Ottelia alismoides (assembly GCA_037367405.1). Taxonomy (NCBI): domain Eukaryota; kingdom Viridiplantae; phylum Streptophyta; class Magnoliopsida; order Alismatales; family Hydrocharitaceae; genus Ottelia; species Ottelia alismoides. The sequence goes on along the minus strand of JAZKJV010001698.1, from coordinate 667,330 downwards.
GCGTAGAAGTTAGGAGCACATATGATAGATTAGAATTATTTTTGCTTGTGCTCATAAATTTTAGGACACACATTATTCACTAACTAGACGCACTGGTAGATCGTTCAACTTAGCCAAATTTCAAAATCAATTCTTCCCGCTAATAGAACTATCTGCTTAGGGAGTCTTTCATTTGTGCATATCATTTAGTGTAAATATTAACTCCTTGTATTACATCCCGCATGAAGAACGCGAGTAGTCACTGTAAGTCTTCTTCTTAAGCATGCATCCTTGATTTACGTTTGCTTTGGCTTTTTCGATTCTCCTTCCTCAAAGTTTTACAACTTAGGAATTAAAAAAATTGGGACTTCTCGTTAGGCGTGAATGTCCGTGCTCATTTAAACTTCAGTGATAACCTTAATCTAAAACTAGGACTGCTAATCAAGGTGACTGTAAATAAAATTGACATAAAATTAACATGTGTTTGGTGAAAAGGAACCCACTCATTATTTGTAAGGAACAGAACACACACTTAGGACATAGCCCAAACTAAGAAATTTCACTCAGACTACTGATTTTTAAAAACAATTAGCTAATTTTCAGTGAGGGTCTCGGGTAACCATTTTACGGTCTGACTTTCCTTAGAAAAGTAGGTGGTTTAGAGGACACTGCGGAAGGCTCCGTCCTCAAGTAACACGGGTAGCCATTTAAACGGTCCGTACTTACACCTATAATGGTTGAAAGTAGGTGCATCTAGTTGTATGAATTTAGGACAGTCTTTGTGAAATATTTCAGCACCTAACAGCTCCGCTTAATTTTCAAAAATTATTTTGTCATTAAATTAAAATTGAAAAGATAAGCAGTCGAACCCTAACGTGCCTTCACCAGTATTGAGTGGGTGAATCTACGTGTTTGTTTTGTGTTTGATTTGTGTGCGTCAAAGATCTTACAATCGCAAGCACATCGTGATTCGTTGATCATTCCATTCCTCTTGAGAAGATGTTGGCATAGTGGTCTTCTTTCCCGATCTCCACGACCATGTCCGTATATCCTTCTTCTCACACTCCTCAGGGGAACCTGATCTTCAAATCAAGTACCCCTCAATGATCATTCTCTTCCCGCCCATACATCCCACCCTATGACCACACTTCTTTTTGGAATAGCCCTCTCTCATATTCTGACAATCTTATGGACATGAAAGAGAGACCAGAATTGAGGATGAACAATAGAGTGATCGATATTGAAAGAAGAACACGATTTCTGGTTACTATGATCTCACAGCCTCTTGAACCATCCCCTACTCAGGATGACTATCCTCTTGAGTACAATCAATTTTCCTTCGACAATCCACTAGAAAAGCAAAGTCAAGGAAGTATAACCCATGATCAGACCATAATGATTATGAACAATCAATAGTCTACTCGAGGATACATGCTAGAATCACGACACATGGAGAATGATTATTCTATCACTAGTCATGAGATGTTTGACGATGAGATTGGTCGGATTAATCATAGAGAAGACACTTTAACTGAGAGAATATACGATCTCATCCAGTCTATGCAAAATTCAGAAGAAGTGAGGCCACCACCATGCGAACCATTGGATCATCATGTGACTCACAATCAGGCACAACCACCGCTGACCTCTAACCCCCCTACTAACCATATTACAGAAAATAACAAAAAAATGAAAAAAATAGGAAACTCAAAAAAATTGGACAACTCTGAATTGGAAGCATTTTGCAAGAGTCTGATATTAGAGCTTCCATTGATTAAGGCCATAGAATATGTGCCCGATCTTAAGAGATTTGTGAAGAGTCGACTAAACCCCAAAAAGAAGGGCAAGAAAAGATCAAGGACTGAATATCATGTCGTATCCATGGCCAGCTCCTTAGTGATGAATCATAAAATCAAAAGCTGCAAAGTCAAGCGGTTGACTCGGATCTCATGTGAAATTGAGGATACATTATTCACTCATGTTCGTTTAGACGAAGACTCTACTTTAAACATCCTCCCGAAGTCCGTCTTTAATCAACTCAAACTTGGACAACTCAAAAAGACTAGGATGATCGTTCAATTACCCGATCGATCTACCAAAAGGCTGCGGGGGATCGTTTCTGTCGTCGTAAATTTCCGAGGTCAAGAACATAAAGTGGACTTTATTGTCCTTGACATTGAGCACCCCAGAAGGTTGTTTGAGTCTCCTATCATTTTAGGAAAGTTGTTCTTAGCCTCCCCTAAGGCGATCGTCGATTGTGAGACTCAGGAAATTAAGATCCTGAACTCAGACGACAATGAACAAACACCCAATGACACGACCTGCTCTGAGGAAAACCAACTTGAAACCGACAGTGGTCATTAGGAGATAAATATTTCACATTATCAGACAACTCCACATGGCACACAGATACAAACCCTAGGAGAGTCACCTGAAAGATTGACTGTTGGACAAATCTTGGATTCTCGCCACCCTATCACTGCTCCTAGGAAAAATCAAGATTTTGCAGCTTATGAAGAATTGGGCCATATTTTTGACGAATGTCACGATTATTTAAGTGGTACAATTTTCGAGTCGGCAATAATTCTCGAGATACTTGAACCACATAAGGAACCGACTCCGGAAACATCCGATGTCACCAAAATTCACGATCATCCAGAAGTGACATGAACAACCCCAACCATAGCTCACAAAATCACTAGGAACACTCTACCTCGACCAAAGCAGCATATGACCCTACAAGAATTGGTCGACTTTTACGGGGATTCATCTGATCAGGAACTCACGAATGCCACATCGGTTACTCAAGACAGGGAGATGAAGACTGTCCAACTTCCTCCCAATACTTCTTAAGAAAACAAACCGACCAAGAAAGTCACCTTTGACCTTAGACACTAGGTGATTTCTGAAGAGTCCTTGTCCGATCTTGAAGTGGTTCATCATATAAGTGCAATAAGTACAACTCTGATCCAAGGGCACTTACCTCTGATTGACAATAGTTGGAGATCCTCTGCATACGACTACTATTCTCTTGAGGACGACTTCGACGATGGCTAGTCTTATTCATTGTCCCCCTCTTCATCGCACTCCACATCTCCATACTATCTCACTCCACACTCCTGCAAGAAGGTCCGTCGCAAACCTCCTTGATCTTGTACATCCGTAAAATCCATCGGGTTCCCCATCTGTATTTATCCAATTATATTTATGCTGACCTGAGCCTAGGTATAGGGGAATCGGTACCACTGTTTATACATCACTTCTCTTCTTTTATTTTTAACCCATCTATACTTAGTACGAGCTATGTCTACATTTCACTTGGTGCCTTGAGGACATAGCACAAGCTAAGTATAGGGGGGATGTTTGTATATATTCTATCTATTTTATCCATAGCTCGTACTTTAATCATTTTTATCTAACATCGGGGATGGGTACAAGTAGTTTGTATTATGTGTTTAATATCTGTTGAAAAAAAACCAAACAAAAAAAAACAAAAAAAAACTTTTTGCGTTAAAAAATCACTCATGGTCTTGCATTTCATCAAGCATTTCATGCATTTCTTTGTTGATATAGTCCTGACACATTCACTATCACTCAAGGCTTAAGGATTTTTGAGGACACTTGATTCCTGATATCTTGAGATTCTGAGTTATCCAGCCTTAGTCACTAGGGTTTTTGAACTTAATTATCAACACTTCCCTAATTTGAAAGATTGAGTGCTATATTGCACTCTTCATCTCTACCTTCAAAAAAGAATATGATCAGCACGATCACTTTCACTACTGCATGATTTATGATATGAGTTGAGTTATCACTTGAGGAATTGGGACTAGAGATTTGAGTTTAGACCCGATTTAATGATATTCGAGGATGGGATAAAGTTAATAAAGGCTTCAGAAAAACTGAGTGTCAGTAAAATACTAGCCAGTATGTGAACAAGTTCATATGATATCTTTTTGACATTAACCTAAGTGCCAGGGTGTGTTGAAACTTAATGAAAATTTTTGATCAGTGTGCGCCAACTTTTGGTAAAAGCAGTGGAGCTAGCCAACAAAAGAAAAAGAAAAAAAATGTCAAAGAAAAGCTCTATCATCCAAAGTCAAATTCTATATGAGCTTACACCAATGGCGAGCACTCCCAAACATTTTCAAAGTGTCCACTTGGACCAAGCGCTCATTAGGACCAAAGAGTCGGGCTGACACCGAAAAAAGGGCTCTGCATTGTAAGCAATACAAGTCTGGGTGTCAAAGGTATGTTAGATACTCAAGAGAGACACAACCCGGTGTACTCCCAGAAAAATAAGTACAGACGACTCCAAATTCTCTTGACGGACACATTGGTCAACAAAATAAAAATACTTGTGTTGAGTATTAAGGCACTCGAGAGGCACCTTGTTCCAATGTGAGGGAGAGAAAATTAGTCACAATCCCATGCTCTCCATCATTTGGCCATCCATCTACACTTACAAGACTGACAAACTAATGAGACGGTTGACTGAAGCAAGAATAGACTTATTCCCTAGTGTTGAGGATCAGGTCTAGAGGAGAGTCTCTTGGATTAGAACTTTTGGTGATGCATCGACTTGACTCTCATGAATGCAGCACGGTAAAAATCATATCCTTATATTATATGTACAAACAGAGAGTCTGATTGGATTCCTTTTGATTAAAGCATGGTTGATCCCGAAATTCTAGGATCACTCAAATCAAGGGTCCTCTATGAATTGAACATTGAAAATTCACATGCACAGTCAGGGTTGTATTCAACTAAGTCGTTCTTCATTGATGCTCGAGGACGAGCATGGTTTAAGTATAGGGTTATGATGAATCTCGTATTAATCATGATAAAATTGATCAATTAGGCTATGTTCCTCAGAATTCACATGCATTTAATAATTAATAGAGCATCAACAGTCATACATGTGTAAATAATATTTGCATTTCATCATGCATAAGTTGCATTAAAAATTCCAAGTGTAAATTAGCCTAAAAAGCCGCTAACTTCTCATATTTTTAGTTAATTCATCCTAAGTCCGATTGACCCCAAACTACCTCCATTGTGTACATATTACTAACTTTATTAAATAAAAAATACAAAAAAATACTAACTCAAATAAGTGTCAAATAATCCCAAAGTCTAATTTCACATCTGACAGACTAAAATGAACATATCTCCCACATACAGTGTCCGATTTTGGTCTAATTACTTTTAAAGTACTCCATTTTCAAATACCATCAAAAGAAGATCAAGTTCGTAAAATTCGGAGCTCATATGTGAAAGTTGGGTTTTGGGCCTCTTTTGCGCATTTTGAGTTTTTGATATTTTTGACCTGAGTTTCTATGTTCATAATTAACCCTTTTAATTTTATTTCTCTTCATTTGTGTTCTTTGATGAAAGTTTTATTAACAACCCAAAAATTCAAATCCAGATAAAACTGAAATCAAAGAAACTAACTGAGTCCAAGTGTATGTTGTGAGTCTGAACAAAAATTGTGTGTTTCATACTTCTATTTTATTTTCCTATTTTCTTATTTATTAAAAATCCAAAAAAAGATTAGTATGTAGTTAATTTTCTTTATTTTATCGAAATTATTTGAGATTTTTATCCTCTCTAAAACCACCAAAAAATTACTAAACTCCAAAAAGCAGGATTTTATATACACGGAGAACCACCAGAAATACCACTTCACACACGTGACCTCTTTTGCTCCCGGGTCCTTCATAAAAGTTGTAGATCTCGTCGAGAGAACAACTTTCGTGATGATCCGAGATCTCCTCTTATTTTTTTTGTATCTCTTTAATTTTGAAAATTTTTTGGGGGCACCATGTGGCAGCTCCAGGGCATGCCACGTGGCACCCCACTTTCTCTCCCCCCTGCCAGCCATCTCTGGTCACGTGCCAAGCACGTGACCATCTTATCCATCCGTTCTCCCCCAACCCAAAATGGAAGCCGCCTCCTCCATAGCCGTTTCTCCTCCTCCTCTCATAACGGCCGACACCCCACCAGCGCTCATCCTCCTCGCCTCTCGGCTACTCCCCTCACGCGTAACACCCACTCACACCATCCTATAAAGCCTCCTCTTTCCGAAGTTCTTCACATCCACCAATAGAGGGAGTGAGAGCTAGCAGCCTCGACAGTAAGGCGCGCGTCGTTGAGCGTGACGACGACTCTTTCACGCATATCCGGCGAGATACGTGGCTTATCTACCACGTAGCAGCGAGCTTCAGGCTCCATTGCTGAGCTTCGGTCCTCCCATCGCTAGGATCTTGAGGCTACAACAGAGAAGCACCGATGTGCTCTCGCATCTCCAGGCGACCAAACTCCGGGTAACCTTCTTGTGCCCCTTTTCTTTTCCTTTTAGTCTTATTTTTCTTCTCACAGTTTTTCTTCTCGGTATTTCTTCTCCCGTCCAAAAACCTTGCTATCACCCATCTTCTTCGCTTCAAATCAATCCCCAAAATCGTCTTCACATCCTCCTCCCTCCCAAACGCTGCTCATTCTACCTCAAAGAACTAGCCCTCCTGCGAAAGAGTGGCCGTAGATTGGCTCCCTCCTTCATCATTGTACATGATCCACCGTCCATCATTCTTTTGCATTTCATATTCAGGTCGAGCTACTGCTCGAACCCTTTTTATCTTGCTGGTAAACCAACCAAGGATAGAAGGGCCCCTAGAACCTCCATCAGCAGCAGTTAAAATTCATCGGGAAACCCAATCACATAACTTCATATCTCGTTGTTCTATTCAGCTCACATCCCAGAACTTGCAGCTGCATAGGACTACTGTTATTTCTATTGGGATATTTTATTCTGTCTTCTTGAGTTGTGCTGATTGATTTATCCATTACCATACATGAAGTGCATCATTGACTCTTTAGTATATTTGTTTCGTAAAGCTGTATGCATTCAGTCTAATTTGATTCTGGTTGAAAATAGTGCATGATTGATACCACAACATAATGATTCTCAACCTCTCATTTCAATATATTTGGAGTACGTATCTTTGCCTGATTATATTTTACTATACTCCCCTTGGGATTTCATTTTTTTTGAAATGCCAATCCATGGGTATAAAAAAGTGGGATGTGTTTAGGCTAATTTGACTTGGTATAAATCTTATTGGAAGAATATCTACAGGTTACATGCTAATTGTTGAACATTGAAGCAAATTTTTGTTTAAGTCTCCCTTGCTCTAACACTAAGGTCGAGCCCTATAGACTCGAGCCCTTCCCTCTCATACACTTGCAGGTCTCCAGCAAATAGGGCTCCCATTCCTAAACCATTCAATCAATAGAGGCCGTACGAGTTCCTCCTTGCTTGAACATCAAGCCGGAGTCATGGAGATTTCATAAGCTCCGCTGCTCCACCATCATTCATTGAGGAGCCCTGGTGTACACTACTCGCAGCTAGTCGGAACACTTTCCTTGTCGGGCGGTCAAAGCTGAAACTTCATCCGGTCGTTCTTTATTTTGAGAAGATAGGGGCATCATGTGTGGATAATCACATGGCTTGATATAATATCATACGACCTCTCACAAGTTTGACAAGATTCAACCATATCGCACGTTTTCAATGTTTTATAGAAACATCCCTTGGAGTTTACAATTTTATAGATAAGACCCTTACTTTGAATATCTAGTTTAAAATTTTATTTCAGGTTGCATTTCAGTCCCTGAGTTTAAACATTGATTATCTTTATCAATTTTTATCCAAAAATTGTGAACTTTTGAAGCTTGTTACTCACTCTTCCAATCTATATTATTTGTGGACAGATCAAAGGTGCTTCATTATATAGTATTATTTGAAGATTTATTTGATCTTGTGCATGCTCCGTTTGATATTTTCTAATGATTAATATGAGGAAAAATTGATCCATTGCATGGACATATTTGAGGATAAATAATTGAGTTATTTCCTTATTATTATCGACCACTCTTTATGGATTAAATCACATGAAAAATTAGGGGTCAGATCTCCTTGAAAATTATTGTTGATCTCTTTATTGACAGTGTTATATAGTCGGTGATTGATCTTATACCTCGTAGCTTGGCTTTTATGTTGATAAATATTTCTTGAAAGTATTCGATCTATGATAGTATTTGAGGATTAATTGATAAATTCATTTGAGGATTGAATTTCATAAATCATAGATCCGGTGCTTCAGTCTCTCTATTTAACTTTCTTCATATTGCATCTTTCATCATTGCATTGCATTTTAGTTTCTTGACATAGACATTAATCGAGCATTGATTAATTATTTAATTTAATTTAAGACCACGCAATTTAATTTAAGACCACGCAACTAAAAATCACCATTCCCTATGTCCGACCTTGGTACACTTGCCAAGTTAAAATATTCCATAATATTCAAGGATTGTGGTTTTTGATCGATTGTTCTTCGCCTCCTATACTACAATTATCGATTCTTAACGAGGCGAATTCCGCATTCATCAATCCTCCACCCCATTTTCCGTAATTTCTTTTTATTTTTTTGAAAAATATCGCAATGTATATTCATCCATATATCCCTACTATATATCACTCGTATTTCGTCAGAAATAGAGACTCCTATTCCCTCCATCTAAAATATGTAATTTTAACGGTCTTAGAACTGCTGTAATCGTACATGTTCTAGATGGAGGGCATAAGAGTCTATGTTTCTGACGAAATTCGAATGACATATTGGAGGGATATAGGGATGAATATACATGATGATATTTTTCAAAAAAATAAAAAAAAATTATGAAAAATGGGGCGGGGGCAGCCATGTTGGCTGCTCCCGGGGAGCAACCCCATATAACCCACATCTATGTATGGGTTTAATGAGGCTGCCCCTTGGGGGAGCTAACTTGACTCCCTCGTCTCATTTTCTCTATTTTTGTATTTTTTAAATTTTCTTCCGTGAATATTCATCACTATATCCCTATATTATGTTATTAAAATTTTGTGCGAAACAGAGACTCCTACGGCCTCCATACAGACAGTCATTTTTTAACGGTAACAGAACTGCTAAAAATGACCCTGACTAGATGGAGGTCGTAGGAGTCTCTGTTTGTGAAGAAATTCAAATGACATATTGGAGGGATATATAGACGAATATACATGGTGAAAATTAAAAAAAATAAAAAATGCGGAGAAAATGAGGGTGGGGAAGCCCTATTTTTTCCTCCCTCTCTCTCTCACTCTATATATATATATGTGTGTGTGTGTGTGTGTATATATGAGGAAAGGTACCCTACTCCATGGAGTAGGTAACTTACCCGCTCTATGTTCATTTTCTCAACTTTTTTTGAAAAAACCTTCATGGATTTTCATAACTATATCCCTCTAATATGTCATTCAAATTTCGTCAGAAATTGAGACTCCTACGGCCTCCATCTAGAAGAGGTAAAATACAGAAAATCTGTGATCATTAAAAATGTCTGTCTGGATGGAGGTCGTATGAGTCTCTATTTCTGATGAAATTTGAATGACGTATTAGAGGGATATAGTTATGAAAAATCCATGTAAGCATTTTTCAAAAAAATTAAAAAATTTGAAAAAAGGAAAGTGGAGTAGGTAAGTTACCTACTCTATGGAGTTGATCCCCTCTCTCTCTCTCTATATATATATATAGGAGAAACTTCAAATGAGGCGAGGTCTCACCAATTTTGTGGTGAGTCCTCCATCTCATCCATTTAATTTAAATCCCACGGTTGTGATAAATGATACATTAATTACATTATTTTAATAGTAAAAAATCTATTTTGGTCATTTGTCACATTCTAAAAATAGTTTGCGACACCCACAAATTAATAACCATAATTATCTCTCACTCTCTCTCTCCCTCCCTCTCCTCTCCCGATTTACACCTAATCTGGCGTCTCCCTCCCTCTCTCTCTCTCCCGATCGAGGGTGGCGGCGGCGTTCCTTCCTTCTTTCCTTGATCGAGGGCGGTGGCGGCGTTCGTCCAGGTAGCGGAGGAGGCATTATTGATGGTCGACGGTGCACCAAGCTCCTGGCAGAGGTTCTCCTCCACGCAAAGAACGGGTGATGTTTCTTCTCCGACGAGGGATCCTAGCGGATGGGTGTGGCTCCTATGGTTGGCGGCAACAATGGAGAAGGAGGGTCGAGCTCGGTGGTGGTGCTTGCGGCGATGGCGAAGGGGCTTTCGTCGAGGGTTGTGAGGTTTCTCCAGGCGAAAGGGGGTCGATCGGTGGATGTGTAATGGTAATGCACAGATTTACATTGTTGTTTGATAATTTACATAATTGACCTTTCGATTTACATATTGATTCACTTTTTTACAAATCTCATTATTGTTTTATCTTTTTTTGCAGAGCTCTCCGAGAATTTTACAAAAGATCGCGATACAGTTACAAAAGGTCACAGAAATTTTACAAAATCAATATATACATTTACAAAAAAAGACTTGAGTTTACAAAAGGATAATTACTCTTATAAAAACTCATTGGAGTTTACAAAACGAATGTACCCATTTACAAAACAGAATTACCAATTTAGAAATGAAAATGTGAAAAATGAAATCATTACCGAAATTACAAAAAGAACATACATTTTCACAAAATCTCGCGGGCGTTTACAAAGATATGTTTTAACCCAATTTATTCGACGTAAAATTGGAAAAGGACCAGTAAAGGTATAATTCAAAAATACCAAATCCAGAATACATTAAATGGTAATTCAAATGCATTAAAAGAAATTCGAATTTACAAAAAAATGAGATGACAGAATTGCCCTTTTGGACATGATTTTTGATGCTACCGTCAGATTGGGATCCGACGAATCCTATTAAAGGCTCACCACAATATTGGTGAGACCCCACCTCATTTGAAGTGCCCCCTATATATAGGGTAAAATGGGACTGCTCCCACGGAGGGAGCTAACTTGGCTCCCCATGCCATTTCGCTCGTTTTTTTTATTTTTTTTGAAAATTTATTCTGTAGATTTTCATCAATATATCACTATATTATGCCTTTGAAATTTCGTACGAAAAAGAGAATCCTACGGGTCATTTTTTAGCAATTCTGTTACTGTTAAAGAATGACCGTCTGGATGGAGGCCGTAGGAGTCTATGTTTCGAATAGGTAATATAGGGATATAGTGATCAATACTCACGGAAGAAATTTTCAAAAGAAAATAAAAAAACATGCGAAATGGCGCGGGAGGAGCCAAGTTAGCTCCCACCAGGGGCAGCCCCATTTAACCCATATACACACACACACAACACACACACACACACACATACACACACACACACACACACACACACATATATATATATATATATATATATATATATAATGGGGGGAGCTAACTTGGCTCCTCCCGCCCCATTTTGCCCGATTTTTTTTATTTTCTTTGAAAATTCCTTCCATGGATTTTCATCAATATATCCCTATATTATGTCATTAAAATTTCGTGGAAACAAAGACTCCTACGGCCTCCACCGAGACAGGGTCGTTTTTAGCAATTTTGTTACCATTAAAAATGACTGTCTGGATGGATGTCGTAGGAGTCTCTATTTCACACGAATTTTTAATGGCATAATATATGAATATAGTGATGAAATTCCACGGAAGAAATTTAAAAAAAATAAAAAAAACCTGGGCGAAATGGGGGCGGGGGGAGCCAAGTTAGCTCCCCACAAGGGCAGCCCCATTTAACCCCATATATATATATATATAGAGAGAGAGAGAGAGAGAGCGGGGGGGGGTTAATGGGGCTGCCTCCTTGTCATTTGTGACGTTTTTTTTATTTTTTATTTTAAAGAAAATATCGTCATATATATTCATCCATATGTCCCTCTTATATGCCATTCGAATTTCGTCAGAAACAGAGACTCCTACGGCCTCCATCTAGACAGTCATTTTTTAACGGTAACAGGATTTTTTAAATCGACACCATCTCGATGGAGGCCGTAGGAGTCTCTGTTTCTGACGAAATTCGAATGGTATATAGGAGGGATATAGGGATGAATATACATGGTTTTATTTTTCAAAAAAAAAATAAAAAAACACGTCGAAATAGGGGGCGGGGTAGCCCCATTAAATCCATATATATAGGATATCTTTCAAATGAGACATGGTCCTTCCATCCTTAAGGAAGGTCAACGATCCCATTCATCCATATTCAATCCGTCGGTTGTTATTAAAAGCATATTATAATTATAATTATAATTTAATTAACCAAAAACCCATTTTGGTCATTGTTCATTATCTAAATATACTATGTAACAACCCAATTAATCTCCTCATTAATCTCTCTCCCAATCTTTCCAAAAATCCCACACGTACATCTAAAATATCTCATTAACTCTCTCAACTTTCCATTCATTTCATAATCTCACATGCAAAGAAAATAGGAGGAGGAGGACGTCAACTGCGGGAGGAAGAGGAGGATGTCGACCGTCGCTCGTTTCCATCTCCATCTCCACCGTCGCTCGTCGCTCGTCTCTGTCGTCGCTTGTCTCCATCGTGCGCACATCACATGTCTCGTCTCTGTCGTCTTCACAGGCCTTGTCATCCTCGTCGTCATCTTCATCTCCATCTTCACTGTCAACATGGCCGGCGGGAGGTTCTTCGCACCCTTCATCGACGTCTTCAACGTTGGTATGGAGCTCGGCGTTATCTCCGTCCTCACATGGACAACTACGTGTCGTCGACATGAAGTTCTTCGTCCCTTCATCTTCGTCTTCAACATCGACATGGAGCAGTTAACGATGTCATTCGCGTCGTCATCAACAAGGCGGAAGTGGGCGACACGGAATTGTTACGTAGAAATACATTTTTCATTTGTATTATACAATAGCGATGTCTATTATACAAATTTGATGTGTATTGTACATATCTGATGTCTATTTTACATAACGATTTCGTGCGAATGAAAATTGTCATTTTTTTAATATATCTTGTATATTTGATGTGTATTACACATTTTGAATGTGCATTATACATTGTGGATGAGTATTGTACATATATGGTTGTATTTTACTTATGGATTTAGCGTGAATGTCTACTGCATTTTTACAAAGAAAAATATAAAATTTATTATACAAAAAATAATATAATTGTTATAAAGAAGAATGCATTAATTGCTAATGTGAATTGTATTCTACAAAGAACCAAACCAAATTTACAAATAGCTGATTAATTTTGAAGGAACCACAATAAATACAAAAAACATGCAATCGTTACAAAATGAAATGCAGATTCTACAAAAAAACACATTAGGATACAAATATTGTCCCACGTAACGTCGTCTAGTACAAAACAAGACATTTTCTAATTATGGTATTGCGAAAAATACCAAAAATAAAAATAGCTAAATTTAGTATTTCGGAATATTAATTGGTGTGCATAATTAATGCAAAAATTGATGACCAAAATGCCCTTTTGAGCAAATAAATTGATGATACCGTTATATTTGAATCTAACAGCTAGGATCGTTGGTCTTCCATAAGGATGGAAGGACCAAGTCCTATTTGAAAGGCTCCCTCTCTCTCTCTCTCTCTCTCTCTCTCTATATATATATATATATATATATAAAGAGAGAGAGAGAGATTAATGGGCTGCCCCTGCGCCATTTTCGGTGTTCTTTTTTTTAGTTTTTTTGAAAAATATCGACATGTATATTTATCCCTATATCCCTCCTATATGCCAATCGAATTTCATCAGAAACAGAGACTCCTACGTCCTCCATCCAGACAGTCATTGTTTAACGGTAACAAGATTTGTTAAATCGACACTATCTCGATGGAGGCCGTAGGAGTCTTTGTTTCTGACGAAATTCGAATGACATATAGGAGGGATATAGGGATGAATATACATGATTTTATTTTTCAAAAAAAAATAAAAAAATGCTGAAGCCATTAAATCCATATATATATGTATATATATGTATATATGGGATCGAGGAGCCTGCACAAGGTGCATGTAACTTTATATGCACCGATGCCATAAAGGCCCATAATTTTTTATTTTTTTAAATTAAATCACGTGTGATTTAGATCACTATGTATCACTATTATTTCATTTAAATTCAATTTAATTCTATATTTCTAACCATCCATGAATATTGTGAAATTTTAACGGTCTTACCGTTATTGAAAATTACCCCTCCATATGAACACGTTAGGAATGTCTGTTTTACACGAAATTTGAAATATGTATTCTACTACTAATTCTAAATAACTCTCCTAAATATTCATTTCAAAAAATAAATGTTTATGATATCAGCGTATTTAAATTTACATGCACCAAAGTAAAGTTCCCCAATCTCTCTCTTTATATAATACTAGTGCATACCCGTGCGTTGCATGGGTTAAAGGAATTAATGCAGTGCATTAAATAAGAATATAAGAGAATTTGTTTATAACATAAGTAGAGTATTTGTTAGCTAGAGTATATCTACAGCAATTATATTCATAAAAAATTAATCTTGTTTTTTTTCTACATAAAATTTTGAAAAAGAATCTTTAAAATATTTTTGAAAAAAAAACACGAGAAATTTAAAATTTGATACATCAAATTGAAAACCGAAGCACCATTGGATCCATATGGCACGGTTGCACACATGTGTCATTACATACTAACATTACAAAGAATTAGAACAATTTTGTACTAAGTTGGAAATACGAAAAGAGAAATGATTTATAGGTCACTTCAATCTTGTTCAATTATATCATAAATCCTATTATCTTTCTAAGTAAATCAAATCTTTTTGTCAATTACACCACAATCCATGTGAATGAACAAAATGCAATGCATGCTCCGGCAATCCAATGGGAAGGTCGCTGCCAACGTGAACGTTTGGTCCGACACCGCCTCGATGATGTCTCTTCTCAATGTGGTCATTGACTTGTGCCTCGGCTGCTACCCAACCATCATTGGTATGTTTCAGCTCTATTTTGATCTTTCTTGATCTTTTTTACAAAGAGTAGAGATGTCCAGAGTGCATGTATGGTGTCCGACATAATGTTCAAGAGAACAACAGTTATTAGTGTTAGTAGTATCAATGCATGTGACTGAGAGGAATGAATTGTGATTTTTAATTATGTTACATGGCTTTCCACTGTTCAATAATATCTACAAGGGATCATGGGTCTATAATGTAACCATATGCGATGTAGTAAATAGCGAGAAAGTGGGTGATGATGACATAATATGTGGCATCTAAACTACATGTATAATTCTCTACATCCCCAAACACAGCTGAAGATGGAAAGTGTTGTGCATTCACACAATTTCCTCTGATAAAGTATGCTTTCGCTGCTTATTGGATTTTCATGTTTTTGTGGATTTTGTAGCACATAATGTAGACACTGGCAATGCACGATACCTTTGTTCGTTGGGCATGGGTGATGTCCAATACTTGCAGAAACTTGTGAAGATGTGTATTATTTACACAATTACTTTTGTAAGGAAATTATGAGTGCAGAACAAATAATAATGCCTCACACAAATTATGCATCTTTCCTTATATAATAAACAATGCATTTGGTGATTTCCTTGTTCTCATTTACATGAATTTCCACTATATACTTCTCTAATTAGTGGATATGTTGGGCTTTCGTATTTAAAAGTTAAGTTTTTTATTGTTACTTCTAGTGTCTACTTCTCATATTGAGGTCAAATATCTTCAGCTTTCCTCCTGTTGGGCTCGAATCTATTATATATTATATTGAGCAAACAAGTCAGATTGATGATATGTTTTTCATATTTACAAATGCACATAATGCTTTTGATGGATATTGTAGAATTTTTACCCCTACTTCTTTTGATTAATGGAAAACCAAAGATGATTAGATTTGTATATTTCAAAAAAAGTATCAGGGTTGTCATTTCTTAATCAGTGCCAACCATTTATCTCATTGTAGTAAAAAAAGGAAATAAAAGGAAAACGTCACTCAAGGTGAACACATAAATGACAAAATCATATATTAGCATAATCTAAGGTTGTTTATGAGAACCATTCAAGGAACAAAGGTCATAGATGAGGTAAATGAGCATTATATAAGTGTCTGTCATGAAAGCATTGAAGTAGACATGAAACTCGATGTAACTTCCAGATATGGCAAATCAGTAATGGGAAAGAAAACAACACAAAGATAATACCAATTTTCATGCTTGTAAAAGATGGGTATTTTCGGAACTTTATGTTTTTAGTATGGAATATCTTAATATCTTTCTTTGTTCTTTGCAGGTACCACATGGTTACAGTCACATGATCAAAATCCAGCTATCGATTTTGACCGATCCTGTGTGGCGTTAACTAACCCGTAGCTAACCATCCTTCCCGAGTAGAACAGTTACGGACGCGCTCCAATTCTTCTCGATACTCCTGCTTGCTAATGCACCGACGCTCAGACACAAGCACGAGCTCGACTATATGGATCGCTCAAGAACACTCTCAAGAACACACTCAAGAATGCTCAAGAACATGACCACACGATCACACAAGCACGGGCACAAAGCTCTTCTCTTTATTAGAAGGGGAACTCTCTCTGGAGTGGGTGACACTCTACACTTGTGTTGTGTACACTGTGTTGTGTGTTTACAAATGAGCCACCACCCCTCCTTATATACAAGACTCAAGGCAACCCAAGGGACACTCGTTACTACATCTACAATAATGATACATAAAGACACAAGAGACCCTTCGAGTTCTTCGGCAACCCTTCGCGTTCCTCAGCAACTCTTCGTCTGCTCGTCTCTTCGACTCCTTTGTTGTCCTTTCGTCTTCCCGCACGGTTGACGTCCAGTCAACCACCCAGTCATCAGCACACACGCGCACTAACGTCATGCTGATGTAGCTTTGCCATAATTCACCAAGTGCCATCAAACACTTGGTCTTGTGCCATAAGGGAACCCACGGCCTCCAGACCCTCGTGCGGTAAACCCTTCCTTAGCGTTCTGCATGCTAAGGGGAAGTCCTCCAGAACATCACTATCGTGGCCTCCAGACCACTGTCGTAGGTGTAATACCGAGCATGCTCGACAATGCTCGTACTCAGCACCTGCAACGCTCCATGCCTCCTTGGATCGCCACGCATCAATACCAATACCACGCACCTTCGTGCGTACGCCTATGTGACCGTATCGCATTGCTCCTCGATGCGTACTGCTTCACTATGTACCGCCCTTCTACTCTCGCGTACGTACTGCTACGTGCATCCATCGTCATGTCTTGCACTGTTGTCTGTACTCGCTGCTCGCACTGCTATTAGCACCACGACACTCTGCTACCGAGCCAGTATCCTGCGTGACGCTTCTCCATCACGTACGGTAGAGCCTCCATACTCTTATGGATAACCTCCCTGATATCCACATATTTTGGACTCCTCTTGAAGTCCTAGCTCCATCGATCATTCTCGAGCATCCACTACCGGATCTGCACGATCATTTTCGATCACGGAATTTGGGGGTGTGACAAGCCTCCCCCACCTGAAGAATCGGTTGTCCTCAACCGAGCATTCCCTCTTCAGTTGGCGTCCCGTCACGATCCTCCATCCGCTATGCACCTCCTGATGCTGCTCATTTGGAAGGGTGGTGCAAGCGTGCACCGCCACCCTTCCTGCACCTGGTCTTCTCACGGACCACGTCCCTCCATGACTTGGTCTTCAAAGTGAAAAGTGGAGATTCCTCGTCAACTCCCATTTTCGGTGTATCCCTCCTGGATACATCAGCTCCATAGCTGGTGTGTGGCAGCTTCAGCTCCACATGTGGAGTACTCATCTCCACGCTTGCTCGTTGTCGATCTCGATCATTCCCTGTGGGCGTCCCCGCATCCTGGGAAATGAGCACCTCCTGCGCTCCGAGCGTCTTTGTTATCTTGCCTCCTGCAAGATCGTTGGTGGTGTGGTTCGTCATCGCTCCACCTCCATGACGTTCAACACCTTGTCCATGCTGCATCGCCCTCCTGAGCTCTGCATCGGCTTCTTGTGCACGGATCTTCTCCTATCCACGGCTTCGGTTGTGTGACTCCAGCCACTACAAACTGGACGTCCTTTGGGGACGCTTATTGGGGACGGTCAAGAAGTAACCATCCCCAATAACAATATCGGGGACGGTCAGTAGCAAACCGTCGCTTTTCTAATGTAATAGCGACGGTTAATATCGACCGTCGCCTTTAAGTATCCTTTAGGGACGGTTCTTTACCCGTCCCTAAAAAAGCTAGCCCCTGTTTGTTTTTTGTCAACCCGGGAACTGTAGGGGACGGTTATAACCGTCCCCATTACTCCACTGTGCCCGTCGCTTATACAAAAAACCTTTAGGGACGGTTATTTACCCGTCCCTAAATAGGCTAGATTTTTATCATCCCGGGAACTTAAGGGGACGGTTATAACCGTCCCCGATAGTTAGTTATAGGGGACGGTTGCAAAACCGTCCCCTCTGTCCCATAAAAGGGGACGGTTCACTCATAACCGTCCCCGATCATTATATAGGGGACGGTTGTGTGACCGTCCCCGATGGTCATATACCCTCCCGCGATGCGAGTCTTCCTCATTCTCACGCCTCGCCCTACTCCCTCTCCAAAGCCTCCGCCTCCACCCTCCTCCTCCTCCTCCCTCTCGCCGCCGGCGTCCTGCTCCTCCTCCTCCCTCCCTCCGCCGCCGTCCTCCTCCTCCCTCTCGCCGCCGCCGACCTCCTCCCTCTCGCCGCCGGCCTCCTCACTCCTCCTCCTCCCTCTCGCCTCAACCCTCCTCCATTTCCTCCCTCTCGCCGCCGCCGACCTCCTCCTCCCTCTCGCCGCCGCCGACCTCCTCCTCCCTCTCGCCGCCGCCCTCCTCCTCGGCCTCAACTGGTGCCCGTCCGCCCGTCGCCCGTCCGCCGCCTTGCCCGCCGCATTACTCGGTTGTAAGTTTTGTTTTTAATTTCTTATATATTCTTCATGCTTATGATTGAATATTTTTTTGATATACTTATTAGTTTAGTCAAATGCTTAAGATAGTAGATTATAAAATAGTGGATAAATGCCTAATTGTGATTACTCTTGATTAAGTCCGTAAATTAGTTTAGTCAAATGCGTAAATCAGTAGATTAATCTTGATTATGATTAAATGCTATTAGTGATAGAAGATGATTAATTTAGGTAAATGCTTGTAAGTCTTATTTTAAAACCTAGTTTGATTAGAGACATGTCATGAGTCTTATTTGATTAGAGACATGTAAGTGATAGAAGATGATTAATTTAGGAAGATGAATTGAGTCTTATTCGATCCTATGTGCCGCAGCCTGCCCTGCCAAGCGCTGCTCCTGAACCCGATTTGTCGGGAGGAGGAGGGGTAGACCGAGACCGAACTCTCTGGATTGAAGGCCAAGTGTGCCACATGATATTTAGTAGAATATTTGTTCATTAAGTATAATATTTGTGTTTAGCCGATTCATTTTCATTCGATCCTACGTGCCGCAGCCTGCCCTGACAAGCGCTGCTCCTGAACCCGATTTGTCGGGAGGAGGAGGGGTAGACCGAGACCGGACTCTCTGGATCGAAGGCCAAGTGTGCCACATGATATTTAGTAGAATAGTTAGGTTGTACTTAAAACCTGTTAACTACCCTAGTTAATAATGATGCCATGTTGTTGTTATGAACAGTAACAAATATTTTTGAAATTAACTTTATATCTTACCTTTAGGCAATGGATAAAAGTTGGATGAACAAAAGATTCGATGACTATCGGACGTATAATAAAGGAATTATCGGATTCATAGACTGGGCCTTTCGATATGAATCGCACTATCATATTGTAGGAGGTGAAGGAGATAAGATACATTGTCCTTGCATAAGATGTAAAAATACTTTGACCCAAAATCGAGCCATAGTTTACGAGCATTTGATATTAAATGGATTTTGGCTACATTATACGAATTGGACATATCATGGTGAAGGAGTTAATTTAGAAGAAGATAGTAATGTCCACGGTGATGATGAAAGAGATGTCTCAGAAATACAAGACCGTGATGCTATATTTGAGATGGTAGATAACATTCGAGGACATGACACCGATGAAATGATGGATTCGCTTCCGGATACGTTGCATGAAAAATTACAAGATGCAGAGAAACCGTTATGCTCTGGAGTCAAAATGTCTCGATTACGTTTTCTTCTAGAGATGTTTAAGATAAAAGTGAAGAATCGGTGTACAGCGGTTACGATGACAGATGTCTTACTTTTGATTAGGACATTATTAAATAATCCAGAAAACTTTCCAAAGGACTGGAAGGATGCTAAGTCTAGATTTCGTGCACTTGGACTGAACTACGAGAAAATTGACGCATGTCCGAACGACTGCATTTTATATTGGAAGGATTACTCAAATTTAGATAAATGTCCTGACTGCAAAAGTAGCAGATATAAGAATACTGATACTGATTCGAAGAGGAAAAAACCAGAGAAGATTTTAAGGTTCTTTCCTTTGATTCCCCGATTACAGAGATTGTATTCATACGAAAGAACAGCTAAAATGATGATATGGCACAGTAATATCAAAAGGAAAGATGTAACTGGTGTTATGCGACATCCATCAGATACAGAGGAGTGGAGAAAGTTTGATGAAATGTATCCATCGTTTTCAGAAGAAGTAAGAAACGTACGATTGGGTCTTGCTTCTGACGGCTTTAATCCATTCGGAAATATGAGTACGAGTTACTCTATTTGGCCTGTGATTCTTGTTACATATAATCTGCCACCGTGGATGTCAATGGCATCTTCCTTTATGATGATGTCGTTATTGATACCTGGTCCTAAGGGGCCAGGTAATGCGATAGATACATATATGCAACCTCTGATTGACGAACTAAAGATTCTGTGGAATTCTGGAGTTAGTACGTATGATGCGGTAAAGAAAGAATTCTTTACAATGCGTGCTTCTTTATTGTGGACAATTAATGATTTTCCAGCATATGCCAATTTATCAGGATGGAGTACGAAAGGTAAACTCGCATGTCCGATTTGTATGGATAAAACACATTCGACATGGCTAAATGCGAGTATGAAACATTGTTATTTGGGACATCATCGTTTCTTACCGGTCAGTCATAGATGGTTAAAAAGTGAAAATAATTACAAGTTCGATGGACAACCATTTGGACGTCGTTTAAGTTTATCTCGCCGATCAGGAAGCACAATGTGGATGGAACAAAAAAATTTGGGAAACTTCTCTCTAGGCCGATTAACAAAGAGGAAGAATACAGGTGGATGGCGAAAACAAAGTATATTCTTTCAGGAGCTGCCCTACTGGCATACTTTACAGGTCCGTCATAACTTGGACGTGATGCATATAGAGAAGAATGTTATGGAAAATATTCTTTCAATTTTGAATATCTCTAGTACTGCCAAAGACAGTTTGCGAGCCAGACGTGATCTAATACAATTGGGTATCCGACCCGAATTACATCCGATTGAGTCTGACAATTCTAAAGTAATAATTCCTGAAGCAGTGTATACTTTATCCAATGCTGACAAAGATAAGATACTGGATTTTAATAAATCCGTTAGAGTATCTGATGGATTCTCCTCTCAAATTAGCAGATGCATAAATATGACAGAAAGAAAGATATCGTCACTAAAAAGTCATGATTGTCACGTACTTATGCAAGTACATTTTCCATTGTCAATCAGAGGAGTTGTACATCCAGATGTTTTGCAGCCACTGATTGAAGTCAGTCAGTTTTTTAAGGCTTTATGTTCGAAGACTTTAGACCCGGAAGTATTGTTCAGACTAGAGACAGATATAGCTATAACTTTATGTAAGCTGGAGCAGCTCTTTCCACCTACATTTTTTGATATAATGGTTCATCTCATTATTCATCTTGCTAGTGAAGCCCGGATATGTGGTCCTGTGCAGTATCGATGGATGTATCCAATTGAAAGATATCTACGGAAATTAAAGAATATGGTATTTAACAAAGTTTCACCTGAAGGTTGTATTGCCGAGGGATATTTATGTGAAGAATGTATCACATTTTGTGACATGTATATGGGTGATGGAAAGAGTATTAGATTCGATAGGTTCGAACGAAATAATGATGGTGAGTTGTGGACAGAAGATCCAAATAAACTTTGGATATTTCAACAGAATGGCCGAGCTATCCTAAAGAGTACCCGTCGTAGTATTTCAGATATTGAAAGAGATCTTATTCATTATTATATTTTGATGCAAGTAGACGAGGTAGATTCTTTCTTCGAAGAGTTTCAGTCAACAACCACTAGAAAATCAGACTTTCTGAAATGGTTCGGGGATAAAATTAAAATATTAAAAGTTACCAAAGATGAACGGTGGAGCGCAAATCTCGATATAATTCACAGGAGTCCATACTCATTGATAATATCACATTCTGGCTATATCGTTAACGGGTTTAGATTTCGAAAGAAGTCAATTGATGAAAATAAAGCGTCACAACTTTCAGGAGTAATAGTGAAGGCTGAACTCAATACTGAAATTGACAGATACTATGGCGAGATAATTGATATACTTGAAATCAGTTTTACACATGATGCAAGGTGTGTTCTATTTCATTGCATCTGGTTCGATGTTGGTCGAGTTGGAGTAGGTTACAAAAAGGATAGAAATGGGGTTCTTTCTTTAAAGCAAACAGGTAGGTTACAAACAAATGAACCGTATACGCTTGCCAGTCAGGTCGAACAGGTCTTTTATGTTCCAGATAACTCAGTTAGTGGATGGATAATACCAATTAGAACAACACCGAGAGATTTCTTCGACGTAAACAAAGAGTCAGATGCACTAGACAATGATGTAGCATATCAAAATAACTCCAATGATTTTTTGAATGAGGTATTAGACAACGACAATGGAACTTGGAACTAGCAATTTCAGGTAATTTTTTTATTTTCAATTTCTATTAATTTAAATTGTTGTCATCTATCGAAATGTATATATTTGAAATGCTTATTTAAAAATGCAGACATGGCTCCTAGACCTAGACGTATTCGGGAGGTCCCTGAACCTCCCCAGCAGCCACAGGGCAGTTCTTCTGATGCAGGTAGTGGATCTACACCGAGACGGCGTGGACCGGCTCAGTGTAGATTCTTAGACCGTCTTGCACCAGGGTAGACGTTACCTGTACGTATTGTTGGCGGAGATGCGATAGGAGAGAACTCCACGAAGTTCCAGAGCTACCTTGGCCAGGTTGCCCGTGCGCGCGTCCCCATCACCACTCACGACTTCCGACAGCTTCCTTATGCTGTCAAGGCTGCCATACTTGCTGATCTGGAGGTATTCTAAAATCTTAAAACAGTTTTTGCATTTTATGACGTAATCGTTATTATATTTGTTGTATCAGGCTGTATTTACATGGGAACGCAGTACACATGTCGATTCTCAGATTTTATCCCATGCTGCTGAGATGTTGCGTCGATACAAGGGACGCATAAAAGCTAAGGTAAGATTTTTTTATTAATATTTAATATCAAGATATTTACATATTGACTATATTTATTTCTCCATTTGTAGTACTTCAACCCCCAGATTCCATATGAGCAGCTTGTGCAGAATATCCCTCCTGGTGTTACACCAGAGCAATGGAGGGAGCTGATTAATTTTTGGTCCAGTGACGATTTTGCGGTATGTATATAGTTTTCTTAGTTTTTTCTTTTATTTTTATATTGACATTGTGAAATTTCAGTCGATTTCTTCCAAGAATACGGCGAATCGTTCGAAAGGGTTTAGGTCGACGCATAAGATGGGAAGGAAGAACACCAACCAATTGAAGGACGACTTTGTAAGTATTTAAAAGATATTTACAACGATTAATTTTGAGTCTTAAACAATTTTAAGAAGTTGTTTAACTTTTTATAGTTGAGGGAAAATGAACGAGAAATGACCCGCATAGAGGTTTTTGCTGGGTCAAAGAGCAGAGACTTAGGAGGAGAGGTGCAGTGGGTTGATGATGCCTACGCACCAATACATGTAAGTATAAATACAATTTTTACTTAAAGGATTAGTTATGATAATATACTAAATTAATTTTCTATTTCTCATATGCAGGAAGAAATGATTAGGCTTTCTACCACCTCCTCGCTGGATAGCACGGGGACGAGCAATCCCCCGTTGACGGCCGATGATGCCTTCCGTCAAGCCACTGGTCCAGAACACAGTGGACGCATCCGTTGCGGAGGACGGGGCGAAACAATCCGTACATGGTACGGAATGGGTGGTGCAGGTGGGTCGCAGTCTTCCTCGCAGGGAAGCCAGAGAGAAAGAGAGATGGAGAGGGAGCTGCGCGAAGTAAAGGCAACGATGAATGCACAAGCTGCGGAGATGGCACAAATGCGTATGGACATGGCGAATTTCATGTCCTTAGTAAGCCGTCTTCAAAGTCAAGCCACGCCCCCTGTACAACCTGCACATCTCGGCGACGACAAGGAGAGTGAGGAGGAAACCGAAGAGAGTGACGGGAGTGACGGGAGTGGCGCATCAGAGTAGGTGGCATGGAGTTAGTACCCTAGTTAATTTTTATCCTTTAATTGTAATATTTTTTTATTAATGTCTAACATTATGTAGACTTGTTATCGTTTATTAATGTTGTTTTATGATTATGTTGTTGGATTTTGTGATATGGTTAGTTGTTGGATGTTGTGATATGGTTAGTTGTTGGATGTTGTGGCATGGAGTTTATTATGTTCATATTGTTGTCAGGTGTAATATTGAATGATATAAGGAACATATCGGAATATATAATTTTTTTTTCCTGTCATGGTTTATTGGGGACGGTTGTAACCGTCCCCTCTAGAGCTACAGAAACGTCCCTTCAGCCAGAACAAATCACGGAGACTATTGGGGACGGTTCTAACCATCCCCATTAGGTAAGCGCAATTGGGACGGTTAGAACCGTCCCTAATAGTCTTCTGTTGGCGTCGCTATAGATGCTACACTAGAGGGGACGGTTGTAACCGTCCCTAATAGTCTTCTGTTGGCGTCGCTATAGACTTTTCCAGGCTTCTGTTGGCGTCGCAAAAGACCTAAAGTGTAGATGGGACGGTTGTAACCGTCCCTAAATGCAAATGTATGCGACGGTTGTAACCGTCCCTTCTACTCTGAAGTTCTTTTTGCGACGCCAACAGAAGACTGGAAAAATCTATAGCGACGCCAACAGAAGACTATTAGGGACGGTTACAACCGTCCCCTCTAGTTGGGCAGACGCGACGGTTGAAACCGTCCCGTATATACTTATGTTGGCGTCGCTATATACGGTAAGGTAAAGGGGACGGTTACAACCGTCCCATCTGCGTAACGCATGCGACGGGGGTAACCGTCCCCAAAGGTTTTCTGGGGCCGTCTCAAAATGTTGAAGACCATTAGGGACGGTTGTAACCGTCTCTAATAATATAGGTTGTAGGGACGGTCGCAACCGTCCCTAATAGCCTTCGTGTAAGGGACGGTTACAACCGTCCCCAATGGTTGATTACATGAGACGGTTGTCAGAAGCGTCCCATATAGTCAAATGAGACGGTGGCTGAAGGGACGGTTTAGGAACCGTCCCCGTTGATCAGAGGGGACGGTTCTAGAGACAAAAAGGACGGTCTACGACCGTCCCCTTAGACCCACCCGCCTGTAGTGAGCACACATGTTGGTGCTCCGCACACACCTGTGCACTCCTATGCATCCTCGATCGAGCCTTGGCACCTCCAAAGCTCTTTGTTGTGGAGTTCCCTCGCTCCACCGAATTCAAAGCTCCCACTCGAAGAGTTGTGAGACATACCTTACGTATAACACTGATTGCTCCCAAGCGTACCTCACCTTCTTCTTCATCCTCCTCGTTTGTACGAAGAGCGTTGAGCTTCTCCTTCTTTGGGCATTCCCGCGCCCGATGCGGTCCATCGCATATGAAGCATCCCTTACTCTTGGATTGCTCCCTCTTCTTGGAGTGCTCTCGTTCCTCCGTTGGTGGATCATGGGCAACACCTTTGCCCTTGTCCTTCGACCGCGCCTTTCGCTTGCTAGTGAACTCCTTCTCTTCAGCGTTGTGGCCAGGTTGGACACCGTAATCGGCCAATGCATCCGTCACCACGATCGCTGAATTCAGGTCCTTTACGCCTTGCCTCCGCAGTTCGGCTTGCGCCCAGCTCTGCAACCTGATCGTGAAATTATACAGCTTGTCCTCCTCTGACATGCTCTTGATGTCCAGTAGCAAGGACGTGAACTGCTTCACGTACTCATGAACAGTGCATGTCTGCTTCAGGCGTCGAAGAGCCACCCGTGCAATCCACGCAGTGTTCTTTGGCAGGAACTGCACCTTCAGTTCCGTGACTAGATCATCCCATATGGATATCTTCGGTCTTGCCTCATCTGCTGCACGGCTCCTCCACCATAACTTGGTGTCGCTCAACATATACATCGATGCCCAACCGACCTTCTCGGCTTCTCTCGTCTTGGTCGCCTCGAAGTAAACTTCCATATCCCATAGGAAGTTCTCCAAATCCTTGGCACTCCGCGTACCTGTGAAGGGTTTGGGATCAGGTACCTAGCGTCGCTGCACCTCTGTGGAGCTCCCGCTATTCTCCAATGCCTTCTTGATGAGGGAGATCTCACTGCGTAGATCCTCCATCATCGTGTTGAACGCCTCCAGCTTGTCCTCCATGGACTTGATATGCTCTGCTGAGCGTTGGGTCTCGTCCTTAACATCCGATCCTTCTGAAGAGCGATCCTCCAAGACGGCAATGCGATGGGCATGAGTCCCAATGGTGGACTCCACCTCTGCCATCGCTTGCTCCAGTGCTGCCATACGTGTGGTAACACCCACCATCTTCGCTCCGCTGATTGAAGATGTACTTGCACCAACAAATATCCTTGTTCCCACGATCGTCTGCACCAACATCCGCTCGTAGATTTGCTCGCTTCTTGGCACCGACCAAGCTCTGATACCACTTCGTACCAACAAATGGTATCGCCTTCAAGCTCTGATACCACTTCTCACAGGGTCAAAATCTCGCTATCAATTTTGACCGATCCTGTGCGGCATTAGCTAACCCGTAGCTAACCAGCCTTCCCGAGTAGAACGGTCACAGACGCGCTCCAACTCTTCTCGATACTCCTGCTTGCTAATGCACTGACGCTAAGACACAAGCACGAGCTCGACTATATGGATCTCTCAAAAACACTCTCAAGAACACACTCAAGAATGCTCAAGAACACGACCACACGATCACACAAGCACGGGCACAAAGCTCTTCTCTTTATTAGAAGGGAACTCTCTCTGGAGGGGGTGACACTCTACACTTGTGTTGTGTACACTGTGTTGTGTGTTTACAAATGAGCCACCACCCCTCCTTATATACAAGACTCAAGGCAACCAAAGGGACACTCATTATGACATCTACAATAATGATACATAAAGACACAAGAGACCCTTCGAGTTCTTCGGCAACCCTTCGCGTTCCTCAGCAACTCTTCGTCTGCTCGTCTCTTCGACTCCCTTGTTGTCCTTTCGTCTTCCCGTATGGTAGACGCCCAGTCAATCGCCCAGTCATCAGCACACACACGCACCAACGCCATGCTGATGTAGCTTTGCCATAATTCACCAAGTGCCACCAAACACTTGGTTTTGTGCCATAAGGGAACCCGCGGCATCCAGACCCTCGTGCGGTAAACCCTTCCTTAGCATTCTGCATGCTAAAGGGAAGTCCTCCAGAACTTCCCTATCATGGCCTTCAGACCACTATCGTACGTGTAAAACCGAGCATGCTCGACAATGCTCGTACTCATCACCTGCAACGCTTCATACCTTCTTGGATCGCCACGCATCAATACCGATACTGTGCGCCTTTGTGCGTACACCTATGTGACCGTACCGCATTGCTCCTCGATGCGTACTGCTTCACTACGTACCACCCTTCTGCGCTCGTGTACGTACCGCTACGTGCATCCACCGTCATGTCTTGAACTACTGTCTGTACTCGATGCTCGCACTGTTATTAGCACCACGACACTCTGCTACTGAGCTAGTGTCTTGTGTGACACTTCTCCATCACGTACGGTAGAGCCTCCAGACTCTTATGGATAACCTCCCTGATATCCACGTATTTTAGACTTCTCCTGAAGTCCTTGTTCCATCGATCATTCTCGAGCATCCGCTACCGGGTCTGCACGATCATTCTCGATCACGGAATTTGGGGGTGTGACAGTTACCCGTGATGGAAATGAGATGTTACCTTAAAGGATGATAGGTACTTTTGTTGTGTTTTAACGTAGAACATGATAGGATACCGTATTATGAAAAAAATCGTAGAATAACAGCAAGCAATAAGTTCATACTTTCCTGTTTTCGTACGTTAATGGAGAGGTAATGTTATAGTTGAACCTTCCAATCATAAGGTAGAAATTGGAGGGCAGTAAAGTTGTGCATAGAAAATTTAAACAAAAGCTATGCAATTTATCAAATTATTCAAATTCTATTCAACAAAGGAAGTCATATAATTCTACCGGAATTGTCGATCTCCAGAAGTGTACAGTCACAAATTTGGTTTTAGTGTGGGTTCTCATTAGTATTACCGTACAATTACCTCCAGACCAAGAACTGTATTTAGAGGTAGGAAATAGTTCTAACCAAACATACAAGAAGATCCATACATGCATGCTGCCAAAACTGTGAAATTGCGGGTTAGTAGCTTAAGCGCTAAAGAACCCAACGCATACGGATAGGTACTTCATGTTTGGATCATGCATCACATCAGAAACCACTGACGGATTTCCTGAGAATATGGCCATTTGATCGGAAAACATAATCCCAACATTCATGCCGTTTGGATGGGAAGATGTAATCTCAAATCCTGGGTCAGTATCATTCGGGCCATTGCTACATCGAGAGAGCAGACATGTGTGATGGAAGCTATCTACGTGAATTGATAAGGCGAATTCATGAATCACATCGAGATGTTTGGTGAAGGGTAAAATGCCCTTCAACTATTTATTTCTAAAAAATCCCAAGAGAGAAATGTGATAAAGATTGTTATCTTCACTCCACTTCAATTACCTCGAATAGTATATACAAGGCTTTTCTTAAGTAAAGAAACCAAAATGGAAAATCTAGAGGAGGCCAATGTCATTGAGAAGGCAGAAAACCTCAGAGAGGTATGAAACGATGTCGACGTGGTTGAGGTCAATGCAAAGGATTGGGGACACATAAGGAGGGGTCGGGGTGGTGTTCTGGCGTTGGTGTCGAAGGGGCGGAAGCCCTCGATGGGAGCATGGAGCCCCCCGAATTGCTTCGCCCGAGTGCGGCGATGTCCTCCCTCTCCCCGCACTCGATTGACTGATCCAAACTGACACGGAGGGTCGCGGTCACCACCTCACCGTCGCAGGCAACATGGATTCAGATATGGCCCTCGACTCGGCATCACCCTGGCCTCGAGATTGAAGGTCAGCATTCCGACGATGCGCCTGAAGCCTAGGCTGCGTGCGGTGGAGCATCGTTGCGGAGGTAGTTGCCATGGTCGATTGCAGACCTAAAGGTGTCGGCAGTGGAGCTCCAAAGGTTGATGAAAATCATTACTGCTGTGAGTAATGGGACAGGCTCCAAATGCTCATTCGTTCTCTGTCATTGACCTCCATATTCTACTTCCGCCACCTACGATGGCGGCAAGGTCGCCTTCGCAGATTGGGTACTCTGTCGGTTCTTCTTCTGCTTCCGCTTAGCATTTGGCCTCGTAGCTCTTTGGCTTTGTCGCCCGGTTGGGTGCTCCGTCGGGTAGCCATGGCCTTCATGAAGGCTAAGGTCAAAATAAGTGAGAAGAGGCAAGATTTCTAGGGTTCAAGAACGGGGAGGCAGATGCCGCAGAGGGAGACTTGAACGCGCAGGCATTATTGAAATTGGAAGGGGAATCTCGGAATGATGCCCGAAGACACAGGGGCAAAATTACAATTTTTGTGCGAAAATTAATGACTTGACGCCCTATATATATAATAGATTTGTCCGTTGAAGTAAAATGGATAGGCAAAAAAAAGAAGAGGAACTAAGAGATACAGTTGTCTATGTCACCTCGTAAGTTGTAACTGTAGCACTAAGTGATCGCCTGCAGCTCCGGAAGATATATTCCTGAGGGTGTGTTTGGTTCGTGGGTTATCCGGGGGAGGATAACCCGTTTTTGTGTTTGTGTGTTTGGTTGGTGGGTTAAGGGTTGGGAGGGTTTGTGTGATGTGATTGTATTGAAATTTGAAAAAGTATGTAATTATTGTGACATGATTGTATTGAAATTTGAAAAAGTGTGTAGTTGTTGTGATGTGATTGTATTGAAGTTTGGAATAGTGAGAGAGCTATATGGATAGGGGTTGTGGCGCATTTTATCCAAAATAGATGGCACTCTCAACATCACGTTACCCTTTTGTTTGAACATATAATAAAGGACGTGTTCCACTGCGTGATAGTTTCAATGCCAAGCCCCTCACAATTTCCCACATTCTTTCTAGACTTGTCGGGACGTGTTCCACTGCGTGATAGTTTCAAATAAGGTAGCATACCCGCGTTTTGTGGCGGGATCAAATGGCACAGACAAATTTCAATAAATACTACAAAATTTAATGGTAAATAAATTTAATAATCAAATTTGTAAAAATGTATGTTATAGATGTTGATTTTTAAAATAGAAGTATAATGTGTAGTTTAAATAGAATTTTTGGGAAGCAAATAATGGGAGCACGATGTGTGAATATGCATCAAGTCAAAAAGTGAATTTAAAAAATTACACAGGAATTGTCTAAGAGTTAAATAACAAAATAACAGAAAGAAAGTAACTAAAAATAATAAAAAAATATAAGAGAAAAATTCATATAACTTGTATATTTATAAACTATTAAGTTAACGTAATGATAATTACAATATATATTGATATAATATGCTTAAATTATGTGAAGAATAGCATCAATGTTTGATATATTATCTCCAAATTCACATAATTTACATTTTATGTGTTCCATGCACGTGATAAAGAAAACTATCTAAAATATACAGAGATGATTAATCACAGCATAAATTGACATTCCATGATAATATATCCCGATAAAATATACCAAAGATCTCTATTTACATTTATAAATTATACGTTGGGACTACATTTATCTACACATCTTACGATAATCTCATATCCCACGTTTATTATAAAGGAATTAAAACTTCATTAAAATTATGTCAATGCAAAATGGATAGTATAAATTGAATCAACAAGCCAACACATTCTTTTATCTAATTTGGCTCTACAATTTCCCTTAATATTTTATCTTGGAAAGAAAAGGAGAGGCTCTCTTATGCAATTTACCCCATCCCTTTTTCCCATGCAATATATAAACACACTCCCATTCCCATGCACGTGTGAACCCCCTCTTAACTCTTCTCTCTCCTATTTTTGCATGAGCCCCACACATACACCATGCAACACCCCTTCCCATGCAAAAATAAAAGCCAACTTGCCCCATGCGTTAATACCCATCCCACTCTTAACTCTCTTTATTTTTTTTTTTGCAGGTGCACTCTTCGATTCCTCTCGAAGGCAGCCGCCCAAGCTCTCTATAAAGAGAGACTCTCATCTCTCATAAAGGACGACACCTTTGTCCAGCCTTGGAGCCAAGGCTGCAACTTGCACTTCATTTCCATCTCTATCTTTGGCGTCGATGTCTGCCTCCGTGCACACTTCCTCGTGTGGCATGTAGCGCGCCTCCTCCTTGACGTCCTCCTCCGCCCACTCCAGCTCGCAGCACCTCCTCGTGCGGCCACCGACTCACTGATGTCCTCATCACGTGGCCAGCACCTTCCCTACGCATGCATCTGCGTGTGCGTCCGTTTGCCTGACCTTTCCTTTACACAACTGTCACCACCGTCATCGCTATCGCGTTTATTTGATATCCGGATAGAGAAGAATTCCTATCATCTTCTCATTTGTCACTTGCACTTTATTCCATTAGTCATTTTGTTTAAGTTGAACTTGGAAGCATTCTTATTTTGTGATGTTCTTTCTCAACTCTTAGTTTTATTTACATTGCAAAATTACTTTCCATTATATTGTTTTAAAATTACAAATGTTACATCATTTCTTCTATCTTAATTTGTAATTCAGCCTCCGTGTTCTTATTTAGTTGCACTGATGCCCTCCTTCGTTTACTCTAAGTTCTAAGAAGTATTTTCATCGTAGATTGCATCATCTCTTCAAGAATTCATATTTTCTCTTGTCGTTATGGATTAAGATTTTAATTAAGCTTGAAAGAAGAACAAATATCGTGAATTTGCTTGGTCTCTGTGGATTCGATCCTCTACTTGCCGCTTACAATTTTTCTGTAAACTAACCACGCTTGTAGTTGTAATTTTATTTGTATGATTGTGATTTTTCGTGGAACAACAACGACTTGATAAAATTATCTTTTTAAACTGCGAAAAATCGTGTCAACATTTAGCACCGTTGCCGGGGACTAGGCAACAATTGCAATTTTTTCTTCACTTTCAAATTGTTTTCGATATTTTAATCCATGTAATTTTTTTATTTCAGGTATTTGAACCTCGAAAAAAGAAAAAAATAAAAAAAACCATGTATTTTTTTGCAAACTTGTAATTTGTTCTAAGTAGAATTTTTTGTAATATTATTTTCTCCCCCTTCTCGGAAAAGCTCGCCATCAGCAGGACAAAACATTACGACTTTAGCGCCAGAAGTGCATGCATTGTGAGCTTCCTTTTTCACTTAGGCATTCTAAGATATACATTTCTTGCATTTGTTTGTGCATCGAATTAAACTGAAAAAATTAAAAAAGAGTTCTTGATTGCATCATCTCTATGGTCTTCTCTCTCTCATAACTTAATTCAAAGACCACCAAAATCGTGCTTGATCACATTAAAAAGATAAGCTTGAAAGATCACCGCAGTGATCCGAGCGAAAGTAGACAAAAATTTGAATGCTTGTTTGATGCACATTGTGAATGACACAAAACTCACAAGCACATAGAACCCTATGATAGAGACAAAAATCATTGATGCTACGTGGGATTGCAGAGTGAAATCGTAACTCCTCGATGCGCTGGGCACATGTTCTTGTGGGAAGAATAGATCATTGATCTGAGTACCGCACCATGGATCCTCCAGCCGGATTAGGATATCGATTTCTCACAATCTTCCACATTCACCTCTTCATTAAAGACTCTTAATGCTCTGATAACATTTGTTGAATTACTAAATTAAAATAAAAAAGATATCCGCTTCCGTGGTAATATTTGTGTGGAGTTGGTGAATCAACATATTATTTTGTGTTAATCTGTTGTGTACTTGTCTGTACTTGAGAATCTTTATTCATGGGAAAAATTCAAGTTATGCTCAATTAGATGCACGAGAAAACGAGGCTGAATCGGGCTATTGCATTGAATTATTTGGAGGATAGGAAACGATCTTCTCAACCCATTGATCCATCTATTTTGTTACCGATTGAACGTGAGATTGATGAAATGATGCATCTAGTGCAAAAATATCAAGAAGAGCATGAACACAAAAAGAATGAGTCATCCGATCAAATGCCAAAACCACCCCATGATGACCCTACATTAGAGGAATTTCTTGCATTACCTTCTCCTGCATGCCCTTCCTTTGTCTCTTCCAGACCACTTTCACACGCAGAACACTCATCCATTTCGAATATTGGACTAATCTCCGATTCTTTAAGAATTCACTCAATCTCCTTACCCCTATCACCGACCCATGAAAGTGACTCTCAACATACTCTTCATGAATTAGCTATCCAAATCCAACAAAATCAGGGAGCACTTATGGATGAGTGTAATAGGATGCATGAGAATGTCAGTAAGTAACTTTTGGAAATTCATGCTCACATGATGAATAGGCCAAATAGTTTGACGGATGAATGCAATATATCTCAACAATATTATGAGAAACATCAAGAAAAGAAAATTGAGGATTTCAAACACTCAAGGGAAGAAGAAAAATGGGTCCCAATATCAGTGAACCAAACAAAGATACTTCCTTTTGATGAACTAGATGTGAGATGTATAGAAGAAGATTTTATTGATGAAATAGTACCATCTCCATGTCTCCTCAAACAAAGATTGGCGAAATTTTATGATATCCCCATCTTCGCTTCTCCTATGTCAGACCATGTATTAATTGAGATGCCCAATGATTTAATAAATGAATGTTGTCTCTTGGAAAGACTCGAAAACTTTGAGCATGAAACTTCATTTTGTGATCTTGAGGGACATCTTATGGAATACGACTCTATGGATGAAATTGAGGAGGAATGTGATATAATTTCGACATCCATGAATCATATTGATCAAAATGATTTTGGATAGTATAATAAGGATATTTTTGAAATTGAGATCACGCCCTAATACAACTTGATCACGACCCACTCTTGATGGATACATGTATTAATGATGTCATCGATCTTTCCTTAGACTATTCTGAAGGTTATGAACCTCAGTCTACTAATGATATCGATTGGTCTGCGATAATAGTTGAATTTGAGGATAGTATTGGTATTGACTCTAGCGAAGAAATTGAGGAAGATTTGGTTTTTGCTGTTAATTCTGGATGTGATATTATGATTAATGAAAAAAGTCCAAACTTAGAGTTTGAATATGAGGACATAGTAGACAATGAATTGACTTCTTCATGCACCAAGACTCTCTTCCAACCAACACATGATTATATGTTGAAGATCTTTTATGATGATCCTTTCAAAGATGAGATTTTTAACTCCATTGCCTTCACCATTGAGAAAGAAGATCCACTCAATTCGGTTGATGACTATAAGAATACATCTTCTACTACCGAGTCAGAATCTGATCAGAATGATTTTTTATTCTCCGATCCTTTTTGAAATAAACTAGAGGAACTACTCAAAACATTCGAAGACAATCATCCAATCATTCATGCGACACAACCTTTGCCAAATCCGACCTCTAAATTCAATAGCCAACACTCCCCTGCTCCTGAATTTTGAATACCCAAATCATATTTCTGGGAGAGAATCACCCTCGTGGCTCAAGCAGAGGATTGAAATAAAATTTACAATAGATGCCACCAAAAATAGCCATGATGATTATTTGAGGGGAAATGATGATTTACCACAATATATGTTGGAGGATCATATGCTTATAACCACTCAACCTTCTTTGATGGAAGAATCAATTCTTGGTCACTTGGAGCTTGACTTCAACCCATCAAACCAACTTCAGGTCCATGAGTCCATCACCAATTCACCTATTCCCCTCCCACTATATCTAGTCCAAGATTATACAGCTTCATCTCTCATTCATGTTCACCAACCAATTACTTTCTTCACTATGTTGATATCACACATCTATCAAACCCATCAACCATGCTCCCATATCTTGGTCAGGATATTTATGTTGAACCAATGATTTCATCGGGGTTTTCCAAACATAGCTTCTGCACTCACATGTAATACTGAATACTCTTGAAAAGATGAATCGTTGAGTTGGGACGCTAAACCAACAACATTTTGTGGGTCCACACCCATAGATATGTTTCTTTTCTCTGCATTTTAAATTTATTTTTCTTCTTCTTGGCATTAAATAAGTATGGGGGTAGCCTTTTGAAAATTACAAATAAAAAAATTAGAAAAATAATGAAAATTTAAAAATATAAAAACATACAAAAACATTATGAACTACTCCTGCATCATTACACTCTCTTGATCATTTAGTCCTCTTATTAATTTTCATTTTCACCATGTGGACATGGTTTCTAATAAGCATGGGGGTGTCTGCATATTTCTCAAAATTCCATAATTTTCAAAATTACATATTTATCTTGAAAAATGCTTTCTAAAAAAGCATTTGCATACTCACAAAAAAATCAAATAAAAATTTGCAAAATTCCCCCAAAATATTTTTCCAAAAACATCGTAAAACCTTTTCAAAAACCACCAAAAATATGTCCTTCCTCTCTATTTTTATCCTATTTTTGAGAAATCGGTTCTTTATTGCATAGATCATAGACTGAAGTAATCCACTTAATTCTATCATAATTTCACTAGGCATGATTTTTTAAGCTTTCTTCAGGTCCATATGGAATTTATTATCTCTGTTACACTAACTCTACTAGTGAATGAACTTTGATATCTAACTAGATCACTGAAAAATGGTAAAGGTGAGAGCCGCTAAATAATGGTCTGACAAATCAGACTCACTGTCGCTGAGGCGACTACTCAAGCCTTCACGTTGATTAACAATTAACCCACACAATTAATTAAACAATCAAGAGCAAGGATCAAGATTAATTATACCCTGCTAAAAATGTACAGTGGTAAGTAAGTAGGGGTCGAACACAGGAAACCCGGAGTAAAGTAAGCAGACAAAAAGTCAAGTCCTATGTCTAGTAAACTACTTAGCCAATATGGGATTTTTTGTGGGTTTTTAATATTTTTAGGAAGGTTTTTGGGGTTTTTCAATTTTTAGGAGTTTTTCTTTATATTTTTTTAGTGATTTTTGGTCTGAAATTAAAAGAAACTAAATGACACAAAATATATTTTTGGGGAATTTTCTGAGGTGTTTTTATAATTTTTATGGATTTTATAATGCAAACAGTGCTGAAAATGTGTGTTTTTGAATTTTTTATAAATAATAAAATGCAATAAAAATGCAAAATAAAAATATGCATGATATTATGATGCAACAAGAGCTTAAGATGATTTTTGTCGATTTTTTAGCAATTTAAAGATGCATGCAATAAATAGAAACATCAACTAGAAACTACCTTTCTAGCAGGGGCATTTTTGTAAATAGAGCACAGTTCAAGTGCATGGTTGTAATTTTACCAAAACTTTCACGCGCAAAGCACGTGTTCTGCTCTTCACAGGGGTATAAATGCAAATACAGAAACAATCAAGGTCCTCGATGTAAAATGTCCAAAATCACGTGTCCCAGTCAAGTGAGGTGACGTGGTCAGGAACTAAAGTGTAAATAATCGAAGTTAAGGGGTCTAGTTGCAATTATTACAAATATTTTTGAACTGGAAATTAAAATTTTTGGACTAAAGCGTAAACATAAAAAGTCCTTGGTTGAAAGTGCAAAATACCCAAGATAGCGCGGGAGTGGACGGCTGGGATGCATCCACTTAACACGTGGTGCACACTGGATGCACGATAATGGTTCGCAGCGGACGGCGGAGATTAGATCGTCGAGGGAGATCCAACGGTTGTGGCTCGGAACGATCCAACGACTACTGGAGCTTCTGTTGTTCACACTTGATCGGACGGTTGTGGAGGTTGGTGGAAGAACACCGCCTGGAGGTCGGTTCGATCGAGGATGGAGGCCGACTCTAAAGTCCTCCGGCCCTAGGATCGAGGGCAAAATGATCCTGGGGCCCTTTCGCGTCGAATGAGGGTCTCAGGCAAGCCTGAGGTGACGTAGAACGTCGGGACGGTGGAGGTGACCTGGGCGACGGCTCCCTGGAATGTCGAGGCTCGATGGAGCCTTCTCTTTGGCTCTGACTTGCAGGGTTAGTCACACAAAAGCAAGGCGAAGCTACGGGTATCCTCAGATGAAGAAATGGAAGCGGAATATGGGTCGGGCAACGAGTTCCGACGTACGGCGGAGATGGGAGCTCGGGTGGTTCGATCCGAGCAAGATCGAAGTGGATGGAGGGGTGGAACGGAGCGACAGAGCGATGAGGAAGAAGATGGATATGAAAGAAGCGAGCTACGTGCAGTGGTGTGATGGGAAAGGGAGGCGGAGCAGAGCTCCGCCGTGGATTTGAGTGAAGATTCCCGGCGACGACGAATAGGAAAGCTACTCTATTGCTAGGCTATGCTACTCTAGATCTAAACTACAAGAAAGTGCAAAAAGAAAGGGGGGAGGCTCACCAAAGACGACGGAACAAGCTCACGGCGGAGCTCCGGCAAGGGGACTGGATCAACCTCGATTCAACACCAAACTTCACGCGAACGGGTTCCTTGAGTCGTTGTTGTCACCAGGAACTCGATGGGCTCCCAAAGAATCGGTGAATGATGGAGGAAGAGTGATCAAAAATCGAGGGAGGGTCGGAGGGTTGTATTTGAAGGTTTGACCTCGGAGTGGAGAGGGCCCAAAGATCGAGAGAAATCTTTACGAATCGGTGACCCACTCCCCTAGGAAACATTAGGGCGTGAATCACCAATCTTCGAGGACAAAAAGTCACGAAGACCATATTGCCAAAGGATACAAGACGTGATCTACAAAAATCCTCGAAGATGGCGAAAAAACCAACGTTCTGACAATGCTATGGGAGGAGGTCATACAATTGACCGGAGGTCAACTGTCAGACCAACCTGGTTGGTCCACGTGGACCAGCCAGGAAAAATCCCCTGGAAAATAATTCAAAAATCATTTAAAAATAGTAATTGAATTTATTAATTTTAGGATATTAAATAAAAATTATTTATTTTTTTATAAATTATTTTATGGTAATTTTTATTTATTTTTTTGAGATTGATAATTACAAGTTGCCATTTATACCCTTTATAGGTATCCATATCTATATATTTTAATATTTTTATTTTTATTTTCAGAATTTAATTTATTTATTTTTGTTTATTATTTTATAAATTTATAAAGTATTTTTATACACTTAAAAGTATTTTTGTTTTATTTTTCTGAAGTGTTTTGGATATTTAATAAAATAGAAGTAGTAATAATATATGTATAATTATAGGTATTATACCTATGTATATTATATACAAGTATTTTTATTTTGTGTTTCTTTTGTATTTTTAATTTGATTTTAATACACATAAACTATAAGTAATATTTACAAAATTAAAAAAAATAAAATTATAAAAAAATAAAGAAGAAATAATAAAATGAATATTCTAATATGTACAAGTATACAATAGGGGGTCCAAAACTCAACTTTCAAACCGTAGCTCCGCCAAATGCGAAACCACCGCCATTAAATAGCTTATTTTAAATTATATACAATTAAAGGCGAGTTTGATGAATTTGGAGTTTTTATTGGGGAGATACAGGTCTGGGAAGTTAGGATTTTGGAATTTTATTCAGATCATAACTTTTTATCTGTACATTATTTTTGAGTGAAATCAATTTTGTATTTTTCTTTATTTAATTATCTACAACATTCATGTACAAAGTTTATTTATTTTAGGTATAGAACGTGGAACCAAAAATAGGTCCCAAAATGAATAAAAAATGAACAAAAACGAAGGTATTTTTATTGTATTTCGGCCCTTATGTCCCCCTACTTTATTCCTTGTCGATCTAGTCATCGAGATGCCTAGGTCTCGGGGTTTCGGGTCATAAAATATTTACAATATTTTATTCTTTTTTTCTTTTCTTTATTTTATAATTTTGGCTTTAAAAACCGCATTTTATACAATATTTACACAATGATGCATGAATGCTAAAATGCCTGAATTAACACTATTTACATGCACTTACTAGGGTTTGTAAGGCCAAAATGATAGAATAAGGATGATGAAACGTAGATTCATCATCCCCCTATACTTGCCTTTGCTAGTCCCTAGCAAACACTTATGAAATAAGTGCAGAAAAGAAAATCAAAGAAAAGAAAAAGAAGAAAGATGGACTAAATTTAATTGTCAAACTTGTCTTCACAAAATCAAAGTTTGGAGCTTAAGTCGGACCTTTGGAGTTTTAGTGCGGTCAGAACCTTAATAAGAACCAGATTTGAAATCCAACAGTCCCTGAGGATCCCAAAACTCTGCCAAAGTCTCCTTAATAGCCAGGTCAGAAATATCTCAACTCATACGCAAACCCTTATGACTATGAATCTGACTCGTACAGTGTAAGTGATTGTGGCTTTCCCCAACTAGAATGACAAAGAGACTGACTTCTCCAGTATGACAGCCCAGTGATTCCCCAATCCAACAACTCCTTCCTCGAGGAGCGGGGTATTCCCTTCTAAGTTCAAGTGGCAACCAGCTCAAGAGGAGAGGGTGAAGAGAAGAATGGACGGTAGCCAGTATAGCTACCTATCCTAGGATGCAAGACCAGTGTAGTCAAGTCATCCAGCTACAGGCTCACATGATATGACTTTGGAACTCAAGTTTGCTTATTGACTTCACAATATATGTACATACTTTGCAGGCATTTTATTTTTGTACAGGTCTGTCTCTTTTTTTTTCGAAATACTATATACAGCAGCATTTACATAAGGAGTTTTTCCTCTTGAGCCAGTAGACTATCCCTCTTTTGAATCTTTATTACAACCCACACTCTCATGTCTTTAGAATTCCTCATCACTGGACGGGTTTGTGTGCACTTCCCTCCCTAGATGAGGACAAGTGTTTCCACTTGTGTGCGTCTCATACCGGCAAATCCAATCTCCTCACCACTCCAACTGATTAAGCCATGTGAAAGGTGCAGGTGTCCAAGTTAGGTCATTATCAACAAGAGTCGTGCGTGTGTTCCGAAATACTCTACTTAAGCAGTCAAGAATCCATTGAACCAAGTCTCCTAATCCTCAAAGAA
The DNA here is from genome assembly GCA_037367405.1 of Ottelia alismoides. NCBI lineage: Eukaryota > Viridiplantae > Streptophyta > Magnoliopsida > Alismatales > Hydrocharitaceae > Ottelia > Ottelia alismoides. The sequence continues at coordinate 626,898 of JAZKJV010001698.1, read as the reverse complement.
TTAAGTCAACTAGACCTGAAGTACCTCAAACCCTAGTTCCTATAAGGTTCCTATTATTAGGTAGATTTTAAGGTCCAACCAAGCTCCAATCTCCGGATTTTACTTAGACTCGTTCAACAATTAAACTCAATACGAAAAATGCTCATGATATGCAATGCGATGCAGAAAATATTTTTGTGATGCAACTTTCAAAGGTTTTGATCTTTTTATGGAATTTTGAAAAGATGATGCATATGCATTTTTCTGTATTTTTCAAAAAAAATTCAAATGTTTTTAGATTTTAATTTTTTGCAAATATTTTTGGGATTTTTGAAAAAAAAAAGATTTTGGGCAGAAAACTAGGTTAAAATATTTGCACGGGCATGCTTCTTACAAGAAGTGGATTTTAAGAATTTACAAGGGTAAGTTGTCAATTTTATAAGTATATGTAAAGTGAAGAATTTTAGGTTTGATGTCTGTATTCCTCTAATTTATTTGAAAAGGTTTTTTCAAACAATTTATGAAAACTATAGACCAAAATAATTTTTACAGACATTTTACAAACATGTACACAAATTTGAAAATCATTTTCCAAAGGTTTTTAAACAGTGTAGATAGATTTTTCAAATATTTTTGCAACCATTTTTCAAACCATTTGCAAATCATTTTTCAAACATTTTTATTTCACACAAAGAAAATAAATTTTACAAACCAAAATGTTTTTACAAAGGTTGAAAACATGTAACAAAACGTTTTCAAAAAAGTTTTCAAAAGATTTTTTCACAAAGATTTTAAAACTATTTTTCAAACATTTTGCAAAAAATATTTTCAACACAAAGCGTGAACTCAGTCGGTGTGTTGACCACACTAAATCTGACTAAAATCAACAACTAACCCACACTAAAAATCAATAATTAGAAATAAATGTGGAGTTAAAATTTATTTTTAACTCTGCACAAATGATGTAAAGGGCAAGTATGCAGAGAGTTCGAACACAGGGAGCAAACAGTGTAACTCAAGCAAATGAATGCTAAAATGTGTGAGTGTGTGATGTGTCTACACTAAGCAAGCAAGCAACTACAATTTTTGTGGGTTTTTAATTTTTAATTTTTTTTATTTGATTTTTAATTTTGTATTTGATTTTTGATTTTCTGATTTTTATATTTTATATTTTATAATTTTTTTATTTTATTTTTTTTTCAATATTGGAAGGTAAAAACAATGTAAGAAAAGGCAAGGTAAAGGATTTATAAAAATGCACAAAAATACTCAAAAATTCAGAAATAAAATGTTTTTGGTCTTTTTAATATTTTTTACTGTTTTTGTGATTTTTGGGGATTTTTCAAGGTGTTTTTGATATTTTCAAATATTAAAATAAAGCAAAACAGTGGAAATCAGGCTCGCTGTGACAAAAATGTAATTTAAAAATACCAACCAGTAGCAAAAATATTTCACACTATTTTTCTGATAAAGAGAATAAAATAAATGACAAACAGAACCTGAGTTTATATTTTTTGGAGTTTTCTACTATTTTTTATATTTTTTTGAAGTTTTTGATAGTTTTTAATTTTTTTAGTGTTTTTCTTTTGAAATTTTTAATGATTTTTGGACTGACACTCAAATAGGATAAAATAGACACTAGGTGATTTTTTTGGAATTTTTGGAGGTGTTTTAATATTTTTTTGGTATTTTCTAAGCTAGACAGTGCACTAATAGGGAGTTTTTGATTTTTAATAAATAGGAAAATAAAATAAAATCAAAAACTAAATAGCTGGCGTTAACGTATAGGTGCACAGGAGCTTAAGTCTATTTTTGTGGAATTTTTGGGCTTAAAATGATATTTTAAATAAATACAACAATCATCCAAGCATTAAACAGTCCTAGCAGGGGTATACATGCAATATTCGAAACTTCCAGGGGCAGACATGCAATTTTCCACAAAAATATACACTATATATTTAATTTTTGGAACCAAAAAGCAATTACAAAAACCCGCCAGGGCACGCCTACAAATTGCCCACCAGAGCGCGTGACTGGCACGCGCCTGGGAGGGACTTGAATGCAATATCAGAAAACCCTGGGGGCCAAGTTGCAAAATGACCAAAACGTTTACACGTAATATGCGAATTTCAGTACTAAAACAAAATGAGTCAACAACTGAGGGTAGCCGTGCAAAATGCCCACCCCCTCACGTGAACTAGTCACGTGAGGTGACGTGGCGAGGGGGCTATTTGTCAATACGTGAGAGTTCGGGGACCTAATCGTAAATATTACAAAACTAATAACGTTACAGACGAATGTTTGAGTCGCTAATATAAAATACAAAAAGGTGACGGGTTGAAGTTGCAAAATACCCAGTCAAAGGCACGAGCGGACGGCTGATGGCGCGGCACTTACGCCACGTGGCGCAACGAGGACGCGCGATGACGGTTCAGATTCTACGCTCGGGATTAGATCATCAGAAGTCCATCAACGGCCAAGGCCACCCTCGATCCGACGGCTACTGCTGGTCTTCAAGAACAAGCCGGATCTGACGGTGCTGAGCGCTGGAGGAAGAACACAGGATGAACTCGCCGATGGCGAGCTTGGAATCGAGCTCGCTCCCTCCTCCGGTGGGCTTCGGCGCCCCAAAATGGGTCCTGGGTCTCCTGGAAGATCCCTCGAGCTCACGGCAGGGCCAAAATGGACGGGGAAGCTCCGATGCGCCGCCGCGAGCTTGCGGAAGAATGGTGGCTTCAGGTAGCTTGACGTCTTCAAAAATCGACTCCAGGTGAAGGCTCTTTGGCGCTAGGACCTGCAAAAATGGTGAAAAGGCCCAGGGCAAATTGCCTGGGCCTCGCGGAGGGGTGGAGATGCGTGATGTGCGGCGGTGGACGCAAAGAGCGACGGTGGTCGGAGGTGTCTCCGGCGAGTGCTTGATTTGGCGAATCGAAGCACAGATGAAATGGACGAACGGGGGAAAAGGTAGCTGGGAATGCGCGGGATAAAACTACAGCTAAAAACTAAGAAATGAAGCACGACCTCGAGCCCAAGAGGGCGAGGGAAAAGTACCTCAACGGCGGTCGCCGGAGGTGCTGGAACACGCCTTAGATGTGATTCCTCCTCCGCTAGGACGATGGAGAGCTGCTGCTGTCACCCACAGCGTCTCTCTCGACCCTCAGGTGGACACAAAACTCGGTGCAATGCGGTTCAAAAATCAAATTGGGATTCAAACTTTGTTTTTAAAGGGTTGACGGAGGGCTCCATTGACCAAGGCATATCTGGAGCAGCAGTGATTCGACGCCCGAAATGATCCATGGGCGTGAAAGCTCTATGTAAGGGCTAAAAAAGTTGTGAAGGTCGATTCATGGAATGATGAAAGGATTTGCCTCGAAAATAGGTTGAAAACAAGGTCAAATGCACCTCTGACACAGCCCAGACCTGGGGCAGAGAGTTGACCTGCGGTCAACTGCTGCTGCCCCCTGGTTGGTCCACGTGGACCAACCAGAAAAAGGCCTGAGGAAAAACAATGAAAAATTAATTAAAAATAGATAATGATTTTATTGATTTTTGGTTATTAAATAAAAAATATTTATTATTTTATATATTATTTTATTATGATTTTTATTTATTTTTATGAGACATATTTTTGCAAGTTTGCATTTGTACCCCTATATAGGTATAATATCTATATACTATATTCTTTTATTTTTATTTTGAGTATTTTAATTTTATTATTTTCATTTCTTACTTTCTAAAATTATGAAATACTTTTATCTATACAAATATATTTTTATTTTATTTTTCTGATATGTTTTGTATATTTAATAAAATACAAATGTATTCTATACAGGTATAAATATATATAGTATACCTATGTATCCTTTATACAAGTATTTTTATTTCTATTTTTCTTTGCATTTTATTTCAATTTTAATGCACATATATATTATAAGTAATATTTACAAAATTATAAAAATATAAAAATGAATAAATAATGAGTAAAGAATAAATTGAATATTTTATTCAGTACAAGTATACAATGAGGGTCCAAAACTCAACTTTCAAACCGTAGCTCCGCCAAATGCGAAACCACCACCATTGGGTAGATTATTTTATTCTATATACAATTAAAGGTGAGTATACTGCATTTGGAGTTGTCGTTTGTGAGATACGGGTCTGGGAAGTTGGGATTTTGGATTCTTATTCAGACCATATCTTTTTGTCTGTACATTCTTTTTCTGTGAAATCAATTTTGTCTTTTTTCTTTATGAAATTATCTACAACTTTCATGTACAAAGTTTCTTTATTTGATGTACAAAAAGTGGCACCAAAAATAGGTCCCAAAATGAATAAAGAATGAATAACAAGTGTAGGTATTTTGACTGTGTTTTTGGCCTTATCTCCCCCTACTTTATTCCTTGTCGACCTATTCATCAAGATGCCTAGGTCTCGGGGGTTTTGGGTCATAAAATATTTACAATATTTTATTCTTTTTCTTTTCTTTATTTATTCTATAATTTTGGCCTTAATTACAGTAATTTACACACTGTTGAGATGCACATGCATGAATGCTAAGATACTTGATTTAAGGCTATTTACAGGCATTTGCTAGGGTTTTTGGTGCCAAAATGATAGAATAAAGATGATGAAATGTGGATTCATCATCCCCCTATACTTTGCCTTTGCTAGTCCCTAGCAAACACTTATGCAATAAGTGCAAAAAGAAACAGAAAGAAAAGAAAAAGAATAACGTGGATTTTATTTGATTATCAAACTTGTCTTCGCAAAATCAAAGTTTGGAGCTTAAGTCGGACCTTTAGAAATTTAGTGCGGGCGGAACCTTATTGAGAACCGTGTTTGAAATTCAACAGTCCTTGAGGATCCCAAAACTCTGCTCAAGTCTCCTCAATAGCCAGGTCAGAAATATCTCAACTCATACGCAAATTCTTACGACTATGAATCTGACTTGTACAGTGTAAGTGATGGTGGCTCTCCCCAACTAGAATGACAAAGAAACTGACTTCTCCAGTATGACAACCCAATGATTCCCCAATCCAGCAACTCCATCCTCGAGGAGCGGGGTATTCCCTTCTAAGTTCAAGTGGCAACCAGCTCAAGAGGAGGGGGTGAAGAGAAGAATGGATGGTAGCCAGTGTAGCTACCTATCCTTGGATGCAAGACCAGTGTAGTCAAGTCATCCTGCTGCAGGCTCACATGATATGACTTTGGAACTCAAGCTTGCTTATTGACTTTGTACATACTTGCAGGCTTTTTATTTTTGTATATGCCTGAACACATTTTTTTTTTGAATACTATATACAGCAGCATTTACATAGGGAGTTTTTCCTCTTGAGCCAGTAGACTATCCCTCTTTTGAAGCTTTATCGCAACCCACAGCCTCCTGTCTTTAGACTTCCTAATCACTGGACGGGTTGGGGTGCACTTCCCTCCCTAGAGGAGGACAAGTGTTTCCACTTGTGTGCATCTCATACCGGCAAATCCAATCCCCTCACCACTCCAACTGAATTGAGCCATGTGAAAGGTGCAGGTGTCCAAGTTGGGTCATTATCACAAGAATCGTGCGTGTGCTCCGAAATACTCTACTTGGGCAGTCAAGAATCCATTGAACCCAGTCTCGTGATCCTCGAAGAATTAAGTCAACTAGACCTGAAGTACCTCAAACCCAGTTCCTATAAGGTTCCTGTTATTAGGTAGATTATAAGGTCCAATCAAGCTCCAATCTTAGGATTTTACTTAGACTTGTTCAACTATCAAACTCAATCCGAAAAATGCGAATGCTATGCAATGCAATGCAGAAAATATTTTTGTGATGCAATTTTCAAAGATTTTGAACTTTTTATGGATTTTTGAAAATATGATGCATGCAGATGCAATTTTTTTGTATTTTTCAAAAAGATTTTTCAAATGTTTTTGGGTTTTAATTTTTGCAAATGTTTTTTTGGGAATTTTGAAAACAAAAAGATTTTGGCTGAAAACTAGGTTAAAATATGTACACGGGAGTGCTTCTTATATATACAAGAAGTGGATTTTAAGGATTTACAAGGATAAGTGGTCAATTTTATACATATATATATATAGTGGATTTTGGTGTGATGTGTATATTCCTCAAACTTATTTGACACAAGCTTTTCACACAATTTTTGAAAACTATAGTCCAAAATAATTTTTACAAACATTTTACACACGTTTGAAAATCATTTTGCAAAGGCTTTCAAAACAGTATATATAGGTTTTTCAAATCATTTTTGCAACCATTTTTCAAACCATTTGCAAATCATTTTTCAAACATTTTTATTTCACACCAAGAAAATAAATTTTACAAACCACACAGGTTGAAAACACGAAACAAAATATTTTCAAAATAGTTTTCAATAAATGTTCACGAAGATTTTCAAACTATTTTTCAAACATTTTGCAAAAAACATTTTCACCTGATTTATTAATCAGTAAATACAAAAAGAATTTGAGGAATAACCACATCTTTTTATTAAGAATTTTTAGTGAATTTTAAAGAATTTTTAGCCATATTATTAGGAAAATACGAAAGTACGAGTTATGGCTAAAGTATATACGCAGTATATACGACCCCCCTATACTTAGCTTGAGCTATGTCCTCATAGATCGGAGAGAAAAGAGAAGACATAACTCGTACTAAGTATAGACAAGTCTAAAGAATAAATGAATGAATCAATGAGAAGTTGACCGTCCCCCCTATACTTAGGATCAAATAATCCTAAGTATAGCAGACTGTACACAACGCAGGGAGGGTCAAGGGTGGGAATGAACAGATCGTACTCAAATTGTCTCCCCCTATACTTAGGGTAAGATATCCCTAAGTATAGACAAGAAGAGGAGACAATGGAGAGGATCGAAAAGAGTAGAAAAACTCGGGGTATACACCCCCCTATACTTAGGACAAAGTACGTCCTAAGTATGGAAAACTGTCTACAAGGGCGGCATCTTTTTGATAGATAAAGAAGATAGAAGAGGAAAAGAAGAAAAGAAGAAAAGAAGAGAATAATTCAACAGAAAACAGAGTGATATAAACAGATGGATCTGTACAGCGGAAAGTAGCATTTGATCACCATGTATGAGATGTAGATGATTAGAATCAACGGACACATCTCATACCAGAAGAATGGGGGCTACGTCAATGGTCGGCGGATCATGATCAAGATAGAGTTTCAAGCGTTGACCATTGACGCGGAAGGTAGAGGAAGATGACGGTTCAGATATGTCGATGCTGCCATTGTCATGTACCTTCCTGACCACATACGGTCCTTTCCACTTGCTCTGTAACTTCCCTGGAAATAACTTTAGCCTTGACTCAAACAACCATACTCTCTGATCTGGCTCAAACTGTTTATGGCTGATATGCGAATCGTGCCATGTCTTCACTTTTTCCTTGTACTGTAGGCTGTTGGAAAAGGCTGTGTCTCTCAATTCCTCCAGGGCTGCCAATTCTGCTCTTCTTTGTTCTCCTATATTCTCGGGATCTAGAAGCAACTCAGTAACTGCCCAAAAAGATTTGTGCTTGATCTCCACTGGCAAATGGCACGGCTTGCCATAGACGAGACGAAAGGGAGATGTTCCCAATGGATTCTTGAAAGATGTCCGATAAGCCCACAAGACCGAGTCCAAAAGCTGTGACCAATCCTTTCGGTCTGGGTGGACAACTTTCTGCAAGATAGTCTTTATCTCCCTATTTGATACTTCGGCAAGACCATTAGTCTGAGGGTGATAAGGAGTGGCAACCCGATGGTCAATGCCGAACTCGTCTGCAAGGGCCCTGACTTTGTCATTGATGAAGTGAGACCCCCCGTCTGAAATCAAGACTCTAGGTACTCCGAACCGTGAAATGATATTTTTCCTCAAAAATTTGCATACAGTTTTAGCATCTGCGGCTCGGGCGGGGATGGCCTCAACCCATCGGCTGACATAATCCACAGCGAGCAAAATATGCTCGAATCCCTGACTCTTAGGAAATGGGCCCATGAAATCAATCCCCCATGCATCAAAAACCTCACAGAAGTGAATGGGTTGCATGGGCATCATGTCTCTCTGTCCGCAGGTTCCCATTTTCTGACAGTCAGTACATCTCTTCACGAACTCATCAGAATCCTTGAAGAGAGTAGGCCACCAAAGGCCGGATTGAAGCACCTTCTGTGCTGTCCTTTTTCCAGAATGATGTCCTCCTGCCTCAAGCTTGTGGCAGTATGTGAGGACGCTATGCTGCTCTTCTTGAGGAATGCACCTCCTCCAGATACTATCCCCTCCTTCATGATAAAGGACGGGATCCTCCCAATGGTAAAACTTGGCCTTAGCTAGGAAGGTCTCAAGTTTCTGCCTGGGCCAACCCTGAGGGACTGTCTTGGCAACAAGATAGTTTACAAAGTCGGCATACCACGGGAGTGAGGTGACAGCCAAGATCGCCTCATCCGGAAATGTCTCTGTGATAGGTGCGCTGGGCTCAGATTCCTCAAGATTCTCCAATCTGGAGAGATGATCCGCCACCACATTCTTGACTCCAGGCTTATCCTTAATCTCGATATCAAATTCCTGGAGTAGAAGGATCCATCTGGTGAGACGTGCTTTGGCATCCTTCTTAGCCATTAAGTACCGTATGGCGGTGTGATCAGTGTAGATTGTCACTCTAGATCCGAGAATATACGATCGATACTTATCAAGAGCAAAGACTACGGCCAGCATCTCTTTCTCAGTTACAGTATAATTCCGCTGTGCGGCATCCAAAGTCCGGCTGGCGTAGTGAATGGCAAACGGTAAACCATCCCTCCTCTGTCCAAGCACAGCCCCAACGGCAAAATCTGAAGCATCCGTCATGATCTCGAATGGGAGAGACCAATTGGGTGGCTGAAGGACAGGAGCTGAAACAACCATTTTCTTGAGAGTCTCAAAAGATTCAAGACACTTATCATTAACAATAAACTCGGTGTCTTTGGTGAGCAAGTCAGTAAGCGGTCGGGCAATTCGACTGAAGTCCTGAATGAACCGTCGGTAGAAACCGACATGCCCCAGAAAAGACCGTAACTGACGCAGATTGGACGGCGGGTTGAGTTTTCTGATGATGTCCACCTTAGCCGGATCGACCTCCATGCCCCTGTTGGAGACGATATGACCAAGGACCGTCCCCTGAGTCATCATGAAATGACTCTTCTCCCAGGATAAGACAAGATTAACCTCTATGCAGCGCTTCAGCACACGGTCCAGGCAGTCAAGACAAGCGTCGAACCCGTCGCCATAGACCGAGAAGTCATCCATGAAGACCTCTAAACAATCACCCACCATGTCCGAGAAGATGGAGGGCATCCGTCTGAAAGCATAGGTCCCAAACGGACAGGTGAATGTCGTTTTCTCCTGGTCTTCGGGCGCAATAGCCACCTGATTGTATCCAGAGTACCCATCAAGAAAACAGTAATGGCTCTTCCCAGCTAACCGCTCGATAATCTGATCAATAAATGGTAGCGGGAAGTGATCCTTCTTGGTGGCCTCATTCAATCGTCTGTAGTCCACACAGACCCTCCAAGAAGTTGGTACTCTGGTGGCGATCTCCTCTCCAGACTCATTGACAACTGTAGTGATACCCGTCTTCTTGGGTACCACATGGAGTGGACTAACCCATTTGGAGTCGGAGATGGGATAGATAAAATCGGCGCTCCACCACTTAGAAATTTCTTTCATGACTACGTCTCGAAGATTCGGGTTCAGCCGTCGTTGGAACTCAAGCGACGGCTTAGCGTTATCTTCGAGATAGATGTGGTGAGAGCAAAGATTTGGGCTCAGCCCCTGGAGATCAGCTATACTCCAACCGATTGCCTTGCGGTTTCTTTCAAGAACCTCCATCAGACGAGATTCTTGCTCTCCAGTCAAATCTGCTGAGATAATGACTGGGTGCATTTCTGGCTCTCCAGCAAGGAATCTGTATTTCATTGACTGCGGCAGAGGTTTCCGTTCCGGACAACTGGGAGGTGGCAGATCTGGCTTCTGATATGTCTGTATAAAGGCGACCAAATCTGCATGGGAGAACTCTCGCTCTGCATGAATTGCTGACGAAGGGCGTCCTGCTGGATCATCGATAAACTGCACTGGCTCGCACTCTGTCATGGCTGTCGGCTCAGTAGGAATCAGACAAGGTAAATAGTCATCAAAGTCATCCCAATCAATGTCTGAATCCGAGGGATCAGAAGACGATGAGCAAGATTGAAATTCCTCAGCACCACTCATCACAACACTGTCAGCCTCAGAGATATCCTCATCCAGGAATGTGCTCTCCCGGCTCTCGACTGCCATGAGCTTGAGATACAGTGAATCGGTAGGCAAGGCGAGGATCGGTGCTACGGGATCTTTCCAGTTGGATTCATCATCAGTCATCTCGAAATCACACACCTGGTGGATGTCTAGCTCCTCCTCTGTCATCTGCTCGGCTTCGCTGGACTGCTCTGAGCATTCTGCTTCTCTGGCTCTGATTTCTTCGATCGTCTCTATTTGTATGGTTTCGCCCTCTACGCGAAAGCATACCTTCCCACTGTCATGGTCAGTCACCGCCTTGGCTGTGGCCAAGAATGGACGTCCGAGAATGATGGGGGCATCAGTTACCGCTTCAGGGATCTCCATGTCCAACACAACGAAGTCCACGGGGAATTTCAGACCCTGAATGGTAACGACCACGTCTTTCAATAACCCCTTCGGCCTCTTAATCGACCTATCAGCAAACTGAAGGACGGTTCTGCTTCGAAGAAGAGGGCCAAACTCGAACTGCTTGAGTAAGGCTGCCGGAAGGAGGTTAATTGAAGAGCCGCTGTCTAACAGAGTACGATCAAACTGCTGCTCCTGAATCTCGCATCTGACATAGGGGGCTCCTGCGTCTGGTCGCTTGGCCGGCAATGTGTTCTGAATGGCGCAGCAAGTGTTGTGAGTGAGCATATGGATTTGATCTCTGTGCCTCTTCCTTCTTCGGACAGTAGTTGTTTCTTTCAAATTCTTCTTGAAGAAGGGGATATGCTCAAACGCTTCTCGTAGAGTCAGCTGAATATGGAATCTGTCAATCATTTCATTGCCGAACTCTACCTGCTGATTCTTTTTAGGATTTTCTTTTTTATTCCCCTTCGCTCGGCGGAGTGCCTCAGGGAAGGGGATGGTAGGGTCCTCCTCAGATGGAGGACTAGGAATCGGTCCCTGTGCCTGTGAAGACGGAGAATCCATACAAAAATCATCATTCACCACATATGGATCCGCAATTTGAACAAAAACCTTTCCTTTATTCATATTTTTGCTTTTGTTTCTCTTCCCATAGTCACTAGATACAAAATGTGGTGGCATCACAGAAGCTGGCTCAACAAAAGTAGATGTGGTGGCCTTAGTACCACCACTAGCACCGGTCTTCGCGGCATCAGCACCGCGCTCTGGTTCATCTCCCAAAATGGTGGCTTCAGCACCACCGTCTGCATCTGGTATCACGACGGCATCAGCACCGTTGTCCTGGACTCCATCATTGGTGGCATCAGCACCACCGTCTTCAATATCATCTGCAGCGGCATCAGTACCGCTCCTCTGCTCCTCTGGCGCTCCTGGTTCGGCATCGGGTTGTCGCTCAGAAGAGACGCCGCCGGCTGGTATCCTACCGCTCCTAGTAGTCACAAAATCAGCATCATTCACAAAAGAAGACATATCATTCAAATTGTCACTAGGAGAGGCACCCTCTATGAACTCTACCTGCTCAGATTTTCTTTTGAAATTATTAGGGTTTGGTTCGATCTGAGCGGGTATGGCGGCCTTGCCTTTGATAATGTCCCGCATCTCCTGCCGGAACTCATCCATTTCTTGCCTGAAAGATGCTCGCTGTTCAGATAGCAAGCGGGCAAGATCATCAAGGGCTGGGTTCTCGTAGGCTGGACCCTGAGAATCGGATGACTGTCCTTGCTGGAAATGGGGCTGCTGCTGGTGTTGTTGCTGAAATTGAGGGGGAGGCTGGTGATAAGAATGCTGAGGCGGCTGTCGCGGCCTCCACTACTGTCCCTGATAGGCGGGACGAGGACCACTCTGATACTGCTGGGGCTGGTTGTACTGGGGCTGCTGGTGGTGTTGCTGTGGCTGGCCGTTCTGCTGTCCTTGAGCAGGGGAATGCTGTTGGGATGTGGATCCACCATTACCCCAACGGAATCCGGGGTGATCCCTGCGAATCGCTGGCTGAGGGTATCGGTCATACCAAATCCCGTTGACTTCCATCAACGGTTCCTGCTCGAAGGAGGGTGGAGGAAGAACTGCCAGTGGCTGCTCCGGCTGATAGACCACCATTTGAGTCTCCTGAGATGGCGGTTGCTCTGGATGGTACTGCAACAATGGAACCGGCTCCGCCTGGATATGGTTCACCTGGCGGTATGAGGTGGAGGCCTGGTTGGGATTGCTGCTGCTGGAAGCAACCTGTGACCTGGGAGGCTGTTGGGAATGGGCTTGTGCCTCTTGAATACAGAGGATTTGAGTCTTCAGGTCACTCATGGTTTTTGTGAGAAGGTCCATCTGGGCTAGACCTTGGTTCTGCTTCTTCTCGAGGATCTCCATGCGGTCCAGCTTTTCACTGATGATGCCCATGTCGGCTGCTGCTGATTCTGCTTGGGCTGCGGCTACCGACGTCGTGCTAGGACCGGCATCGATGCGGGCGATCCTCTGAAATGATCCCGCTCCTTGCGGGGGCTTCTGCTGAGTGTAGACTCTGGCCTGGGTCATCACTGTGGAGTTCTCTGCCATTCCCTCATAAATGGCCCAGACGTCGTCTTCTCCCTTGGAGAAATAAGATCCCCCGCAAGAGGCGTTCACAAGCCCCTGCAGCTCCGGTGTCAGCCCACAGAAGAAACTCTGCACCAGGTGGGGCTTGGAGATGTCGTGATGTGGACACCGGTCTATGAGCTCTCTGAATCGATCCCATGCTTCATGGAACTGTTCATTCGGGATCATGGTGAAATTGCTGATCATGGCTCGAGCTGCGTTTGTCCGGCCGAGAGGATAGTATTTCTTCAAATATACGGACCGGAGATCTGCCCAAGTGTCGACAAATCGCCCTAGATGCTTGAGCCAATATGCGGCTCGATCAACTAATGAGAATGGGAAGGCGATCATCTTGATAGTGTCCTCGGTCAACAACCGATCGTGGATGGTGCTGCATATCATTTCGAACTCTTGGAGATGGAGGTGCGGCTCTTCGGTCGGCAACCCATGGAACTTGGGTAGCATCTGAATCGTGTTGTGCCGAAGCTCGAAGTCTCCATGGATAGGTGGGAGTCTGATCCACCGGTGAGTGAGGGATGAAGCTGGGTTGTGCAGTTCCCTCATGATAGTCTGTGGCGGTCGCTCACCGTCCGGGTCGCCTCCTCCTGCATCGGGTCCTCCTCCTTCTCCACCGCCACCGCCCCCAGGTCGGTTTTCTCTCAGCTGTGCGATCTCCCTCATAAGGTCACCCATGAATGTGCCCTGGTCTCTGATCTGTCTCTGCATATTTTCCAGGGACGCTAGCAAGGAATTGTTGATGGCTGCTTGATCAATAATGAACGGAGGGTGATCGTGATCATCTTGGTGCTCGCCTCTGTCTGCCATTGCTGGATTCTCTGAAAATGCAAAAGAGGCCATTTCAGGTGCTGTTGAATGAGTCGAATTCTGTGATTCACTGAACTCTGAAATGATTGGACTGAGGGAAGGAGAATGGGAAGGATGGTCGAGGGGGAACAGGGTGGATGTGAACTCAGGCTCGGAGAGCGGACTCTCCGAGTTGTTCCTAGATGAATAAGGAGGAGTGCTGGATAGCGGTGCCGACAGGGTCGGCCTAAGAGATCTCCGTCCCATCATCTTGATTATTTGGAAAGAGTGGGAAAATGCAAGAAAAAGAAGATGAGATGCAACAAAATTTTTGCACAATTGTGCGGTGTTTTTGATCTTGACCTTAATAAATCTAACAATCAAACACAAAGCAAGGGTAGGTTCACCAACTCAACTCGTGAAGCCGTGAGGGTTCGGCTTTTATCTTGTCAGTTTTAGCTTGTTTTTCAGGTATTTATCTTTTCATGAGTCCTTAGAGCGCTACGCCTATAGGAGAGAGAGTACTGCCAGGAAAGTGTCCCCGTACTTGTCCTCCTCCTGTGTAACCTGTAACTTGCGCTTTTTGAGGTCCTTGTAACCCTTCCTGGATCCCTACTCAGCCAAAGAAAAGAGGGAGGAAGCCGATAGGCGAAACCGATACTTCGGACCTCGCTCGCAACGGAATCACCCGTGAGCGTACAAGGTCCTACTCGGACGCAGCCGGTGAGACAGACACACCCGTGAAGGCGTGGCCTAGGCTCGGTACTTCGGACAAGGTCGGTGCTCTCACAATAGAGAGTCACCAATGGCGACCAAGTCCTACTCGACTACGTACGATAGTAGCGCCAATACTTCGGAAATCCAGGCGATACACAAGGCAGCCACAAGTTGGGTTTTGGGCTCTAATCCTTACGAAGCGCTCACCTCACTGGGAAGGAAACCTTCCTATGCAACCTGAAAACAAGTGAGGGTGTTACTCTCCCCAAGCAATGAATCCAATTACCAATTTTATTTTGGTCAAGTTTTCTTTAGCAGTCCCTTTTTTAATTAATTTTTTTTTGGTGTTATCGCTTCTTTTGAGTCAAATTCAAACAAGCGCCTAACGTTTTTGTATTTTTTCCTTTATCCTACTTTGTCCAAAAACAGAGGGAGAAAAAAGTCGGAAAAGCCGTGCAAGTCGACACCAAGGTGGAAATCTCACCTTTGTGCCTAGATGATGCGTGCAAAGTTAGAAGACTTACAGCGAATCCCAGCTCTCTCCATGCGGGATGCAAAGCAGAATATTTAAACCTAATCTATATGACGATATGCAAGCGGAAAGCGTCCTAGAATAGGCAACTGCTAGCGTGAAGAACCACAAGTTAGCTAATAACTCCCAATCCGAGTGTCCGGTCTTGGCTCACCCCTCCTCTGCCCAACACATTTGGAGTAGGAGAAAGCGCTTGTTCGGGTGTGAGCTCGCGGCGCGTGGATTTGGAAGTTACTCGCTAACTGTTTAATTAGTCTAAGTCCAAAACGTAACTATAGGAGCATGCAAAGATAATTAGGTGTTTGGACCTATTCTAATCGAGTCAAGCAGACCTAGATCTAAGAGCTCAATCCACAAAATAAAGTGAAAAATGAAATCAAAACCGGAAAATGACAAGCGATGAAAACGCGGTCAAAACGGCGGTGAGCCCCCGGGTGAACAGACACCCGGAAATTAGGCCCGAATGTTCAAGTGTCCAAGGTACCTGTATTATTACAAATTAAATGAATCACTCTCTCACCAAAAGAAAAGCTATCTAATCACTCTCTCTCTCACTCCTTGCTCTCTCCTGCCGGCTTGGCTAAAGAAAAGCCGGCTCTGCTTCCCAAGGTTGCGTCGTATCGCCTAGGCGATCCGCCTCGCTCCGCGGTCCCTCGCAAGAAAACAAGACAAAAGATGGTCAGATAACTCAATAAGATATATCAAAATGTAAGAGATGAAAAATGAGGCTATGGTAAACAATCACACAATAAAACAAAAATGTGAGCTACAAGTTGTTGTTCCCCGGCAACGGCGCCATTTGATTCGGCCAGAAATTGGTGGTCTTAAGTTCAGCACAAAGCGTGAACTCAGTCGGTGTGTTGACCACACTAAATCTGACTAAAATCAACAATTAACCCACACTAAAAATCAATAATTAGAAATAAATGTGGAGTTAAAATTTATTTTTAACTCTGCACAAATGATGTAAAGGGCAAGTATGCAGAGAGTTCGAACACAGGGAGCAAACAGTGTAACTCAAGCAAATGAATGCTAAAATGTGTGAGTGTGTGATGTGTCTACACTAAGCAAGCAAGCAACTACAATTTTTGTGGGTTTTTAATTTTTAATTTTTTTTATTTGATTTTTAATTTTGTATTTGATTTTTGATTTTCTGATTTTTATATTTTATATTTTATAATTTTTTTATTTTATTTTTTTTTCAATATTGGAAGGTAAAAACAATGTAAGAAAAGGCAAGGTAAAGGATTTATAAAAATGCACAAAAATACTCAAAAATTCAGAAATAAAATGTTTTTGGTCTTTTTAATATTTTTTACTGTTTTTGTGATTTTTGGGGATTTTTCAAGGTGTTTTTGATATTTTCAAATATTAAAATAAAGCAAAACAGTGGAAATCAGGCTGGCTGTGACAAAAATGTAATTTAAAAATACCAACCAGTAGCAAAAATATTTCACACTATTTTTCTGATAAAGAGAATAAAATAAATGACAAACAGAACCTGAGTTTATATTTTTTGGAGTTTTCTACTATTTTTTATATTTTTTTGAAGTTTTTGAGAGTTTTTAATTTTTTTAGTGTTTTTCTTTTGAAATTTTTAATGATTTTTGGACTGACACTCAAATAGGATAAAATAGACACTAGGTGATTTTTTTGGAATTTTTGAGGTGTTTTAATATTTTTTTGGTATTTTCTAAGCTAGACAGTGCACTAATAGGGAGTTTTTTATTTTTAATAAATAGGAAAATAAAATAAAATCAAAAACTAAATAGCTGGCGTTAACGTATAGGTGCACAGGAGCTTAAGTCTATTTTTGTGGAATTTTTGGGCTTAAAATGATATTTTAAATAAATACAACAATCATCCAAGCATTAAACAGTCCTGGCAGGGGTATACATGCAATATTCGAAACTTCCAGGGGCAGACATGCAATTTTCCACAAAAATATACACTATATATTTAATTTTTGGAACCAAAAAGCAATTACAAAAACCCGCCAGGGCACGCCTACAAATTGCCCACCAGAGCGCGTGACTGGCACGCGCCTGGGAGGGACTTGAATGCAATATCAGAAAACCCTGGGGGCCAAGTTGCAAAATGACCAAAACGTTTACACGTAATATGCGAATTTCAGTACTAAAACAAAATGAGTCAACAACTGAGGGTAGCCGTGCAAAATGCACACCCCCTCACGTGAACTAGTCACGTGAGGTGACGTGGCGAGGGGGCTATTTGTCAATACGTGAGAGTTCGGGGACCTAATCGTAAATATTACAAAACTAATAACGTTACAGACGAATGTTTGAGTCGCTAATATAAAATACAAAAAGGTGACGGGTTGAAGTTGCAAAATACCCAGTCAAAGGCACGAGCGGACGGCTGATGGCGCGGCACTTACGCCACGTGGCGCAACGAGGACGCGCGATGACGGTTCAGATTCTACGCTCGGGATTAGATCATCAGAAGTCCATCAACGGCCAAGGCCACCCTCGATCCGACGGCTACTGCTGGTCTTCAAGAACAAGCCGGATCTGACGGTGCTGAGCGCTGGAGGAAGAACACAGGATGAACTCGCCGATGGCGAGCTTGGAATCGAGCTCGCTCCCTCCTCCGGTGGGCTTCGGCGCCCCAAAATGGGTCCTGGGTCTCCTGGAAGATCCCTCGAGCTCACGGCAGGGCCAAAATGGACGGGGAAGCTCCGATGCGCCGCCGCGAGCTTGCGGAAGAATGGTGGCTTCAGGTAGCTTGACGTCTTCAAAAATCGACTCCAGGTGAAGGCTCTTTGGCGCTAGGACCTGCAAAAATGGTGAAAAGGCCCAGGGCAAATTGCCTGGGCCTCGCGGAGGGGTGGAGATGCGTGATGTGCGGCGGTGGACGCAAAGAGCGACGGTGGTCGGAGGTGTCTCCGGCGAGTGCTTGATTTGGCGAATCGAAGCACAGATGAAATGGACGAACGGGGGAAAAGGTAGCTGGGAATGCGCGGGATAAAACTACAGCTAAAAACTAAGAAATGAAGCACGACCTCGAGCCCAAGAGGGCGAGGGAAAAGTACCTCAACGGCGGTCGCCGGAGGTGCTGGAACACGCCTTAGATGTGATTCCTCCTCCGCTAGGACGATGGAGAGCTGCTGTTGTCACCCACAGCGTCTCTCTCGACCCTCAGGTGGACACAAAACTCGGTGCAATGCGGTTCAAAAATCAAATTGGGATTCAAACTTTGTTTTTAAAGGGTTGACGGAGGGCTCCATTGACCAAGGCATATCTGGAGCAGCAGTGATTCGACGCCCGAAATGATCCATGGGCGTGAAAGCTCTATGTAAGGGCTAAAAAAGTTGTGAAGGTCGATTCATGGAATGATGAAAGGATTTGCCTCGAAAATAGGTTGAAAACAAGGTCAAATGCACCTCTGACACAGCCCAGACCTGGGGCAGAGAGTTGACCTGCGGTCAACTGCTGCTGCCCCCTGGTTGGTCCACGTGGACCAACCAGAAAAAGGCCTGAGGAAAAACAATGAAAAATTAATTAAAAATAGATAATGATTTTATTGATTTTTGGTTATTAAATAAAAAATATTTATTATTTTATATATTATTTTATTATGATTTTTATTTATTTTTATGAGACATATTTTTGCAAGTTTGCATTTGTACCCCTATATAGGTATAATATCTATATACTATATTCTTTTATTTTTATTTTGAGTATTTTAATTTTATTATTTTCATTTCTTACTTTCTAAAATTATGAAATACTTTTATCTATACAAATATATTTTTATTTTATTTTTCTGATATGTTTTGTATATTTAATAAAATACAAATGTATTCTATACAGGTATAAATATATATAGTATACCTATGTATCCTTTATACAAGTATTTTTATTTCTATTTTTCTTTGCATTTTATTTCAATTTTAATGCACATATATATTATAAGTAATATTTACAAAATTATAAAAATATAAAAATGAATAAATAATGAGTAAAGAATAAATTGAATATTTTATTCAGTACAAGTATACAATGAGGGTCCAAAACTCAACTTTCAAACCGTAGCTCCGCCAAATGCGAAACCACCACCATTGGGTAGATTATTTTATTCTATATACAATTAAAGGTGAGTATACTGCATTTGGAGTTGTCGTTTGTGAGATACGGGTCTGGGAAGTTGGGATTTTGGATTCTTATTCAGACCATATCTTTTTATCTGTACATTCTTTTTCTGTGAAATCAATTTTGTCTTTTTTCTTTATGAAATTATCTACAACTTTCATGTACAAAGTTTCTTTATTTGATGTACAAAAAGTGGCACCAAAAATAGGTCCCAAAATGAATAAAGAATGAATAACAGGTGTAGGTATTTTGACTGTGTTTTTGGCCTTATCTCCCCCTACTTTATTCCTTGTCGACCTATTCATCAAGATGCCTAGGTCTCGGGGGTTTCGGGTCATAAAATATTTACAATATTTTATTCTTTTTCTTTTCTTTATTTATTCTATAATTTTGGCCTTAATTACAGTAATTTACACACTGTTGAGATGCACATGCATGAATGCTAAGATACTTGATTTAAGGCTATTTACAGGCATTTGCTAGGGTTTTTGGTGCCAAAATGATAGAATAAAGATGATGAAATGTGGATTCATCACCCCTATACTTAGGATCAAATAATTCTAAGTATAGCAGACTGTACACAAAGCAGGGAGGGTCAAGGGTGGGAATGAACAGATCGTACTCAGATTGTCTCCCCCTATACTTATGGTCAGATATCCCTAAATATAGACAAGAAGAGGAGACAATGGAGAGGATCGAAAAGAATGAGAGAAAAACTCAGGGTGCGCACCCCCTATACTTAGGACAAAGTGCGTCCTAAGTATAGAAGACTGTCTACAAGGGGCAACACCTTTTAGATACAAAAAGAAGATAGAAAAGGAAAAGAAGAAAAGAAGACAAGTCATTCAAAAATGTTTTGCTCTGCTTGGTCTTCCTCTGCCTCTTTGGAGATATCTGGTTCATTCCTGTAGATTACTTGAATAAAGTCAATGACAGACATGAATGTATCATGTTCAAGGTATGGATTCAGAAGCTGTCCATTGACTGCAAATGGTTGTGTGTCGGCTGACAAAATTGGATATCAATACACTTCTGTTGTCACGCACATGCTTAACCATAAATGGCCCGGTATATTTGCTCTTCAATTTTCCTGGAAAGATCTTTAATTTCGCATCAAACAACCACACCTTCTAACCTGGCTCGAAGGACTTGCGGCGAATATGCCTGTCGTGCCACGTTTTGACCTTCTCCTTGTACATCACGTTGTTGTCATATGCATAATCTCTAAATTCCAATAATTTGTTCAGATCCAATTTTCTGTTTTTCCTGCTTGCTCGGAGTCCAAATTATAGATGTTAATGGCCCATAAAGATTTGTGAATTAGTTCAACGGGCAGATGACATGGCTTGCCATACACAAGGCAGTAGGGAGACATTCCCAAGGGTGACTTGTACGCTGTTCTATAAGCCCAAAGAACGGAATCAAGCAGCTGAGACAAAATCTTGCGATCCGGACGCACAAGCTTCGGTAAAATTGTCTTGATCTCCCTATTTGAACATTCAACCAAGCCATTGGACTACGGGTGGTAGGGTGAAGCAACGCGATGTTCAATATAGAATTCCTTAGTCAGCTTCTTCACCTCTCTGTTTATGAAATGACTACCCCCGTCTGATATGAGAATCTTGGGAATCCTGAACCGTGCTATAATGTGATCTCTCAAGAATCAACAGACAGTCCTACTGTCGGCGGTTTGGGCGGGAATAGCCTCCACCCAACGACTTACATAGTCGACAGCAAGCAGAATATATTCATAGCCCTGGCTGTTGGGAAACAGGCCCATAAAGTCAATGCCCCATGCATCGAAGACGTCTGATATCTGAATGAATTTCAGACGCATCGTGTCTCTCATTCCTATGGTTCTGCCCATCTTCTAATAGTTAGTGCAGCATTTGACATAACCGTCTGCATCTTTGAATAGTGAAGGCCACCAGAGGCCACTCTGAAGAACTTTTGTCACCGTTCGTTTGCTTGAATGATGTCCTCCAAAATCTTGATCATGACATAAGGCGAGGACACTTGGAACTTCCTCCTGAGGAATGCACCTTCTCCAGATACAATTTGCCCCCTCATGAAATAAATACGGATCCTCTTGCTGGTATAAATCAATTTTAGACAAGAATGTGTCTATTTTCAACTTCGGCCAATCCTGTGGGATTCTCTTGATCACCAGATAATTCACGATGTCTGCATACCAAGGAAACGAGGTGACTGACAGAATTACCTCGTCTGGAAAGGTATCTGTGATCGGCTACAGGTTCAGCTCAGGAAATTCCAGCTCAGGAAGCCTCGATAGATGATCGGCCACCACATTTTTTACCCCAGGTTTATCTTTAATTTCCAAGTCAAATTCCTAGAGGAGAAGGATCCATCGAATAAGACGAGGTTTGGCACCCTTCTTCTGTTGTAAGTACCGAATGGCCGAATGATCACTGTAAACGATCACTTTGGATCCACGGAGGTAGGATCTAAACTTTTCCAAGTCAAAAACTACCGCTAGCATCTCCTTTTCGATAACAGTGTAATTTCATTGAGCTTCATCGAGCGCCTGGCTAGCGTAGTGAATCGCAAACGGTACATTATCTTTCCTCTGTCCAAGTACATCACCAATGGCATAATCTGACGCGTCGGTCATTATCTCAAAAGGCTGAGTCCAAATCGGTGGCTGCAAGACAGAGTCCTGTGTGATGAGTTATTTCAGCTGATTAAAGGCAAGGAGCACACGGTCATCTACAATGAATTCATTCTCTTTGCCAAGCAACTAAGTCAACGGTTTGGCCAGTTTGCTGAAATCTTTGATGAATCGTCGGTAAAAACCGACAAGGCCTAAAAATGACCTGACTTGTTTGATTGTTGTAGGTGGCTCAAGTTTGGAAATTACCTCTACCTTGGCTGGGTCAACCTCCATGCCACGTTTATAAACAACGTGACCCAGCACAATTCCTTCGGTTACCATGAAGTTGCTCTTTTCCCACAAGAGCACAAGATTTACTTCGCAACACCTCCACAAAAATCGGTCTAAATATTCCAGACACTTGATCAAATGAGTCCTCGTAGACCGAAAAATCATCCATAAAGACCTCGAGAAAGTTACCCACCGTATCTG
This sequence comes from Ottelia alismoides, assembly GCA_037367405.1. Taxonomy (NCBI): domain Eukaryota; kingdom Viridiplantae; phylum Streptophyta; class Magnoliopsida; order Alismatales; family Hydrocharitaceae; genus Ottelia; species Ottelia alismoides. The sequence goes on along the minus strand of JAZKJV010001698.1, from coordinate 604,868 downwards.
CAAAAACTGCAAGCATACACCTCTAAAATGTGGCTGGGGCATTGCAAAGCCCGAACGGCATCCGTCTGAAGGTATATGTACCAAAAGGACATGTGAACGTGGTCTTCTCTTGATCTTCAGGAGCAATACCAACTTGATTATACCCAGAGTATCCATCCAAGAAGCAGAAATGTTCCTTCGCGGCCAGTCTCTCCAAGATCTGGTCGTTGAAGGGTAAAGGAAAGTGGTCCTTCTTAGTGGTGAGGTTAAGTCTTCTGTAGTCCACGCACACTCACCAAGAGGTGGGTACTCTGGTTGTGATCTCCTCTCCTTTATCATTTTTCACAATGGTGATCCCTGATTTCTTTGGTACAACATGTAGAGGGCTCACCCATTTGTTGTCAGAGATGGGATAAATAAATCCCGCATCACACCATTTCTGGATCTCTTTCATAACAACCTCCCGCAGATTAGGATTTAATCTTCTATGAAGTTCTCGAGAGGGCTTGCCATCATCTTCCTGAAAAATGTGATGCGAGCACAGTGATGGATTGATCCCATGGAGATCCGAAGTTCGCCAGCTTATCGCCTTGCGGTTGCATTCAAGAACCTCCATCAGATGAGATTCTTGGTTTTCGGTCAGATGTGCATTGATGATGACCGGGTACATGTTTGGTTCTCCCGCAAGGAAGGCATATTTCACGTTGGAGGGCAAGGGTTTCAACTCTAGCAGGGTCTGGGCTGCTTCAGAGGTGACCTCAGCTATTAATGCCGATGGCGATTCTTTCGTCTGTTCGGTGTCCACCATACTCTGTTCTGCTTCTTCACTCAGATTTTGACAGAATGCTTCAATGATTTTATCTTCATTACAAGATTCTTCAACAATTTGCTCTTGGTTCTGAAGACACATCACCCCCACGGAAGTCTCATTCAGCACATCAGCAAGTTCCTCATTCTGATCGTTAAGGGGAAATTCGACTGCGGTATCCAGTCCCTCATCGGGGTAGATGAGTTCATGGATCTCATTATCATCCAAGAATAAGTTGGTGTCTTGAATTTCTGCCAGAAAGTTGTAGTCATCAGGATACTCAATCGCCCTTGCGCATGATGTAGATGTTTGTTCAACTGGTGCTCCCTCAGGCAGGGTCTCCACTCTGATTGTTTCGTTGCCATCGCCAAAAGTGATTTCCCCAGTCCCATAATTCACTACTGTGTTCGACGTCAGCAGGAATGGTCTTCCAAGTATGATTGGGATAAGAAGTAATGGAGCAGGGACGTCCATATCTAGTACCACAAAATCGGCCGGGAACTGCTTTCCCTGAACCGTAACTATCACATCCTCCAACATGTCCCTAGGTCGCTTGACTGATTTGTCTGCAAACTGCAGAATCATCTTTGTAGGATTAAGCGGTCCTAGCCTGAATTCTGTAAGCAGTGAGGCTGGCATCAGGTTGACGGAAGACCCGTTGTCAAGAAGTGTTCGTTCAAATTATTGATTGAACATTTGACATCGCATAAGAGGTGCTCCCATATCTGGCTTTTTATCCGGGAGGTTGCTGATTGCATTAACTGTGGCCATTGTAAGGATATGCTTTTCGAGCTTTCCACCTTTGTTCCTGGAGTTGTGAGGGTGAGGCATGCGCTTAGTTGTACATGCATCTTTCAATCCTTTCTTTACAGCCGACATGTACTCAAGAGATTTCATCAATGGCATGTTCAGTACTAAATTCTGAATGATTTCAATGATAGCAGGATCATACAAAGCATTTTTCAAATTTTTCATTTTTTGTGTTTTTACATTGCTTCTGGAAAAGGAAAATTTATGAACTCTTCACTGATGTCATTCAAAATATTATCCATATTGTTGTTTACAGGTAGATGACAAAAAGGAATGGATTCATCTACAATTTATGGAGCAAAAATGATGGGCTCGTCTTCAGATACTAGCATTGGACTCGCTGTAGGTGCAATGCTCCTCCCATCAGGAACTGACTCTGAGGCAGGTGCAGACGTCTCCAATGCTGGCCTATCTCCACCAAGGCTGCTGCTATCTTTTTGTGTTTTGCTATTTTCTTCATTTATTGTGATTTTCTGAATGATGGTGCTGCTCCCAAAATGCTTCATGGCCTTGGTGTTGGCATGGCTGACGATTCACTATCAGATGCAAGATTCTTTCCCTTCGCTGTCGCTGATGGCTGGAGTGTCCTACTGCTCCTGAGAGTAACAGCATTAGATAAAAAACAATTTAATTCACCTGAATCAGGTTGGACACTGCCGGCTACCAGCTCCTTGTGGCGGAAGTTATTCGGATTGACTTCGACCTGGCTGGTATGATGGTCTTGGCAGCCGTCAGGTCGTCGATCTTCTGGGTCATCTCAGCCATGTTCTTCATTAATTGTTCAAGGCAGGCCAGGGCTGGATTAACCGGCACAATCTCAGAAGAATCCCCCTGCTAGGGCCTAGAGTGCTAGTATAACACCTGAGACTACAACTGGTACCCCTAAGAAAATTGGTGAGGAGGAGGGTTGGAGGAATACTGTGAGTTCTGTTGGTGGTATGGGGCAGCCGGTTGCTGATGATATCCTTGTCCGCGATATCCGGACTGTTGAGGACCGTACTGGAAATTCTGCCTCCAGGTGTTACCGTGAGATGGAGGCTGGTATTGGTATGAGGGCTAGAAGGGTCTCCCACCCTGCTGCTGCTGGTGATAGGGCATGTTGCCCATGTTCTGACCATGAGGAGGTCCCTGAGGACGGGTCAGCTGCGCTTCATTGTTCCATACACCATTGATATACTGTATCAGTGGCGATGGTGGAGATAACTGCTCGGAATAGGCTGGCTGGGACTCAGGTTGATATACAACCATCTGTGTCTGAGGCTGCTGGGGCTGCTCTGGAACCTACACGTAATACACGTGCTGAACAGGCTGGGGCTACGGTGGAGTTGGCTGAGGGTTCTGCTGCATAGTAGGCTCCTTCTTCTCAGCTATCGGCTCGACAGGAGTAGACACAACGTTGCGCATGTTGGCGTTCAATGCACGAACGAGTTGCTCCAGCTGCTGGGAAATCAAATCGAGCTTTTCCAATCCCTGGGTCCTTTTATCTATCACAGATAGTTTTTCGAGGTCCTGCAACCTCTTCTCAATGATATCCACCTTAGACTGGTGGCTCCCAATGATACTCAAGTTGGAGCTCTCATCCTTGTCTTTGGTGTGAGAAGCCATGTTTACAGGCTTGCTGATGGCGGTTGGTATCTTCATGTATGCTCGGGACGAGGATTGAGCGGCTTCTCCTTCAGCCATTTCCTCGAAGACGTTCCACACCACGTCCTCGTCCTTGTGGAAATGCGAACCACCGCAAGCACCATCTACAAGCTTTTGGCTTTCAAGTGTAAGCCCACCAAAGAAGTGCTGCACAAGGCTGGTCTTTGGAATTTCATGGTGGGGACACTTCTCCTGAAGATCCTTGAATCTCTCCCATGCTTCATGGACAGTATCGTGGGGCTGCTGGCAAAAATTGGAGATACGGGCACGCATCTGATTCAATCGCCCGAAAGGATAGAACTTATGGAGAAATGCGGACTTCAGCTCCTTCCAGGTCGTGACTACCTTTCCTAGGTGGTCGACCCAATATAGGGCCTTATCTTGCAGGCTGAAGGGAAAGGCGTTCATCTTGACTACCTCCAAAGGAATTCCAAGGTAATGAGCAGTAGCACAAATGCGGCCAAACTTCTTGAGATGAATATAGGACTCCTCAGTGGTATTCCCGTGGAATGTGGGAAGCAGAGACAGAAACTACGGCTTTAGCTCGAAGTGGGCATGAATACGTGGAATCAGGATCCACTAGTGATGCGACCCGCTCCTGGATTGTATGTCTCCTTCAGCGTAGGCTTTGGCTGCGGTGGGTCTGCTCCCCTACATCAAATTCTGGTCCTCCCACTGAGAACTCATCTCTAACCTCTTCAAAGTTGAGCTCTTGATTTAGATCATCCTCCCTGTGACCATCTCTTGCATTGGCCCTCCTTCTCAGATCATTCAGCATTTCTTAAAAGACGGTCTAGGCCAAGGCTTGGTTAGTCAACTACTGCTGGATGGCTTGAATGGATGTCAGCAGCTGACTATTAACTTTATTCTGCGTGGTGTACTGCCCTTCCCCTTGATTGGCTTCCGCTTCAATTTGGGGTTGTGGTCCCTTTCCTCTTCCAGTTGGAGCCATTCCGGAATGATCTTGAACATCTGCCTCGTGATCAGGTGGAGAATCTGCATGACGGAGTAAACCCTGATCAGTATCTTCCTGAGCACCTATTGTTGAGATGAATCTGGAATTAAGGTCAATCCCAGAATATTGTGAATGGAACATAGGATATTGACTGAAATCGATCTCCATCCACAAGGGGTTAATTCTGGGAAAAGAGTAATCCCGGTTTATTTGAAGGGGAAGAGCTAATTCGAGTTGCGAGTCCATCCCGAACAGCGGATTTATTGGTGAAAGGTAAGTGTTGAAAGAAGAGAGAATAGGGGAATCCAAGGAGAAGTCCGCAGGATCCGAACTAACTTCTTGGAGATCACCCCTCCTTATTGAAGACGTTGGCGACACGGAATCGATGTGGGCGTCGGTGAGATACCGACTAAACCATCCGTGTGACGGCATCTTGAGAAGGTCAAAAGGGAAAGATGATGGATGAAGAGCACGAAGGTGAACAAGAAATAAAAGGAATGTAAAATAGTAGAAGGCTCGCAATGAGCAAGGGTCAAATGGAAGGAGAGCAAAAATGGTGCAAAGGCGTGATGTTTTTGATCTTGACCTTAACTCGACTAATCAATCAAACCCAAAGCAATGGATTCATCAACTCGACCCATGAAACCGTGAAGGTTCGGCAATTATCTTTGTGAGTTTTAGATTTGATTTTTCAGGCAATTATCTTTTCACAAGTCCTTAGAGCGATATGCCTATAGGAGAGAGAGTACTGCCAGAAAAGTATCCTGTACTTGTCCTCCTCCTGTGTAACCTGTAGTCTGCACTATTTGAGGTCCTTATAACCCTTCCTGGATCTCTACTCAGCCAAAGAAAAAGAGGGAGGAAGCCGATAGGTGAAACCAATACTTCGGATCTCGCTCGCAACGGAATCAGCCATGAGCGTGCGAGAACCTACTCGGACGCAAGACAATGAGACAGACACCCCCATGAAGGTGTGGCCTATGCTCGATACTTCGGACAAGGTCAATGCTCTACATAATAGAGATTCATCAATGTCGACCAAGCCCTACTCGTGTACGTACGATAGAAGCGCCAATACTTCAGAACTCCAGGCGATACACAAGGCATCCACAGACTTGGTTTCGGGATCTAATCCTTACGACGACACTCACCTCACTGGGAAGGAAACCTTCCTATGCAACCTGAAAACAAATGAGGGCTTTGCTCACACCAAGGCAATGAGTCCAATTAATCGGTTTTATTTTGGTCAAGTATTTTTAGCAGCCCCTTTTTTAATTTTTTTTGTGTTATCACTCGTTTTGAGTAGATTCAATACAAGCGCCTAACGTTTTTGGTATTTTCTTTGATTCCTATTGATCCGAAAATAGAGGGAGAAGATCGGAAAAGCAATGCAAGGCGGCACCAAGATGGAAATATCACCTTTGTGCCTAGATAATGAATGCAAAGATAGAAGACTTACAGTGCCTCCCAGATCTCTCCATGCGGGACGCAAAACAGGAATTTATAAACCTAATCTACATGCCGATATGCACACGGAAATCGTCCTAAGCAGGCAATTGCTAGCGTGAAGCACCACAAGTCGGTCACTGATCTTCAATCCAGGAGTCCGGTCTAGGCTCACCCCTCCTCCTCTCGACACATCGAGTTCAGGAGCAGTGCTTGGCAGGGTGGGCTCACGACACGATGGCTCGAAGATGATGAGGCGACTGTTTAAAGTTTAAACTAAGTCCAAAGCACACTATAGGTACATGCAAGATATTAAGGTGTTTGGACCTAATTTACTCGATCAAGAAAGCCTAAAAACTAAGGGTTCATTCCACGAAAGTAAAGAAAAATAAAACAAAACCGGAAAATGACAAGTAGGAAAACGCGTCAAAAACGACGGTGAGCTCCCAAGTGAACAAACACTTGGAAATTGGGCCCGAGTGTCCAAAGTCTAATGAACCTGTATTATTACAATTTAATCAAATGTCTCTCTCTCTCACAAAAGACTAAAAACCTAACTATCCTCTCTCTCTCTCTCAAGTCCTCATGCTCTCTCCTGTTGGCTAGGGTAGAATAGCCGGCTCCTCCTCCCAAGGCTGCTCAATATCCCCTAGGCGATCCTCCTTGGTTAGTGGTCCCTTGCAAGAAACAAGAAAGAGGCGTCAGACAGTCCCAATGTCAATGATACAAATGATAAGATAAGCAAAAATGGCTAAGCTAGTAAACAGACACAAGTCAACTCTACAAACCGATGCTCCCCGGCGACGGTGCCATTTGAAAAACGGTAAAGGCGAGAGCCGCTAAATAATGGTCTGACAAATTAGACTCACTGTCGCTGAGGCGACTACTCAAGTCTTCACGTTGATCAACAATTAACCCACACAATTAATTAAACAATCAAAAGCAAGGATGAAGATTTATTATACCCTACTAAAAATGTACAATGGCAAGCAAGTAGGGGTCAAACATAGGAAACACGGAGTAAAGTAATAAGACAAAAAGTCAAGTCCTATGTCTAGTAAACTACTTAGCCAATATGGGATTTTTTGTGGGTTTTTAATATTTATAGGAAGGTTTTGGGGTTTTTCAATTTTTAGGAGTTTTGCTTTATATTTTTTTAGTGATTTTTGGTCTGAAATTAAAAGAAACTAAAAGACACAAAATATATTTTTTTGGGAATTTTTTGAGGTGTTTTTATAATTTTTATGGATCTTATAATGCAAACAGTGCTGAAAATGCATGTTTTTGAATTTTTATAAATAATAAAATGCAATAAAAATGCAAAATAAAAATATGGTGTGATACTATGATGCAACAGGAGCATAAGATGATTTTTGTGGATTTTTTAGCAATTTAAAGATGCATGCAATAAATAGAAACAACAACTAGAAACTACATTTCTAGTAGGGGCATTTTTGTAAATAGAGCACATTTCAAGTGCCTGGTTGCAATTTACCAAAAAATTCACGTGCGAAGCACGTTTTTTGCTGTTCACAGAGGTATAAATGCAAATACAGAAACAATCAAGGTACTCTGTGCAAAATGTCCAAAATCATGTGTCCCAGTCACGTGAGGTGACGTGGACAGGGACTAAAGTGCAAATAATCGAAGTTAAGGGACTAGTTGCAATTATTACAAATATTTTTGAATTGGAAATTAAAATTTTTGGATTAAAGTGAAACATAAAAAGTCCTTGGGTTGAAAGTGCAAAATACCCAAGATAGCGTGGGAGTGGACGGCTGGGATGCATCCACTTAATACGTGGCGCGCGCTAGACGCACGATAAAGCAGACGGTGGAGATTAGATGGTCGAGGGAGATCCAACGGTGGTGGCTCGGAACGATCCAACGGCTGCTGGAGCTTCTGGCATTCGCACTTGATCGGACGGTCACGGAGGTTGGTGGAAGAACACCTCCTGGAGGTTCGTTCGATCGAGGATGGCGGCCGACTCTGTAGTCCTCCATCCCTAGGATCGAGGGCAAAATGATCCTGGGGCCCTTTCGCGTTGAATGAGGGTCTCAGGCAAGCCTGAGGTGGCGTAGAACGTCAAACGACGGAGGTGACCTAGGCGGCGACTCCCTGGAATGTCGAGGCTCGATAGAGCCTTCTCTTTGGCTCTGGCCTGTAGGGTTAGTCGCACAAAAGCAAGGCGAAGCTACTAGTATCCTCGGATGAAGAAATGGAAGCAGAATATGGGTCGGGAGACGAGCTCCGGCGTACGACGGAGATGGGAGCTCGGATGGTTCAATCCGAGTAAGATCGAAGTGGATGGAAGGGTGGAACGGAGCGACGGAGCGATGAGGAAGAAGATTGAGGTGAAAGGAGCGGGCTTCGTGCAGTGGTGTGGTCAGAAAGCGGAGGCAGAGCGGAGCTCCGCCATGGATTCGAGTGAAGATTCCCGGCGATGACGAATAGGAAAACTACTCTACTACTAGGCTATGCTACTCTAGGTCTAAACTACAAGAAAGTGCAAAAAGAAAGGGGGGAGGCTCACCAGAGATCACGGAGCAAGCTCGCAGCGGAGCACCGGCATGGGGACTGGATCTACCTCGATTCAACGCCATACTTCATGTGAACGGGTTCCTTGAGTCGCTGCTATCACCAGGAACTCGATGGACTCCCAAAGGATCGGTGAATGATGGAGGAAGAGTGATCAAAAATCGAGGGAGGGTCGGAGGGTTGTATTTGAAGGTTTGACCTCGGAGTGGAGAGGGCCCAAAGATCGAGAGAAATCTTTGCGAATCGGTGACCCACTCCCCTAGGAAACATTAGGGCGTGAATCACCAATCTTCGAGGACAAAAAGTCATGAAGATCATATTGCCAAAGGATGCAAGACGTGATATGCAAAAATCCTCGAAGATGGCGAAAAAACCAACATCCTGACAATGCTACAGGAGGAGGTCAGACAGTTAACCGGAGGTCAACTGTCAGACCAACCTGGTTGGTCCACGTGGACCAACCAGGAAAAATCCCCTAGAAAATAATTCAAAAATCATTTAAAAGTAGTAATTGAATTTATTAATTTTAGGCTATTAAATAAAAATTACTTATTATTTTATACAATTATTTCATGGTAATTTTAATTTATTTTTTCGAGATTGATAATTACAAGTTAGGTATCTTTATCTATATATTTTAATATTTTATTTTATTTTCAGAATTTAATTTATTTATTTTTGTTTATTATTTTATAAATTTATAAAGTATTTTTATACACTTAAAAGTATTTTTATTTTATTTTTCAGAAGTGTTTTGGATATTTAATAAAATAGAAGTAGTAGTAATATAGGTATAATTATAGGTATTATACCTATGTATATTATATACAAGTATTTTTATTTTTTGTTACTTTTGTATTTTTATTCTGATTTTAATATACACATAAACTATAAGTAATATTTACAAAATTATAAAAATATAAAATTATAAAAAAATAATGAAGAAATAATAAAATGAATATTCGAATTTGTACAAGTATACAATAGGGATCCAAAACTCTACTTTCAAACCGTAGCTTCGCCACATGCGAAACCACCACCATTAAATAGCTTATTTTAAATTATGTACAATTAAAGGTAAGTTTGATGCATTTGGAGTTTTTATTTGTGAGATACAGGTCTGGGAAGTTGGGATTTTGGAATTTTATTCAGATCATAACTTTTTATCTCTACATTATTTTTGAGTGAATTCAATTTTGTATTTTTCTTTATTAATTATCTACAAATTTCATGTACAAATATTATTTATTTGAGGTATAAAAAGTGGAGCCAAAAATAGGTCCCAAAATGAATAAAGAATGAACAAAAAAAGGTATTTTTATTGTATTTCGGCCCTTATCTCCCCCTACTTTATTCCTTGTCGACCTAGTCATCGAGATGCCTAGGTCACAGGGTTTCGGGTCATAAAATATTTACAATATTTTATTTTTTTTCTTTTCTTTTCTTTATTCTATAATTTTGGCTTTAAAAACCGCATTTTATATAATATTTACACAATGATGCATGAATGCTAAAATGTCTAAATTAACACTATTTACACGCATTTACTACGGTTTTTAAGGCCAAAATGATAGAATAAAGATGATGAAACATAGATTCATCAATCACCTGAGCAACTAGTAGCTCTCTTAATCTCTTCAGTGGATATTAAGCAACTGCACATTCCACTTAGCTTGATTGAGTTTATTTTACGAGATACAATTACAAACTAGTTGAGGTGAGGAGTTGTCCTCTTGGTTGTGCCAATGTCTGAACCTTGTCTATAGTCAGTGAAGGAACCTGACTCAGGAGCAACATGATCTCTCTAGTCTAAGTGTGTCAGCAAATAAGCCAGTATCGGTCCTCCAATGTAATATTAAGCTGATACTACCTTTGATGACAAACCCAATGCAGAAACACCACAAAAAGGCATATGGCAATACAAAAGAATCCCAAAAACCACCAATCATGTAATGATGTGTGAAGCAAAAACAATGAAAGAAGACCACCAACAAGCCATGGTAGCAGCCCAATGATGCTACCTAATTTCTTAAAGGATGCCCAAAGAGGCCTAGGGTTATGCTCTGCGAAAAGAAAAATGAGAGCAATAGACTAAAGCGGTCTACGGAAAACCTCGAAAATTAAATCCCATTCTCTATATGAATTATGACCTATTTTTTATGCTGACATACTTGGGTGAAAAGAGACTATGCCAGAATTCAGGTGAGGATTGAGACTATATATTGTGGGAATCATTCAATACCTTGATAGAATGTGTTGTTATCTCGTTCTCTTGCCTCATAAAAGCTACAAACATCACTATCATTGTTTATATCCACTCAAGGTCAAAGAGAATACGTGTTGACTAGAATGATCTGACTTGATCGACTTTCTGAAATCATTTCGATTTTGTCGGAACTGAAATGATGTTGAAACTACAAACTCGAGTCAAGACGATAATTCTAAAAAATCTTCAATCCATGGGTCGACTCTACTGAAGTTTGTGTATATGTGTGGCTGGGATCTGAAAACAAAAGACTTTGTGGGTGTGTAAGAAGTAAACCCTCGCCCAATCCCTCTTAATTATTTCCTTCGTCCTTCATTATATTTTATCTTGTTCTTTCTCGAGACTAGCAAGATTTAAGTATGGAGGTGTGATCATTACAATATATTGATATAGGATGCTTAAATTATGTGAAGAATAGCCTTAATGTTTGGTATATTATCTCCAAATTCACATAATTTACATTTTATGTGCTCCATGCACATAGTAAAGAAAACTATCTAAAATATACAGAGATGATTAATCACAACATAAATTGAGATTCCATGATAATATATCCCGATAAAATATACCAAAGATCTCTATTTACATTTATAAATTATACCATGGGACTACATTTATCTACTTATCTTACGATAATCTCATATCCCACATTTATTATAAAGGAATTAAAACATCATTAAAATTATGTCAATGCAAAAGGAATAGTATTGAATTGAATCAACAAGCCAACACATTTTTTTATCTAATTTGGCTCTACAATTTCCCTTAACATTTTATCTTGGAAAGAAAAGGAGAGGTTGTCTTATGCAATTTACCCCATCCCTTTTTCCCATGCAATATATAAACACACTCCCTTTCCCATGCACGAATGGACCTCCTCTTAACTTCTCTCTCTCTCTCTCTCTCTCTCTCTCTCTCTCTCTCCTATTTTGCATGAGCCCCACGCACACACCATGCAACACCCCTTCCCATGCAAAAATAAAAACCAACTTGCCCCATTCGTGAATACCCCATCCCACTCTTAACTCTCTTTATTTTTTTGCAGGTACACTCTTTGATTCCTCCCCAAGGCAGTCGCCCAAGCTCTCTATAAATAGAGACTCTCATCTCTCAAAAAGGACGACACCTTTGTCCAGCCTCAGAGCCAAGGCTGCAACTTATAGAAATAATGTGTAAAGATTCCAAATCCAATTGATTGATGCATATAATTAAAATGGAAACTATTATTTATACGTCACTCTAATTAAAAAAATGAGGGAAAAATAAGCTATGTATGTATTACATTTCAAAATTTTTACAATTATATAATTTTAGAATATTTAAAAAAATAATTAATAAACTATTGATATAAATTTAATTCTATCATTATCATTTTCATAAATTAATTTTTATTTTTATTATTTATTGAATTATTTGTATTACTAATAACTTAAGCATAAATTTGAAATTACTTTCAAATTATATTTTTAATTACTATTGATGGATATAATTAAAATGAAATATAATATTAATATGTCACCCTAATTTTAAATAAGATGAGGGAAAAATAAGATGTGTATGTATTACATTAAAAAATTACTATTATTAAATTTTAAATTATTTTTAAAAACTTTTATTAACAAACTATTGATATAAGTACATTTTTATAATTATCATATTCATAATTTAATTTTTATTTTTATTATTTATTGAATTATTTGTATTACATAATAACTTAAACATCAATTGAAAATTATTTTCGAATTATATTTCTTATTGCTTTATTATAAGGTTTATATATGCAAATTTAAATTTTATTTAAATATTTTTTAATTAATATTGTATTTCACAATTAATTTTGTTTTGAACTATTTTAAATTATTATTATATTTAACAATTATTTCATCACATATAGATATGATTTAATTTTATTACAATAATAATAATATATATGAGTTTTTAATCACATTGATATAAAAACTGAATTTGAATAAATTTCTAAGTTTGAAAAAATGAAACTTTATATGATATTTAAAATTTTTAATTTAATAAATATAACCGATATATATATATATATATATATTAATATAATAAATATAATGAAAAATATGATATTTGTAATTTTAAATTTAACAAATATTTTAGAGGAGGGGGAAAAGATGAGAAATGGAGAGAGAGAGAGAGAGAGTGAAGGGAGAGAGGGAGAAAGTGGGACAGAGGGGAGGAGTTTGAGGAGAGAGAGAGAAAAGATGAGAGAGGGGGAAAGAGATGTGTGTGTTTGAGAGTGAGGAGAAACGGAGAGGAGAGTAGAGTGAGTGGAGAGAGAGGGAAAGAGGGAGAGAGAGTGGTCGAGAGAGGGGGAGAGTGAGTGAAGAGAGAGAAAGAGGGAGAGAGAGTGTGGAGAGGGAAGGGGAGGTATATTCGCTATTAATTTTAATTAAGTTATTATTAATAACATAAACAATTAATTTATGATTGCCAAAATATACTTTAATCTTCCATAGACATAAAATGAATAAGAAATAATGTGAATAGATTTCAAATTCATTGTATTAATGGATATAATTAAAATGAAATATAATATTTATATGTCACCCTAATTTTAAAAAAAGAGGGAAAAATAAGTTATTTATGTATTGCATTTTAGAAATTACTATTACTAAATTTTAGATTATTTTTAAAAATTTTATTAATAAACTATTGATATAAGTATAATTTTTTCATTATCATATTCATAAGTTAATTTTTATTTTTGTTATTTATTGAATTATTTATAATACATAATAACTAAACATAAATTGAATATTATTTTCAAAATACATTTTTTATTACTTCATTATAAGATTTATATATGCAAATTTAATTTCGATTTAAATTATTTTTTAATTAATATTATATTTCACAATTAATTTTGTTTTAAACTATTTTTAAATGATTATTGTATTTACACAATTTCTACCGCACATATAAATATGCTTTAATTTTAGTATAATAATAAAATACATATGTATTTTTACTCACATTGATTATAAAATCTGAATTTGAATAAATTACTAAATTTGGGGAAAAAACAAAATTGATATGATATTTACAATTTTTAATTTAATAAATATAACTGAAATATATAAATATTAATATAAATAAAAATAAAAATATGATATTTGTAATTTTAAATTTCACAAATATATTAGAGGAGAGAGAAAAAGATGTCAAAGGGAGAGAGAGACGAAAATATGAATTTGAATAAATTATTAAGTTTGGATAAAAATAAAAATTTAAATGATATTTAAAACTTTTAATTTAATAAATATAACTGATATATATATATATATTAATTTAATATAAAGAAAAATATGATATTTGTAATTTTAAATTTAACTAATATATTAGAGGAGTGAGAAAAAGATGAGAAAGGGAGAGAAAATGAGTGGAGAGAGGGAGAAAGAGGGAGAGGGGGAGGAGTTAGAGGAGAGAGAGAAGATGGGAGAGGGGGAGGAGTTAGAGGAGACAGAGAAAAGATGAGAGGGGGGAGAAAGATGGGTGCGTTTGAGAGAGAGAGAGGAGAAATGGAGAGACGAGAGAGAGAGTGGAGAGAGAAAGAGGGAGAGAAAGTGGAGAGCATGAGAGAGGCATGCGAGGAGAGCCCGCCCGCGGGTCTATCCACGTGGAGAAGAGAGGGAGAAACATGTGTTGGATGTAGAGAAAAAGTTGGGGAAACCAGCTTTAGTATCTTTAATAGATATGTGACTAGCTTGTCATTGATATATCTGAATATTTACTTTCCATATTTAAAAAATCAAATATATATATATTCGAATATTAATTGAATATAGATCTAATATATATCAATTGTAAAAAAAATTCGAATACGAATGTGTATATGGTAACAACAACAAAATCCAAATCTCAATCCGAATATTTGAATATAAAATAATGCATAAATATATGCATACATACAGGTCATAATGTGTTTAGTAAGCAATTAAGCTAAACTCAAGTCCACACACCTCCTCGATCTTCGACAATCAATACACCTTTTTACTTAATTGATTGACGAATTATTTTTTTTATGGCATGTGTATATTGCAATTATATCTTTTTTGAAATCACTTCATACTTGGTATTTATTCATTTCAATTTCATAATTTGTCTTTATTCGATTGCTTTTATATCTTATCTTAGGTTGATAAGTATTCATATTTGCTCTTTATTTGATCTGATTTCGTACTTGATGAATATTTGATCGGAATTCGTATCCAATTATATTATGATATAGTTTCCTAAATTCATATACGACGCAATCCATATCTGTATTCGTATTAGAAATAGATGAAGCGAGTATGAATATGTAAATAGTCATATCATGTCCGTATCCAATCCATTTTCATCCCTACTTGTTATCCAAACTCGGATATTTGCATTTCCCGTCAATTTGTATGATTTTACACAGGTAAGTTTTTAGACGTACATGTATACATCACAATCTATCTATGTGTCCATAACATCTACCGACCGGGAGGAATCCACCCATGTGTATTGGTTGTTCTTTAGAGTAAATGACACATTAATGAAGATATTAATCGTTGTGGAAATTATTTTTTATGATAGTGATAAATATCACACAATGCTGCTATATCTATTTTTCAAAAAGATTAAATAATCATCGCTAAATTTTGAGCTAAAACATTAACGACGATTAGCTAATTGTAGCAGATAACTTTTTCTACATGAATCATCGTTAATATTGATATAACAATGGATATGTCATTCATCGCTAGTTTCAAGTATAACAAATAATTGCGTAATGAGTAAAACAGTCATTATATATTTAAAAATGGCGATATATACTAATAGATTTTAAAAGGATGTCACTATAAATTCATTTTGTCATTACAATAAATTTGACCTAAAGCAACCAATAATTTTTACTCGTTGACACATCATTTGTAGTTAAATATGTAACAACAAATATCCTCCACTAGAGCATGTGAGGATATCTTTTTAAACAAAATTTAAAAAACATATTCCACTTATTATTCTAATGAAATCTTTTTAGGATTTCATTTCAAAAAAAATGTGGAAAAAGTTGAGAACATGTTCTTATATGCTCTCTGGGAGCATACTCATTTAATCCCATATGTGTGCGTGTGTGTGTGGGGGGGGGGGGTAAAATGTATATGCCAATAGGGAGTAGCAAACTTAACTACTCCCACCCTTTTATCTTAATTTTTACGATATTTTTTGAATCTTCTTGGAAGATTTAAATCATATATTGTCATGATATTGCCATTCAAATTTCATAAAAAGCACTCTTAACATGACCATATGGGCGGGGTCAATTTCATCAGTTTTGAGACCAACAAATTTTGACGGGTTTTATATATGAGATATTAATCTCGAATTTAGTCAAAATTTGAATGATAATATTATAACTACATATGATTTAATTCCCCCAAGGAATTTTTTAAAATATAATAAAAATAAAAAGGTGGGAGTTGCCAAGCTGGCAACTCCATGGTAGCATATACATTTTACCCTATATACATGATATGTATGTGTATGATATTTGTCTAATGTGCCCTTTTCCCATTTGAGATGGAATGAACCCACAATTCAAACCGTCAAAACTCTCATGATGCAATCCTCAAAAAGTGGAACAAATTTTGTAATGGAAATGACACTAAAATGGGAATTACAATGATTCTAAAAATAGCTTTTCGATTTTGGAAAGAGGAATACTTGTGTATACGATTGCCACAACCTACCATTATGGTCCAACGCAAAGTGATTTTTTGTTCTAACACATGGTATCATTTGATGTTTTCATTTTTTTCTCATTTATGTGGTTTAGCATTTGATAGTTTTAATGATTTTTTATCGTCTTTATAGTAGTCTTAGATTTTGGGATCCAAAAGCGTCACCGATGATGATTGATGAATTACGATTGGATTTGGATCATGAAAAGATCATCTCATAAGGATCATGCACGAATAATCTCTTTTTTAGTATTCAAATGTGGTTTTGAGAATTTTGTTACAAAATTTTACAATGATTGAATTAAATTTCAATGTTACTGTTAAAATATCGGTTGTTACTTGTGTTATTTAAAAAATCACTGAAGGTATGGAAAATAGCATTACTAAATTATAATAAAATCATTTTTATTCTAAAAGGTTATTGAAATGGTATCATATATTAACGAAAAACTATAGAGAAATACTAATCATATTGTAGTAACTACTGAAGAAATGATGAGAATTTAGAATCAGAGAATTACTAATCAATTCCCAATATTTACTTAACAAGTTTGAGAAATATTAGTCGAGTTTTGTATGCTATCAGTAAATGGTACTGGAAAACACAACGGTCAAATCGTCTAAAAGACAGTCAACTGTCATTGTGGTGACCGATGGATTCTTGCAGAAAAAGATTAATTTTTAGTTAATCTGGTTTTATTTTATTTATATTCCTAAACTTAAGCTTATAGCGGTTAAGCATGGGAGTGTCGAACTCAGGAAGGTAAACTATTGAAAACTAGGGTTAAATTGTAGACAAACTAAGGTAAAAGGTTTCCTAGTTTTTTTTTAAAGTTTTTTCTGAATTTTTATTTGATTTTTAATAAATTTTTTTATTGTTTTAGGGAATTTTTAAGGTATTTTATGATTTTTTTATTATTAGAAAATAATTTGTAATTTTTTGATTTTATTTTGTTATTTTTAGAATTAATTTCATTTTACTATTTTTATAAATCCTTAAAGAAGTTTTTAGGACTTTTATGAACTTTCGATTTATTTTTAAGGTGAAAACTTATTTTTTATGGAAAACTTTGAGGTATTTTGGATTTTTAAAATCGAAAATAGTTCGAAATCATTTTTATTTTACTTCAATGTTAAAGTAGATGAAATTATCTTTAAAACGATATATTGTGCATTTTTGGACGGTTATTATTTATTTAGTTATGATTTTTGGAAGTTTTAAGGAATTTTGAATTTTTTATTGATTTTAATATTTGATTTTCGTTTGGTTTTTGGCTTATTATGCAAAATATAAAAAAATACTATGGGTAATTTTTATAAGAATTTTAAGAGGTGTTATATATATTAATGGTTTTTAGAGTTTGTTAGAATTTTTGGCTTTTTATTGATTTATTAAAAATGGAAAATGTTTTTATTTTTCAAAACTTATTTAATACTACATTTAATATATTTTACAGTATTAATATGTATTTTTTTTTATTTTTATGTGTTGGTATTTTATTATTTTGTATTATATTTGTATAGTATATTGCAGTATAGGGGTATATATGTAATAGTAGGAGATGTAAGGGGTACGAGTGTAGTTTTCTGAAATTTCTTGAGCACGTGTGTAATATTTCAGAAAACTGCAGGAGTTTCTGCGTAAAACTACCAGAAGCCACGTGACTACACCTGTACGGGATTTGTTTGCAATTGAATGAAATTTCGAGGGCTGCTTGCGTAAAAGCCACAGAATCCTATTCTACACACGTGATGCTCATGCAGCAAGATCTCTTTGGAATTTAGGGAAATACCTGGTGCATCTTTACAAAATGACCTCAAAATATTCGAGTGCACGTACAGTGCACAACTCAAGTGGCGGGGATTTGGGTTGGATGCGATGACGTTGTGTGGTCGATCTATACCGTCTATGCGATCAAGGACAAATCTAATGGTTGGAATACATAACCCCAAATATTGCTATCCCTCTACGCAAATAACGATTAGGAAGAAGCTGGAATCTCATCAAGACGAAGCTTAGTGGTTGCTTTGATACGAAGGTTCTCAATCTGCAGGTGTAGCAGCAGTAGTCTTCCAGCACGTCGGCAGTTCAAGGTTCTATTGAAACGTCCAGAAATAGGATCTCGAAGGAGTTAAGTTGTAGGTGGTGTCATCAAGGCGGAGTGGTTGCTATCTCCATGTGATTTATTCTTCTAGAGGAACATTTCGCGAATCTGCAATTCAGAATGAAAGGCGGTGATGATGCTCTTCCTCCGATGGATCAACTCGCTCTCCAGATGGTGTTGCTGGTTCAGATCCAGAAGGAGATATTGATGCCACTCGTAATGCTCGATATGACCGCGGATACCCTCACATTTTGAAGAGGAACCTGCATATACACCAATATCTCGAGAGTGTTGTTCTCGACCTAACGTTATTTTAAAAAATTGATGAGTAGGGAATGAGATAGGAATCCATACATAGTGATAAGAAAACTACGGACATTCAGATCCGCAAGGATCTAATATGATCGGGTGAAGAAAAAAATGTGCAGATAAATGGATTGATAAGGTGATATGGAATTGGTGCAATCGGTGGAGAGAGAATGGATTGAGAAGACAGAGAAAAGAGTGTAACGAGAGAGAAAAAAATCAGAGAGAGAGAGAGAATGGAACGGAAGGAGAAAAGGAGAATGTGAACTCTAACCTCAAAAACGAATGGATTAGTTGCCTGCGGCGGGGCTCGGCGGAGCTTCGAGATCTTCGCCTTGACCAGCGGCGACTGGGAGGCTGGCACACGCGCGGAGGAGCGGGACTGCGATGCCGGCAGTGGATCACGCCGGACCTCCTCAACTCACTCGCTCGATGGATGGAAACGGAAGCTATCACTACTCCCTCTCGCTCTCCAGAACTCGATCGTGGAAGTGGAGATCGTGTAATGGAGGATTCCGTCAACGGAGGGAGGTGCGGACCCTATATAGAGGAGGAGGGATGTGGTCACCGGGGGTGGTGATGGGACGCGAGGATGTTGGACGAACGGCCGGCCAACGGCCGGCCGTTGGAACTGTTGATGAACGGCGCAAAAGGTTGGCGATGTCGGCGAGGGAAGGAGGAAGAAGGAAGCGGGAGGCGACAGGGGAAGAAAATGACAGGAGGAAAGGGAAAAAATGGGAAAGTAACAAGGGGAAAGAGGAAAGGTAGAGAGAAAGGAAGAGAGAGAGAGGGAGAAAAACAAAATAAGATTAAATGAAATTAATTGAATTAATAGCTAATAATTATTAATAATAGGAAAAAGGTAATTAATTAATTACGTAAATAAATAAACTAAATTAAACAATAATAATAATATAAATTACGGTATATTGTACACTATACTAATATGATCCCGAAAACCACACTTTTCATATTAACTCTGATTTTTGCGAAATCAATGTCATTTTGTAGGTAAATAGTATGAATTTTAAAACCAAGTTTGCTCAATTTAGAGTTCATACGGTCGAGTTATGAGGTCTGAAAATTTTAGGTAGCGGTTTCGAGGCTCCGGGTTTTATTGGTATTTTTCTAATTATATTTTTGTATTTTTATAAGATTTTTAGAAAAGAAAATAAGCTAATCGGATTTGCGGTTAATAAATTAAAAAACTCGGAAGTTTCTACCTATAGTACATATATACAACAGGTCCTAAACGCCAAAACTCACCGGTTTTATTTGATTTTTTTTAATATTTTTAATAAATAGTATAAAACGAAGTTTAAAAGTAAGTTTGGTCTGTTTGGAGTTTTCTATAAATAGTATGATCCTCGGAAGCCGGTTTTTGCAGCTTTTTCGGTCCATTGCGATTAATTATTTTTGTGACGAAATATTTTTCTGATATTTGTATAAAATAATATATATTTTTATGAACAACTTTTACAAAAGAAGTGTTTTGATTTTGAATGATCTAAGTGATGAATAAAATAGGTGAAATATTTACATTGTGTAAAATGGGTAGATCATAATTTTGGTCTTGATTTTCTTGATGTTTTTATAGGTTAGGATCCTTATCTCCTCCTACTTATTTATTTTGTAGACCCGATCAATATTGACCTAATTATGAGTTAGGATCAGTCTGTATATATTTTATATCTACAACCTTCTTTTCTTTTATTTTTATTTTTATTTTTATTCTTTTATTTTGGATAAAATAAGTGTTAAATATACAATATTAATAATTATTGTTAAAATGATAATTAGTTGAAATTAGTGGATATTTACATATAATTTACCAATGATATTAGCCAAAAAGAAAGAATAAAGGCGATGAATCATGGATTCATCATTCTCCTATGCTTTACCTTTGCTAGTCCCTTAGCAAACACTTATTCTATAAATAAGTGCAAACAAAAAGAAAAAGAAAAATGAAAATAAAAGAACCTAAAACATGCTTGTTTCTTTAAACCGAATCTCACTTCACCCAAAATGTAGAGCTTGGATTCAGACCTTTGGATTAATAGTGTGTCAGGATTCTATTAGAATTTGGATTTAAGCCTCAACAACCCTCAAGTTCCATAAATCCTTACCCAGGTTCACCTCAACAACCATCTCAGATCCACCTATTCATCACACAAACTTTTCAGCTTTGAAAGCAATTTGTACTGTGTGTGAAAGGTTTTAGCTCTTCTCGCTCTAAAGAAGCGAAGAAACCACCCATCCAGTTATACACTCCCATTGGGCCCTCATCCAGCAACTCAATCCTCGAGGAGGGAGGGTATTTCCTTCTAAGGTCAGGTCGTGCGATGTCCACAATTGAATAAAGAAAGAAGATAGAAGAATAAGAAGAGAACTGGAGTGTGATCAGTGTAATCACATCTCCTGTGAAGCCTGATCAGTTTAGCCAAGTCCCCACCAAGACATGCAGGATTTTCTGAAGCTCAGACAATTGTGGTCATTTTTGATATTTGGTGTAATCGGATTTTTTGGTAAAGATGATTGTTGCACTGCATAGGTCTTTTATGCCCTTACAGATATAGCATCTTTTCATTCCGTCCATTTTTTGGGGTCTTAGAAAAATTGTGCCGACATATCCTTCCCTCATCAGTCCTTTATTTCAACCCCAATCTCTCCCGTCTTTAGACGTCATCACAACCAGACAAGGATGGAAACGCACCACCGAAATGGATTGCCCTTCACATCCCCATGAAAGTCGAGCTAAGTGAAGAGTGCATGAGTTCAAAATTGGTTCAAATGGAGAAGAGTTAAATGGATGACACCAGGTGTCCTACTTAGGCACTTTCAAGTTGAATTCCGAACATGGTCTCATGGAACCCAAAGAATTAAGTCTAAAAGATATGAAGAGTCTAAATTCCAGTTCCTAATAAAGTCCCTTTAGAATTAAGTGGATTAAGGCTTAAACCAAGCTCTATCTCTCGGGCTTAGATCCATTTGGTTCAAGAATTAGATTTGCTCTGAAAAATGCTAATGAATGCAACAATTTTTTTATGAAGTATATTTTTCAGATTAAGCTTTTTAAGTGATTTTTAAAGACTTTTGTAAATTTTTTTGAATTTTAAAATTTTCATTTTTTGGGGGTCTTTTTCAAAGAGTCAGTTGATTAATTCATTTTAAACAAATTTTACATGAATTTTATATATTTTTAAAGGATTTTAATAAAAGTTTTATATACAAATTTATACGGCTTTTATATAGATTTTACAAGGATTTTATTTACCGCTTTAACGATTTTATCAAAGTATTTTACAATATTTTTTATGTACAAATTTAAGCCATTTATTTTTTTATAAGTCATATGTACAGTTTTCTTGCGGCTTGAAACCCAAAATATACACCTATACTTTTAGAGAGTCATATTATTAAAACCTACAATAAAGTACGAGTTATGGCTTCTAAAGTATATATAGCATATATATACAACACCCACCTATACTTAGCGTGAACTATGTCCTCATAGTGACCAAAGAAGCAGCAAAGGAAGACATAACTCGGGCTAAGTATAGATTGGTGAAAAGAATCCTATACTACAATGACTCAAAGAATAACGAATAAACGAATACAAATAGATTATCTCCTCTATACTTAGGATCAAGTAATCATAAGGATAGCATGCTCAAAAACCGAACATGATCGAGGTCAAGAGAATGTACATACTCAACGGCTCGGCTTGTCCCCCCTATACTTAGGGTAAAATATCTCTAAGTATAGAGACGAAGATCAAAAGATGAGGGACAAGTGAGGGAACAGACGATACACAAACCGACAATAATCAAAAGAGGAAATGATCAATATTAC
Source organism: Ottelia alismoides (assembly GCA_037367405.1). Classification (NCBI taxonomy): domain Eukaryota; kingdom Viridiplantae; phylum Streptophyta; class Magnoliopsida; order Alismatales; family Hydrocharitaceae; genus Ottelia; species Ottelia alismoides. The sequence goes on along the minus strand of JAZKJV010001698.1, from coordinate 582,424 downwards.
CCCCCCATACTTAGGGTAAAACACGCCCTAAGTATAAGCAAGGACAAGGGTAATAGATCAGAACAAGATAAATACAATAGTGTCTACACCCCCTATACTTAGGATAAAGCGCATACTAAGTATAGCTAAAATCTAGATACATCCTAAGGGTGTAAGACAAACGATTGAATGAGTGAATTAAATCAGAAACACATATGTACATAATAGATCACAAAAATCAGGTATGAGATGCACAATATGAAGAATGAAGAGCACATCTCATACAAAATGTATCGGGGCAACTTCAATGGTCGGCGGATCATGATCGAGAAAGGGTTTCAATCGCTAACCATTGACTTGAAAGGTGGACTCAGAAGACAACGCAGATATGTCGATGCTACTATTGTCGTACACTTTTCTGACAAGATACAAGCCTTTCCATTTACTCTGAAACTCCCCTGGAAATAATTTCAATCTCGCAACGAATAGCCATACTTTCTGATCCGACTCAAATTGCTTGTGGCTGATGTGAGCATCATGTCACTCTTTCATCCGTTTCTTATAATGCAGGATACTCATGAAGGCTTCATCTCGTAATTCTTCCAGGGATGCCAATTCTGTATGACTCTAATCTCCCACATCATCTAGTCCAAAGATCACTTCTTTCACTGCCCATAAGGATCGACATTTGATTTCCACAGGTAAGTGGCATGGCTTGCCATAAACGAGTCGAAAGGGAGATGTTCTTAATGCAATTTTGAAGGATGTTCTATAAGCTCAAAGAACCGAGTCCAAAAGCTGCGACCAATCCTTTCGGTCTGAGAGAACAACCTTCTGCAAGATCATCTTGATATCCCTATTCAAAACTTCGGCTAGACCATTCGTCTGAGGATGATACGCAGTAGCAACCCGATGATCTATGCCGAACTCGTTAATAAGAGACTTACCTTATTGTTGATGAAATGGCTACCCCCGTCTGAGATCAAAACTTGAGGGACCCCGAACCGCGTAATGATGTGTTTTCTTAGAAACTTGCAAACCGTGTTTGCATCCGTGTTTCAGGCAGGAAGAGCCTCTACCCCACGACTCATGTAATCTATAACCAGAAGGATATACTCGAATCCCTGGCTTTTAGGAAACATGCCCATAAAGTCGAGACCCCATGCGTCGAAAATCTCACAGAAGTGAATCGGCTACATCGACATCATATCTCTATATCCACAAGTGCCCATTTTCTGACAGTCAGTACATCTCCTTACGAATGTGTGGGCATCAGCAACGAGAGTAGGCCACCAAAAATCGGATTGAAGCATCTTCTGTGATGTGCTCTTTCCTGAATGGTTTCCTCTAGCTTCAAATTTATGGAAATAAGTGAGGACACTCTAATATTCCTCCCGAGGAATACATCGACGCCAGACTGAATCTACTCCTTCATGATAAATGATCGGATCCTCCTAATGGTAGGTCTTGGCTTTCACGAGGAAAGTCTCGAGTCTCTACCTGGACCAACCTTGTAGGACTTTCTTAGCAATAAGAAAGTTCACAATGTCAGCATACCATGGGAGTGAGGCGACAACAAGAATCGCCTCATATGGAAAAGTCTCCATGATAGGTGTATCAAACTCAGAAGTCTCGAGGAGTTCTAGTCGGGAGAGGTGATCCGCCACCACATTCTTGACTCCAGGCTTATCCTTGATTTCGATGTCGAACTCCTGGAGTAGAAGGATCCATATGGTCAGATGCGGCTTCGAATCATTCTTATCCATTAGATATCGGATGGCGGTATGATCAGTGAAAATGATGACTTTTGATCCTAACATGTGGGATCTAAATTTATCTAAGGCAAATATTACGACTAGCATTTCTTTCTCTGTAACAGTGTAATTCCATTGTGCGGAATTCAAAGTCTTGCTAGCATAGTGTAGGCATAAGGCATGCCATCCCTCCTATGTTCCAATACAACCTTAACAGTAAACTCCCAGGCATCCGTCATGATCTCGAATGGGAGAGATCAATTGGGTGGTTGAATGACATAAGCCTCTACAACCATATTCTTAAGAGTATCGAATGTTGAAAGACACTTATCATCGACAATAAACTCAACATCTTTAGTGAGAAGATTAGATAACGGTCGGACAATTTTGCTGAAGTCCTGAATAAATCGTTAGTAGAAACCGACTTGCCTCAGAAAAAACCGTAACTACTTCAAGTTGTACAGGAGATTGAGCTTCTTTATGATGTCCACCTTGGCCGGATCAAACTCCATGCCCCTGCTGGAGATGATGTGACCAAGAACCAACCCTGAGTCATCATGAAATGACTCTTCTCCCAAGAAAGAACGAGGTTTACCTCAGTGCACCTCTGAAGCACTCAGTCCAGGCTAGAAAGTCAGGAGACGAATCGTCACCATATATCAAAAAATCGTCCATGAAGATCTCTAAAAAGTCTCCTACCATGTCTGTGAAAATCGAGAGCATGCACCTCTGGAATGTAGCCGGTGCATTACATAATCCAAGGGGCATTCGTCAAAAAGCATATGTTCCAAAAGGACAGGTAAACATCGTCTTTTTCTGGTCTTCAGGTGCGATGGCCACCTGTTTATATCCCGAATATCCATCAAGAAAGCAATAATGTCTTTTCTCGACTAACCTCTCAATAATTTGATCGATAAATGGTAGCGAGAAGTGATCCTTCTTGGTCGCCTGATTCAAACATCTGTAGTCCACACAAACACGCCAAGAACTCGGTACTTAGGTAGCGATCTACTCTCCATCCTCATTGATCACTGTAGTGATACACGTCTTCTTGGGTACCGCATGTAAAGGACTAACCCATTTCAAGTCAGAGGTGGGATAGATAAAATCGACGCTTCACCACTTAGATATTTCCTTCATAATAACCTCTCAAAAATTCAGATTTAGCATGCACTGAAATTCACGAGATGGATTGGCATCATCCTCGAGAAAGATGGGGTGGGAGCACAGAGCCGGACTAATCCCTTGGAGATCAGCTACTAACCATCCAATTGCCTTGCAATTCTTCTCAAAAATCTCCATCAAACGAGATTCTTGATCTTCGGTCAGATTGGAAGAGACGATGACTGGAAACATTTTAGATTCGCCAGCAAGGAATCCATATTTCATTGATTGAGATAACGGTTTAAGCTCAAGGGGAGAAGGAATAAGAAGAGCAAGTTTGATTAGGGATTGGGTATAGGCTACTAGATCGATATGCGTAAGCTCATCCTATTCTGACTCAGAAAGATCTGGAGACTGTTTTTTTGATTGCTGACTCTGCTGCATTGGATCGGTCTCCAAGCTGGTTGTAGGCTCATCTGAAATTAGGCGGGGAACATACTCATCAAAACTCTGCCAATCAAAGTCCAAGTCTATATCGGAGGGATCGGAATTAGAACAACATGAATGAAAATCAGAATGACTCATCTGCCTCAGCCTTTACCAGTACTTGTTCTAAGACTGTGCTAACCAATCTTCCATCACCTAGTATTTGACACTCAGACTCTCCTGAAGATGTGATGAAAGACTGTATACTTGGTTCGGCCCAGACGACCTCATCATCATTCTGCACAAAGTCACAATCGTGATGACTGTCGAATCCATCTTCAGATGCTCGCTCTAACTCTTCTAAATGGCTCTGAGGTCTTGGATCGTCTCTATATGTATACTCTCTCCTTGGATGCGAAAGTACACCTTCCCTGTACCATAATCGGAAACAGCCTTCATTGTGGCTAGAAATGGTCATCCGAATATGATCGAGGTATTGGTCACACATTCAGGGACTGCCATGTCCAACATGACGAAGTCCACAGAGAATTGCAAAACATGAATGGTGATGCTAACGTCTTCGATTAATCCCTTCGGCCTCTTGACCAATTTGTCAGCAAACTGCAAGACTGTTCCGCTTGGTCTAAGAGGTCCGAACTCAAACTTATCGAGTAAGGAAGAGAGAAGAAGATTAATCGATGATCTGCTATCTAAGAGAGTATGATCAAAAGTCTGATCTGGAATCTCGCATCTGACATATGATGCTCCCATGTCTGATCTTTTGGCTGGGAGACGATTTTGGATGGCGTGAGAAGTCTCCATGGTCAGCACATGAATTTCTGAGCAATGATTGTGCTGCCTCTTCCTTCTACGAACTGTAGTTCTCTCCTTTAGACCTTTCTGTAGAATAGGGATGTGTGCAAAGGCTTCCGAAAGAGTGAGATGGATAGTGAATTTATCGAGCATCTCTTTCGTTAGATCCAACATTTGGGTATTTTAGGTATTTTCTTTTTTTATCACCTTTTCCTAAGCAGAGTGCTTGAGGAAAAGGAATTTGTACATCCTCCTTATCAGTATGTACAATAGGAGGATTAGATGAAGAAGAAGAATTCGGTCTTTTTTGTAAAACAAGGACCATCTCTATGTTTATCACCAGAAGTAGGCAAATCTGCTGTCATATCTTTACTTCTTTTTCCGAATCTCCTCCTCTTCCCATTTCTTTGTACTCTTACATCTTCATCACTAGATATGAAAGTTGGTAACACAACTATCTCTGCATCGCGATCATCAAATTTGGCAGTATCAGCACCACCGTCCAAATCATCATGGATACTAGCAGCATCCATACCGCTCTCTGCATCATGCTCAACTAGCTTGAAAACATTATCTACCGATGCATTTGTATCAGGCATAGCTGAGCTACCACCATCTGGAACTCTACCACTCCTCAGGGAAATTAAATCAACATTATTCTCATCATCAGGTGAGGTATGTGTTTGAGTAGGGTCTATCTGCTGAGTTTTCATGGCGGTATGATCTAACACGAGATCCACTATCTGTTGTTTGAACTCATCCATATCTCGTTTATTCTTTTCATACTGACTTGTGATATGATAGGAAAGATCATCTAAAGCCAAGCTCTCATAGGAATTCCCTGGAGAACTGGATGAGTAATCTAAAAAGTGCTGAGGTAACTGCTGAGAAAAAAGATCCTAGCATCCACTGAGTGCAAGTCTTAGTCTGATGAGGTTCGACCGCAGGCTCTAACTGAAGGTGATGTATTTGCTGCATTAGAGACTTTGTATCATATGAATCAACTGGTAACCTTGAAGATATGGTAGATGCCATCTGTTCAATTGGGTTCTTCAGGTCACTAATGCTCCTTACAAGCTCGTCATTCTTATCGAGGTTGTGTAACTGGTGGCATCTTGTCTCAATATGCTCTAGATGATCCAATCTCTAGTTAATAATCCTCATTTCAGCTGACGAAGATTATGAAGATGTGAGTATTGATGGATCCTCTTTAGTATGTGCCACAGTGGACTGGTGAAGAGATGCAGGAAACTCCATCTGAGTACAAGAGTCTGTCTGAGCTAAAGTGGCATGATGAGATGACATTTCCTCAAAAATATGCCAGACAACATCCTCATGCTTCGAAGAATATGAGCCACCACAGGCTGCGTTAAAAAACCCTTGTAGGTCAGATGTCAACCCACTAAAGAAGCTATGAACCAAGCTTGACTTAGAAATATCATGGTAGGGACACCTATCAATCAAGTCTCGAAAATGATCCCATGCTTCGTGGAACGGCTCTCTCCCGAACATGGTGAATCTGGTAATGAGAGACTTTGCAACATTCGTACATCTGATGGTGTAGAATCTACTCAGAAATTCAGTACGAAGTTGCTCCCATGTAGTAATTGTTCTCCCTAAATGTCGCAACCAGTACACATCCTTATTAGCCAGTGAGAACGGAAATGCTATCATCCGAATAGTATCCTCATCAACTTGAGAGTCATATAATGTACTGTAAATCAGATCGAACCCTTTAAGGTGTGAATGTGGCTCCTCAGTGATTTGCCCATGAAAAATTGGTAAAGTATGAATAATCTCAGGTGAGAGAACAAATGATCTGCGAATAGGAGGAAGTCTAATCCATTGACTAACAGAAGAAGCTTCAGGTTTGTGAAGCTATCTCTTAGTGTGGACATGCTCTGTGGGTACTGTCTCCTCTCTATCTGGCTCATCATCCTCTGAAAGATGTCTCTTCTCTCTCAATTGCCGTAACTCAACTCGGATCTCGGTCGTAAAAAAGTCCCGCTCCCTAATTTGAGTCTGCATAATCTCAAGGGAAGCAAGAGGACCGGCGTTGATCATCTCTTGATCTAGCATCTTCGAAGCATGCTGCGACTGGGTTCTATTCCTGTTCTGATATGTTTTCGGAAAGGAGAAAGTATCCATGTATGAATCTGATAAGTCTATATATAGCTATGAAATGATCATCGGAGGTGAAGAAGTTGAGAGAAGCTTCCAGGGTCAAGATCATACCTGGAAGAGGGAAGATGTCCCGAATCTGGCTCAAATAGGAGGTTCTCTTGAACCGACCTGGGGGACGATATTAAAGGAAGAGATTGATTCAACTCAGGTTCAAAGAGAGGATTCTCTTGAACCGACCTAGATAGACGGATAGTTGTCTGTGGAAGTCGTACCGTAAGAGTCGGCCAAAGTGATCCTATACCCATCATCCTAAGAGTAAGATGATAACTGATTGATGAGATTGATTAAGACCTGGAAGATCAACGACTCACACCACAAATCAAACAAAAGCAGACCCCGAGTTCACCAACTCAACCCTGGTGATGGACGTAAGAGTTCAGTCGTTTATCTTGTCAAATTTTAGGGTTAATTGGCATACAAATCTTCTCATAGATTAGCGAGTTGATAGGTTCCCGAAACTTCTCTGGAATACTTTCCTGAGGTCTTACCAGAAATCACCTATTCTCAGCCAGTATGGGAGTAAGTACGAACCGTTACCGGCTACTCGTGTTACTTGAGGACGTAACCTTACGCAGTTTCCTCTAAACCTTCCACTCTGCTAAGTAAACCCGAACCATTTTTGATTACCTGAGAGTACCCATTGAAGATAAAGTGATTTAAAGTATGAACTAAGTAGTACTTTGGAAGAAGGCCAGACTCTGGCTCTACCTTATGTGTCGTCTCTCACTCATAGAATCTGGAGAGTGTACCTGTGATGCAACTACGAGGATTGCTCTCCCCAAGACAAGTGAAGTCCTTATGTTTTATTTAAAGTCAGATAGAATTAACAGTCCTGTTTTATTTTCATTTAGAACTTTTTTTAGTATTTTCAGAAAAATCGTCTAATGTATTTTTGTCTTTTTGGATTTGGTCCTAAGTAAACAAACACCTAGTTTATAAGAGCTAAGAAAGCATCTAATCTATGTTTACGTAGAGAAGGATAAAGTCGAAAAATCCTAACAAACACCTATCTCGAGAAATCCACAGAAAAACGTCGAGTGTTCGCGATGATGTACAACGCGGTGGGTGCTCTACTCCCCCAGGAGTACATCCCTGGAGAAACATACCCTGAGAGAGAGGTACAAGTTGGGATGCCTTTACGAGGCCACTTGTCTACGAAAACAGAGAAATGGGCAAGTGACCTGGAATTTTTTATATTTTTTACAAGGTTTAACAAAAAAGCTAGAAAAAAATTTGAGGTTAATTGGTTGTCAACTGTGCGGCTCGACCTGAATCAGAAACAAAAACTGTGAAGTTAGAAAGAATGGCGAAAACAAAACCCTAAACCTAAGTCTATGGTCTACCCTAGCGCTGCCTCCCCGGCCACGGTGCCATCTGAAAACGCACCGATCGAGTCGTCTAAAAAGATAGACAACCGTCGCTGTGGTCGGTGGATTCTTGCAGAAAAAGATTAATTTTAATTAATCTTCTTTTATTTTATTTATATTCCTAAACTTAAGTGTATAGCGGTTAAGCACGAGAGTGTCGAATTCAGGGAGGTAAACTGTTGAAAACTATGGTTAAACTGTAGACAAACTATGGTAAAAGTTTATTTTTAAAGTTTTTTTCTTGATTTTTTATTTGATTTTTAATGAATTTTTATATTGTTCTGGGAATTTTAAGGTATTTTATGATTTTTTTATTGTTAGAAAATATTTTGTAGTTTTTATTTTGATTTTATTTTTTTATTTTTAGTTTTAACTTTTTTACTATTATATAAATCATTAAAAAAGTTTTTAGGACTTTTATGAATTTTCGATTTATTTTTAAGGTGAAAACTTATTTTTATGGAAAACTGTGAGGTATTTTGGATTTTTAAAATCGAAAAAAGGGTGGAAATATTTTATTTTTTATATAAAAAGAGATGAAATAATATTTTATAACGATATATTGTGCATTTTGAGATTATTTTTATTTATTTAGTTATGATTTTTGGAAGTTTTAATGAATTTTGAATTTTTTATTGATTTTAATATTTGATTTTCATTTTATTCTTGGTTTATTATGCAAAATTAAAAAATACTAAGGGTAATTTTTACAAGAATTTTAAGGTTTATTATATATATTTATGATTTTTAGAGTTTGTTATTTATATTTTTGGTTATTTATTGATTTAGTAAAAATGGAAAATGTTTTTCTTTTTTAAAACTTATTTAATACTACATTTAATATACTATACACTATTAATATGTATTTTTATTTTATTTTTATGTGTTTGTATTTTATTTATTATGAATTATATATGTATAGTATAATATATTGTAGTATAGGGTAATTTCTTGAACACGTGTGTAATATTTCAGAAAATTGCAGGTGTTTTTGCGTAAGACTACCAGAAGCCACGTGATGAGCCACATGACTACACTTGTACAGGATTTGTTTGTAACTGATTGAAATTTTGAGGGCTGCTTGCGTAAAATCCACAAAATCCTGTGCTACTCACGTGATGCTCCTACAGCAAGACCTGTTTGGAATCTAGGGAAATACCGGGGCATCTTTGCAAAACGGTCTCAAAATATTCGAGTGCACGTGCAGTGCATGGCTCAAGCATCGAGGATTTGGGTTGGATGCGATGACGACGCATGGTCGATCTGTACCGTCTATGCGATCAAGGACAAATCTAACGGTTGGAATACAGAACCCCAAATATTTCTATCCCTCTACACAGATAGTGATTAGGAAGAAGCCAGATTCTCATCCATGTGAAGCTTAATGGTTGCTTTGATACAAAGGTTCTCAATCTGTCGGTGTAGTGGCAATAGTCTTCGAGCACGTCGGAAGTTCAAGGTTCTATTGAAACGTCCAGAAATGGATATCAAAAGAGTTAAGTTGTAGGTGGTTTCATCAAGGCAGAGTTGTTGCTATCTCCATGTGATTTATTCTTCCAGAGGAATGTTTCGCGAATCCGCAATTCGGAATAAAAGGCGGTGATGATCCTCTTCCTCAGATGGATCAACTCGCTCTCCAGATGGTGTTGATTGTTCATATCCAGAAGGAGATATTGATGCCACTCGTAATGCTCGATATGACCGCGGATACCCTCACATTTTGAAGAGCAACCTGCAAATAGACCAATGGCTCGAGAGTGTTGTTCTCGACCTAACGTTATTTTAAAAAATTGATGAGTAGGGAATGAGATATGAATCCATACATAGTGATAAGAAAACTACGGACATTCAGATCCGCAAGGATCTGATATGATCGGGTGAAGAAAAAAATGCCTAGATAAATGGATTGATTAGATGATACGGAATTAGTGCAATCAGTGGAGAGAGAATGGATCGAGAAGATAGAGGAAACAAAGTAAGAGAGAGAAAAAAATCGGAGAGAGAGAGAGAGGAACAAAAGGAGAAAAGGAAAATATGAACTCTAACATCGAAAACGGATGGATTAGTCGCATGTGACGGGGCTCGGAGGAGCTCCAAGATCTTTGCCTCGACCAGTGGCGACTGGGAGGCCGACACACGCGCGGCAGGGTGGGACTACGATGTCGGCTATGGATCGCGTCGGACCTCCTCAACTCACTCGCTCGACGGATGGAAACATAAGCTGTCACTATTCCCTCTCACTCTTCAGACTCGATCGTGGAAGTGGAGATCGTGTAATGGCGGATTCTGTCAATGGAGGGAGGCGCAGATCTTATATAGAGGAGGAGGGATGTGGTCATCGGCGGTGGTGATGGTACACAAGGATGTTGGAGGAACGACCGACCGTTGAAGTAGTTGACGAACGATGCGGAAGGTTGGTGGTGTCAGCAAGGGAAGGACGAAGAAGGAAGCAAGAGGCAATGGGGGAAGAAGATGACAGGAGGAAAGGGAAAAAAAGAAAGTAACAAGGGGAAAGAGGAAAGGTAGAGAGAGAGAAAGGAAGAGAGAGAAAGGGAGAAAAAAATAAGATTAAATGAAATTAATTAAATTAATAACTAATAATTAATAATAATAGGAAAAATTAATTAATTATTAATTAAATAAGAAATACAAAATTGAAATAAATAAATAAATAATTATAATAACAATATAAATTATGATATATTGTACAATATACCAATATGGTCCGGAAATCCACATTTTTCATATTATCTTCGATTTTAGTGAAATTAGTGCCATTTTGTATATAATTAAATAGTATGAATTTTAAAACTGAGTTTGCTCAATTTGGAGTTCATACAGTCGAGTTATGAGGTTCGGAAAATTTACGTAGTGGCTTCGTGGCTTCGAGTTTTATTGTATTTTTACTTAATTATATTTTTGTATTTTTATAAACATTTTTATAAGATTTTTAAAAAATAAAATGAGCTAATCGGATTTGGGTTAATAAATTAAAAATCTAAGAAGTTTCTATATATAGTACATAAATACAGCAGGTCCCAAACGCCAAAACTCACCGTTTTATTTGAATATTTTTTGATATTTTTAATAAATAGTATTAAGTATAAAACGTAGTTTAAAAGTGAGTTTGGTCTGTTTGGAGTTTTCTATAAATAGTTATGATCCTCGGAAGTCGGCTTTTGCAGCTTTTTCGGTCCATTGCTGTTAATTATTTTTGTGAAGAAATGTTTTAATGATATTTTTATAAAATAATATATATTTTTATGAACAACTTTTACAAAAGAAGTGTTTTGATTTGGAATGATCTATGTGATGAATAAAATAGGTGAATTATTTACATTGTGTAAAATGGGTAGATCATAATTTTGGTCCTGATTTTCTTGATGTTTTTATAGGTTAGGATCCTTATCTCCCTCTACTTATTTATTTTGTCGACCTGGTCAATATTGACATAGTCTCAGGATTAGGATCAATATGTATATATTTTATATTTACAACCTTCTTTTATTTTTTTCTTTTCTTTTTATTCTTTTATTTTGGATAAAATAAGTATTAAATATACAATATTAATAATTGTGGTTAAAATGATAATTAGTTGGAATTAGTGGATATTTACATGTATTTTACCAAAGAATTTAGCCAAAATGAAAGAATAAAGGTGATGAATCATGAATTCATCAGATATTGAAGTAATATAAAGGACCATAGAACTAGTAGTCTAGTATTGTTACTGATCTATTGCACTTCATATATAAAGGAATAGTCAAAATATTGCTGAACTCATTCATATTGTTACTGAGTTATGTAAAAGTAGCTTTGTAAATAGTAGAAATGCAATGCGACGAGACTAAGGTTCTAATTTCAAGTAACTATATTCAATGGGTTACTAAGCTCATTCATCTTATTACTAATATATGTAAATAGTAGTTTCTGTATAGTAGAAACTCAATGTGAATATACTAATGTTTAAATGTCAAGTATTGTCAATGAATTGTACACTTTTGCTTACTTTTTAATGGAAATGTTTTTGTTTGATTATTTTTAATGGTTATTACTGAAGTATAATTAACATTATTTTTTAATGTGAATGATGATGTTTAAGAAATATTAATACTTATTGAATATTTTTCTCCAAAAAAATTATTAGCAATTGTTGCAGATTTAGATGATTTTTTTGAGGATAATGTGAATGATGATGTAACAATTTCAACTATGGATCTGGAAATTAGTCCTCATGAATGACTTTCATTTGGTTGCCTTAAGGACTATGAGCTATTTTATGAGAAATATACTACAGAAATTGGATTCATTATCCGGAGGAGTAGCACAAAATATACATGTGATAAGCAAACCAAAGTCAAAAACCTAACATTGAAGAAGTATGTTTATTGGAAGGAAGGGAATTAATTACAAAAATAAAAAGAAAAAGAAAATCTAATGAGGAAACATCAAGCTTGGTTATAATTTATGTAGAATCGGAGAGTCAAGGAAGGAAAATGAATGAAGAAGATGTGAGATAATTAGATGTGGATGTAATGCAAAGATGATTGTGAAGTCGAAACCATCATCAAAACATTAGGAGGTTACAACTTTTATTGAGGAACACAGTCATAAACTTGCTTCCCCAAGAAAAAAGAGATACTTAAGACATAATAGGAGAATTACAAAGGCTTCGAAGAATTTGCTATCTACGATGTTAGAAGTAAACATTCCTATAACAAAACAAGTAGATTTTTTAGACAAGGAGAATGGTCTTCTTGAAATGGTTGGATGCATAACTAGGGATATTTATAACTCAATGAGAGATGACAAGAAAAAGGCTGCTGGATATGATTCTGTTATGCTTTTGGAACACCTTGAGTATTGCAAAAGCTTGACACCATATTTCTTTTATGCATAGAAGGTCGACGAGGACATATGTTTGATTCATTGCATGTTGATAGATTCCTATTCTTTAGAAGATTACAACCTTTTTAGTAATGCAATTACTTTTAATACTATATATGGTAACATTTCGTAGAAGCTTACACTAATAATCACAAAAAGATTGTTTTCTTTTGCTATGCATTCGTAATGAATGAGACAAATAAGTCATTTGTCTAGCTTTTTCGGAAACTTTTTAGGGGTAGTACAAGTTGCTCCTGGTAAAATAATGACTGGTCAATGCAGATCGATTAATGTAACCATAAAAGAGGTTTTTACTTGTACAAAACATAGGTATTGTGATTGGCATAAAACAACAAACATGAAGAAGTGGATTGGACTAATATAAAGAGCAAAGGATGGAATAAGCCTTGAGCAAAATCAAAACACTTTGAGGAAGAGAATTGTAATAGAGTGCAGTTTAGAGAAAAATAAATGGATACAAATATCTATCGGATCAAGAGAAAGTGGGTTCCAATTTTCTTGAGAATTTTTTTTGCATATATGGTTACAACTTGTACGAGTTCGCGACAAAATTTCAAACTGCACGAATACAACTTGTATGAGGAGTGAGAGCATGAATGCTTTTTTAAGCAATAATGTAAACGAAATGAATCACTTTTATGAGTTCATGCCAAGATTTCAAACTACAGTCCAGAGATTAAGAGAGAATGCAACAAGATGAACAATGATATAGTAAATAAGAAACCTAAGTTGACGATAAAGTGGAGTATTAAAAAGCAATTTTTAGAGCATTTTATAAAGATATTTTTCTACATCGTTAAAGAAGAGATTAAACAAGGGACGAAATTGAATGTGATACAATGTCAAATAAGTGAAGAAACTTCAAAATTCAGAGTTTATCCTATTGGCAGGATTGGAGACTTCAATAGATTGTTTGTTAATGCTTCTTCATCAAAAAAATTTGCTTGAGATTGTAGAAAAATGGAATCAAAGGACATCTCATGTAGACACATCATCAATGTTTTAAAATATACATATGCATTAGAGGTTGATGCTTCTCTTTTGATGAACAAATGGAAGAAAGTCATAAAGATAAATGATTACTATCCAATTTATGGAGGAGGACAAAAGAAGATGATAATAGTGAGCTAAGAAAATTGTCAAATGAACTCATTAGTGAGACAGATGAGAACTAAGAAGTTTATGAACTTATTTAAAAAGTTTTCAAAGATGCAACTGAATCCATTAAGGATATTAAGAACAAAGAAAAATGTGTTAATGACTCCAACAACTAAAAAGAGAACGAAATCAATTCTAGATCAATCATCCTAGTGAAAGATCCTAATGTAGCTAGACCAAAAGGTTGTGGGAAAGGTGGAAGATCAAAAGGAAAGCACAAATTGCTTAATATTTACAAGCGAAGAGCGCATAGCAAAGTGATGCAATCTGTGTAACAAAGTAAATACTAGACATTATTCAAGAAATTATCCTTCAAAGCAAGGAAAGGATGGAAATAAATGTAAATATTATTTTTTCTTTCCTTAAAATTAAATAATTTATACTCCTTGAAATTAATTATTAACAAATTATTTCTGTCAAGATGATGCTACACTAAGTGGATTCAAGCATCTGTTAGAAGAAATATGGATGTCTACAAGAAATTGTTAAAGATTATAGAAGATAGAAGATGAAGCAGAATTTGAAGGAAATTTATTATCTGTCATTTATTTTGTTTAAAAATGAATTGATTCGTACATGTACAAGATTATAGTAAAAGTTGTTTAGAATGATGGTTCTTACCATCACTTGCTGTTCAAACAATTCTTTGATCAAATTTATGTCTATTGGTTATTTTTCAATTGTATTATTGGAATGAATAACTATTACAACTCTTATTTATTACTGAGGTGTTATTACTTGTCATTCATACTTATGTCAGCTATAAGTATACTAATATGAATTACTATAGTATTTATCTTCAATAAGTTACTAATCATTCATATCTTAGACATGCCATTGGTAAGTGATGAATATCCATTCATCTAGCTTTATTCTTCCATTTTCTATTTAAATCTCTATCAAATCACCTGTAAATACAACTAATTTGTACAAATTAACACTTAATATTCATATGTAATTAATACTTAATTCTTTGTATTTAAATCCAAAACTACAAAATAAAGGAAAAAGGAAAAAAATAAATGAAGTACTAAACTGATTGACCCTTAACCCTGAAACTAAGTTAATATTGACAAGGCCAACAAGGAATAAAGTAAGGGGATATAAGGGCCAGATACATACAGAGAAACCCTAATTGTTTTACTAATAGTCCTTTTTACACTATTTTATTCTTCACATTGCAATCCTCAAACAATAAAATATTCAACACAAAACTAGTATATATTAAAATATAGAAAATTATAAAAATAATTGCTAATAGAAATAAATCACAGTGCAACTTGTACACACATATGAAAAAACCATAAACAAAACTTCACAGATCCACATCTCCTCATATGAATAAAAAATTCACCAAACTCACCTCCATTGTATTCCAAATTAAATTATCTATCTAATGGATACGGTTTCATTAAAAATAAAGTTAAGATACAAAAGTCAACTTTCTAGGGTACTATTGTACTGTGTATTTGTATATAAAATTAATATATTTTATTCTTTGAATGTTTACTCTCCTTGTATTTTTAAATAATTCTATATGATATTTAAAACATATTATAAACATAAATACAAATAAAAACAATTAAAATGTACTTAAAATAAATAATACATTATAATATATAGGTATACTATACCTATAATATATATACATGTATTTAATCATGCATATAAATAAAATCATAAAAATAAATCAAGAATATTTGAATAGGCATTTAATAATATTATAAATATATAAAATATGTAAATATGTTAATATGTATACTAAATACAAAAAAAAAATAAAATATGTAAAATATATGTATTTGTACCTATAAATGTACATGTAAACTTAACCTATAATAAATAAGGTTGTAAAAATAAATAAAAATCACAAAAAATAGTTTATAAAATTATAATCAATTTTTATATTTAAGTTTAATTAATAAAATCATTTACTTTTTATTATTGAACTAATATGTAATTTAATTTATGTTGTGTCCTAGTTTGGTACTACGTAGACCAATCAAGAGCTTTGGTTTGTTGACCCCAGGTCAACTATACTAGCCTACATTCTGATCATGTCAAAATGATGACCCCCTCTCTTCTCCCATTTGTACTCCATCTCCCACACCTTCTTCAACCTCAAGTTCACCACCTTTCTGATCTCCCCTCAACCCTCTTCCATGCCATGCCCATAGGATCCACCATCCCCTTCTTCTTCGCACGCAACACCTCTCATGAGATCACCGTTTCCCACCTATATAATATCCACCCTCCATCTTCCATTGGCATTTCCATCCCTCTTCTTCTACTGTAACTCCAAAGGATGGTTCTGAGGTTGAGCCCTTGGTGACAACAAGAGCCTCCCAATCTTTTTGGAGAGGATAAGGTGGACGAGAGTGCGATCCACGTTCGCCGGACCAGCTCTTGTAGCGTACCGCTTCCAGGTAACCCATGTCAAGACATAGGTTATTTTAGGTTTTTAAGATAGAATTTCATCTTCTTATCTTAGAATTAGGTTTATTTAATTGCATTATGTTTAATTTAGCTTATATTAACCAGATTATAGTTCGTTGGAGCACTAGACTCTAGGAACTTGTCTACCATGACTCCACCCGACCCCACTGATCATCTCATTATATTCTTTATCACTTCTCCATCAAAATCCCTCATCTAGGCCAACATGATTCCACACAAATAAACAAATCAAGCCTTAACTCCATTGCTCGTCGGAGGCTTACCGCCCCACTACATTTCTTGTGCGATTAGCTTTAAAATCTAGTCAAGGAGATACCCCTCAAGCACCTCAGTCTTTTTGTACAAGAATCCAGACCAGATACATCACCTGGTACTTGTATTGAACGAAGAACAAGGTCCCATGTGATTGAGAACAAATCAACCTACAAACCTCTTCCCAGCGAGGTCTGGACTTGGCTGAGGTGTTCTGCAGCTACGAGAAGGTCCCAGGAAGTCGTTGAGATGATTACGAAGTCTATACATTGTTGGAGTACGGAGGTATCACAAATCAAAGTTCAACAGCGAAGAGCTTCTTCCATGTTCTTGATGATCCCTCTACAACGTTCGATCAAGATTATGACCCAGATCTAATATGGGTCGTCCAAAGCAGGCGAAGAATCGCCCCTTGTAGGACGTCCATCACAAGTGAGACCTACATGGCACCACCACAGTCGTCTGATCGTGCCTTACGCACGCTACACGCAAGCTCTTGGGGGTAGTTGCATAATAGCCCTCCTGGCTTTTTGTATTTTACAATTAGTATTGTAAACATTATTTTTAGTGTAAAATAAATAGGGATAATTTAATCAAGACCTGGATCTTTACTGTATTTACACTTTAGTCCCTTCACCTCATATATTGCACCATGTAAGGTGTTGTAAAAATTACTTTTATACCCTTATGTTTCTTGGACCTACTATGAAATGACTTGTTAGTTCTAATTAATTGCAAATAGGTCCATGTATATGTATAATTTTTAGTTCTTGTATTTCGTGCATATTAAATAGATTTATTGCTATAAAAATTGTAAAAAAATTATATTAGATGTCTGATACCATGCTTAACCTCGCATAATTTTTATTTAATATTTACTCATTTTCTTATTTTCTAAAAATACAAAAATGCATTTTCTTCTTATCTGAATATACAAATCCATAAAAATTATAAAAACTTCTCAAAAATTTAAAAAATTATATTATCGATATTATAGTACCATATACCCAAACATCACTAAAAATGCAAAATAAATATCTTAAAAATAACAAAACCTTAAAAATCTTATAAAATACTGCAATAATTATCTCAAAATCCAAAAATATTGCTTTCTATTTCTGATTTTTTTACTATAGATGGTATATATAAAAATAGTTTTGGGTTTATTTTAGATTTTTTATATTTATTAAACTCAAAATAATCTCAGATATTTAATCTGTTCGTTGTTTTGAATATTTAACCACTTTAAAAATCTATGAACATTAGAAATATTCTTTGAAAATTATCGAAATAGAGGAAAAAATAAAAATTGCAAAAACAATTTATTTTCTGAAATTTGAATATATTTTGAGCTATTATAAATATAAATAGCTATGTTACCTATTATATTTATATTTCTTATATATATTATAATATCTATATGATTATATATTAATATCTATCTTATTTTAAGAAATAAAAAAATGAAAAATCTAAAAACATAAAACAATTTAAAAAATATAAAAATTAAATATTACTAAAAACCCACATAAAAATAGAAAAAAATTACAAAATAATAACTATTAGTTACAAATATTTACTAATAATTAACTACCATTTTGCTCCATGAGTTCAACACTCTATCTACTTTCACTACACACATTCTATAGAGTTATAATAAATTTTAACTAACAAACATGCATTGATTTATTTGTCACATATTGTGGGTTAATTATTGTTTGATTTAGGCTTTGGCCGATACATTGATTATGGTTCCAACCTTATAGGAACTCTATATCAAAGCCTTGTCAACAAATGGCACTGTTGTTGGGGAGCAACATTTAGGGTAGAATGTACATATATTATTTATCTTATTTCATTTCATTTATCTGCTTTTTATTTTTGAGTAATGATTGTTTATCTTTTCTAATCACTCTTCGATTTGAATTTGTTGCGATGGCCCAAAGAGCGAGGGAGGTTTTCTAGGAGATCGAGGCATCCGAGCAAGGTGGAGATCAGCTCTTCTCATTCGAGCCGATAGGAGAGAGCAACAAGAGGAAGGCAAAGAGCTAATTAGAATGA
The DNA here is from genome assembly GCA_037367405.1 of Ottelia alismoides. NCBI lineage: Eukaryota > Viridiplantae > Streptophyta > Magnoliopsida > Alismatales > Hydrocharitaceae > Ottelia > Ottelia alismoides. The sequence continues at coordinate 563,961 of JAZKJV010001698.1, read as the reverse complement.
GTTTAGCATCACATAATTTTTACTTTTTTCGAGAGAGAGACTCATTAATAATTGTAATAATACATGAGACACTAGACACTTTGACGCTTCAAGTCTATTTTATCAAGTGTCTATTTACTTGGGGACTTGTGTGAGTTTTATCGATTTTCATCACCTTTTTATTTTATTCTCCCTATTTTCCCTTTATTTTATTTTATTTCCTGTGATTTGTATTTTTTCGCCTTCTTTTATTTTTGTGTCTTCATTGATAAAGCCCTTGGATATATAGGGTTGCTTGCTCGATAACATAGGTCCAAGGCCCTAATCTACTCATGTACCTATAACTATCACGCTTGGATTTAGTAAAATCAAATTGGTTCTTTATGTTGTAGCAATTCCTGCATCTAGGGGCTTTCATCATTACATGCACATATAGGTTAGTTTGAAATATATGTGTGGATCATTTTGCATGTAGAGTGCTGGATCAAGTTACATATTTCTATCTCTGCATTCATTCATAGATTCTCGTAACAACTTTTCTGGCTTTCTCCCTTTGTTTTCTAGGACTTTAAATAAATTGAGAATCAGAAAATTCATTAGGTGATTGTTATTTGAAAAATACTCAAAAAATTGAAAACCCAAAGTCTAAAACAAAGGGACGGCTAAATTAACTTTGACCCAAATAAATTCATAATAGACTTCATTGTATTGCATTCTTAGAGCTCTCATTGTTATGATGCAACTTCCAGACTGAGTGAGGCACGACTCTTAAGGAATAGAGCCCAAATCCCAGTCCATAACTGCCTTGGTTATTACCTGGGTTTGTGAAGTATTAATGCTTCCATCGGTGTGTGGGTGAGTAGGGTTAAGTCTACTCACATGCTTAGTTTGAATTACTTAAGCATATGGGAACTATGGCGGTGGGTCCCTATCTCAGCGTTCCACGTCTCCGTACCCTGCAAGGGGGAAGTATTTGATTCGCTACGTCGACTTCCTCTCTCTATTCTTTGGCTGAGTAGCGAGACCAGATCCGATATCAAGGACCTCAAAAAGTGCAGACTATTGGTTATAAAGGCAAGGGGAAGTACATGATGCTTGTTGATAGTACTTACTCATCTATAGGGTTAGCGCTATGATCTAAGTCTAGAAGATTGCATAAAAACTACAATAAAAACTGACAAGATAAAAAGTCAAACTTTCATGGCTTCACCTATGTTGAGGTGGACCCAATTGCATTGGTATTTGTTTGGATTTGGTTTAGGTCAAAGATCACAATCTTGCATACTTGTGCCTTTTATTTTCACTTCTTTTATCATTTCTTTTTCACATTGCTCACTTTGAGCCATTCTCATTTTCACTTCACTTTATTCCTTGTTAATCCTCGGGTTTCTTATTTCTTATCTCTACTCATTTTGTTTTCTAAGATTTTGGGACTTGGAAGGCTCAGTCGGGACTCAATAGGTGCCAACATCAATTCATCGATGTTGACATCTCCAATAATTCGGGGCTATTCCTCTGGATCTTGTGAACCACTCACAAGACCCCCTATTTCCCTTATCCCAAATAAATTGGGATCCCTCTTGTCCAGAGTTTTCTACCTTATGGATGGAGACTGATTTATCTCCATACACAACCCTTAATCCAATAAAGTTCAGAATTGGCCCTAATTCCGAATACTTTTCTACATATGTTGCACACTTCTAGTCTGACTGAGATCTATTTCCTCTTACACCTGAAAGACCAGATCCACAATTCTCATCAGATACATACATGGTCATGGCTCCACAGATGAAAAGGAACACCACATTGACCAAAATGAAGTTAATACACAAATGCTTACCTCGATACAAATGATTCAATGATAACTGACTGCACAAGCTGAAGCACATGTCGCCTTCCAAGAAATGCTTATGGAACTGCGGAGAGACAAAGAACATAGAGGAGGAAAAAGAAGGTAGGCTCCTAAGTCTACATTAAAAGAGAGTTACAATTATGACGATGGACAAATGAGCGAGTGGATCTGAATTCCCCCAATCCACATACACTTTGAGCTGAAACCGCAACTCGTGTCTCTTCTTCCCTCAATCCATGGGAACACAAACGAGGAACTATATGTACATCTTCAACAGTTAGGATACATCTAGGGCACCACTCACTACCCTAACATTTCATTAAGTGTAGTCAAAACAACTTCCTTCCCATTCAACATTTAGGACAAGGCTCTATAATGGGTTAATCACTTGAAGATTGTTGAATTAGAGAATCGGTCTACCAATCTAACAAGCTATATCAATAATCATTGTGTTGACCGATCTCTAACTCAATAATAATTAACCACCAATTAATTAAATGAATCAATGGGATGTGTGAATGCGAGTTAAAATTTATTATAATTCTACAATAGATGTGTATAGGTGTAAGTAGAGTATGCCAAATATAGGAAGCAAATGGTCTGTATGTTAACTATTAATAATTATTACTAATTAATAATAATAATAATTTTTATATTTCTCTTGCCTTTTTCTTGAATTTATGTTGTTTTTTTAATAATATTTAATTTTTATATTTTTAATTATTTTATTTTTTATATCTTAAAATTTAAAATTTCTATTTTCTTTAATTGTTTTAAAATTTTAATTTATTTTTTATTTTTAAAGTAAAATATATTCTATTATATATAATAATATTATATATACTATAAGTAGTATATAATATTTATAGTAAATATAGGTTATTATATTATTTAATATATTAAAGTCATTTAAAATACATAAAAAATATTATTGTGATTTTTATATTTTGCACTATCTTTTGTAATTTCTGTATTTTTAGTAATTTCTTGAATTTTAAATTAATTAATATAATAAAACAATGAATAGATTAATTATCCGATATTATTTTGATTATAATAAATATATAGCATGTCAGTTTTTACTCAAAACTATTTTTAATATGTATTATATATCATAAAGAAAAATCACAAATACAAAGATATATTTTTGGATTTTTAAAGCATTTTTCTAGATTTTATAAGCTTTATAGAGTTTTGTGATTTTTCGATATATAAGTTATATTTTTAATGATTTTTTGATATATGATATAATATATTACAATATAGTTAATATAATTTTGTTGGAATTTTTGGAATAGTTTTTCTAATTTTTCATGGATTTTCGCATTTATACATGACATAAATACATCTTTTTGGTTTTTTTAATAAATAGGAAAATTAACAAAAATGCTAAATAAAAATATGTGAGGACAAGCATGATGGAATGCATCTATATTCATTTTGCTAGAATTTTCAGAGTAATAGAAGTATTTAATATGCTCAAAATAAAATAAAATAAATTGATAGAAGAACATGGAACTAATTGCAACTATAAAAACTTTAAATCCATTTAATAACATGTCCAATAAACATGAGGGCATGTATGAAATAATTACAGTGTCTCACATGTTGCAACATGTGAGGCGGAATGATCTTCTTGCAATGTCAATAAAGATAAGGGGTCAAAGTGCAATTAACACACAAAATATTACACTAAATTAAATATCTACAATGTTGACAAGAAATACAAAATAGGCCTGGGGGTTAAGTGCAATATACCCCAAGTGTAGCGCATGCGACACATGTTGGTGGAGATGACAGGTTGACAAGGGGTCACGTGGGTGCCACTTAAATCATTCGGTTGGGATGGTGTAATGCTTTACCTCAAATGGACGACCCCGATTAGATATGGGTTGTGTCTTACATCAAACGTTTGGGAGGATGACACAAAGAATGGGGAAAAAATCTTCCCTGTCTTTGCTTCAATCCTTGATTACTCATCACTCCAGCGTACTCTGACACTCTTGTTTTGCTCTTATCCTTCCCAGGGTCCTTCCGTAGTTGCAGAAGGCTTTACAAAGATCCATGTGTCATCGAAGGAGACATGAAAGGCATTTTTGCGCCCACCACTTGGGAGCTCTAATATGGGGATCAAGCTCACTCCATGTGGCTACTCTAAAGTCCTAACATGCACAAAAGTATTTAAGGATCGAGGGTGACTCTCGACCTGAAATGAAGCTGAATGCACATGAAATGGGTGAAATGGTAGATCCCCGACGAGTGGCAGAGCAAAGACCTAATTCATCAATTCGTGCAGAATCAAGTTGAGTGGAGAAGCGATGGGGGGTGAAGTTAGTGTGTTGGCGAGTTCAAACAAGGGCTAACATACGGGGAAACAGTGGCTGGAGCACTCGCTCCGACGAACTACGATTGAACTAATTAATGCTAAAGCTAGGAAAATTAAGCTAACCTAATGCTTGGATTATGCTAAGAATTGAAACAACATGATAAAAACCTACATCTAAGACTCAACTGTGTTACTTGGAAGGTGGGATCCTCGCCTGAGCAGAGCTCCGACGACAACTGGATCACACCCTTCCTCTGCCTTATCTTCACTGATAGGCTGGGAATCACTTGTTGTCACCAAGGATTCAATCACATATGGGTCCCTTAGGGGTTAACATGAATGAATATGGAAAAAAACAAAAGGGGGACTAGAGAGTTTATTTATAAACAAGGAGACGGTTGATCATGTGAGGGTTGTTGTGAGCGGGAGATCGGTGGTTGGTGAGGTCTAAGGTGTGGGCATGGAAGAGGAAGATGGTTGCAGAAAGGTGAAGAGCTCGAAGAAGAAGGGAGCACAGAGGATGCATGAAAATTACGTGAATATGGATGCTCACATGTTATGATGGGTCAGAGGGGGCATTGGTACAGTTGATCCGTGGGTCAACACAAGAAGAAACCTCATTGATCCACGTAGGATTAGATGAGAACAAAACATAAATTAGATGCTTTTTAATTTGATAATAAATAGTAAATGATTTTAGTAACTAAAACTCAAAACATAAAAAATTTCTTATTTTTCAAACTATTTTTTTGTTATTTTTATTTATTTTTACAACCTTATTTATTGGATATTAATATTTACATGTGTAGGCACATGTATATATACTTGTATTTTACATGTCTTGGGTTATTAATTTATATTATCATCTATACATAATTTATTTTTATGACCAAATTAAATGCATATTTACATAATTTTATTGTATTATATGGTTTTATTTATGTATAAAAATAATTTTATGTATGGGTTTAAAATACCTATGTATTTTTATGTATTATTTATTTAAGTGTAGTTAAATGCTTTTATTTTGATTTTATGTTTCTAGTATGTTTTAAATAATATTTACATTTATTTAAAAATATAAGAAGAATAAAAATTTAAAGAATTAAATATATGAATATTATATATGTATACACAATACAAATGGTACCTAGAAAGCTAGCTTTGTCTCTTAACTCTATTTTTTATGAAACCACCTTCATTAGATAGATAATTTGATTTTAAATTCAATGGAGGTGAGTTTAGTTCAATTTGATTTGATTATGTGTCCCAGTTGTGTTGTGCATTATTTTTCATCTATGTGTCCCAGTTGTGTTGTGCATTATTTTTCTTAGCAAATATTTTTATAATTTTCTACATATCATTATGTACAAGTTTCATGTTGAACATTTTATTATGTGAGTGTGTAATGTGAAGAATAAAATAGTGCAAAAATGACCATTTTAGAGTAAAAATTAGTGTTTTTGTAGTGTATTGACCGTTATCTCCCCCTTACTTTATTCGTTATTGACCTAGTCAATATTGACTTGGTCTCGAGGTTTAGGGCCATTCACTATCTTTTTTTAACACTTTATTTATTCTTTCCTTTCTTTTCTTTATTCTCTTATTTTGGCTTTAAATACTTATATTTATACAATAATTACATACTACTTAAAGATGAATGTTGCATGTTAATTTGTACAAAATATTGATATTTACTGGTATTTCATAGTGATTTATGGACAAAATGGAAGAGTAACGATAGATGAATGGCTATGCATCACCCCCTATACTTACCTTTGATAGTCCCTAGCAAACACTTATTAGAATAATAAGTGACGCAAAAGAGAAAATAAAGAAAAGGAAAAAATAAGAAAGTACAATGATTATGAATTTAAACTTACCTGTATAAAAATCAAAGTTTGGAGCTCAGTTAAGACCTTTGGATTGTTAATGTGTTCGGGGCCTTACTGGGAATAGGATCTAAAACATAATAGCCTTTAAGTTCCACAATCCTTTATTTAGGTCGCCTAAGAATAAATCTATTCATACACAAACCCTTATGAATATGAGTCTCACTTGTACAATTTATGTGAAAGTAGCTCTTCTCGTTAGAAATAACAAGGAACAGTTTCCCTCAGCATGATAACCCTAATTCTCCAATCTAGTTACTCTTTCCTTGATGTCCAGGATATTTCCTGTTAAGTTCATGTGAACCTGGCTCAAAAAGATGGGGCAGAGAGAAGAATGGATTGTGATCAGTGTAGTCACATATCCTAAGGAGCTTGACCAATGTAGTCAAGTCTCCTGCTGTAGGCAATCTTGATGGCTTTAACTTTGAAGCATAATGCATTGCTTATTTGATACATACTACAACGGGAATTGATTTTTCATGTCTCTTTTTTTGGCAATTTTGATTTTTCCTTTTTTATACTATATATGACAACGTTAACATAAAGAATTTTTCCTTTTGAGCTAGTAAACTATCCCTCTTTTGAAGCTTTATTGTAGCGTACAACATCTTGTCTTTATACATCCATGTCACTATATCAGGTTGGGGGGCACTGTACACCTATTAGGGCGACTGATGTTTCCACAAGTGTGCTTCCTCAAGCTAAAAAATCCTGCCCTCACCATCTCCTCAAAGTTGAGCTAAGTGTAGAGTGCGGTGTCCAAGTTAGGTCATTATCAGCAAGAGTCATGCATGCGCTTTGAAACACTCTACTTAGGTTAATCAAGATGGCATGTGAACATAGTCTTGTGGACTCAAAGTATTATGTCTTCACTGACCTGAAAAGTCTTAATTCAAATTCCTAAAAGGTTCTGATGAATCTCCAATTTATCACCTTTTTTCTTTCATGATGGCCTAAAATCCCTAGGTAGAGGCATGTATATAGCATTAATTTGTACAAAATAACACTAAAAAAATGATATGTTGATGAATCTCCATTTCGTCACCTTTATTCTATCATTTTGGCCTTAAAACACCAAGCTAATGCACGTAAATACCCTTAATTTGTACAAATTAACATTCATTCTTTGTTATATAAATACTGTATAAAATACTATTTTTAATGTTAAAATTAGAGAATAAAGAAAACTAAAGAAAAAGAATATAATACCAAAGGTATTTTATGACCCAAAAAACAAGACCTAGGCAGCTTGATGACTAGGTCGACAAAGAATAAAATAGGGGGATATAAGGGCCAATAAAACAATAAAAATCCCATTTATTAATTCATTATTTATTCATTTTGGGACCCATTTTATTTTTCACTTTTTATATCTCAAATAAAGAAACTTTGTACATGAAAGTTGTAGATAATAATATACAGAAAAATAAAAATTGATTTCATATAAAATAATATTCAGTGTACTTTTCACTCTAAATTAAAAGCCAAAATCCTAACTTCCTAGACCCAAATCTCTCAAATAAAAACTCAAAATGTATCAAAATAACCTTTAATTATATATAAATTTTAATAAGCTATTTAATGAAGATAGTTTCATGTTTTGGAGTTATGGAGTAAAAGTTCGGTTTTGGACCCCTATTGTACAATATACCTGAATAAAATATTCATTTTACTTATTCATTATTATTTTTATAAATTTATAATTTTATAAATTTTTAAATGTTATTTATAATACTTTTATGTAATAAAATAAAAATAAAACCATAAAGAAAATATTAAAAATAAAATATGTACACTAAATGCATAGATGAATATACATTAATTATACATATACAACAAATATACCTATCTATGTAAGTGCATAAATTATATCAAGAAAATATAATAAAAATATATTTAAGTATATAAAAATAGGTTATAAATATATAATAAAATAATAAAATAATAAAATCTAAAATACAAAATAAAAATAAAAGAACTAAAACATAGGTAAATATGCCTATAAAGAAACCCTAAAAATTAACTTCTAAATAAAAAGCTCTAAAAAATAAATAAAATACTAATAAAACACTAAAAAAATAATAAATAATTTTTTATTTTATATGTTTAATTTAATAAAATCATTTACTAATTATTATTTATTTTCTAAATAATTTCATGAGGATTTCTCCTGGTTGGTCCACGTGGACCAACAAGGTTGGGTCGCGAGTTGACTTGGGTCAACTGTCTGCCCCTCGTCCTGTAGTTGTCAGACCAAGATGCTGACCCACTTTCTCAGTTTTTTACACGTGGATTCCTTCACCTATTGGCGTAGATTCCTTCTAACTATTTCTTTGTCGATCATCACACTTATTCGGGAGCATGACTTTTTGGCCAATTGGCCACTGAATCACCGTCTTCTCCTCGATCTTTGGCTCACTCTAGTCACCTTGTATGTAAGCCCCTCCCGAGCTCCTTCTCCACTTTTGAAGCCTTTTCGACGCTTTGCCCCCCCCATCGTAGGTGTTTTGGATCGAAGGTCGTAATAGGACGTTCTCCAGCCCTTGGTAGCGGGTCCAACCATTGTCGTTAGGCCGTTCCACCATCTCTAGTGGAGCACTGCCATGAGGTCCCATCTCGTTGGCCTCCCGACTGACTTGAGGTTTGTTTTCCTGTCTTTTCTATCTTAGTTTAATCCCTAGGTTTTATTCTCGCTTTGGTTTTATCCTTTAATTGCGTTATTTACTCATAAATTGCCTCCTCGTAGTTCACCATAGCCCGGCTCCGGCGAACCTTCCACAGTACACCTCCTCCGTTCTACAACCCCCATACGACCGTCATTTCTTCCCCTACCGTTTCTCATCAACTCGACCACCCAACTCAACGTGCTCCTTCCTAGAGCAGGATCTCGGAGCTCCAAATCCTTTGCTCACGAAGCTTCCACCGACACACACCACTGTCCCTCATTTCCTTCCTAGGGTTGAGGCATTTTACCCTCATCCCCTTTTGCTTTCTGTGCAGGTTGGGACTTCAAAGACCCATATAAGGGCTATTTGGAGTCGCCCTCTATAGCGAACCCTGGTGGTCTTCGTCCCGTTTTGAGCCCCCCAGCAGATAGAGGAACATTCCAAGAAATATTTGGGCCATTTTGGGGCTTCAGAGAAAGACAGAGGAGGGAGAGCAGATCGAAGGAAGTTTGCCTCACCGGCGTTCATCCCTGTTCTTCACCATACACTCTCCTCCGTAAGATCAAGAACAACGCCCCAGTTTGCATCTCGGTCGTTGGATGCACCGCACATCAACCATTTATCTCCCTCGGGGAGATCTAATCTTGTGCATCCATCACGAAGCATCATCGCACCACTAGAGAAGGACACACGTCTAAGTAAAGCCGAGCATCACTGTCCTTTACCATGCAGTGTTGGGTATTTTGCAATATACACCTAGCGATTTTGATTTTTAATATTTAATGCACAAACTTTCCTTTGCCTTGTATATATTTTGTAATATTTGCTTAAAATCCCTCCTGCTTATTTTATTCACACTTTAGTTCGAGTTCATGTAAACCGATATAGCTTGGAGAATTTGCTTGAAACACTTGTAGGTTTATTTTATTGTTGTTTAGTTGGAAATTTTAAATATCATTTATATATTTTGTGGACAATATGCATCTGGGCCCTTGTACTTGTTTTAATTATATAAATGACATTGACAGGTTGTAGTTTCTTTTTGTAGTCTCTAATTTATTAAAAATATCATTTGTGCTCCAAAAAATCTCAAAAAATAAGATAGGTGCCTGATCTATCATAGATTCATGCCATATTTTTGCATTGTAATTTTAGGATTTAATTATTTTATAAAAATCATTTCGAGCACATTTTTGCCCTATCTACAGTATAAAACCCATAAAAAATATAAAATCTTTTTGAAAAATTCCAAAAAATATAATTTGTATTTGTTTATCAATATTTGTATATCAATTTTTCAACTCCATAAACAAAAAACCCTAAGAAATAAAAAAATAAATTAATAAAAATTTAAAAGTTCCAAAATCCAATATAAAAAAGATAACAAATCCCTAGAAATCCCAAAAATTTATATTTCTATTTCTGAATTTTATTCATATTATTATCTATATATTAAAATTGATTTGAAGAAATTTGGACATTATTTGATATTTTTCATCTTCATTTCAATTTCGAGTATTTATTAAATCTCTGATTTGGATATTTTTGACTTAAAAATCCATAAAAATTAGAAAAAATCCTTAACAAAGATACAAATATAGTAGAAAAATATTTAAAACCCAAAAAGATTTTATTTTCTTTATTTTGACTATTTTTTGTGGTATTTATAATTATCCTACTCTAAAATTTATATATAACCTACTATGTTCTATATTACTGATAAGAATGAACGTGGCTAGTGTAGCCACATATCCTTTGGAGCCCAACCAGTATAGCTTAGCCTCCCATTGCAAGCTTCATGAGTTGAGAAGGTGTAATACATAAGCTATATTCACTATATACACTGCGACATGCATTTTATTTTCAATAAGGCCTGTCCAATTTTTGGAGTTTTTCTTGATTTTGCACATTTTTTGATGTGCATATGTACAACATATCTACAAGGTGCATCATATACATAAGGACCTTTTCTTCCTGAGCCAGTAGATTATCCCTCTTTTGAAGCATTGTTGCAACCCACAACTCCTGTCTTTAGACCTCAATGCTACTAGACCAAGTTGAGAAGCACAATCCTCCCTAAAGGAAGACGAGAGGTTCTGCCTAGAAGTACAATACTCATATGCTACTCCAAGCCAAAGAAAACAACCTCCTCATCACCTCATCCGTGTGGAGCTATGTGTAAGGTGCTGGTCCAAGTAAAGCCATTGTCTGTGAGATTCATGCATGCGCGTTGTTAAGTGTTCTACTTTGGCTCATCAAGAAGACATGTGAACATAGCCTAGTGGACTCAAAGATCACTAATAGACATGAAAAGTCTCAACCCCAAATCCTATAAGGTTCCTCTGAGAATTAGGTAGATTAAAGTCTTAACCAAGCTCAATTTTCCAATTTAATTCCAGACTAGTTTAAATGTCAACTATGATTCAGAAGAATATACAAAAATATGTACAAACTCATTTTAAGCAATTTGCAAACTATGTAAAATTTTTGAAAATATTTGAATGCAAGGAGGAAGAAGGAGTTTTGCAAACTATTTACAAACATTTACAAACAAGTTTTTGCAAACTTTATATTTTCCAAACATTTTTCGAAAATTTTGTACTATATACATAATTTTGGTACAAAATACTTACAAACTTTTTACAAACAAAGAATTTTTCCAACCATTTGTACAAAAATCGTTTTTACACATAGTTATTGACAGACAAGTATGTGTAAGAAGGAATTTTATATATGAGGAAAAAGTTTAAAAAATTTGTAATTTTTAGCTTGTGGTTTTTAGTCATTTTATCTATTAACACACTCACACAAAGTACTAATCATGGCTAAAGTATATATGCAATATATATGACACCTTCTATACTTAGCTCGAACGATGTCCTCAGAGTTATCAAAGAGTGATGAAGAAAACATAACTCGTGCTGAATTTTGGGAAGTGAAAAGAAAGGTTATACTACAATGACAAATGAAAGAATAAAATCATTAGAAATCGGTGGTTCCCCTTATACTTAGGATCAAGTAATCTTAAGTACAGAAATCTGTACACAAAGGGAAGACCGAGGGTTAGAATGTACAGGGTCTACCTCCCCTATACTTAGGGTGAAATATCCCTACGTATAGGCAACAAAAATAGAGGTAAACAGAATCAAAAGAATAATAAAAAGTCTGATGCCCCCCTATACTTAGGGTAAAGTACACCCTAAGTATAGATAATCATACGATGGAGATGGGGTGTTAGACAAAAGAATGTGCGATATGGGCAAGTGGATCTATACAGTTGCGAGAGAAAGTGATAATCAGACATGAGATGCAAATGATGTGAGTCAAAGACCGCATCTCATTCAAAAAGAATAGGGGCATCGTCAACGATCAACATATTATGATCTAGGTATGGCTTCAGGCGTTGACCATTAACTCGAAAGGTGGAATCTGACGATATCTCAGATATGCCAATGCTGCCATTTTCGTACACCTTTCGGACCAAGTATGGCCCCTTCTGCTTGCTCTGCAACTTCCCTAGAATTAATCTCAACCTGACATCGAATAGCCATACTCATTGGTTTGGCTCAAACTGCTTATGGCTGATATGAAAATCATGCCATATCTTTACTTGTTCCTTATACTGTAGGCTACTCAAGAAGGCTGTATCTCTAAGCTCCTCCAGGGATGCCAACTCTACCTTCCTTTGATCTCCTATACTCTCTAGATCCAATAATATCTCAGTGGCAACCCAAAGTGACTTGTGCTTTATCTCCACAGTAAATGGCATGCCTAGCCATAAATGAGACAAAATGGAGACGTACCAAAAGGTGTCTTAAAGGAAGTCCGATATGCCCACAAGACTGAGTCCAAAAGATGTGACCAATTCTTTTGGTCTGGGAGGACGACCTTCTGCAATATCGTCTTGATCTCCCTATTCGATACTTTAGCAAGACCATTGGTCTGAGGATGATATGGAGTGGCAACTCGATGGTTTATGCTGAACTCGTTAACAAGGGCCTTTAACTTGTCGTTGATAAAATGAGACTCGCCGTCAAATATCAAAACTCTAGGCACCCAAACCATGAAATGATATTTTTCCTCAAAGATCTGCAAACAATCTTAGCTTCTGCGGTTCGGGCGGGGATGGACTCAACCCAACGACTCACATAATCAACAACCAATAGAATGTACTCAAATTCCTGACTCTTAGGGTATGGACCCATGAAATCAATGTCCCATGCATTAAAAACATCACAGAAGTGAATGGGTTGCATCAACATCATGTCACGCTGTCCACAAGTGCCCATCCTCTGACAGTCAATATCCCTCTTCACGAATTCATCAGAATCCTTGAAAAGGGCAGGCCATCATAGGCCGGATTGGAGCACTTTCTGTGCTGTTCTCCTCCTAGAATGATGTCCTCCTACCTCAAGTTTGTGGCAGTATGTGAGGACGCTATGGTGCTCCTCCTAAGGAATGCACTAACGCTAGACGCTATCCCCTCCTTCATGATAAAGGATGGAATCCTCCTAATGGTATGACTTGAACATTGCAAGGAAGGTCTCAAGTCGTTGTCTGGGATAACATTTTAGAACTTTCTTGGCAACAAGATAGTTCACAATATCAGCATACCATGGGAGCGAGGCTATTGCAAGGATCACCTCATTTAAGAAGATCTTTGTGATAGGCCCAATCTTTTCTGATTCCTCAAGATGTTCCTATCGGGAGAGATGATCCACCACTCTATTCTTAACTCGAGGCTTATCCTTAATATCAATATTAAACTCTTGGAGTAGAAGGACCCATCTAGTCAATCTTGCTTTGGCATCCTTCTTTGCCATGAGGTACCTGATGGCGGTATGATCAGTAAAAATAATCAAATTGGATCCAAGATTATATGATTTGAATTTATCCAAGGCAATGACTAGGCTAGCATCTCTTTCTATGTGACAGTATAGTTCCATTGGGCAGCATCCAATGTACGACTAGTGTAGTGAAAGGCATAAGGTAATCCATCCCTTCTCTGTTCTAGCACAACCCCTATAATAAAATTAGAAGCATCCATCTTGATCTTGAATGGGAGAGACCAATCAAGCAGCTGAAGGAACAAGAGCCTCGACAACTAGATTCTTGAGAGTATCGAAGGACACAAGACACTTATCATCTTCAATGAACTCGGTGTCTTTCGTCAGCAGATCAGTAAGTAGTCGGGCAATCCGATTGAAGTTCTGAATGAAACATCTGTAAAAACCGACATGCCCTAGAAAAGACCGCAACTGCCATATGTTGGACGGTGGATTGAGTTTCCTAATGATATCCACCTTCGCTAGATCAACCTCCATGCCCATGTTGGAGATGATATGAACAAGCACATCCCTTGGGTGTCCATGAAGTGACTCTTCTCCCAAGATAAAACAAGATGGACCCTGATATAACGCTGAAGCACGCGGTCTAGGCAGTCAAGACAAGAATCAAACCCATCGTCGTTGATCGAGAAATCATCCATGAAGACATCTAAGCAATCACCCACCATGTCTGAGAAGATGGAAAACATGCACCTTTGAAATTTCATCGGGGTGTTACATAGACCAAAGGGCATCCGTCTGAAAGCATAAGTCCCAAACATGTAGGTGAATGTCATTTTATCCTGGTTTTCGGGCATTACGGCCACCTATTTATAACTGGAGTACCCGTCAAGAAAACAGTAGTGACCCTTCCCGGCTAGCCTCCCAATAATCTGATCAATAAAAGGTAGCGGAAAATGATCCTTCTTGGTGGCATGATTCAATCGTCTGTAGTCCACACGGACCCTCCAAGAAGTGGGTACCTCGGGTAGCGATCTCCTATCCAGACTCACTCACAACTGTAGTGATGCCCGTCTTCTTGGGCACCACATGTAATGGACTAATCCACTTCGAGTCAGAGATGGGGTAGATAAAATCGACGCACCACCATTTGGATATCTCTTTCATGACCACTTCTTGAAGATTCGGGTTTAGCTGTCACTGGAATTCACGCGATGTCTTAGCATCCTCTCCGAGATAGATATGGTGGAAGCACAGAGGCGGACTTTACCCTGGAGATTAGATACACTCCATCCTATCGCCTTGCAGTTTCTTTCAAGATTCTCCATCAAACGAGATTCTTTCTCTCCAGTCAAATCCCCTGAGATAATGACTGGGTACATCTCTGGCTCAGCTGTAAAGAATCTATACTTCAGTTATTGTGACGAAGGCTTCAACTCTGGGCAACTCGGAGCTAGTAAATCTGGCTTCTGGAATGTCTGCGTAAAAGCAACCAGATCTGAATATGAGAACACTTGTTGACCATGAAAATCTGGTGAAGATGACACTGCTGGTCTGTCTCCAATCAGTGCTAGCTCAGTCTCCACCGTAACTATCGGCTCTGTAGGAATCAGACAAGGTAATAGCTCATCAAACTCAGCCCGATCTATGATTGAATCCGAGGGGTCTAAATCAGAAACACAAGAAACATAATCTGCTTCGCACTCCATGGCGCCATTGTCAGCCTCAAATGTATCCTCTGCTAGGAATGTGCTCTCCGAACTCTCATATGCTGGAAGTTGTAGATCTGTAGTATTTGTAGATGAGACAAGAGCTCGTGAAACGAGGTCAGACCAAACTGCTTCGTCATCTATGATCACAAAATCACACTCATGGTGGACATCTCGCTCTACCTCTATCATCTGCTCTGTATCACTGAACTGCTCTGAGCAAGCTGAATCTCGTGCTCTAGTCTCGTCGATCATCTCTATTTGTATACTCTCACCCTCTACGTGAAAGTACACCTTTCCACTATCACGGTCGGACACCACCTTTGCTATGAATGGACTTCCTAGAATGATGGGGGTATCTCTCATAGACTCAGGGATATCCATGTGCAAAACAATGAATTCCACGTGGAATTTCTGGCCCTGAATTGTGACGACCATGTCCTTCAACAACCCCTTCAGTCTTTTGACAGATCTAACAGCAAACTGAAGGACTGTCTTGCTCTGTCGAAGAGGGCCAAACTCGAATCGGTCGAGTAAGGTGGCCGGAAGTAGGCTGATGGAAGAGCCGCTTTCTAATAGAGTCTGATCGAACTGCTGCTCAAGAATGTGGCATCTGACATAAGGTGCTCCTGCATCTGGCCTCTTGGCTAGAAAATGATTCTGCATCATGAAGCATGTGGCACGAGTGAGGACATGGATCTAGGCATTATGGTTCCTTCTCTTCCTATGGATGGTAGTCTTCTCTCTCAAATTCTTCTGGACCCTAAATCCTCAACCCTAATTCCTAAACCCTAAATCCTCAGATAGAGGGTTAGGAATAGGTTCATGTGTTTGTGATGGAATGGAGCCCCTACCAAGATTAGCATGCAACATAGATGTACTCAAAGTAGATAAAGAAATCTTTCCTTTATTATTTTTTTTGGTCTTTTTAAAATTGTCCTGAGATACAATGATAGGGGGAAACACAACTGGAATAGAATGGTGGCATCAGCACCACCCATGATGTTTGTCTTTGTGACATCAACACCATGCTCTGGCTTAGTATCTGGTGAAATGGTGGCATCAGTACCACCAATTGCATCTAGAGAAACGATGGCCTCAGTACCGTCGACTAGATCAATGTCCTTGGTGGCTTCAGCACCACCGTCATCAACATCAACAGCAGCATCAGCACCGTTATCCTCCTCGTCTAGCGCTCCTAGATCATCATGTGGTCGTCGCTCAAATGATGTGCTGTCGGCTATCATCCTACCTCTCCTAAGTGTCACAAAATCACCATCAAATAAATATGAAGAAATATCACCCAATGAATCACTAGGAGTGGTGGTCTATGTGAACTGTACCTGCTCAGAATTCCTCTTCAGATTATTCGGATTGGGATCGATCTGAGTGGGTATGGTTTCCATGTCCTTTATGATGTCCCTCATATCCTGCCTGAACTCGTCCATCTCCCCTCTGAAAGATGCCTGCTGATATGAGAGAAGGCGAACTAGATCGTCAAGGGCTTGGTTCTCATAGGTTGGTCCAAGAGAATCATACGGGTTTCCTCGTTGGAAATGAGGCTGGCTCTGCTAGTATTGTTGTAGAGGAGGCTGAGTGAACTGCTGAGGCTGCTGCTGCTCTTCCACTGTTGTCCCTGATGGTAGGGACGAGGACCCTACTAGTAATGGTGTGATGGCTGGGAGTACTAGGGCTGTTGTTGCTGAGGCTGGCTGCTCTATCCACCCTGAGATGGAGGCTGCTACTGGGATGAGGTGCCTCCAGTAGACCACCTGAATCCGGGATGATCACGGCAGATCTCGGGCTGTTACCGGTCATACCAAATCCCGTTGACTTCCATAAACAGCTCCTGCTCGTAAGTGAAAGGGGGAAGAACTGCCAGGGTCTGATCATGCTAATACACCACCATCTGAGTGTCATGAGATGGAGGTGGTTGGGAGTAATGCTGCAACGGTTGAACCGGCGCTGCCTGAATATGGTGGACTCGGCGGTATTGGGCATGTGGCTAGGAAGAGCTGCTGCTGCTATGATCATCCCGTGACCTAAGACGGGGATGTGAAGCTGTCTGTACCTCTTGGAGACACATGATCTGGGTCTTCATGTCACAGAGAGTCTGTGCCAACCGGCCGATCTACGTCATGCCCTAACACTGTTTCTTCTCGATAATCTCTATGCGGTCCAACTTCTCACTGATCATCCCCATGTTAGCTACTGACGACTTTGTCTATGCTGCTGCTGATGAAGTAGTTGGACCTGCATCAACCCATGCTATCCTATGATAGGACACGACCCATGGAAGGGGCTTCCCCTGTGTGTAGACACATATATGGGATATCATTGCATAGTTTTCGACCATCTCCTCATCGATAGCCCAGACCTGATTCTCATCCTTGGCGAAATAGGACCCTCTAAATGAGGCATTGACAAGCCCCTACAGCTCCGTTGTCAGCCCACAAAAGAAACTCTGCACTAAGTTGGGCTTGGAAATCTCATGGTGTAGACATCGATCGATGAGCTCACGAAATCGATCCCATGCCTCATGAAACTGCTCGTTGGGGATCATTGTGAAGTTGTTGATCAATGCTCGAGCTGCATTGGTCCGACCGAATGGATAGTACTTGTTAAAGTACTCGAACCAGAGCTACTCTCAAGTAGTAACATATCTCCCTAAATGCTTCAGCCAGTAGGCTGCTCTGTTGATCAGGGAGAAAGGGAATGCCATCATCTTGATGGTGTCCTCATCCATGAATCTGTCATGGACTGTATTGCAGATCATCTCAAATTCTTGCAGGTGCTGATTCCTCTCCTTGGTGGCTAACCCATGGAACTTGGGCAGTAACTAGATCGTCTGGGGGCTAAGCTTGAAGTCACCCAGAATCTCAGGGAGCTGAATCCATCGTTGGTGAGGGTTGCACCAAGGTTGTGCAACTACCTCATCTGTCGTGGCTGTCTAACTGGCTTTGGCTGATCCTCCGGGTGTTTGTCTGCTCATCCTCCAGGTGCTGGGATGTCTCCACTAGCTATCCTCCCGCTCCTCCTCGGGTGCGGATCTCATCCAAAGTGTCCTGGGGTGGTTCCTTGCACAAAAAGTGAAATAGAAATAGGTCAGAAACAATTATATAAAATAGAGATAAAAATAAGCAAAAAGCTAAAAAGCAACTACTAAGATGTGCTCCACAGTAATGACGCCATTCTGACAAGCGGCACGAGCGACACGGGTTAGGGAATCAAATAATCGAAGGGTCGTTGCGACCCAGATCACAAGGTTAAGGCTCAATCAAGATAAAGAGAGAACCACACAATAAACAAGATAAATCAATCAAAGGACGAAAACATGTAAGCGGTCTCCGCTATTTATTTTAACCTGGTATTGCAACCAGGGTCGAATACAAGGAGCACAGAAATGTACGATGTCGAAATCCAAAAAATAAAATGCATATTTTTATTGTTTTTATTTTGTTTTTTTTAATTTTTTAATTTAAAAACAAAATAGGAAAAATAAAGAAATAAAGCAAACACCAAGCTTTTTGAATTTTTATTTAAGACATAAATGGTAAAAAAATGCAGAATAAAAATATTTTTGGGTTTTCAAATTTTAAGGTGTTTTTGATAATTTTTTAGGATTTTTACGACGTTTTTATGATTTTATAAAAATAAGATAAGGGCTAAAAATCTAAACAATGCACAACCAGGACAATATTACAAATTAAAAATATTTACCGTACCCTAATGTCTTAGGTAGAAGTTTTGTGAGAAAATAGATAAAAAGATCTGTAAATAGAAACTGGAATTACATTTGTTTTATTTTCTAGAATTGTTTTATGATTTTTAGGATTTTTTGAGTTTTTTTGATTTTCTGTTTTTTCAAGCAAAAATGCTATTGAAGTAAAGCACACCAAAACACACACTCACGATTTTTTTAAAATTTTAAAGAGATTTTTCTAATTTTTTAATGTATTTTCTAAAATATACAATAAACTTTTTAAGTGTTTCTGATTTTTAGAAAATAAAATACAACACAAAATTACTCATAAATTTTACATGTTAGAAGGAGCTAACAGTATTTTTTATAGAATTTTTAACTTAATTTGATGTTTATTTAATTAAAAAAGACAAAAGATTGTAGGGACCTTCTTGTAATTAAAATAAAGTTCAGGGCCAAATCATAATGCATATGAAGTTTAGGGACTAACTTATAAATTATCCAGAAAACCACGCACACAACACGTGAGTCGGGTCAATAGGGGTATAAATGTAAATACTAAAAACTTTCAATTCCAATCAGAACATACGTGAAGTCTAGGGTATAAAATGCAAATGTACCAGAAAAGCACGTGGGACTACACGTGAGTTTACACAGACTGAACTAAAATGTAAATACGGAAAACACAAGTGTCTAACTACAAAATGTCCAAACTATTTTAAACTACAACAAATATTTACAGGACTAAATAACAAGGTATAAACAGAGAGAGTCCTAACAACAATTTACCCCTTATTAAGCGCAATCCAATGACCTATGGCGCTCCACTTATGGATGGACAGCTGAGATGCACGCATACCTCTTCGGTGATCGATGGTAGAGATGAGATCCTCAGATGGATCTTATGGTTAGGGGCCTCCCGATGATGAATGGTTGTGATTAGAATGGGGAGGACGCCTGATCGAACGATAAAGAAGAGGCCTAGACGAACGGGAAATAACTCGTCGGAGGCTAGTTTCAATCGGCGATTGCGTGCTGGTCCGACGTCTTCACGAGCTGCTAGAGTGTACGAAATGATGGCGGCGATGTTCCGTAACTATTGGATGGCTCAGAAGGGCCCAGGACCAAAGAGAGGATCCTAGGGAGGCATGTATGACCTGGAGTTGTTCAATCGTTCTCCTTTGACCTCTAGATGAGGTCTGGTCGTGTGCCAACCCTGCAGGAGAAAGGTTTTACTTGGAGATGATGCTCCGACCAATGTTAGAGCACATGGGTATCAGAAACAGAGGAGGAGTGTGAGTGGGACATGTCAAGCACAAGATGAGGTAATCGACCTGTAGGGGACCCCAACCTGATGGCTAGAGTCACAGGAAGGATGTGGAGCGCGTGAAGAACTGGAGGTTTGTTGAAAAGAGGCAGATGGCATCGGAACGATGTGGAAACATGGGATGGTCGAAGTACGATATGTTGGATGAACGATCGATTCAAATGTGAAATAGAAGGTCGAATGGGTACTTGGAGACGAAGGAAGAACACCTGGGAGTGCGTAAGGTGGTCCATGGGGGTCTTGACCTCGATGACCGATGTAGTCAGAGGCTTAGCTCCTCACGGAGGAGATGAGGGGTTTCCTCACCGGACCTGGGGCTCTCAAGCTCCAAATGGGTGCCTCGCCCTCTCTCTCACTCGTTGTCACTTTGGAAAAAGATGGACAGGTACACATGAGGTGGTGGCGCAGCCAACGGTGCTGGAAAATGGAGAAGGGGGACATGATATATAGTACTCCAGGTCCGAAAAAGAGGAGGCATGGCCTGCGAACTGGCACACAGATCGAGGAGGAAAGAAGAGGTCGAAGATTAGGGATCCACGCTCTTGATTCGGGGTGAATGTTCAGGTAGAATGGTGGTCGGTTCGGATTGCTAAAAATGGGAGAAAATTGGCTGAAATCCAATTCGAAGAAAGAGACGAGCGGGGGGGGGGGGGGGAGGAGGACCAGTTGACATCGGTCAACAATCCAAGGTGGCTCAATCAGAAGGGGCTGCGGATACGGACAAAAGATGCTACATGAAAAAAATAAGGGTAAAGATAAAGATAATTAAATTTAAAATAATAAATGAATTTAAATAAAAATGAATAAAATGAAAATGTTTATTATTTTTCAAGGATTTTTTATTTTTAATTATTTTTATGAAAAATAAATGAGTGTATATACAATATATAGTATTATATACATGTATAATATACCTATGTATTATGTACACATATTATTATTTTGTTATTTTTACAAAAAATATCCTAATTTTATAATTTATTTATCTTTAACATATTTTTATGGATACAAAATAATTTTTATTTTATTTTTACAAATTATTTACAAGTATATAATAAATAGTGAATGTGAGGTATATACATGTGTTTTGTACAAATGAGAGGAATATTTTTTTATTATGATTTATTTTTTTTAATTTTTTTCAGAGTATAAACATGGTTGTAAATAATTTAATTTAATTGTTTTTTTTTCAAAAATAATTATTTATATACATAGGAAATATGTACAACACAAGGTAGACCCTATCTCTCTCTACTTATTTTATTTTGCGACTCTTGGGGTTTGGGTCACTCTGTATTTATTCTAAATACCTCCTCCCTATTTCTTTTCTTTTATTATTTATTTTTGCACAAATACATGCTAATTGTGCAATATTAACAAATGCATGTTGAATGCTATGTTATTGAATTTACACATATCTACATGATGTTTTGCCAAGATAAATAGCTAAAATAAAAGAATAAAGAGTGAGAATCAGGGATTCATTAATTACTTACTTAAAAGAAAAATAAAATACAAAATCTAAAAAAATAAAAAGAAAATAAAAATTAAAAATTAAAAACAAAATACAAAACTATAAAACAAAAATAGAATAAAAAATACAAAATTAAAAACCCACATAAAACATATAGACAAGGAAGCTCCCACAATCATTTTTGTCCATTTCATTGCCCAATCTATCATTTTTGCTCCCTGTGTTCGACACTCTACACTACTTGCACTATACACATATTTTGTAGAGTTAAATAAAATAAATCTGAAATACACATATCATTTTCATTATTTAATTATTATTACGGATTAATTGTTGATTGATAGAGGTTTATTGAGTGGTCAATACATAGACTGCAGTTTCTCCTTGTGAAACTTTACGACCCTCGACAAATCTCGATTATCAAATGGAGCAGCTGCCGGGGAGCGACTGCGCATAGATTGTTTTTATTCGATTGCGCCTTCATGTCTTCTTTGTCTATGTTTTTCCTTTATTTATTCTCTTTTGTTTGATATTAGTTATTGAATTGTCCGACCACTCTCCTTGTTTGTCTTTGTTGCAAGGAACACAAATCGAGGGAGGCTCTTCTAGGAGCGCATGCGCACCCACGTGAGGTGACTTTCTAACCTAGCATCAAAGAAGGACTTGGAGAAATTTTGAAGACAAAATTTTGTGCATTCTTTCCATTTATTTATTTATAAATTAAAGTGAGAGAGAGACCTATATTATTGTAATAACTCAGGACTCTCATGAAACTCTACAACAGTTCACAAGGTCTAGAG
Source organism: Ottelia alismoides (assembly GCA_037367405.1). Classification (NCBI taxonomy): domain Eukaryota; kingdom Viridiplantae; phylum Streptophyta; class Magnoliopsida; order Alismatales; family Hydrocharitaceae; genus Ottelia; species Ottelia alismoides. The sequence goes on along the minus strand of JAZKJV010001698.1, from coordinate 541,446 downwards.
CCCGAGGGATTGTTCCATTGGCGGCCCAGTTTTCCGTTGTTTTCATCACATTTCTTTTTATTTGTTTTTCGACTTTATTTTTTTTGTTTTGTGTAATTAATCCCTAGCCGTAGGAATTGCTTGTTGATAAATTAAGATCCAAAGCCCTAAGATAACTGCATGTACCTATAGTCCCCTTTTGGAACTTAGTAAAATATTAAATTGCTCTTTACTCTGATTTGAGATCGAGCATCGAGAAGGACTCTACACAACGCTTATAGGACTCACTTGGTGAGAACCGAATATTTCCCCAGGACTGCACTTTTGGATTCCATTTATGAGTGATTAGCATTTATGGTTCATGCTAATAACAATTTCTGTACCTAGGACGATTTCATTAGATTGCATTTGCATATAGATGGATTTCAATTCTGCTTAGCATCCTTGCATGTAGAGAGATAGAGGCAAGGTGAGCATTTACGCTTTAGCATGCATTATTGATTTTGCCTCGCATTGCTTTTCCGACTCTCTCCCTCTGATTTTGATCACCTACGTTGCTAAAGGAATTGATTCCCCAATAGGATTTATGCATTCTTATTAAAAACACAAAAAAGTGATAATCAATAAAATTGGGACTAATAATACTACTCAACCCTAAAATCAATCAAAAAGAAAAATTATCGTCTTCGAGCGAGTAATCCCCTCGTTGTATTCGTTTTGGATTGCTCATGTACACACCAAGGACTAGTGCCTAAATCCCATAAGAATTCCCAAGTGTTTGTACAAGATTTGTATTCCTCACCTAACTCTAAAATTGACATGATAAAAGGCCACACTTTTGCGGTCCTTATTTGGGTTGAGTAGGTGAACTGAGGGCTTGTGTTTGTCTTGTGTATATTGTTTGAGATTGATTGTGTGTATACTCGATTCTTCCGCGCATTTGCGCCTTTCTTCTCACACATTTTGATTTGACCATCATGCTCTCCCGGTCATTTTTCTTTTGTTTTGGAGATGGCCAACTGGAGTGAATTTTGTTCAAACTTTGAAGGTCCTTCATACCCTTCAGCTGGTCCACCTCCATTTTTCCAGGAGGACTTTTCTCCTGACTTTTGTACAATTCTGACGAATCTATTATTTCAGGAGCAAATTTTGATTTTGATCCACCTCTCTGCTATATGGAGGATCTTGCTCCTGATTTTCCTTTTTGTACACATCCACCTAATCCAATGTTTCATGACTCGAACTTTGAACTACCACCGCCATCACATTTTTTACCATCTCACCCACCCGAGACTGAGTTTTGGGAGTCATCTCTCATGTTTTCCATACTTAAGAGCTTGACCCATATCATGTCTCATACGAAGTCGAGAATTGACGATGTCACTTGCCTAAATAAGAGCCATATTGTTGCTTCACGATCTGATGTTTTGGATTCACTTGAGAATGATCATGAGAGCTTGCAATCACCCAAAATACAAAAATTGAGAAAAATTCAAAAATCCAAAAAGAATTCGGGAGACACATTGTTGATTCATTTTGTGAGGAGAAGACACATATGACATAACATTTGACCACACATCTATTCACACCTTATCCCACCTTTGACCCCAAGGATGACACTATACATACTTCTCTCAGTTATCCTTGTGTAGATGCTGATTCCGATCTTCTCCCTTATATGAAGGAGGTCCAAAAATTCAAAAATATGTTGACTGAACCGGAAGTGGTGGCTGCCATTCATCAGATCATTGATGCCTTAATTCTCCAGGCCATGACTCATTTATCTGCTCCTAAACATAAGAAGAGAAATCATAGAAGCAGATCTGAGCGTCATATTTTGACCATGGCCACTGCCCATGCCATTACCCACCATCCTTCTTCTAGGAAAGGGACACTGTGACATCGCTCATTAGATACACCATTTCTGACTTTTCATGTGAGCACACTCTCCTTCATGGAGGTGCTTCAGTTAGTAAAATACCCTTCTCGTCGGTACAATCTCTTCACTTAGGGCCTCTCAAGAAAACCAGGATGATCATTCAATTTACTAATGGATCTATCAAGAGGACGAAGGGTATTCTAGAGAATGATGTTATTTGGATTCAGGGCATGAGCTATATTTTCGATATAGTCATATTGATCATGGAGACCTCCACTGGGGAGCACTCTCCAATCATCTTGGGATAAGCCTTTCTCACCTCTGAAAGAGTTGTCATTGATTACATATCATGAGAGATTCACTTCCGTCCTGATGATGTGAGATTACATATCATGACCTTGATGTGACTATTAGATTTTTTTGCTGTATGTTGGATTCTATTGAGACTCGAGAATTTCTCTATACGGAGGAAGACTCGGAAAGCATAGACCTTAGAGTTCCCTCTTCTAGTACTTAGAGATGTGTGGATGACATCCGTGGGATTTACATGATTGACACTTTTGAGTGTAGTCAGAGGAGACTGATGAGGCTGAATTTGATTTGATTTCTTTTTATAAAGGAATTCGACCCTTTTGATGATATTGATGATCCAGTCAAGACCATTGAGGATGAACATGACCTTACTACTTCCACAGATGAGTGTATTCCCTTTTGTTTTGACCTAGATGAGACTTCCCAGGCTGTACCTAGTCACACTTCTTCTACCGACCTGTCTGTGCCTTGTCACCCTAGGACTACTGAGGGTACCTTCCAAGTCGACTCTGATCGGTTTCCGTCATCTGAGGACCCCGATATCGACCTACACCTTGTCAGATCTATTCCTTAGTTGTCTCGTAAGAAGCTTCTTTTTCTACCTTCTTGACCTTTGTATATCAATCCTATTGTATATTTGCTTTTGTTTACCTCCGTCCATCGCCTGTATCGCTCATCCACCCCATTTTCGTGTGTGCCTTGCTTAGGACGTACTTTGTCTTAAGTATGGGGGTGGTGGACGAGCCGAGTGTTCTTTATTCGTTCTGTTTCATCACTCTTGTTGTTACCTATACTTATGGCTCTTTTACCCTATGTATAGGGGGAGTGATGTATACATTCTCTTTGATCTCTTCTTCTATCTTCATCTGTCTTTTCTTCTTTTAGTTTTCATTTTTCTTTTTCTACCGAAAAGGTGTTGCCCCTTTTTGTCAAAGTTCTATACTTAGGGTGTACTTTATCCTATGTATAGGGAGGTGTGCAGCCTGAGTTCTTCTATCCTTTGATCCTCTCTATTGTCTCATCTTCTTTTCTATACTTAGGGATTTCTTACCCTAGGTATAGGGGGAGACAATCTGAGTACGATCTGTTCATTCCCACCCTTGACCCTACCTGCCTTGTGTGCAATCGGCTATACTTAGGATTAGTTGATCCTAGGTATAGGAGGGACGATCGACTTCTCATTCATTTATTTCTTCGTTCATTCATTTATTCTTTAGGCTTTTCTGTACTCAGTACGAGTTATATCTTCTCTTTTTCTCTCTGATCTATGAGGACATAACTCAAGCTAAATATAGGGGGGTCGTATATACTACGTATATACTTCATCCATAACTCGTGCTTCATATTTTTAAGAATAAATATGTCTAAAATACTGTATAAATATACTACAAAATTCATTAAAATCACTTAATAAAAGATGTTTATTATTCCTTAATATCTTTTAATATTTACTGATTAATAAATCATGTAAAAATATTTTTTGCTAAATGTTTGAAAAATAGTTTGAAAATCTTTTTGAAAAATCTTTTGAAAACTATTTGGAAAATGTTTTGTTAAGTATTTTCAACCTTTGTATTATTGTTTTATTTGTAAATATTTCTTTTCTTTGTGTGAAATTAAAATGTTTTGAAAACCGATTTGCAAACCATTTGGAAAATTGTTGCAAAAAAATATTTTTGAAAAATCTATATATACTGTTTGAAAAACCTTTTTCAAAATAATTTTCAAATGCGTCTAAGTGTTTTTAGAAATTATTTGTAAAAATTATTTTGGAGTATAGTTTTCAAAATTGCTTATAAAATCATTTCTTAAATAAGTTTGAGGAATATATACATCACACCAAAAATCTTTATTAATTGTATATATATATCTATAAAATTAACAAGATATCCTTGTAAATTCTTAAAAACCCAACTCTTGTACAAATAAGATGCATTCTTGTGTATATATGTGCACCTGTTTTCTTAGCTAAAATCTTTTATTTTCAAAAATTACAAAAGCATTTGCAAAATAAAAAATCCAAAAATATTTGCAAAATCTTTTTGAAAATCTGCATAAAAATTAGCATCAAAACTTTGGAAATTGCATAACAAAATAGTCTAAGTAATAGTTTAGGTGCAAAACATTTTTCGGATTAGGTTTGATAATTGAACTAGTATAAGTAAAATCCGAAGACTGGAGATTGGTTGGACCTTAAATTTACCAAATTGTAGGAACCTTATAGGAGATGGAATTAAGGTACTTTAGTTCTAGTCGACTTAATTATTTAAGAATCACGAGACTTGGTTCAATATACTCTTGATTTCCTAAGTAGATTATTTCGGAGCACACGCACAACTCTTGTTGATAATGACCTAACTTGGACACCTGCACCTTTCACTTGGCTCAACCCAGTTGGAGTGGTGAGGGGATTGGATTTGCCGGTGTGAGACACACACAAGTGCAAACATTTGTCCTCATCTAGGGAGGAAAGTGCACCCCAACCCTTCCAGTAGAAGAGACGTATAAAGACATGATAGTGTGCGTTGCAATAATGCTTCCAAAGAGGGATAGTCTACTGGTTCAAGAGGAAAAATTCCTTATGTAAATGCTGATGTATATAGTATTTCAAAAAAAAAAGCAAAAAGCAAAAAGTCCAAAAAAGTGGACATTCTTGATTGAAAAGAAAATGCTTGCCGAAGTGTATATATTTTATAACCAATAAGCATTTTGCCGTCGACCCTTTTTACTTCTTGTGCAGGTTTGGACTTCAAAGTCCCAGCTAAAGGCTATTTGGAGCACCGTCGGAGATACCTGGAGCCTCTTGTCTTTGTCGCCCTCGCCGGCAAACCCCGATGGTCTTTGTCCTGTTTTGAGCCCCCCAGCAGACAGAGGGCCCTTCCAGGAAGGATTTGGGTCGTTTTGGAGCTTTAATGCACAACAGAGGAGGGAGAGAAGGCCATAGGAAGTTTGCCTCACTGGCTTTCATCCATGTTCTTCCCCATATGCTCTTTGTAGTAGGATCAAGAACATCACCCTAGTTTGCATCTCTGCCATTGGATGCACCGCACGTCAACTGTTGATCGCCCCTGGGAAGATCTAATCATGTTCATCCATTGCGAAGAGTCATCGTACCACTAGAGAAGGACACATGTCTAAGTGAAGCCGAGCATCACTGTCTGTTCCTCCGCAATGTTGGGTATTTTGCAGTATACACCCAATGATTTTTGTATTTTAATATTTAATACACAATCTTTCATTTGATGTTTATATATTTTGCAATAATTTCTTAGAAACCCTCATGCTTATTTTAGTTGTACTTTAGTCTGGGTCCATGTCATCCGATAGAAGTTGGAGAATTTGCATTAAAACCCTTACGGGTTTATTTTATTGTTGTTTAGTCAGAAATTTTGAATATGAGTTATATATTTTGAGGACATTCTGCATTTTGGCCCTTGTACTTTGATTTAATTATATAAATTACCTTTCCAGGTTGTATTTTCTTTTTGTAGTCTCTAATTTATAAAATATATCAATTATTCTACAAAAATCTAAAACAAAATAGGATTGGTGCGTGATCTATCATAGATTCATGCCATATTTTTGCATTGTAATTTTAGGCCCTTTAATTATTTTATAAAAATCATTTTAAGCACATTTTCCCTTTCTACATTATAAAACCCATACAAAATAAATTTTTTTTGAAAACTCCCAAAAACAATTTTAAGTTTGTTTATCTATTTTGCAATTTTAGAAACCAAAAATCATAAAATAGAAAAAGAAAATACATAAAAATTTAAAACCTCCAAAATCTAGTATAAAAAGATAAGAAAATACCCAAAAATTCAAAAAATTTATATTTCTATTTTTGAATTTTATTTATATTATTATATACATATTAAAATTGATTTCAAGAAATTTCGACATCATTTATATTTTTCATCTTCATTTCAATTTCGGGTATTTATTAAATCTCTAATTTGGGATATTTTTGACTTAAAATATATAAAATTAACAAAATTTCTTAAAAAATACAAAAATAGTAGAAAAATATTGAAAACATAAAAATATTTTATTGTCTATATTTTGACTAGTTTTCATTGTATTTATAATTATCCTACCCTATATATATTCTATATTACTTATTTAAAAGAAAAAAAATACAAAATCAAAATTTATATAAAGACAATAAAAATATAAAATTAAAAACAAAATACAAAACTATAAAACAAAAATAAAAAAATACAAAATAAATAACCCACATATAACATATAGACAAGGAAGCTCCCATAATTTTTTTGTGCATTTCATCCTTTTTGCTCCCTCTGTTCGACACTTCGCACTATTTGCACTATAAACATATTTTGTAGAGTTAAATAAAATAAATTTAAATCCACACATTATTTTCATTGCTTTAATATTATTGTGGGTTAATTGTTGATTGATTGAGGTTTACTGAGTAGTCAATACACCGACTGCGGTTTCGCCTTGTGAAACCGTACGACCCTCAACAAATCTCAATTATCATTTGTATATGTTGTAGAAATACATGAATTGAATCCCAAAATAAAATAATAAAAGAAAAAGAATGAAGTTTCAAAGACACTAAGTGATCCTAGTGTTCGAGACCGAATCATCTTGATGACTGGTCGACAAGGAATAAAGTAGGGGGGATACATCAGAGAAACTGCACAAACACTAGAAAACCCTAAATTTTAGTTATCAATAATTGTATTTTGGGACCTATTTTATTCTTTATTAGTTATACATCAAATCAATAAACTTTGAACATGAACATTGTACATAAAAATACAAAGAAAAACAAAATTTATTTCATTTAAAAGTAATGCAAATTATGCCCGGGACACACTGAATAAAAAGCCGCAAAGAAAATGTTATAGATATATACCTTCTCCATACAAACTCAAAACTACCAAACTCAACTTTATTATTCATAAAGCTAAATTATCTATTTAGTGAAGGTAGTTCCATTTAATTTGGGGTTAAGGTGCAAAAGTTGGCATTTGTGCCCTCATTGTGCAATATACATGTATATAAATAAAATGGGAAATTTGTTCTTTATTATTTTTTTTATTTTATAGTTTTATATTATTGTAAATATTATTAATATTACATTAAAAATATAAATATAAAAAAATATATTAAAAATTCATTGAAATATTTAAAGTAGGAAAGCACATAGGAAAACTATACCTATATAAGACCTATCCACATTTATTTAAGAAAAAAATAAAATCAGAAAAATATAATAAAAATATGTAAATATGTACTAAAATAAGTTATAAATGTATAAAATATATAAATAAAATATAAAATATAAAATACAAAATGAAATTAAAATACCCTAAAACACATGTTAATATACCTATGTGTATGTGTATATATGCAAATATGAACATATAATAACTAACTTGTAAAAATAAAAAATATAATAAAATACTACATAAAATTACGAACATCTTTCAGGTTTTGACCAAAGTTATATAAATCATTTACTATATTAGAAACCACTAATAAAGGATTTTATTTCCTTAATTTAATGGTAAGTCCACATGGACCAACCAGGAGTCAGGATTGCTGACCGGGCATGTCAACTATCCTTGCCAACTGCCTGCCCATGTCAGACCTCACCTACCCCCTGAGTTCTCCAACTTCTAGAGCCTCTTCCACTCCACCATTCATCTCGACACCTCCACCCTTCTACAACCTGCACATCTCTCTCCATCGCCATATTCTTAGCCCCCACCAACTCCTTCCTTACCTCACGTAATGTCTCCATTCTTTTACCAAAAAACCACTTCTATAAATAATGTTGGTGACAACATCGACCCCTAGCCATGTCAATGAGGAAAAGGGCAGAGATCAGAGATCCAAGCTTCACCAGCCACCTCCGGTGAGATTTATTTTCTCGAGGCATTAGCGCTTGTTTGAGCTAGTAACCTTATGTAATCTCATTAAATTTCCCTTCCTTAGTTTATAATATATGTTAATTTAATCAATTAGTTTCAATCCTACCATAATTTTAAGATTTAAGATCGCTGGGGCTCTAACCTCCAACCGAAAATTCCATATGCTTCACCTATGATTCCCCCCATCTCCAACATATCTTCGATCCTTATCATGTTCTACACGCTTTCCACCTTGTTTCCCCCTCGATTCTACAAGAATTGAGGTTCACCCAAGCTCCTCCCTTGCCTTCGTCGGAGCTTCGTCATTCCGCTCATCCACTAGCGTAGCAGCATTAGTAGTGGGATAGGGAGATAGCCCTCGATCCCCTTATCCTTTTATGCAGGACTTGGCCCTTAATGACCCACCTAGAGACCACCCGAAACTCAACATAGAGCTCAAGGAGCAGTTGAGCTCTAGGCCCCATCCGACAGGGCCTGGATTTCTTTGAGGTGTTCTGCAGATGCGGGAGGTCCTCAAGAGGGTATAGAGACACTCTAGTAAGGAAGAGGATGTCGGGCGTGGACGGAATAAGTGATTGAAGCTAAGCCTAACTGACCTTCTGAGTTCTTCCTCCTACATTTTGAGCTGTCTGATCAAGGCGCACCTCCCGGTTTATTCTCCATCGTATGATTATCAACTGAAGTGAAGCCTCTATCCACCATAGGTTGAGCCACATGGCACGTGAAGGAGCGCCTGATCGTGCGACTTAAATTAGTAATTTCCATAGGACCCCTTTGCCTTTTGTGTTTAATAGTAGGTCCTATAAAATTAAGGTAAGCATTAAAGTTTGTGTTAATATTGCACGAACCCCCTAAATTTATTGCTATTTGCCTCGTGGTCCATGCCAGCTCACATCATGTGGAAGCCCACGTGAGGTGGGAAAATTGCAGTCACACCCTCTCACCTTCCTTTAGTTGCATTTAATCCTGGAAATTTGTAAATAAGTGTAAACTTTTAAGGTACTTTGCACGTGACCCCCTGACTATATTTTTATTTCAAGTATACCCCTACGAGGCCTTTATTTATTTTAGTGCATTTCACTTTTGTTTAAATAGCTCATGTCCTTGTAAAATTTAAGGAAAATGGTAGTAAATACCTAATGTGATTATTATTCATGCCATATTTTTATTTGGAATTTATTATATTTTATAATTATTAAAAATAGAATATGATCTATCTATTCCTTGATTGCATTGAAAAATACAAAAATAAAAAAAATAACTTTAAAAATTCCAAAAATGTTAGAGTATATATTACTGTATATTATATTCCAGATCAAAAATTAAAACAAGCATAAAAGAAAAATAGTAAAAATTTAGAAACCCTAAAAATATTATAAAAATCAGTAAAAATTCTATAAAAATCCAAACATATTTGTTTCTATTTCTTATTTTTATTTATATTGTATACTATATTTAAAAATAGGTTTGGGCATTTTTGAATTAGTTTTTTTAAACCCCAAGACAATATGACCTATTTATTATAGCAACTGTTTTGCTATATTTAATTAATTAAAAATACCTAAACGTAAATGAAAACTATAAAAAAAATCACAAATGCAAAGAAATATACTAAAAACACAAAAACATTTTATTTTGTAAATTTTGAGTATATGTAATTATAATAAAAAATATAAAACCCTATATTGTATACAAATACATAATATTTCTTATATTCTTATTATAATTACTATTATTATTTTTAAATACCTATATATATATATATATTAAAACCCTTAATAATAAAAAGGAATGTTCTTGTATATATTTCCCTGTATTTTTATATTTATATTTATTATATATCCTTATATTATTTTAAACAAGCTATATTGATATTATTATTATATAGTTATATAATATATCGTTCAAAACAAAAAGAAAATGAAAATAAATAAAATTAAAATCTATAAATATTAAATACAATAAAAACCCATAAAAAATCAACAAGCCAAAAAGTACACAAATATCTATTGATTAATTTTAATTAGTTGAAAATAAATAACATATCCACATTGCACTCTATTTTTCGACACTCTACATACTATACACTATACACATATAATTTGTTGAGTTAAAAAAATTAATTTTGACTCACACAATTGCATCGCATTATCGTACATTGTGGGCTGATTGTTGTCTTAATTGATTGGTGACCTTCCGAGTACCATGAGTGTGGTTGATAAAAGGATTTTCAGATCTGACCTGTTGGACACCGCATGCCCTCCAAGATCGGGCATTAGGAACTTCTATTCAATCAATTGAACAAATAGCGATGTTGCCGGGGAGCAATATAGGATATGATACTGGTATATACTTAAATGCATATTTATCTATTTTTATTTTCTTAGTATATATAATTATTTATCTGCTCCTGACCATCTCTTTTTGCTAACTTCTTTACTAGGGACCGCATGGTGAAGGTGCTTTTTAGGAGGTTGGTGCACCGAAGCTATGTGGAGAGCAACTCCATCCTTATGGGTTGATTGGAGAGAGAAGGAAGAGAGACAAAGAGAGAGTGAATGGCAGCTTTAGCATAGATGTTTACTTTAGTCTTGTGAGAGAGGGCATTTTATTTTCCATAATTAATTGTAAAATATGTACCTTGGACATTCGCGCCTATCTTATCAAGTATTTGTTCACTTGGGGACCCACACGGTTTTTATCGCATTTTTCGCATTCTACCTTTTATTCTCCCTGCTTATCCACTTGTTTCTCTTTGTTTTCCATGTTTTGAGTTTTCCTCCTTTATTTTCTTTATTTTATGTGAATGAGCCCATAGATTTTTGGACTTGATTAATTAGTTAGTCTAGGTCTAAACACCTAATATCTCCATACACCTATAGTCTCTACATTTGGATCGAGATCAAACTCAAATTTGTTCTTCACGTAAATAGCAATTTTCTGCTTAGGGCCATTTCGTCAGCTTGCATTTGCATGTAGTGTAAATTTAAATTCCTTGTCTTGCATACTTTATGTAGAGCGTTTGGAAGCACTGTGCCTCTTCTTACTAAGCATGCATTATTTGATACATGGGTGAGATTTGTTGGACATGCGAGCCCACAAAGAGCCGTCATGAAATAATTGTTATTGTAAATATCATTCCCTGATCTAAAATGAAGAATAACTAGTTTGTATAATAGGTCTCTTAGTACAATTAGGGTTATGTACCATGGCCATCTTAATGATCATACAGTTGTTGATTCAATTACTGAACCATAGAGGCTGGTGCTTGGATGAATATCTAAAGAGTTAGATTGAGGACTCATCAAGTACTGTCAAATGATTATTAAGAGAGGATCTTCAGCCTGAGAAGGAGATGTCAATCCTTTTTCTAAGGGATGATATCTAACCGACCTCTTGATGCATGTCCTCTGCATATGAATAGAGATTCAGAGGTGTTAGATAAGTTTGGTCAAAGAGTTGACTTAATGAGATCAAGATAACCAAAAACCTATGTCCTACGCTGTCATGATATATGGATGCATCCTCCGACAGGAGACAAATGTGTTACTATATGTTTGAATATGTATATTTGGCAGATCAATAGGTTGATGACCTAATCAAGGTTTCTACACTGACATGATGGTGTGCATACAAGGGCATATTAGTAATATGATCTCTCAAAGGAATCATAAAGGTTCATTTACTGAACTGGAAGATATGAGCTCACTCATGAGATATTGGGATCAAATTTCGTGTACAGTCGTCTCGCTTCGGAAGCTTGACTAAATTTGTTGGTTTGATCTATGCTTTCTGAAAGTATATGATTGATACCAACTCTCAATAGTCAAATGAGAAACTTTACGATAAAACCCTGAAGTAGACAACGTAAAATTGATCTAATACTTTGGGTTTATTCTTGGTCTTCCAATATGCAAGGTGTATATGTATTAGAAATACCTAAGGGTGTTGTTATTATAAACGATTGTATAACCATGATGCTTCCATTCCTAGGGAGTGATGAAATGGGTTTGGATTTTAGTGACTTCTTTCAATAGAGAAGTAATCTGATCATGGTCCAAATGTTGGATAGTGATCTAAATGCGATTCAGATGCAATGAAGAGATTAGATTTACGGGTTTAATTTAATCAAATATCTATGGGAGGTCTGCAAGAGCTGGATTTGAGATGTGATCTCAATATCCAAGTCACTATACGTGGAATAATACAATTACCCTATCCTTATCTCCAAGTATCCGTGGCGAAAGAGCATTATCCTTGAAAGAGTTCAAGGATAATTTCGCTGTTGATATATGTATCGGTGCGTTGAGAGAGTTAATAATTAAATGTGATTTAATTATCATGAATAATATGAATTTGATTCATATCATAGGGAGAATTATCTAAGATAAGTAAATGTGATTTAATTATCAATGATGTGAATAATGTCAATGTGATTCATATTAACTCGAAAGGTGGAATCTGACGATATCTCAGATATGCCAATGCTGCCATTTTCGTACACCTTTCGGACCAAGTATGGCCCCTTCTGCTTGCTCTGCAACTTCCCTAGAATTAATCTCAACCTGACATCGAATAGCCATACTCATTGGTTTGGCTCAAACTGCTTATGGCTGATATGAAAATCATGCCATATCTTTACTTGTTCCTTATACTGTAGGCTACTCAAGAAGGCTGTATCTCTAAGCTCCTCCAGGGATGCCAACTCTACCTTCCTTTGATCTCCTATACTCTCTAGATCCAATAATATCTCAGTGGCAACCCAAAGTGACTTGTGCTTTATCTCCACAGTAAATGGCATGCCTAGCCATAAATGAGACAAAATGGAGACGTACCAAAAGGTGTCTTAAAGGAAGTCCGATATGCCCACAAGACTGAGTCCAAAAGATGTGACCAATTCTTTTGGTCTGGGAGGACGACCTTCTGCAATATCGTCTTGATCTCCCTATTCGATACTTTAGCAAGACCATTGGTCTGAGGGTGATATGGAGTGGCAACTCGATGGTTTATGCTGAACTCGTTAACAAGGGCCTTTAACTTGTCGTTGATAAAATGAGACTCGCCGTCAAATATCAAAACTCTAGGCACCCAAACCATGAAATGATATTTTTCCTCAAAGATCTGCAAACAATCTTAGCTTCTGCGGTTCGGGCGGGGATGGACTCAACCCAACGACTCACATAATCAACAACCAATAGAATGTACTCAAATTCCTGACTCTTAGGGTATGGACCCATGAAATCAATGTCCCATGCATTAAAAACATCACAGAAGTGAATGGGTTGCATCAACATCATGTCACGCTGTCCACAAGTGCCCATCCTCTGACAGTCAATATCCCTCTTCACGAATTCATCAGAATCCTTGAAAAGGGCAGGCCATCATAGGCCGGATTGGAGCACTTTCTGTGCTGTTCTCCTCCTAGAATGATGTCCTCCTACCTCAAGTTTGTGGCAGTATGTGAGGACGCTATGGTGCTCCTCCTAAGGAATGCACTAACGCTAGACGCTATCCCCTCCTTCATGATAAAGGATGGAATCCTCCTAATGGTATGACTTGAACATTGCAAGGAAGGTCTCAAGTCGTTGTCTGGGATAACATTTTAGAACTTTCTTGGCAACAAGATAGTTCACAATATCAGCATACCATGGGAGCGAGGCTATTGCAAGGATCACCTCATTTAAGAAGATCTTTGTGATAGGCCCAATCTTTTCTGATTCCTCAAGATGTTCCTATCGGGAGAGATGATCCACCACTCTATTCTTAACTCGAGGCTTATCCTTAATATCAATATTAAACTCTTGGAGTAGAAGGACCCATCTAGTCAATCTTGCTTTGGCATCCTTCTTTGCCATGAGGTACCTGATGGCGGTATGATCAGTAAAAATAATCAAATTGGATCCAAGATTATATGATTTGAATTTATCCAAGGCAATGACTAGGCTAGCATCTCTTTCTATGTGACAGTATAGTTCCATTGGGCAGCATCCAATGTACGACTAGTGTAGTGAAAGGCATAAGGTAATCCATCCCTTCTCTGTTCTAGCACAACCCCTATAATAAAATTAGAAGCATCCATCTTGATCTTGAATGGGAGAGACCAATCAAGCAGCTGAAGGAACAAGAGCCTCGACAACTAGATTCTTGAGAGTATCGAAGGACACAAGACACTTATCATCTTCAATGAACTCGGTGTCTTTCGTCAGCAGATCAGTAAGTAGTCGGGCAATCCGATTGAAGTTCTGAATGAAACATCTGTAAAAACCGACATGCCCTAGAAAAGACCGCAACTGCCATATGTTGGACGGTGGATTGAGTTTCCTAATGATATCCACCTTCGCTAGATCAACCTCCATGCCCATGTTGGAGATGATATGAACAAGCACATCCCTTGGGTGTCCATGAAGTGACTCTTCTCCCAAGATAAAACAAGATGGACCCTGATATAACGCTGAAGCACGCGGTCTAGGCAGTCAAGACAAGAATCAAACCCATCGTCGTTGATCGAGAAATCATCCACGAAGACATCTAAGCAATCACCCACCATGTCTGAGAAGATGGAAAACATGCACCTTTGAAATTTCATCGGGGTGTTACATAGACCAAAGGGCATCCGTCTGAAAGCATAAGTCCCAAACATGTAGGTGAATGTCATTTTATCCTGGTTTTCGGGCATTACGGCCACCTATTTATAACTGGAGTACCCGTCAAGAAAACAGTAGTGACCCTTCCCGGCTAGCCTCCCAATAATCTGATCAATAAAAGGTAGCGGAAAATGATCCTTCTTGGTGGCATGATTCAATCGTCTGTAGTCCACACGGACCCTCCAAGAAGTGGGTACCTCGGGTAGCGATCTCCTATCCAGACTCACTCACAACTGTAGTGATGCCCGTTTTCTTGGGCACCACATGTAATGGACTAATCCACTTCGAGTCAGAGATGGGGTAGATAAAATCGACGCACCACCATTTGGATATCTCTTTCATGACCACTTCTTGAAGATTCGGGTTTAGCTGTCACTGGAATTCACGCGATGTCTTAGCATCCTCTCCGAGATAGATATGGTGGAAGCACAGAGGCGGACTTTACCCTGGAGATTAGATACACTCCATCCTATCGCCTTGCAGTTTCTTTCAAGATTCTCCATCAAACGAGATTCTTTCTCTCCAGTCAAATCCCCTGAGATAATGACTGGGTACATCTCTGGCTCAGCTGTAAAGAATCTATACTTCAGTTATTGTGACGAAGGCTTCAACTCTGGGCAACTCGGAGCTAGTAAATCTGGCTTCTGGAATGTCTGCGTAAAAGCAACCAGATCTGAATATGAGAACACTTGTTGACCATGAAAATCTGGTGAAGATGACACTGCTGGTCTGTCTCCAATCAGTGCTAGCTCAGTCTCCACCGTAACTATCGGCTCTGTAGGAATCAGACAAGGTAATAGCTCATCAAACTCAGCCCGATCTATGATTGAATCCGAGGGGTCTAAATCAGAAACACAAGAAACATAATCTGCTTCGCACTCCATGGCGCCATTGTCAGCCTCAAATGTATCCTCTGCTAGGAATGTGCTCTCTGAACTCTCATATGCTGGAAGTTGTAGATCTGTAGTATTTGTAGATGAGACAAGAGCTCGTGAAACGAGGTCAGACCAAACTGCTTCATCATCTATGATCACAAAATCACACTCATGGTGGACATCTCGCTCTACCTCTATCATCTGCTCTGTATCACTGAACTGCTCTGAGCAAGCTGAATCTCGTGCTCTAGTCTCGTCGATCATCTCTATTTGTATACTCTCACCCTCTACGTGAAAGTACACCTTTCCACTATCACGGTCGGACACCACCTTTGCTATGAATGGACTTCCTAGAATGATGGGGGTATCTCTCATAGACTCAGGGATATCCATGTGCAAAACAATGAATTCCACGTGGAATTTCTGGCCCTGAATTGTGATGACCATGTCCTTCAACAACCCCTTCAGTCTTTTGACAGATCTAACAGCAAACTGAAGGACTGTCTTGCTCTGTCGAAGAGGGCCAAACTCGAATCGGTCGAGTAAGGTGGCCGGAAGTAGGCTGATGGAAGAGCCGCTTTCTAATAGAGTCCGATCGAACTGCTGCTCAAGAATGTGGCATCTGACATAAGGTGCTCCTGCATCTGGCCTCTTGGCTAGAAAATGATTCTGCATCATGAAGCATGTGGCACGAGTGAGGACATGGATCTAGGCATTATGGTTCCTTCTCTTCCTATGGATGGTAGTCTTCTCTCTCAAATTCTTCTGGACCCTAAATCCTCAACCCTAATTCCTAAACCCTAAATCCTCAGATAGAGGGTTAGGAATAGGTTCATGTGTTTGTGATGGAATGGAGCCCCTACCAAGATTAGCATGCAACATAGATGTACTCAAAGTAGATAAAGAAATCTTTCCTTTATTATTTTTTTTGGTCTTTTTAAAATTGTCCTGAGATACAATGATAGGGGGAAACACAACTGGAATAGAATGGTGGCATCAGCACCACCCATGATGTTTGTCTTTGTGACATCAACACCATGCTCTGGCTTAGTATCTGGTGAAATGGTGGCATCAGTACCACCAATTGCATCTAGAGAAACGATGGCCTCAGTACCGTCGACTAGATCAATGTCCTTGGTGGCTTCAGCACCACCGTCATCAACATCAACAGCAGCATCAGCACCGTTATCCTCCTCGTCTAGCGCTCCTAGATCATCATGTGGTCGTCGCTCAAATGATGTGCTGTCGGCTATCATCCTACCTCTCCTAAGTGTCACAAAATCACCATCAAATAAATATGAAGAAATATCACCCAATGAATCACTAGGAGTGGTGGTCTATGTGAACTGTACCTGCTCAGAATTCCTCTTCAGATTATTCGGATTGGGATCGATCTGAGTGGGTATGGTTTCCATGTCCTTTATGATGTCCCTCATATCCTGCCTGAACTCGTCCATCTCCCCTCTGAAAGATGCCTGCTGATATGAGAGAAGGCGAACTAGATCGTCAAGGGCTTGGTTCTCATAGGTTGGTCCAAGAGAATCATACGGGTTTCCTCGTTGGAAATGAGGCTGGCTCTGCTAGTATTGTTGTAGAGGAGGCTGAGTGAACTGCTGAGGCTGCTGCTGCTCCTCCACTGTTGTCCCTGATGGTAGGGACGAGGACCCTACTAGTAATGGTGTGATGGCTGGGAGTACTAGGGCTGTTGTTGCTGAGGCTGGCTGCTCTATCCACCCTGAGATGGAGGCTGCTACTGGGATGAGGTGCCTCCAGTAGACCACCTGAATCCGGGATGATCACGGCAGATCTCGGGCTGTTACCGGTCATACCAAATCCCGTTGACTTCCATAAACAGCTCCTGCTCGTAAGTGAAAGGGGGAAGAACTGCCAGGGTCTGATCATGCTAATACACCACCATCTGAGTGTCATGAGATGGAGGTGGTTGGGAGTAATGCTGCAACGGTTGAACCGGCGCTGCCTGAATATGGTGGACTCGGCGGTATTGGGCATGTGGCTAGGAAGAGCTGCTGCTGCTATGATCATCCCGTGACCTAAGACGGGGTTGTGAAGCCGTCTGTACCTCTTGGAGACACATGATCTGGGTCTTCATGTCACAGAGAGTCTGTGCCAACCGGCCGATCTACGTCATGCCCTAACACTGTTTCTTCTCGATAATCTCTATGCGGTCCAACTTCTCACTGATCATCCCCATGTTAGCTACTGACGACTTTGTCTATGCTGCTGCTGATGAAGTAGTTGGACCTGCATCAACCCATGCTATCCTATGATAGGACACGTCCCATGGAAGGGGCTTCCCCTGTGTGTAGACACATATATGGGATATCATTGCATAGTTTTCGACCATCTCCTCATCGATAGCCCAGACCTGATTCTCATCCTTGGCGAAATAGGACCCTCTAAATGAGGCATTGACAAGCCCCTACAGCTCCGTTGTCAGCCCACAAAAGAAACTCTGCACTAAGTTGGGCTTGGAAATCTCATGGTGTAGACATCGATCGATGAGCTCACGAAATCGATCCCATGCCTCATGAAACTGCTCGTTGGGGATCATTGTGAAGTTGTTGATCAATGCTCGAGCTGCATTGGTCCGACCGAATGGATAGTACTTGTTCAAGTACTCGAACCAGAGCTACTC
Source organism: Ottelia alismoides (assembly GCA_037367405.1). Taxonomy (NCBI): domain Eukaryota; kingdom Viridiplantae; phylum Streptophyta; class Magnoliopsida; order Alismatales; family Hydrocharitaceae; genus Ottelia; species Ottelia alismoides. Next base: position 523,192 of record JAZKJV010001698.1, on the reverse strand, counting down.
TCAAGTAGTAACATATCTCCCTAAATGCTTCAGCCAGTAGGCTGCTCTGTTGATCAGGGAGAAAGGGAATGCCATCATCTTGATGGTGTCCTCATCCATGAATCTGTCATGGACTGTATTGCAGATCATCTCAAATTCTTGCAGGTGCTGATTCCTCTCCTTGGTGGCTAACCCATGGAACTTGGGCAGTAACTAGATCGTCTGGGGGCTAAGCTTGAAGTCACCCAGAATCTCAGGGAGCTGAATCCATCGTTGGTGAGGGTTGCACCAAGGTTGTGCAACTACCTCATCTGTCGTGGCTGTCTAACTGGCTTTGGCTGATCCTCCGGGTGTTTGTCTGCTCATCCTCCAGGTGCTGGGATGTCTCCACTAGCTATCCTCCCGCTCCTCCTCGGGTGCGGATCTCATCCAAAGTGTCCTGGGGTGGTTCCTTGCACAAAAAGTGAAATAGAAATAGGTCAGAAACAATTATATAAAATAGAGATAAAAATAAGCAAAAAGCTAAAAAGCAACTACTAAGATGTGCTCCACAGTAATGACGCCATTCTGACAAGCGGCACGAGCGACACGGGTTAGGGAATCAAATAATCGAAGGGTCGTTGCGACCCAGATCACAAGGTTAAGGCTCAATCAAGATAAAGAGAGAACCACACAATAAACAAGATAAATCAATCAAAGGACGAAAACATGTAAGCGGTCTCCGCTATTTATTTTAACCTGGTATTGCAACCAGGGTCGAATACAAGGAGCACAGAAATGTACGATGTCGAAATCCAAAAAATAAAATGCATATTTTTATTGTTTTTATTTTGTTTTTTTTTTAATTTTTTAATTTAAAAACAAAATAGGAAAAATAAAGAAATAAAGCAAACACCAAGCTTTTTGAATTTTTATTTAAGACATAAATGGTAAAAAAATGCAGAATAAAAATATTTTTGGGTTTTCAAATTTTAAGGTGTTTTTGATAATTTTCTAGGATTTTTACGACGTTTTTATGATTTTATAAAAATAAGATAAGGGCTAAAAATCTAAACAATGCACAACCAGGACAATATTACAAATTAAAAATATTTACCATACCCTAATGTCTTAGGTAGAAGTTTTGTGAGAAAATAGATAAAAAGATCTGTAAATAGAAACTGGAATTACATTTGTTTTATTTTCTAGAATTGTTTTATGATTTTTAGGATTTTTTGAGTTTTTTTGATTTTCTGTTTTTTCAAGCAAAAATGCTATTGAAGTAAAGCACACCAAAACACACACTCACGATTTTTTTAAAATTTTAAAGAGATTTTTCTAATTTTTTAATGTATTTTCTAAAATATACAATAAACTTTTTAAGTGTTTCTGATTTTTAGAAAATAAAATACAACACAAAATTACTCATAAATTTTACATGTTAGAAGGAGCTAACAGTATTTTTTATAGAATTTTTAACTTAATTTGATGTTTATTTAATTAAAAAAGACAAAAGATTGTAGGGACCTTCTTGTAATTAAAATAAAGTTCAGGGCCAAATCATAATGCATATGAAGTTTAGGGACTAACTTATAAATTATCCAGAAAACCACGCACACAACACGTGAGTCAGGTCAATAGGGGTATAAATGTAAATACTAAAAACTTTCAATTCCAATCAGAACATACGTGAAGTCTAGGGTATAAAATGCAAATGTACCAGAAAAGCACGTGGGACTACACGTGAGTTTACACAGACTGAACTAAAATGTAAATACGGAAAACACAAGTGTCTAACTACAAAATGTCCAAACTATTTTAAACTACAACAAATATTTACAGGACTAAATAACAAGGTATAAACAGAGAGAGTCCTAACAACAATTTACCCCTTATTAAGCGCAATCCAATGACCTATGGCGCTCCACTTATGGATGGACAGCTGAGATGCACGCATACCTCTTCGGTGATCGATGGTAGAGATGAGATCCTCAGATGGATCTTATGGTTAGGGGCCTCCCGATGATGAATGGTTGTGATTAGAATGGGGAGGACGCCTGATCGAACGATAAAGAAGAGGCCTAGACGAACGGGAAATAACTCGTCGGAGGCTAGTTTCAATCGGCGATTGCGTGCTGGTCCGACGTCTTCACGAGCTGCTAGAGTGTACGAAATGATGGCGGCGATGTTCCGTAACTATTGGATGGCTCAGAAGGGCCCAGGACCAAAGAGAGGATCCTAGGGAGGCATGTATGACCTGAAGTTGTTCAATCGTTCTCCTTTGACCTCTAGATGAGGTCTGGTCGTGTGCCAACCCTGCAGGAGAAAGGTTTTACTTGGAGATGATGCTCCGACCAATGTTAGAGCACATGGGTATCAGAAACAGAGGAGGAGTGTGAGTGGGACATGTCAAGCACAAGATGAGGTAATCGACCTGTAGGGGACCCCAACCTGATGGCTAGAGTCACAGGAAGGATGTGGAGCGCGTGAAGAACTGGAGGTTTGTTGAAAAGAGGCAGATGGCATCGGAACGATGTGGAAACATGGGATGGTCGAAGTACGATATGTTGGATGAACGATCGATTCAAATGTGAAATAGAAGGTCGAATGGGTACTTGGAGACGAAGGAAGAACACCTGGGAGTGCGTAAGGTGGTCCATGGGGGTCTTGACCTCGATGACCGATGTAGTCAGAGGCTTAGCTCCTCACGGAGGAGATGAGGGGTTTCCTCACCGGACCTGGGGCTCTCAAGCTCCAAATGGGTGCCTCGCCCTCTCTCTCACTCGTTGTCACTTTGGAAAAAGATGGACAGGTACACATGAGGTGGTGGCGCAGCCAACGGTGCTGGAAAATGGAGAAGGGGGACATGATATATAGTACTCCAGGTCCGAAAAAGAGGAGGCATGGCCTGCGAACTGGCACACGGATCGAGGAGGAAAGAAGAGGTCGAAGATTAGGGATCCACGCTCTTGATTCGGGGTGAATGTTCAGGTAGAATGGTGGTCGGTTCGGATTGCTAAAAATGGGAGAAAATTGGCTGAAATCCAATTCGAAGAAAGAGACGAGCGGGGGGGGGGGGGGGGGGGAGGAGGACCAGTTGACATCGGTCAACAATCCAAGGTGGCTCAATCAGAAGGGGCTGCGGATACGGACAAAAGATGCTACATGAAAAAAATAAGGGTAAAGATAAAGATAATTAAATTTAAAATAATAAATGAATTTAAATAAAAATGAATAAAATGAAAATGTTTATTATTTTTCAAGGATTTTTTATTTTTAATTATTTTTATGAAAAATAAATGAGTGTATATACAATATATAGTATTATATACATGTATAATATACCTATGTATTATGTACACATATTATTATTTTGTTATTTTTACAAAAAATATCCTAATTTTATAATTTATTTATCTTTAACATATTTTTATGGATACAAAATAATTTTTATTTTATTTTTACAAATTATTTACAAGTATATAATAAATAGTGAATGTGAGGTATATACATGTGTTTTGTACAAATGAGAGGAATATTTTTTTATTATGATTTATTTTTTTTAATTTTTTTCAGAGTATAAACATGGTTGTAAATAATTTAATTTAATTGTTTTTTTTTCAAAAATAATTATTTATATACATAGGAAATATGTACAACACAAGGTAGACCCTATCTCTCTCTACTTATTTTATTTTGCGACTCTTGGGGTTTGGGTCACTCTGTATTTATTCTAAATACCTCCTCCCTATTTCTTTTCTTTTATTATTTATTTTTGCACAAATACATGCTAATTGTGCAATATTAACAAATGCATGTTGAATGCTATGTTATTGAATTTACACATATCTACATGATGTTTTGCCAAGATAAATAGCTAAAATAAAAGAATAAAGAGTGAGAATCAGGGATTCATTAATTACTTACTTAAAAGAAAAATAAAATACAAAATCTAAAAAAATAAAAAGAAAATAAAAATTAAAAATTAAAAACAAAATACAAAACTATAAAACAAAAATAGAATAAAAAATACAAAATTAAAAACCCACATAAAACATATAGACAAGGAAGCTCCCACAATCATTTTTGTCCATTTCATTGCCCAATCTATCATTTTTGCTCCCTGTGTTCGACACTCTACACTACTTGCACTATACACATATTTTGTAGAGTTAAATAAAATAAATCTGAAATACACATATCATTTTCATTATTTAATTATTATTACGGATTAATTGTTGATTGATAGAGGTTTATTGAGTGGTCAATACATAGACTGCAGTTTCTCCTTGTGAAACTTTACGACCCTCGACAAATCTCGATTATCAAATGGAGCAGCTGCCGGGGAGCGACTGCGCATAGATTGTTTTTATTCGATTGCGCCTTCATGTCTTCTTTGTCTATGTTTTTCCTTTATTTATTCTCTTTTGTTTGATATTAGTTATTGAATTGTCCGACCACTCTCCTTGTTTGTCTTTGTTGCAAGGAACACAAATCGAGGGAGGCTCTTCTAGGAGCGCATGCGCACCCACGTGAGGTGACTTTCTAACCTAGCATCAAAGAAGGACTTGGAGAAATTTTGAAGACAAAATTTTGTGCATTCTTTCCATTTATTTATTTATAAATTAAAGTGAGAGAGAGACCTATATTATTGTAATAACTCAGGACTCTCATGAAACTCTACAACAGTTCACAAGGTCTAGAGCCCGAGGGATTGTTCCATTGGCGGCCCAGTTTTCCGTTGTTTTCATCACATTTCTTTTTATTTGTTTTTCGACTTTATTTTTTTTGTTTTGTGTAATTGATCCCTAGCCGTAGGAATTGCTTGTTGATAAATTAAGATCCAAAGCCCTAAGATAACTGCATGTACCTATAGTCCCCTTTTGGAACTTAGTAAAATATTAAATTGCTCTTTACTCTGATTTGAGATCGAGCATCGAGAAGGACTCTACACAACGCTTATAGGACTCACTTGGTGAGAACCGAATATTTCCCCAGGACTGCACTTTTGGATTCCATTTATGAGTGATTAGCATTTATGGTTCATGCTAATAACAATTTCTGTACCTAGGACGATTTCATTAGATTGCATTTGCATATAGATGGATTTCAATTCTGCTTAGCATCCTTGCATGTAGAGAGATAGAGGCAAGGTGAGCATTTACGCTTTAGCATGCATTATTGATTTTGCCTCGCATTGCTTTTCCGACTCTCTCCCTCTGATTTTGATCACCTACGTTGCTAAAGGAATTGATTCCCCAATAGGATTTATGCATTCTTATTAAAAACACAAAAAAGTGATAATCAATAAAATTGGGACTAATAATACTACTCAACCCTAAAATCAATCAAAAAGAAAAATTATCGTCTTCGAGCGAGTAATCCCCTCGTTGTATTCGTTTTGGATTGCTCATGTACACACCAAGGACTAGTGCCTAAATCCCATAAGAATTCCCAAGTGTTTGTACAAGATTTGTATTCCTCACCTAACTCTAAAATTGACATGATAAAAGGCCACACTTTTGCGGTCCTTATTTGGGTTGAGTAGGTGAACTGAGGGCTTGTGTTTGTCTTGTGTATATTGTTTGAGATTGATTGTGTGTATACTCGATTCTTCCGCGCATTTGCGCCTTTCTTCTCACACATTTTGATTTGACCATCATGCTCTCCCGGTCATTTTTCTTTTGTTTTGGAGATGGCCAACTGGAGTGAATTTTGTTCAAACTTTGAAGGTCCTTCATACCCTTCAGCTGGTCCACCTCCATTTTTCCAGGAGGACTTTTCTCCTGACTTTTGTACAATTCTGACGAATCTATTATTTCAGGAGCAAATTTTGATTTTGATCCACCTCTCTGCTATATGGAGGATCTTGCTCCTGATTTTCCTTTTTGTACACATCCACCTAATCCAATGTTTCATGACTCGAACTTTGAACTACCACCGCCATCACATTTTTTACCATCTCACCCACCCGAGACTGAGTTTTGGGAGTCATCTCTCATGTTTTCCATACTTAAGAGCTTGACCCATATCATGTCTCATACGAAGTCGAGAATTGACGATGTCACTTGCCTAAATAAGAGCCATATTGTTGCTTCACGATCTGATGTTTTGGATTCACTTGAGAATGATCATGAGAGCTTGCAATCACCCAAAATACAAAAATTGAGAAAAATTCAAAAATCCAAAAAGAATTCGGGAGACACATTGTTGATTCATTTTGTGAGGAGAAGACACATATGACATAACATTTGACCACACATCTATTCACACCTTATCCCACCTTTGACCCCAAGGATGACACTATACATACTTCTCTCAGTTATCCTTGTGTAGATGCTGATTCCGATCTTCTCCCTTATATGAAGGAGGTCCAAAAATTCAAAAATATGTTGACTGAACCGGAAGTGGTGGCTGCCATTCATCAGATCATTGATGCCTTAATTCTCCAGGCCATGACTCATTTATCTGCTCCTAAACATAAGAAGAGAAATCATAGAAGCAGATCTGAGCGTCATATTTTGACCATGGCCACTGCCCATGCCATTACCCACCATCCTTCTTCTAGGAAAGGGAACACTGTGACATCGCTCATTAGATACACCATTTCTGACTTTTCATGTGAGCACACTCTCCTTCATGGAGGTGCTTCAGTTAGTAAAATACCCTTCTCGTCGGTACAATCTCTTCACTTAGGGCCTCTCAAGAAAACCAGGATGATCATTCAATTTACTAATGGATCTATCAAGAGGACGAAGGGTATTCTAGAGAATGATGTTATTTGGATTCAGGGCATGAGCTATATTTTCGATATAGTCATATTGATCATGGAGACCTCCACTGGGGAGCACTCTCCAATCATCTTGGGATAAGCCTTTCTCACCTCTGAAAGAGTTGTCATTGATTACATATCATGAGAGATTCACTTCCGTCCTGATGATGTGAGATTACATATCATGACCTTGATGTGACTATTAGATTTTTTTGCTGTATGTTGGATTCTATTGAGACTCGAGAATTTCTCTATACGGAGGAAGACTCGGAAAGCATAGACCTTAGAGTTCCCTCTTCTAGTACTTAGAGATGTGTGGATGACATCCGTGGGATTTACATGATTGACACTTTTGAGTGTAGTCAGAGGAGACTGATGAGGCTGAATTTGATTTGATTTCTTTTTATAAAGGAATTCGACCCTTTTGATGATATTGATGATCCAGTCAAGACCATTGAGGATGAACATGACCTTACTACTTCCACAGATGAGTGTGTTCCCTTTTGTTTTGACCTAGATGAGACTTCCCAGGCTGTACCTAGTCACACTTCTTCTACCGACCTGTCTGTGCCTTGTCACCCTAGGACTACTGAGGGTACCTTCCAAGTCGACTCTGATCGGTTTCCGTCATCTGAGGACCCCGATATCGACCTACACCTTGTCAGATCTATTCCTTAGTTGTCTCGTAAGAAGCTTCTTTTTCTACCTTCTTGACCTTTGTATATCAATCCTATTGTATATTTGCTTTTGTTTACCTCCGTCCATCGCCTGTATCGCTCATCCACCCCATTTTCGTGTGTGCCTTGCTTAGGACGTACTTTGTCTTAAGTATGGGGGTGGTGGACGAGCCGAGTGTTCTTTATTCGTTCTGTTTCATCACTCTTGTTGTTACCTATACTTATGGCTCTTTTACCCTATGTATAGGGGGAGTGATGTATACATTCTCTTTGATCTCTTCTTCTATCTTCATCTGTCTTTTCTTCTCTTAGTTTTCATTTTTCTTTTTCTACCGAAAAGGTGTTGCCCCTTTTTGTCAAAGTTCTATACTTAGGGTGTACTTTATCCTATGTATAGGGAGGTGTGCAGCCTGAGTTCTTCTATCCTTTGATCCTCTCTATTGTCTCATCTTCTTTTCTATACTTAGGGATTTCTTACCCTAGGTATAGGGGGAGACAATCTGAGTACGATCTGTTCATTCCCACCCTTGACCCTACCTGCCTTGTGTGCAATCGGCTATACTTAGGATTAGTTGATCCTAGGTATAGGAGGGACGATCGACTTCTCATTCATTTATTTCTTCGTTCATTCATTTATTCTTTAGGCTTTTCTGTACTCAGTACGAGTTATATCTTCTCTTTTTCTCTCTGATCTATGAGGACATAACTCAAGCTAATTATAGGGGGGTCGTATATACTACGTATATACTTCATCCATTACTCGTGCTTCATATTTTTAAGAATAAATATGTCTAAAATACTGTATAAATATACTACAAAATTCATTAAAATCACTTAATAAAAGATGTTTATTATTCCTTAATATCTTTTTATATTTACTGATTAATAAATCATGTAAAAATATTTTTTGCTAAATGTTTGAAAAATAGTTTGAAAATCTTTTTGAAAAATCTTTTGAAAACTATTTGGAAAATGTTTTGTTAAGTATTTTCAACCTTTGTATTATTGTTTTATTTGTAAATATTTCTTTTCTTTGTGTGAAATTAAAATGTTTTGAAAACCGATTTGCAAACCATTTGGAAAATTGTTGCAAAAAAATATTTTTGAAAAATCTATATATACTGTTTGAAAAACCTTTTTCAAAATAATTTTCAAATGCGTCTAAGTGTTTTTAGAAATTATTTGTAAAAATTATTTTGGAGTATAGTTTTCAAAATTGCTTATAAAATCATTTCTTAAATAAGTTTGAGGAATATATACATCACACCAAAAATCTTTATTAATTGTATATATATATCTATAAAATTAACAAGCATATCCTTGTAAATTCTTAAAAACCCAACTCTTGTACAAATAAGATGCATTCTTGTGTAAATATGTGCACCTGTTTTCTTAGCTAAAATCTTTTATTTTCAAAAATTACAAAAGCATTTGCAAAATAAAAAATCCAAAAATATTTGCAAAATCTTTTTGAAAATCTGCATAAAAATTAGCATCAAAACTTTGGAAATTGCATAACAAAATAGTCTAAGTAATAGTTTAGGTGCAAAACATTTTTCGGATTAGGTTTGATAATTGAACTAGTATAAGTAAAATCCGAAGACTGGAGATTGGTTGGACCTTAAATTTACCAAATTGTAGGAACCTTATAGGAGATAGAATTAAGGTACTTTAGTTCTAGTCGACTTAATTATTTAAGAATCACGAGACTTGGTTCAATATACTCTTGATTTCCTAAGTAGATTATTTCGGAGCACACGCACAACTCTTGTTGATAATGACCTAACTTGGACACCTGCACCTTTCACTTGGCTCAACCCAGTTGGAGTGGTGAGGGGATTGGATTTGCCGGTGTGAGACACACACAAGTGCAAACATTTGTCCTCATCTAGGGAGGAAAGTGCACCCCAACCCTTCCAGTAGAAGAGACGTATAAAGACATGATAGTGTGCGTTGCAATAATGCTTCCAAAGAGGGATAGTCTACTGGTTCAAGAGGAAAAATTCCTTATGTAAATGCTGATGTATATAGTATTTAAAAAAAAAAGCAAAAAGCAAAAAGTCCAAAAAAGTGGACATTCTTGATTGAAAAGAAAATGCTTGCCGAAGTGTATATATTTTATAACCAATAAGCATTTTGCCGTCGACCCTTTTTACTTCTTGTGCAGGTTTGGACTTCAAAGTCCCAGCTAAAGGCTATTTGGAGCACCGTCGGAGATACCTGGAGCCTCTTGTCTTTGTCGCCCTCGCCGGCAAACCCCGATGGTCTTTGTCCTGTTTTGAGCCCCCCAGCAGACAGAGGGCCCTTCCAGGAAGGATTTGGGTCGTTTTGGAGCTTTAATGCACAACAGAGGAGGGAGAGAAGGCCATAGGAAGTTTGCCTCACTGGCTTTCATCCATGTTCTTCCCCATATGCTCTTTGTAGTAGGATCAAGAACATCACCCTAGTTTGCATCTCTGCCATTGGATGCACCGCACGTCAACTGTTGATCGCCCCTGGGAAGATCTAATCATGTTCATCCATTGCGAAGAGTCATCGTACCACTAGAGAAGGACACATGTCTAAGTGAAGCCGAGCATCACTGTCTGTTCCTCCGCAATGTTGGGTATTTTGCAGTATACACCCAATGATTTTTGTATTTTAATATTTAATACACAATCTTTCATTTGATGTTTATATATTTTGCAATAATTTCTTAGAAACCCTCATGCTTATTTTAGTTGTACTTTAGTCTGGGTCCATGTCATCCGATAGAAGTTGGAGAATTTGCATTAAAACCCTTACGGGTTTATTTTATTGTTGTTTAGTCGGAAATTTTGAATATGAGTTATATATTTTGAGGACATTCTGCATTTTGGCCCTTGTACTTTGATTTAATTATATAAATTACCTTTCCAGGTTGTATTTTCTTTTTGTAGTCTCTAATTTATAAAATATATCAATTATTCTACAAAAATCTAAAACAAAATAGGATTGGTGCGTGATCTATCATAGATTCATGCCATATTTTTGCATTGTAATTTTAGGCCCTTTAATTATTTTATAAAAATCATTTTAAGCACATTTTCCCTTTCTACATTATAAAACCCATACAAAATAAATTTTTTTTGAAAACTCCCAAAAACAATTTTAAGTTTGTTTATCTATTTTGCAATTTTAGAAACCAAAAATCATAAAATAGAAAAAGAAAATACATAAAAATTTAAAACCTCCAAAATCTAGTATAAAAAGATAAGAAAATACCCAAAAATTCAAAAAATTTATATTTCTATTTTTGAATTTTATTTATATTATTATATACATATTAAAATTGATTTCAAGAAATTTCGACATCATTTATATTTTTCATCTTCATTTCAATTTCGGGTATTTATTAAATCTCTAATTTGGGATATTTTTGACTTAAAATATATAAAATTAACAAAATTTCTTAAAAAATACAAAAATAGTAGAAAAATATTGAAAACATAAAAATATTTTATTGTCTATATTTTGACTAGTTTTCATTGTATTTATAATTATCCTACCCTATATATATTCTATATTACTTATTTAAAAGAAAAAAAATACAAAATCAAAATTTATATAAAGACAATAAAAATATAAAATTAAAAACAAAATACAAAACTATAAAACAAAAATAAAAAAATACAAAATAAATAACCCACATATAACATATAGACAAGGAAGCTCCCATAATTTTTTTGTGCATTTCATCCTTTTTGCTCCCTCTGTTCGACACTTTGCACTATTTGCACTATAAACATATTTTGTAGAGTTAAATAAAATAAATTTAAATCCACACATTATTTTCATTGCTTTAATATTATTGTGGGTTAATTGTTGATTGATTGAGGTTTACTGAGTAGTCAATACACCGACTGCGGTTTCGCCTTGTGAAACCGTACGACCCTCAACAAATCTCAATTATCATTTGTATATGTTGTAGAAATACATGAATTGAATCCCAAAATAAAATAATAAAAGAAAAAGAATGAAGTTTCAAAGACACTAAGTGATCCTAGTGTTCGAGACCGAATCATCTTGATGACTGGTCGACAAGGAATAAAGTAGGGGGGATACATCAGAGAAATTGCACAAACACTAGAAAACCCTAAATTTTAGTTATCAATAATTGTATTTTGGGACCTATTTTATTCTTTATTAGTTATACATCAAATCAATAAACTTTGAACATGAACATTGTACATAAAAATACAAAGAAAAACAAAATTTATTTCATTTAAAAGTAATGCAAATTATGCCCGGGACACACTGAATAAAAAGCCGCAAAGAAAATGTTATAGATATATACCTTCTCCATACAAACTCAAAACTACCAAACTCAACTTTATTATTCATAAAGCTAAATTATCTATTTAGTGAAGGTAGTTCCATTTAATTTGGGGTTAAGGTGCAAAAGTTGGCATTTGTGCCCTCATTGTGCAATATACATGTATATAAATAAAATGGGAAATTTGTTCTTTATTATTTTATTTATTTTATAGTTTTATATTATTGTAAATATTATTAATATTACATTAAAAATATAAATATAAAAAAATATATTAAAAATTCATTGAAATATTTAAAGTAGGAAAGCACATAGGAAAACTATACCTATATAAGACCTATCCACATTTATTTAAGAAAAAAATAAAATCAGAAAAATATAATAAAAATATGTAAATATGTACTAAAATAAGTTATAAATGTATAAAATATATAAATAAAATATAAAATATAAAATACAAAATGAAATTAAAATACCCTAAAACACATGTTAATATACCTATGTGTATGTGTATATATGCAAATATGAACATATAATAACTAACTTGTAAAAATAAAAAATATAATAAAATACTACATAAAATTACGAACATCTTTCAGGTTTTGACCAAAGTTATATAAATCATTTACTATATTAGAAACCACTAATAAAGGATTTTATTTCCTTAATTTAATGGTAAGTCCACATGGACCAACCAGGAGTCAGGATTGCTGACCGCGCATGTCAACTATCCTTGCCAACTGCCTGCCCATGTCAGACCTCACCTACCCCCTGAGTTCTCCAACTTCTAGAGCCTCTTCCACTCCACCATTCATCTCGACACCTCCACCCTTCTACAACCTGCACATCTCTCTCCATCGCCATATTCTTAGCCCCCACCAACTCCTTCCTTACCTCACGTAATGTCTCCATTCTTTTACCAAAAAACCACTTCTATAAATAATGTTGGTGACAACATCGACCCCTAGCCATGTCAATGAGGAAAAGGGCAGAGATCAGAGATCCAAGCTTCACCAGCCACCTCCGGTGAGATTTATTTTCTCGAGGCATTAGCGCTTGTTTGAGCTAGTAACCTTATGTAATCTCATTAAATTTCCCTTCCTTAGTTTATAATATATGTTAATTTAATCAATTAGTTTCAATCCTACCATAATTTTAAGATTTAAGATCGCTGGGGCTCTAACCTCCAACCGAAAATTCCATATGCTTCACCTATGATTCGCCCCATCTCCAACATATCTTCGATCCTTATCATGTTCTACACGCTTTCCACCTTGTTTCCCCCTCGATTCTACAAGAATTGAGGTTCACCCAAGCTCCTCCCTTGCCTTCGTCGGAGCTTCGTCATTCCGCTCATCCACTAGCGTAGCAGCATTAGTAGTGGGATAGGGAGATAGCCCTCGATCCCCTTATCCTTTTGTGCAGGACTTGGCCCTTAACGACCCACCTAGAGACCACCCGAAACTCAACATAGAGCTCAAGGAGCAGTTGAGCTCTAGGCCCCATCCGACAGGGCCTGGATTTCTTTGAGGTGTTCTGCAGATGCGGGAGGTCCTCAAGAGGGTATAGAGACACTCTAGTAAGGAAGAGGATGTCGGGCGTGGACGGAATAAGTGATTGAAGCTAAGCCTAACTGACCTTCTTCTGAGTTCTTCCTCCTACATTTTGAGCTGTCTGATCAAGGCGCACCTCCCGGTTTATTCTCCATCGTATGATTATCAACTGAAGTGAAGCCTCTATCCACCATAGGTTGAGCCACATGGCACGTGAAGGAGCGCCTGATCGTGCGACTTAAATTAGTAATTTCCATAGGACCCCTTTGCCTTTTGTGTTTAATAGTAGGTCCTATAAAATTAAGGTAAGCATTAAAGTTTGTGTTAATATTGCACGAACCCCCTAAATTTATTGCTATTTGCCTCGTGGTCCATGCCAGCTCACATCATGTGGAAGCCCACGTGAGGTGGGAAAATTGCAGTCATACCCTCTCACCTTCCTTTAGTTGCATTTAATCCTGGAAATTTGTAAATAAGTGTAAACTTTTAAGGTACTTTGCACGTGACCCCCTGACTATATTTTTATTTCAAGTATACCCCTACGAGGCCTTTATTTATTTTAGTGCATTTCACTTTTGTTTAAATAGCTCATGTCCTTGTAAAATTTAAGGAAAATGGTAGTAAATACCTAATGTGATTATTATTCATGCCATATTTTTATTTGGAATTTATTATATTTTATAATTATTAAAAATAGAATATGATCTATCTATTCCCTGATTGCATTGAAAAATACAAAAATAAAAAAAAATAACTTTAAAAATTCCAAAAATGTTAGAGTATATATTACTGTATATTATATTCCAGATCAAAAATTAAAACAAGCATAAAAGAAAAATAGTAAAAATTTAGAAACCCTAAAAATATTATAAAAATCAGTAAAAATTCTATAAAAATCCAAACATATTTGTTTCTATTTCTTATTTTTATTTATATTGTATACTATATTTAAAAATAGGTTTGGGCATTTTTGAATTAGTTTTTTTAAACCCCAAGACAATATGACCTATTTATTATAGCAACTGTTTTGCTATATTTAATTAATTAAAAATACCTAAACGTAAATGAAAACTATAAAAAAAATCACAAATGCAAAGAAATATACTAAAAACACAAAAACATTTTATTTTGTAAATTTTGAGTATATCTAATTATAATAAAAAATATAAAACCCTATATTGTATACAAATACATAATATTTCTTATATTCCTATTATAATTACTATTATTATTTTTAAATACCTATATATATATATATTAAAACCCTTAATAATAAAAAGGAATGTTCTTGTATATATTTCCCTGTATTTTTATATTTATATTTATTATATATCCTTATATTATTTTAAACAAGCTATATTGATATTATTATTATATAGTTATATAATATATCGTTCAAAACAAAAAGAAAATGAAAATAAATAAAATTAAAATCTATAAATATTAAATACAATAAAAACCCATAAAAAATCAACAAGCCAAAAAGTACACAAATATCTATTGATTAATTTTAATTAGTTGAAAATAAATAACATATCCACATTGCACTCTATTTTTCGACACTCTACATACTATACACTATACACATATAATTTGTTGAGTTAAAAAAATTAATTTTGACTCACACAATTGCATCGCATTATCGTACATTGTGGGCTGATTGTTGTCTTAATTGATTGGTGACCTTCCGAGTACCATGAGTGTGGTTGATAAAAGGATTTTCAGATCTGACCTGTTGGACACCGCATGCCCTCCAAGATCGGGCATTAGGAACTTCTATTCAATCAATTGAACAAATAGCGATGTTGCCGGGGAGCAATATAGGATATGATACTGGTATATACTTAAATGCATATTTGTCTATTTTTATTTTCTTAGTATATATAATTATTTATCTGCTCCTGACCATCTCTTTTTGCTAACTTCTTTACTAGGGACCGCATGGTGAAGGTGCTTTTTAGGAGGTTGGTGCACCGAAGCTATGTGGAGAGCAACTCCATCCTTATGGGTTGATTGGAGAGAGAAGGAAGAGAGACAAAGAGAGAGTGAATGGCAGCTTTAGCATAGATGTTTACTTTAGTCTTGTGAGAGAGGGCATTTTATTTTCCATAATTAATTGTAAAATATGTACCTTGGACATTCGCGCCTATCTTATCAAGTATTTGTTCACTTGGGGACCCACATGGTTTTTATCGCATTTTTCGCATTCTACCTTTTATTCTCCCTGCTTATCCACTTGTTTCTCTTTGTTTTCCATGTTTTGAGTTTTCCTCCTTTATTTTCTTTATTTTATGTGAATGAGCCCATAGATTTTTGGACTTGATTAATTAGTTAGTCTAGGTCTAAACACCTAATATCTCCATACACCTATAGTCTCTACATTTGGATCGAGATCAAACTCAAATTTGTTCTTCACGTAAATAGCAATTTTCTGCTTAGGGCCATTTCGTCAGCTTGCATTTGCATGTAGTGTAAATTTAAATTCCTTGTCTTGCATACTTTATGTAGAGCGTTTGGAAGCACTGTGCCTCTTCTTACTAAGCATGCATTATTTGATACATGGGTGAGATTTGTTGGACATGCGAGCCCACAAAGAGCCGTCATGAAATAATTGTTATTGTAAATATCATTCCCTGATCTAAAATGAAGAATAACTAGTTTGTATAATAGGTCTCTTAGTACAATTAGGGTTATGTACCATGGCCATCTTAATGATCATACAGTTGTTGATTCAATTACTGAACCATAGAGGCTGGTGCTTGGATGAATATCTAAAGATTTAGATTGAGGACTCATCAAGTACTGTCAAATGATTATTAAGAGAGGATCTTCAGCCTGAGAAGGAGATGTCAATCCTTTTTCTAAGGGATGATATCTAACCGACCTCTTGATGCATGTCCTCTGCATATGAATAGAGATTCAGAGGTGTTAGATAAGTTTGGTCAAAGAGTTGACTTAATGAGATCAAGATAACCAAAAACCTATGTCCTACGCTGTCATGATATATGGATGCATCCTCCGACAGGAGACAAATGTGTTACTATATGTTTGAATATGTATATTTGGCAGATCAATAGGTTGATGACCTAATCAAGGTTTCTACACTGACATGATGGTGTGCATACAAGGGCATATTAGTAATATGATCTCTCAAAGGAATCATAAAGGTTCATTTACTGAACTGGAAGATATGAGCTCACTCATGAGATATTGGGATCAAATTTCGTGTACAGTCGTCTCGCTTCGGAAGCTTGACTAAATTTGTTGGTTTGATCTATGCTTTCTGAAAGTATATGATTGATACCAACTCTCAATAGTCAAATGAGAAACTTTACGATAAAACCCTGAAGTAGACAACGTAAAATTGATCTAATACTTTGGGTTTATTCTTGGTCTTCCAATATGCAAGGTGTATATGTATTAGAAATACCTAAGGGTGTTGTTATTATAAACGATTGTATAACCATGATGCTTCCATTCCTAGGGAGTGATGAAATGGGTTTGGATTTTAGTGACTTCTTTCAATAGAGAAGTAATCTGATCATGGTCCAAATGTTGGATAGTGATCTAAATGCGATTCAGATGCAATGAAGAGATTAGATTTACGGGTTTAATTTAATCAAATATCTATGGGAGGTCTGCAAGAGCTGGATTTGAGATGTGATCTCAATATCCAAGTCACTATACGTGGAATAATACAATTACCCTATCCTTATCTCCAAGTATCCGTGGCGAAAGAGCATTATCCTTGAAAGAGTTCAAGGATAATTTCGCTGTTGATATATGTATCGGTGCGTTGAGAGAGTTAATAATTAAATGTGATTTAATTATCATGAATAATATGAATTTGATTCATATCATAGGGAGAATTATCTAAGATAAGTAAATGTGATTTAATTATCAATGATGTGAATAATGTCAATGTGATTCATATTATTTGGGCACATGAGAATGGAGACACAAGATGATTAAATGTGATTTAATTATCATGGATATGAAAAATGTGGATAACACTATCTATATTAATCATATATATTATAAATGTGATTTACGATATATAATTGATGTGAATTGGATTCACATTGTATAATTAATTGAAAATTTTAATTTACATTTTATTTTGTGTTGTGCATGTGATTCATAAATTTTCAATGTCATGATTGCAATGTTCCCAATGTAATTGAGAATTATTATTGTGAGATAATGTTGGAATGAGATAATGTAATCTTATTGGAAGGAGATTACCGTCCACCAACAAAGGTGGTGGACGGCCACCAACTCCTAATTGGAATGGGTGGCCACCCTCCATGTTGTGGTTGGATTATTATCCCCTTCCTAATTATCTCCAAGGACAATTGATTTAATTGAAATTAATTTATATCGATTATTCAATATATCTTTAATTTAATTATTATTGTTTTATTTTTAAAGCAAGATCATGGCCATTGAAAGGAAACAAATCAATCTCATCCATTCATTTGTGTTGTCTACATATTAAGATTCATGGACTCCAACATACTATATAAGAAGATGCAACCCTTGCTCTTCAATTTACAATAAGAGACAATGAAAATATGCTCTCTCCCTCTCTCTCTACACGCCAAATCTCTCTTCCTCTCTCTTATGTCCGTCCACCTTGATGCCCTAGAGAGAGATCTCCATCATCTTCTCATCACCGTTATGTTGCCGAAACGATTGCTCGTGGATCTCCGTCTCCTTCGGTGCACCCTGCTAGTGAAGAAGATGCCAGATCTTGTGTGATGAGATCAGGAGATTTGTCACTTGGATCATCAATATGGATTGCGAGGAGCACGTGTTTCATCAACACGCTTGCAAGCATCTCCTCTGCTGGATCGGACTTGAGATAGGACATCTCTTTGTTTAGAGACTCGATCGCAACCACGCTTCAAGAGTTAAACCTCATAATTGTTTGTGGTTTAGATGAAATGATCCGAGAAGTGTTCTGTGATTATGTGGTTTCATCGGATTCAAATTTTTAAATTCCGCTGCCTCGAGCAACTAGAACAATAAGTCGCTCCTGACCGCATGCGATGCGATCCTTACGCTTCCATGATGCCCTTAAGGATCTTCCCATATCCTTCAAGATTTCCATCCTAGTATTCACTTTCACAACTTTTTCGCTCTCTCCCTCTATTTTTCTATCACTTAGTATTGAAAGAAAATACAAAAAAATGTTAGGCAAAATATTTTGAAAAATACTAAAAAAGTGAAAATTCAAATATTAAAATAAGGGGACTATTAAATAAACTTTGACGTATATTAAAATTAATAACAAACATTCATTGTTTTATGTTCATAAAGCCCACATTGTTTTCAAGTACCATCTAGACTGAGTGAGTTGCTTCCTATACATAATAGAGTCAAAATCCAGATTTGTGGCTGCCTCGATTATCACATGGGACCGGTGAAGTACTAGAACTTCTATCGTATGTGGGCGAGTAGGTGATGAATCTGTGATTCATCACTCCAAAAGTTAAAAATAGAGCCTTGTTCTCGAGTAAATACAGGCATATTTCCCTTTATAATGCATAAATAGCATTCATGCATGCATACATAAAACATGCATTTTAGCACTCCATTTGAATTTAAATAAGAAGCCAAAAATCATTTGTAAAAAGTCACTCATAAAAATATGCTCTCCCTTATACTATGTACACCTTAGTTAATAATATAAGGAAGAAAGCCAGAAATGTCCTTTGTAAAATAGCCAATAAAGCCCTAAAACCCCTGGACCATAAAATACCCATAGCTCCCTCATACAAACTCCAAAATAGGTCTACTCACTTTCAGAATAATACACATTAAAAGACCTGTAAAATGAGACTAATTTCATCCAATTTGGAGCTCGTATGAAAAAGTTGGGTTTTTGGGCCTCTTTGTATACTATATGTATGTATATTTGTATCTTTGTATTTTTTGTATCATATTTGACCTCATCTCCGTCTTTGGTCAACATGAAACTTGTAGATCTCATCGAGATCTACAACTTTCATGTTTTGAGTTTTTCCAAATTCGGCCCCCTCTTCTCTCTACACATATTTTTCTTTCCAGCCAATCACAGCAGGCCACGTGGCGCCATCTGGTTGCGCCACACAGCCCGTCCCCCTTGCCCTAGCCGCCGCGCCTCTCAGCCGTTGGATGATATTCCAGATCCAACGGCCACACCTCCTCCACGTGCGCTTTGTATTTCCACCGTCAGATCAAGTCCCCCGCCTCATCTCAACCACCCGTGCGCGCCTCTCCTACAGCGCGCCACGTGGCGCATTGTGCGCCATTTGATCACGCTCGCAGCCCTTCGATCTGCACCATCCACTGACATTCTAATCCTAACTGCCCGATCAAATCTTTTCATCCCATCTCCACCGTTCGTTCATACTTCACCCCCATCACGCCACGTGGCACACTCCTAACGCTCAGATCACCTCGCCCAGATCTCATCCTACCGTTCCATCCTGCCTCGATCACCACCGTTGGATCACAAGATCCAACGGTGGAGACTTCGTCTTCCACCTCCAGCGCCCCTCTCTCCCACATTCTCAGCCGTGCGCGAGGGGCTTGCCTCTTCCTATTCTCAGCCGCGCTCCCTCCACCGTCGACGACCACCATCTATCCCACGATCTTCCCCACTCGTTCCTCATATTTGCCAGCCACCTCGCTACCCACGTCGACCGCTAGCAACGCCCCACTACCTCCATGAACCTCGCCCCATCACCAGCACAGTCGAGACCTCCAACCTATAAATACTCGCCCTCCGGCCGATTTTACACCTATCCGCCACCCCTGAGAGATACCCCGAGCTTGGAGCACCCGGTTGGTGACAACAAGCGACCGATTCCTCGAGCGAAGACCGGTCATCTTCTCCGGCGAGATCCTCGGTGCACCGCCGTGACGCAACCACTCCTCCGAGTCGCTGCTTGAGCTCAGGGACCTACCGCCCCTTCGAGCGACGATCTGGACCTCAACCTTGAGCTCCAAACCCCAGGTAATTGCCTCCACCTTCGTTTAATCTTCGTTTCAATTTTTCCTTCTATTTCTCCCTTTTTATTCGCCGTTCACCGTGATCCTTTCGCCTCGCTCTCACTCTGCTGAGCTCCGCGACGGAGCTCTCATCCTCGCGGTACCCTTCACGCCCGCCGACGACACACTTCGTCCTCCATCAACTCCAGCTCCGCCACTTGGCCGGAGCACCATCGCAAGCCATCTCCGTTCCTCCTTAGGCATCGCCGACCCCACTCACACCTCCACGATTGCACGCACGAGCTTCGGCTATTCTTTTAACACTTGCAGGTGCCTCCTTATTCATTGATCGGAAGTTCATCGGAGTTCCTTTGGAGCTTCGCCGCCATGGAGCTCTGACGCCCTTCTCCAGCTCCTGAGACCACCAACACCATCGTCGCACCTCCGCGCACCTTCTGGGATAGCTCCAGACCGCCGGAGAGCATCATCGACACGAGGAGGGACGGGCAGAGCCAAGGCCTCGTTGCCGGAGCCCCGCCATCTCCTCCGCAGGCGGCGGAGGACCGTTGAGGGAGAAGGTCTAGCAGCCGTTCGATCATCCTAATCGAACGGTCTAGCATCAACCACGTCGCCATCCGACTGGAGCAGCAGACGACCATAGGATCATCCTTGATCCTATGCTCAGGAGTCCGCCACGTATTTCGCATCAGCCAGCCGTTGGATCGATCATCTGGATCCAGCAGTCGACTGCCAGCCACGTCGCCCCTTCCGCAGGTCTCAGGCGCCGTTGGATCTATCCAAATCTGACAGCCTCTGATCTCGCCACGCGTCAGCACCGACACCCTTTGGATCGATCTTGATCCAAGGGTCTTCATTACACCACGTCGACGAAGACCGAGCCTCATCCCCGACCCTAGGCTCGGATCACCCGTGGCTAGCTGAGCCTCACTCCAGACCTCCAAGAGCTCTCGAGCCAAGCCCCGAGCCTCCGAAGCCGCCCGAGCCTAGGCTGACCACGTGAAGAGCACGTGCGGCCTAAGTATTTTGCACCGAGGCCCTGGGGACTTTTTGAAATTGAAAAAAGGTCCCTGTGAAGCAGCCCCCACGTGAGGAGCACGTGCCTGTGGAGAAATTGCATATCAGTCCCCTGCATTATAGGTAATTGCATTTAAGTCCCTGTCAGCATATTTCTTTTATGTAATTTTATTTTATTGTATTGCAAATACACCCTTGTCTTTGCACGCATCCCTAGGTTTCATTTTGCATCATTTTTGAATTTCAAAAGTTGCATATTGTTGAGTAACTTGTCCTCTATCTATTGTGCCACTTGTCACATTTTTGTAATTGCAGTAGATTTTTAAATGAATTAATTGGTTGATTTGTGTGATATTTTGCCCAGTGAGACCTTTTAATTTATAACTAATTTTCTGTAGCTCCAAAAATTCTCAAAAATGCACACTAGCTCTATGATAGTGAACTCAACCTTGCATAAAAACTTCATGTCATTTGCAGACATATCGAGGCATAAATAAATTCTTTAATGATTTTCTTATTTTAATTTTAATAGGTTCATTTCACATTAAATTTAGGTTTGTCAATTTTCCTAGATTCCTTATCATTAGATCTATCTAGGATAATTTTTGTTCCTGAAAAAAATGTGATTTGATATTTATTAAAAATAAATTAGTGAAAATCACCCTGCCTGCATGTTTAATTCACAGTAAATTCATTTAGTGTCTAAAAATTCCAAAAAAAATAGGGTAGTTCATTTTCACCATAATACATCATCTGGCTAATTTTCATAATTTTTGGACTTAATTTGATACCTTAATCGATTTAACTTTAAATTGGCTTGATATTGCATGTGTCTGCATAGAAAATAAAAAAAAGAACAAAAAAATACTCCTCGAAAATCTAACACTTGGAAATTTCTAATAATTCACCTAAGGAGACAGATGCCTCCCTGAGTTCGACCTTGGACTTCACCAAGTAAAAAAATTTGCCGCTTGAAATTAACTCAAATCTGTTTAAAAGTGGTTTTTGATTAGCCCTCTTGTATCCGACTGCAACGAACACATCTAATTAATTTGGACATCAACTTGCTCGAATTAACATAGGGTGCGGGGAGGTTATCAAAATGGCGCTGTTGTCGGGGAGGCTCAGCTTAGGTTAATTTTTAGTGATATTCTGTGTGTTTGATTTTCTTTCCCCGGGTAGTATGACCCCCGGTTTTCTTGTAATTATTTTCTATCTTTTATTTCTTTGCATTATTTTTCTGTGTCACTCTCTGACCTCAATATTTTTCTGTGCGAGGAACGCGAGGAGTGAAGACGCTTCGAGGATCGAGCATTTAAATTTATTGAGTGAAAAGAGAGGCTTTGTAATTTACATTTTATTTCTTTTTTCGCATTATTTTCAGCGGTTCCCTTTTGGGTTCTCGCGCGTGTAAGTATAGTGAAACTGTGTCCCCATGTGATGTGTGGGTGAATGTAATTTAGCTTGCACTAGCGGCTCCCCGAGCCAGTCTAGGAATTGCTTGTGCTCGTAACTTCTAGGACCACACAACTCACTTAAAAGACGCACTTAGACCGCAAAACTTAGCCAAATCAACATGTTCTTCATGCTAATAGAACTGCTTGTCTAGGATCGGCTTTTATCGCTTGCATTTGCATTTAGCATAAAATGTTTTCAATTCTATTTTGCATCCTGCATAAAAAAGCGAAGGGATCACTGTAAGTCTCCTGAACTCAGCATAACATCATTGTTTTAACTTGCATCGGCTTTTCTCGATTTGCCCCTCTATTTTTATCATTTAAATTAAACAGAAATTGGGACTGTTCGATAGGCGTGATGTGTGGTTGGATTAATTCAGTGAGAACCTAACTTAAAACTGGGACTGCTAAACACTATTGACCAAAAAAATCAATAAAATTGGAAAAATTGTTTGCGGGAGATTAATCCCCGACATTGTTTTCAGGGTGAGTGAGGGTACTTGAGTGTATGTGAACACCTTAAGGCAGAGCCCAAATCCCCGCCTTCCATATCACGTTCCGACTGATCCTAGCAAATATCACAAGTCGAATAATTTCAGATTCATTGACTACTACCAAGTAGCCTCCGCCTGTCTCAGGTAGATAGGGGCAAAATTGCGGTACTTTGCGACAGGTTGCCAGTAATCCCCCGGGGTGAAGTTCCGGCCGTGTCAGCCTCCACCTGCTTGCAGGTAGATATGGGTGTGGTCATTGAATCCATCGACTTGGGATAGGAGCGAAGAAAGGAAGGATCAACGGTATCTTAGGCGACATGTTAAACATGGAAGACACATCCGGCTCTGAGCCGACTTCCCTATAGGCAGCGTAATCCTTGCTATTTTTGCTTGAAAATCACACTTAAAAACTAGAAGATTAATTGGACTCGAATTCGAGTCCTTCACTGTGTTGAGTGTGAACCCAGGGTCTTGGATTGATTTGTTTGCTTCAGGTAGGAGTAAAATCCTATCTTCTTCTCGCCATATAAAGATGAGCGACTGGGGAGATCTCGACTCTTTATTCACTGATCTCTCTATGAGTCCCCCACGTAACTCATCTTCATCGGCCCAAGCGCACCTTGGACCACCTAGGACTCATGACCCTCTTGAGTCTTGGTTCCCTCACACTCAGGGTGGCTACTCTTAAACCAACCCTTTCATCTCCTCTGAACTTACCGAGGAAGACCATCGCCTTGGTAAGAACCCCTTCCTTGATTTGTCCTCTGACACCGATCTTAATTCATATCTAGGACTAGAGGACAAGATGCTGCCAAAGCTGCCACCACCGGATGAGGACCAACTACGTCAAATTCTCAATCGCCTTCCTGAAGCCGAACAAAGAAATGCAGATCTCACGGCTCGGATGGGACAGATAATAGTAGCAGGAGGAATCGACCGACCAATGGTCGATTCCTACAACCCGGCGGAGAACGAGATTCAGAATTGGTTAGCACCAGCGGTTCCCACCGAGGCATTTGAGCTGAAGCCCCACTTCCTCAGTATGCTTCTGAAGTTCAATGGAAACACAAATGAAGAACCGTACACTTTCCTCCGTGACTTCGAGCTGGTTTGCAACAATCTTAGCCATCCCAATGTTGGCCAAGATTACATTCGACTGAAGGCCACCCCTTTTTCCTTAGGTGATAAGGCAGCCCATTGGCTGAAGAACCTAGGGGTGATATGTACTACCTGGATGCAGTTCAAGGACCTCTTCCTGAAAAAGTTCTACCCTCTCAGTAGGACTAACCAAATGAGAACGAAGATCGCCAGCTTCTCCCAAGGACCTAGTGAACCCTTCCACGCTGCATGGGATAGGTTCAATGACTTAGTGCAGAAATGCCCCTGCCATGGCATTTCGAAGGCGATCTTAGTCCAGACCTTGTTCCGTGGTCTAACCCCAGAGATGCAGGGGTTAGTTAGTGCCGCCTGTGGAGGAAGCTATCTGAACAAGAATGAGCACGCCGTATGGATGATCCTGGAGTAGATGGCGGAAACCGGCAGGTCACAGGCCACCAGGGCCTATACGTTGTCTCCCTCAATCCTATCCAACGAGACAACCCGAAGGACTATAGCGGATCTGACCAAGGACCTCCTCCCCAGCATGGGGATGATTGCCGACAAGCTAACCATGGTCGAGCTGATCCACAAGAGGGTCACTGACCTTGAGTCTCTCTCACGTCTACCGAAACAAGTAGAGGATCTCACTGAGAAGGTAGCTAAGATAAAGCTACCTGCCCCTTCTGCACCACCTGCACCTGTACATCGAGTCCATCTTGTACAGGAACATGCATCGGGGCCTCACAGTGGCTGGGTGGAGGATCAGACTTACACCCAGCAGGACCAACATGCACCCCCACAAGTGGAGATTGGATATGAGGAGCCTCCGCAGGTGTTCGAGATCAACGGGCTGTGGTACAGCTGTGACCCCGTCAGTAGACAGTCGGGGATAGGGAATGGTCAGCCTCACCGACCTTCCCCAGCTTACCAAGCGACCAGCTCCGTCCCCGCACAGCGCTTTCAGTCCAGGCCAGAACAAGTGTACCAGCCTCAGCAGCACCAGCAGCAGCAGCGTACATATCAGCAGGGCCCAGCACCGTCCCACCAGCAGCAGCAGTATCGGCATGGCCAGCAGGGCCAATACAGAACCTCGTCCACACATCAGCCAGCTCAGCCCACTGAATTGGAGTCTCCCACCTTGGCGATCCATACCCTGTCTGATAGGGTCCAACAGATGCAGAATGACTACCTGGACATGAGAACCGATATCAATCGGGTCTCTCGTACCCAGGACCAACAGATGGCGCCAAAGACCCCAATTCCCATACAGGTTCAGGCCAACCCGAACAGCTTACACCATGGCCAGAACCGACCTCGAGATCAGGTATATTATTCAGATAATTATTTATCTGAACATGAGATCCTTTCGTACGATAATGTAAATCATATGTCCCTCAGAAGCGGAAGGACCGTGACCATTCATGATCGGGCATAGGCACAGAAGGAAGGAGCCTCCGAGTCTCTACCTGAGGAGAACTTGGAGGAAGAGGAGGAGCATCACCACCACCATCGCCGTCAGAAGAAGAGGACATCTGAGTCTTCGAAGCAACAGTCCCGCATCCGCATGGAGTCCGACGAAACCGATGAAGAGCCTGCACCTCCATCTGAGGAGGATCGTCCAACAGTCGCAGAAGAAGCATCACCGATTTCACCTCAGCATTTTCTTTTCAGTCAGAGTCTGAGTCCTAGTTTGTTTCAGAGTCAGCATCATGTAAAGAACTCAGTTCCTGAAGTTAATGAAAATATTTCAGTTTCCGAACATGAGTTGGAGTCAATAATCCCTTTCCCCCGAGCTCTCAAGGGTGGAAAGAAGAAAACCAAAAAAATAAAAAAAGATGACCATGAGATGGCAGAGTTCTGTAATAAACACATCAAGGTCACAATCCCCTTTGACAAGTACGTGGAGATGACCCCTGCATTCCAAAAATACCTTAAGGTGAGATGCACACCTACTAGGGTTAGCAGGAAGACCAAAAGCCGTGTTGAGAAACATGTTCTATCAGTAGCCACGACTTGTGCAATAAAGAACTCGTTTCCAAGGAAACAAAGAGACGTGGGTGCACATTATGTAGTGAGTCATGTTGATGACATGGTGTTTGCACGCACTTTCCTGGACAATGGTTCCTCAATCAATCTGATGCCGACAGCCCTCTATGAGCGGCTTAATCTCGGACCTCTTAGGAAATCTAGAGCCCTCCTACAGTTTGCTGATAAATCAACCAAGAGGTCCCAAGGAGAATTGAGGAACATTGTGATCAAAGTCGAGAGGCAGGAATACATGGTGGACTTCACTGTCCTATATATGGAAACCCCTCGTAATTGGAGAGATTCCCAAATCATTCTAGGCAGGCCCTTCCTCAGAACAACAAGGGCCTTATTTGATTATAAGATCGAGAAGATTCAGTTCCAAACTCCAGGCGGAGATGAGGAACTCGAGATGAAGCAGACAAGATGGCAGAGACCGGATTCCGAATCCAGCACCAAGTACTCTTCAACCGAAGCAGACTGCAAGCATGTAGACACAGTTGGGCCATGGAGACAGAACCCAGCCAGCACCGATGAGTCCCTCCCCTCCAGAGATAATCCAGTGCATGAGTCAGTTTGCGAGGTCTTCAGGAACGAGTATAGCTCAGAATCTGCATCGCCCTACATCTTCGATGACTTAGAGGCCTAGTTGGGCGTGTCATTCCTTCCCTCTTTAGGATAATCGGAAGATGAGGATGATGAGTCAGACGAGGCTTTTGCCGATTGCATGGAGACTTTTGATGATCCGACTCCTGAGCCGAACAACTTGGTGGCAGCTATCATAGAGAAAGATCCAGCCACTTCCAACACTGAACCAGATCAGATTGAGCCAGACTTCTTAGATGATCACACTATTCCTGAGCTCAAACCTTTACCCACAACTTTAAAATATGCCTTCCTTGCGGGCCAGGACAAGAAATTTCTGGTCATCATCAGTTCGCGATTGACCGAGGAGCAGGAATCTCGCTTGCTAGAGATCCTGAAGAAAAACTGCAAGGCGATAGGCTGGAGCATTTCCGATCTCCACGGGATAAATCCCGCTCTGTGTTCGCACCATATTTACTTGGAGAACGACGCCAAACCCTCTCGTGAATTCCAACACCGGTTGAATCCAAATTTACGAGAGGTCGTAAAGAAGGAGATAGAGAAATGGTGCGACGCGGGTTTCATTTACCCAATCTCCGACTCTAAGTGGGTGGCCCCAATCCATGTTGTCCCGAAAAAGTCAGGAATTCAGACGACCACCAATGAGGACGGAGAGGAGATCGTGACGCGAGTGCCCACGTCATGGTGCGTCTGTGTGGATTACAGATGCCTGAATGCTGCGACGAAGAAGGATCATTTCCCCCTACCGTTCATTGATCAGATCTTAGAGAGACTAGCGGGGAAAGAGTTCTTCTGCTTCTTAGATGGGTTCTTGGGCTACAATCAAGTATCCATAGCTCCAGAGGACCAGGAAAAGACCACACTCACATGCCCCTTTAGTACCTATGCTTTTAGCGCATGCCTTTTGGGTTATGCAATGCTTCAGGTACTTTCCAAAGGTGCATGATTGCTGTATTCGCTGAAATGGTCAGCAAATTCTTGGAAGTCTTCATGGACGACTTCTCGGTCCACGACGATTCCTTCGATTCCTGTCTTAGGAATCTGGATCGAGTCCTAAAAAGATGTTGTGAGGTTAATCTGGTGCTCTCCTGGGAGAAAAGTCACTTCATGGTGACGGAGGGCATAGTGTTGGGGCATGTCATCTCCAAGAGAGGAATGGAGGTTGACCCTGCCAAGGTGGATGTGATCAGACGACTCCAATCTCCAACCAACGTCAAGCAGATGGGTCGTTCCTCGGGCATGTCAGATTTTATCGGAGATTTATTAAGGATTTTTCTAAGATTGCCCGACCGCTAACTGAGCTTCTAGGCAAAGACATGGAGTTTATTGTTGATCACAAATGTCTTGAGGCCTTTAAGATTTTGCAAGGAATGATCATGGACGCACCCATCCTACAAGCCCCAGATTGGTCTTTTCCTTTTGAGATCATGACAGACGCCTCAGACCATGCTGTGGGGGCTGTGTTAGGACAGAGAAGAGATGGCGTCCCATTCGCCATTCACTACGCAAGCAAAGTGCTTGACACCGCTCAACGTAACTACACAGTTACGGAAAAGGAAATGCTTGCGGTAATGTTTGCCTTGGACAAGTTCAGATCTCACTTAATTGGATCCAAGGTAATCGTGTTCACTGACCACACGACACTACGATATTTGATGGAGAAGAAGGACGCGAAGGCACGTCTTCTTCGGTGGATTTTACTTATCCAGGAGTTTGACTTGGACATCCGTGATAAACCTGGAAAGAAGAACGTAGTAGCCGATCATCTCTCTCGTCTCGAAGATCTTAATACTTCTGAGGATTTACTGATTCGAGACTCCTTCCCTGACGAGTCGATTTTTGTTATCGACTCACTCCCATGGTACGCCAATATCGTGAATTATCTTGTCTCCAAAAAAGTTCCCGAAGATTGGCCTAAGAGCCAAATTGACCGACTGAAGTCGGACGCAAGACACTACCATTGGGAGGATCCGATCCTTTTCTTCGAAAGACCGGATTGTGTCTGGAGACGGTGTATTCCTCAGGAGGAATACCAGAGTGTCCTTTCTTTATGCCACAGCTTAGAGGTAGGAGGACACCACTCCGGGAAGAGGACCGCATGGAAGGTACTTCAGTGTGGCTTTTACTGGCCGACTCTGTTTCGTGATGCCACCGCCTTCGTGAAGTCATGCCAAGTATGTCAGAGAATGGGAGGAACCATTGGCTCCAAGGATGAGATGCCTATGCAGCCTGTCATCATTTGTGATGTCTTTGACGCCTGGGGCATCGATTTCATGGGCCCATTCCCTGTTAGCCACGGGTTCGAATATATCCTTCTTGCGGTAGACTATTTATCCAGATGGGTGGAGGCTATCCCGACCCGAGCCGCAGACAACAAGACTGTCTGTAAATTCATCAGAGAACATATAATCTCTAGGTTTGGGATCCCCAAAATGATGATATCAGACGGGGGTAGCCACTTTGTGAATCGGGAGGTGAAGAAACTCCTAAAGGACTACGACATCGAACACCGTGTCACGAGTCCTTACCACCCACAAACCAATGGTATGGCTGAGGTGTCAAATAGGGAGGTGAAAACCATATTGCAAAAGCTTGTCCACACGGACAAGAAGGACTAGTCTCAGATTTTGGATCAAGTCCTCTAGGCGTATAGGACGGCTTACAAGACACCGTTAAGCACCTCCCCATTACGAATGGTATTCGGAAAGCCGTGCCATTTGCCTGCAGAATTAGTGCACAAATCAGAATGGGCAATCAAGAAAGTCAACTGGAACACGCACCTTGGGCAGAAACAAAGAGACATGGATCTGAATGAGCTTGTGGAAGTCAGAAATCGTGCATATGACAAAAGTTTGGTGTACAAGGACAAGGTGAAGCGTTGGCATGATAGATATATCAGAAGAAAGACCTTTGTTCCTGGACAGAAGGTATGGTTGTTCAATGCTAGGCTGAAGATTTTCCAAGGCAAGTTGAAGTCCAAGTGGACATGCCCATTTGTCGTCCGTACGGTGCATGATAGTGGATGTGTCGAGATCTCAGATCTCACAAATGACGCACCGACTTTCCTAGTGAATGGACAACTGTTGAAGAACTTCGTCGAATCCAATGAGCAGTTAGTCCATGTTGAGGAGATTGTATTCATGCGCGAGACAGATACAACAGATACACCTCAAGCCGCGTATGAGACCTTGCAGCAGTGAGCCCTAGCCATCCGCAGCATCTTGAAAGATTCAGACCGACTCATCTGTATATATCATCATTCTTGTACATCCTATCCTTTCCCCTGCGACTCTAGTAACCAATCCCCGCCTCATTAGATCACTATCTTGGACTATACTTAGGATGACCAGATCCTAAGTATAGGGGGGACGAGTCACTTGAGTCGGTTCTTTGTACATTCTCCAGATCACATTGGTCCTCATACTCACTTCCGACCTATACTTAGGCTGACTTGAGCCTAGGTATAGGGGGGACCGATGCCCACATTGTATATTCATCCACTTCTCATCTTGACCTCGACCGCCCCACTTTTTGACTTTCTTCTACCCTTAGGCTGCTAGAGCCTAAGTATAGGGGGGCCGGTCGATTTCTATATATTTTCATTTCTCTTTAGCTCTCTTACGCTTAGCACGAGCTATGTCTTTTTCCTCGCTCTTCATGCTCTGAGGACATAGCACACGCTAAGTATAGGGGGGCGTGTATATATTACATATATACTTTACCCATAGCTCGTACTTTCGCGTATTTTTGTATATATTTTACAATAATTATCGGTGGGTAAAAATTGAAAAAAATGAATGAAAATAAAAATAGGCTTCTTATTTACTCTTGCATATCATCTCTGCATCCAAGAAAAGAAAACGAGTCTTGCATTTTCAATCATCTTCATAGCATGACATCTGCATCTCATCTGCATATCTTGCATATGCAAGGTGGAAAGCTAGTGGGTTCTGAACCAAGTTATGAGTAGATATTGAGGATGGACTTGAATTGACCTTAATCCACCTAATTTCAGAGGAATCTTATAGGAACTGGAGTTAAGATTTCTCAGGTCAAGTGACTTAAATCTTCGAGTCTGCAAGTCTATGTTCACATGTCATCTTGATTAGTCTAAATAGAATATCTCGTAGATACGCAGGATTCTTTTAGATAATGACCTAACTTGGACAAGCACTATGTACGTAGCTCTTCATTGATGAGGTGGTGAGGAAGTAGAATCCTTTAGCTTGGAGTAGCAAACGGGTGGAAACATCCGTCCTCCTCTAGGGAGGGTAGTGCATCTCAACCTAGTTTGGTGGTGTTGACATCTAAGGACGAGATGCTGTGGGTTGCAATAATGCTTCAAAAGATGGATAGTCTACTGACTCAAGAGGAAAAACTCCTGATGTACATGCTGCACCTTGTAAAAATTAAAAAAAATGCAAAAACTCCAAAAAAAAATCAGACAGGTTCAAGTAAAAAAATAATAATACCTGTCAGAGTATGTATATTAGCAAAGAAAATGCAGCTGGATGACTTGGCTACACTGGTCAGGCATCCCGGGATAGGTAGCTACACTGGCTACCGTCCATTCTTTTCTCTACCCCCTCCTCTTGAGGGTGTTCCCGCAAGATTGATTCGGACCTTGCAAACCATTCACAGAACTCCTTGCCTTCTTTATCTCAAATAAACCAGAATCACTCTTGTCCCAAAATCCCTCCTTTGTGGATGGAGATCAATTTGTCTCCATGGACATTACGTAATTCAATAAAGTTCAAAATTGACCAATTCTAAGCATTTTTATACATTTTGTGCACAATTCTACACTGATCGAGATTCATTTCATCATGTAAATCCGAAAAACGATCATGGCTTGATTTCCTCTAAGTCTGATTTAGAGATGGATACCAAAGAGAAGGTACATCAAGTTGAGTAGAGTAAAGTGAAAGCTCAGTTGCTCGCCGACATACATGTGTTCCAGACCTAACTAATTGCACAAACTGAAGCCTTGGTTGCCTTCCACGAGATGTTATTGGAATTGTAGAGAGATAGAGAGAACAGAAGAGGAGGAGGTGGAGAAGCACATGCAGATGGATCCTGTGGAGTGGAAGACGAGGAAAGGAGAGAGGCTCTAAAGCCTAACTTGAAGGAGACATACAATCCTGGTACCGGACAAATGATTGAGTGGATCCAGATTCTACTGATCCATGGATACGTTAAGCTGAAACCACAACTCTTGTCTCTTCTTCCCTAGTTCCACTAGAACACATATGAAGAACCATACATCCATCTACATCCGTTTAGCCGCATCTGCGGCACTACTTACTACCCAACATCCCGTCAGGTGTAGTCAAGATAATTTTCTTTCTCTTTAGCCTGCAGGATAAGGTTTTATATTGGATTAACTATTTTAGAATGGAAATGACAACCTAGGAAGAACTCAATATAGCATTCCTCCACAAGTATTACCCTCCCGTTCGTCTCAACCACATGCAAGCACGCATCTCCAATTTCTCCAAAGGACCCCATGAGTCCATAGATGGAGCCTAAGAGAGATTCAAGGATTTACTAGAGAAGTACCCCCACCAAGATATACCGAGGACTAGCTTGGTCCAACACTTCTTCAGGGGCCTGAACCAAGAAAGTCAGAGGCTGATCGATGCTGCATGTGGTGTCTCTCACTACAACAAGGATAAAGATGTAGTTTGGTGGATATTCGAAAAAAATAGACGAAGGAAAGGCCACATTGACTTCATCTCGTGCATATCAGAAACAACCCCATATCCACCACAAGACTGTCAATATGGCGACATCTGATGAAGAGGATATGGATGAGAGCTCCAACTTGAGAATTATTGGAAGTTGTATGTCCAAAGTTGACATCATTGAGAAATGACCATAGGATCTTCAGAAACTATATGTGATCGAACAACACATGAAGATTTTGGACAAATTTTACCAAATCACCGAGAAGTTGGAACTCTTGGTGAGAACCATCAACTCATGCCAGTTCGTGAGTGCGTCTACCACGACTTTTGTGGAGAAGATGGAATCACCATCATCGTAGAGTTTAGGGCAGCCATCATCTGTCCAGCATGTGTATGCATGCACCTAATCAGGCACCAATATCACCACATCCATAGCAACAGATGATTGTGTACCACCCTAAGCCCCGGCCTTCTTTGTTGTGTCGTTGTTCCCACCTCCACCCCAAATTCAGGAGGTGAATGGCGTATGGAGTAATGAAAAGAAATTGACCCATCCAAGAGAACATCATCAAGATCAGTCCTCCACCATAAAGCTATACCACTAATCCCATGTTGGGAATTTTATTTAGCATCAGTCTCAGTCGCACCATTCTCCAGCACAAGCACACATATGGAGACAAAGTTATCAATAGTCGGCATACTGTAACAACAACTGTATCATGAATACTAGGCTACTCAGTACAATCAGTGTCCCCCTCCTCCTTGTTATTACCAGCAACATCCTCCTCAGTATTTTACACAAATAATCTATCGTGGCCTCCTCACCATTACTAGTCTTAGCATGGCCATCACGTTGAATCCTTAGAGGTCGCACCATTCAAACCTTTCCTCGACTATTTAGCTCAATTGTTTAAGATCCTAAAAGATATGAGCCATAAACTCGACAGCCTCACTGGCACCAAGATGATTATACAAGTGCATGTTGAGGCAAACCTAAACAATTTTAAGCGCAAAGAGCAGGTTGCTCATGATGTGTCCTCCAAGCCCTATGAATCATGTATAAATGATTCAGCTATGTTATCTAATGTTGCGACTCTCTTGAATGGTAGGACATTACAGTCTCATGTAGCCACCAAGGGGAAGAATAAAGATATAACTAGCGAATCGTCATCTTCTGCATCAGTTGATCCAGTAGTAGGGTCGTGTGAAGAAGAAGGAGGAGGAGGAGGAGTTGCACTACAAAAATGAACAAAAAGAAAAAGACCAAAATTGAATAAAAGCCATGGTCACGTGTCGAGCAAGCCATAGAGAAAGCCACACCAGCATCTGATTTTGTGCCGGTCGACTAGGCCGAGTTTCCTATTTTTATTTCTCCACCAGTATTGGATGACTATATCCCTTATAGTAATCCAATTATAGAAGATGATTCATTTGTAAATAAAAATAATGATTTCAGTTTTGTAAATGTTGCTTTTCCTAATACAATGAAAAATTCCAAAAAAATGGAAATTTGAAAAATACAACGTCTGATCCTACCATTGTAGAAATTCTTTAGAGTATTTTTCTCAATATGCCATTGTTGAAATCCATGGAGTGCATGCCTTCTATGAAGAAAGAACTGAAAGAAGCAGTATGACAAAGCATCAACCCTGTAAAAATAGATACAGAAGATCAGAGAGACACATATTGACCATGGCTATGGTGAATGCGATGACAAGGGAACACCTTTGATCAAATGTGAGATATTTGACTAGATTTTGAGCAAACTTTTCTTGATAGTTGTTCCCTCATTAACCTTATGACCATATTATTGCTTGAAGAATTCGGTTTGGATCCTCTTAAACCCACAAACATGATCCTTCAGTTTATTAATCGATCCATTAAGTGGCCCAGAGGTTTATTGGAAGACATTATCGTAAAAGTGCAAGACATGAAATTCCTAGCGGACTTTATTGTCCTGGACATGGATTCCCATGCATCGTTACTTCAGACCATGATTATTCTTGGTCGATCATTCCTTCGAACAATCTAAATGGTAGTCAATTATGGGTTAGGAAGGATCACTTTCTACCCATGCAATAAAAAAAGTCATAATTTATATGATCACTGATTCTAAAGCTGTAGTGAGTACGACTGAGAGAATGGAGACATCACCACATGTAGAAAACTGTGATATTGTTGACCGGATCAGAGAATCGAGTACATCACTGAATGACATTTTGACACAGGAAATCCTCCTCCTAGAGAAGGACCTGGACAACATTGTCCATTCTTGCTCCTTTGTCGATGAATGATGATGCACTGATCCAGTTATTTGAAGAAGATTCATGCCAATCTAAATAAGAAGAAATTATTGCAGATATGTTTGGTTCATTGTTGTATGAGCCAAGAGTGATAGAGGTTAACAACACCATATTATCAGCAAATCAATTACCTACTAGTTCAGCTTCCAAAGTGACTGAGAAGGTGACTCAGAATTTACCCGAATTAAAGCCAATTTCGGCAGATCTAAAGTATTGTTTCCTTATGGGTGAACCGAATATGTATTCATTGATCATCATTAGCATATTAACCACGAATCAAGAATCTCTCTTGCTAAATATTCTAGAGGAAAACTGTAAGGATCTTGGTTGGAACGTTTTTTATCTCCGGTGGATAAATCCGGCCTTGTGTTCACACCATATCTACTTAGAGGATAATTGTAAACCGTACCTAGAATTTCAAAGAAGTCTAAACCCTAATCTTTAGGACATAGGCATGCAAGATAAAATGAAATGGTGTCAGGATAGTTTTATTTATCTCATCTCCAACTCGAAATGGGTTATCCCATTGCACATAGTTCTGAAGAAATCTAGAATTACGGTTGCTACAAATGACCAAGGAGAGGAGTCTCTACTCGAGTACCTACTTCATGGAGTATATGTGTTGATTACAAGTGCTTGAATTCAGCAACCAAGAAGGATCACTTTCCTCTGTCTTGTACTAATCAAGTGCATGAAAGGTTGGCAGGGAAAGAGTTCTTTCGCTTCTTGGATGGGTACTTCAGGTTATCCATGGAAATCACCCCTTATGATCAAGAGAAAAAGATTTCACATGTCAGTTCAGAACATATGATTACAAGCAGATGCCCTTTGCATTTTGTAATGCACATGCTACATTCCAAAGTAGCATGTTGGCAATTTTTGCTGACATGGTGGGCAGCTTTCTTGAGGTTTTCATAGAAGATTTTTTGGTCTACAGACATAGCTTTGAAGCTTGTCTTGCACATCTGGACCGAGTACTTAAAGATGTTGT
Organism: Ottelia alismoides; assembly: GCA_037367405.1. Taxonomy (NCBI): domain Eukaryota; kingdom Viridiplantae; phylum Streptophyta; class Magnoliopsida; order Alismatales; family Hydrocharitaceae; genus Ottelia; species Ottelia alismoides. Next base: position 487,264 of record JAZKJV010001698.1, on the reverse strand, counting down.
GAAGTCAATTTGGTTCTATCATGGGAGAATAATTACTTCATGGTAACAGAAGGAATTGTGTTGGGACGTGTCGTCTCCAAACAAGGTATGGACATCAACCCAACGAAAGTAGATTTGATTGCTAAACTTGAGCCTCCTTGAATAGTAAAGAATGTGAGGTCATTTCTAGGGCATGTTGGTATCTATAGAAGATTCATCAAGGACTTCAGCAAGGTTGCCCAATCTCTTACAGAATTGCTAGGCAAGGAGATCGGTTTCATTATTGATCAGAAGGTTCTCCAAGCCTTTAATCAGCTGAAAGAACTTGTCACTCAAGCACCCATCCTAAAGCCACCCAATTGGTCTTTTCCATTTGAGATCATAACTGATGCGTCAGATTTTGCCATTGGAACCCTGTTAGGAAAAAAAAGAGACGGTTTGCCCTATGCCATCCATTATGTAAGTAGAACACTTGATGAAGCACAGAAGATTTATATAGTAACAAAGAAAGAACTATTGGAAGTTGTTTTCACCCCTGAGAATTTCAGATCTCATATTTTTAGATCCAAAGTAATTGTGTATACTGACCACTTTACTATCCAGTACCTACAACAGAAGAAGGATGCCAAGTCATGTTTACTCAGATGGATTCTTCTCCCTAGGTAATTTTTTTGGAAATTAGAGATAAACCTAGAATCATGAATGTGGTAGCAAACGATCTATCCATGTTAAAATGTAGAGAGACGGTGCTGAGCAATGTGCTGATATCAGAAACATTTTCTGATGAATCTATTTCAGTGTTGCTTCTCTCCCCTAGTATGTCGATATTATGACCTTTCTTGTCTCTGAGAAAGTTCTAGAAGATTGGACGTTAATAAATAAGGGCAAGTCTTTGTCTGATATTCATTTCTACTAGTGGGAATATCCATACCTTTTCAGGGAAGGTACGTATTTCATTTGGCATCGGTGCATTCATTAGAAGGAATACACTAGTGTGTCATCAAGCACTGTCATAAGCTCGAGTCTCGAGGACACCATTTTTAAGTAGAAAGATAATGAAAGTATTTTAGTGTGGACTCTCGTGAGCCATATTATTCAAGGATGCCACAGTTTCGTGAAAGGTTTCATTGAGTGTTAGAAAATGGGAGGAACCCTTGGTTATAGGAATTCAATAACACTCAAGTTCTTTCAGATTTCAAATGTTTTTTGTGTGGGGAATTGACTTTATGGGCCCATTTCCTTGCAGTCAAGGATTTGAATACATCCTGCTTGCGACTAATTATGTGAGTCACTGGGTGGAGGCTATTCCCACCCGATCCATTGATAAATGTATGGTGTATCGCTTTCTCAAGGATACCATTATCTCACGGTTTGGGATTTCAAATATCTTAATTTAAGAAGGGTGTATCCATTTCATTAATAAAGAAGTCAAGAAGCTTGTGAAGGAGTACAACATCAATCATCGTGTCGCATCTCCTTACCCACCCCAATCAAATGGCTTGGTTGAGTTATCCACTAAGGATATCAAGACAATGTTGTAGAAGCTTGTTAGGCCAGATAGTAAGAAGTGGTATTAACTTCTTCATTTCATTCTATGGGCTTATTAGATCGCCTACAAGTATCATTTGGGGACGTCTCCTTATCGCCTTGTATATGTAAAGTCATGCCATTTGCCAGCGGTAATGATTCATAAATTTTTGCGGGCAGTGAATATTTGCAATTTGGACTCAATTTGGTGGTCAGAAACAAAATATTAATCTGAATAGACTCTTAGAATTAAGACACTACACATATGATAACAACTTGATGTATAAGGAGAAAGTCAAATGTTGGCACGACAACCATATCAAATGAATGTTTTAAAAGCATATACAAAAAGTGTGGTTAGTTAATGTGAATTTGAATATATTCCTGGGAAAACTTAAAGGCAAATGGAGATGGCCATTCGTAGTGAGAACTGTGCATGACAATAGAAGCATCCTCATATCATAATTGTCATCTGACGCACAACCATTTGTAGTCAATGAGCAGTTGCTGAAGTCATATTTAGATCATGATACATTCTTGTCCATTGTCGATTCAATCAATATTTGTTTGATGATGATCTCCCTGCAACATACAAAGATTTAGATAATGCACCTAAAAATATTTTCGATTAATTGTTCATTTTTCATTCTTTGTTTTTCCAATTCTTTCATTCTTTCAATTTACTCATTGATGAATCTACAATTTATCATGTTTGTACCATTTATTGAGAAAAAATCATGTTTAATCAATTGCATTTTTCTTCATTTATTGCATAATTTTTTATTTCATAACATCCATGCATATTGCATTCAAAATCTTTAAAAATTTGCAAAACACATTCATGAAAAATAAACAAAAAAAGTATTGCATTAATTAATTTTTGTCAATAAATATGGGTTCCATGTCGATATTGAGTTTCTAACATTTTTATTTTTGTCTTAGTCTAGCTTAGTAGAGGCCCAAAGAGGCACCAATCCCCTCCCTCTTCATTTGCAAAAAAATTGTTTCACGACCAATTAGTTGATGTCATAATGACATCAACATAACAAAAAATTAAAATAAAAAGGGGGTACAAATGTCAGCGATGACGTCACCCCCCCTCTTCCCGATGTAGGGTTGTCACCTCTTCCTCTCCTGGCATCGCCAATGGCCGGAGCCGCCTCCCCTCTGCCCACGTCGCTCCCTCTCCGTGCCTCCACCTCCCTTGCCTGTTGTTACATTGCCTCTCCACAGAATCGAGGGGGGCCCATTTTTAGGGAGCTTCGAGATCCGCCATTGCGACCCTCCATGACTCCACCACTGTCGCCCCCTCACTCTACCGTCCCTCCTCATCGTCGCCCTATGCCTACGCTCATCGATGCAGCCTCCAATCTGCGTGCCACCTCATCACATCTCCTCATTGCCTCCCTTCCTCGCACCACCTGTGAGGGCCACCCATGGCTGAGGAAGTAGGGGTCTAGGGACCCCTTCGTAAACTTCCAATTTCTTTTAATTTTTAAATATTTATGACTTATTACAATTTCTGTAAACTTTTGTTAACATTCTGCAAATTTTTTATTTTATGATTTTAATATTCAATGGCATTTGGATTTATTTTATTTCATCTTTTATTAATTACATTTTGGTCCTCCATGAACCATTTTGTAGTTTCCTCAAAGTTTATTTCTTTTTCTGCAAATTACTCACTAATTTTTTAATAGGTACATTTTCACTTCAATGTTGATATGTTTTATTCATTAAACTCAAGCCCTTTATTTTCTATTTATTTACAACCTGACTCATAGGTTTTTAAAAAATTACATAAATTCCCTTGCACTTCCACAAATCACCAAAAATAGCAAAACAAATCCATAAAATTCCCAAAAAAATCGTGCGATCCTTATGATGTCTAGAACCTAGTGATATAATTTTCGATGCATTTTAACACTATATAAATAAAAAGAAAGATAGGATTTAACTTGTATCAATAAAGTCACAAATGCTGTTGTAAATAGAATAAAAAATCATATAAAATGTCTGAGTACTAGTGAATCTATCATCTACTTGCCCTATGCTTTATTTGATATCTGTTGACCTATAGTTGAATAAAAATATCTAAATATCATGGTTTTTGTGTGTGCACATAATGACACACGAAAACACACTTTTAGCGCACTGAAAATCCGCTTCCTCATTTTGGCGTCGTTGCCGAGGTCCCAGCAAATTACGCAATTTTATTTTGGTATTTAGATTTTTTTATTCTATTTTTGTAAATGAATTTTTATTTTTGTTTCAGGTAAGAAATTGCAAAAAGTGACATCCCTCTCTCTCTCTCATTCTCTGGGCTCAAATCCTGGATCCAACAAGTCGCATAATGTAATATTATTTCAATCAATTGGATATTTCTAGGTGCTTGCATTTGTCTGTGTATAGAAAAAATCCTGAAAATCATAAAATCAGCTTCCGCTATTGCATTCATCTCTGTAGATCTATCTACTTCCGTTCACCAATTAAACAAGACAACAATTGTTGCTAGCATAAAATCAGTGAAGTTCAAAAAGTCACCGCGTAGCTCAGATGAAAGTAGTCTGAAGAGCTTGAAGTGTTGCACATTGTAAACAATTTCGCATGCACAAACAAACAATCTTAGATCAGAACCAACAATCCTACTTAGATTTCTTGACTATTGGATTTAAAATGTTTAACAACTTTTCAGTGATGGAAACCTTAATAGAGTTGGTAATTAAAGGACACCACACTCGGCATCATCCTCAAGAAATACAGGTAGTCATTCTACGGTCTGCATACTTGCACTCCTACTGGTTGAAAGTGGATACAACTTAGCCTAGGAATTCGGGACAATGCTCAAATCTACAACTAGATTTTAGGTCAATGTTTATGTGTGCTTGATCATTTGTGAACAAATAATTACAATTTTTTGAAAAGATAACTTCTTCTACGATAACTAACATGCATTGGTGAACTAATATTGCTTTATGTTTTCATTTTTTCCTCTCCAAACATGAATCCTAGTGAACTAATCTACGCCTACATGAAGAGTATGTCGAATACCAATTCGACACTACGATATCCATACTACTCTTTACAATATCAATAATCTTATGAAGGAGATTTCTACCCAAACTACATCAGTTCACAATCAAATTTCAGGATGTCACGCAACCCCAATTGGGGAAGTCAACCTGATCAATACGAGTACCGACGAATTCAAGACCCTCTACAATTCCAACCATTCTCCTATCCAAATGCTGAATAGTATAACTTAGGGATCTATGACCAATCTGAATCTTAGAATGGGACTACATCATTAACTTATTGCACCCCTTCTCTCTAACCTCTTGCCAACCAAGTTGACAAGACAATCATTGATGTCTTTAATACCTTTTGAATTCAATGAAAAACATTGAGATGGATATGAATTAACAACATGAGGAGACTGCCAACTTGCTGAAATATGTGAACATCTATTTGTCAAAGTTCTCATGGTTTCAGATACGATGGTTGAGAATAGGCATATTTTTAATCAGGGAATTCTCGAACTTGACTCATCTTGGGATGAATTGGAAAACACAACCACATATCAATCTGTGTATGAGGAAAACATTCGGGGACAAAATAAGGATAATTTGGATGAAAAAATTAATGGAATAGTGCAAACACAAAATTCACTAGAACCACATCATCTTGAGAATCATAATGACAATCTATTGAGTAAAGATTTAGGATATAGATTCTTCCAACCTCTAGCTCAACTTGAGCCTGAGAAAATGATTTTTACGTCACCAAGGTGATTCCTTTGCCACATTGTTTGAAACCATTTTTAATTTAAGTTCCTATCAAACCATGGGTCAAACTCGAAACTTTAATCAAGAACAACAATTTTGTCAATGGAAGTTCTAATGATGAGTGGCCTGAAATAATCATTGATCATGATCTCAATCTAGAGGTTGAAATAAACAACGACAATAATGAATCTAATGATGAGCCCCATATCATGGTCCCTCCTCCATCCGATGAAATAGTTATTGAAATATCCGAGTTGTCTACCAAAATTTCAACTTTGAATTCATATTTTGAATATGAATCTGAATCTGATGTGGATGATAAAATGGATAATGTTGAGGATGAATCTGCGGATAATGATGAATTTGATTATAATAATGAAATTGACATTGATTCCAATAGTGATGATGATTTGTTGGAAGAATTCAATAATGAAATCAAAATTAACATTGAGGACAGATATGATGATGAGATTGAATATGAATATGAGAATAATTTTGAATCTAAGAAAAATCATGAGGATATATTTGATGATGAAGAATCGACGGTTAAATTTGAAAATGAAAGCAACATTGGTATTGATAACGAATTTGAGAATGATTTTGAATTTGAGGATCACCATGAGAATAATGATGAACATAAAGATGAATATGATAATGAAATTGAACTTGATCATGAACATGCTGATAATTTTGAGCAAGAGAGAAAAATTGAGACTGAGTTACCACAACCTGTGCTGACTCTCACCTCCAAAAGATGTCGAAAGTCCTCTCTGATGACTCTCTCAGGGACGAACACATAATTTTCCACTCTAATCCCATGACCTCTGGGGAAGATGACCCTCACGGCTTTCACTCTCTAAGTGCATCCACTGATATTACCTTGAATTTTAATCAAGATGACTCATTGTCTCTTGATAATTTTTGGGTTGAAACTGAAGAGTTCCTCAATAAATTTGATGATGGATGATCATCTACCACAATGATTTTGTCATCATAGGAATCATCTTCTAGGTCGATTTAAAATAGACACAAGGAAAAGAAACAATTGCTTCAAATGATATGGATGGTTCACATACTGATAATGAGTATGAGCAGCTGTTAAATTCGAGTATACATGAACCCAGTGTCCCACCCTTGGACTTTCAAGTTAACATTCATTTCATAGAGATAGTTCAATGGCATGATCAAATCGCTAACCTTGTGACAACAATGTGGCCATCAGGCTAGAAAATATTGGTACTGTGGTTGGAAATATCAATGAATCATTTGTTGTGTTCAAGGAGAAGTATTTCACTGATAACCAATTTTATGTGATATACACAAATTTTGTAACTTTGGACCATCTAGAACCCACCAACCGATTAGAGATACTGTTATCGAAATTGACACCACCCTTTCCACTCATATATTCACTTGAGTCGACTATATCATTTATCTTACCACTAGAACTGAACATTCGCCCTAACCTCATGTCACTGGTCCCACTTATCCAATACAAGCTTCACAGAGGTAACTACATTTCCATCTTTTCCATTGAGCCAAGATCGGTGCGTCATCGCGATTTCTGAACACGGATGCTACACACACTCAAGACATAGGGTATTTCTAATCCCGGTGCCGACTGGGGCCGTTAAAACCAGCGCGTCGTGGGAAAAACCCCACAGTTATCTTTCAGCTATTTTCTCTATATTGCACTTTTTAACTTCATTTCTCATGATTTTAGTTCAACATAAGTACGAGGGAAACCCCCCTAAAATAGATTGGAAAATAAAAATTCATTCATTTGTGCATCTTGTATCATCTTTAGTCATGTTATCTCATTTTTTTATATTTTATTATCACCATATTCAGTATAAGAATGAGGGTGCATTGCATTTCATGCATGACATTTTTATTTTATCACTATTTTAAAAAATACATTCATTTCATGCATTTTATTTGTTTTAAATTACTTTTAAAAACTAAAAAATATTTTTTATTTTGTTGCTTATTTTGTTCAAAAAAAACATTTTCAAAAAAACAAATTTTTTATCATTTGCATGTTTTGCAAAAATACCAAAACCATTTGCATATACCGAAAATTTCAGAAAAAATTGTAAAATCTTCCCCAAAAAATTAGCAATTTTTTTCAAAAATCCAAAAATATTTTTCTTTTTTTCTCCTAAGTTTTTGGGATTTTTAGTGCGTTTTTTACAAGTTTCGGACTTAGATTAAGAAGACCTTAATCCACTTAATTTCAGAGGATTTCTTTAGGCTTGAGTATTATGTTTCTTCAGGTCTATGGCAAACTTAATCCAGTTCAAGTAATTTTATGTGTTGACCAAAATATGTGTCTAAATAGTTCTTCTTGACAGCTTTAGCACTCTTTTAATCTTGATTTGTTATTGAACTAATTGCTCATTACACCTTAGTTAAATTTGGTTTGCATGTACAAGGGAACCGTTTTAGTCTCTAACAAGGGAAGGCAGCGACTCTAAATCTTGAGTAAGCAAAATTCGATGATCTAAGTTCATGAACTCCTTATTCTCTATAAGTTTGAGTTTTTCAATGAACTTGCCTTGTACATGTATCTGAAAGTCACATTTATACATGTACACTCTTCATACCCAAAGCCACAAAATCCTATAAAAAATAAGGCACAATGAGGGAAGCGTGTTCCAAAAATACAAATGCAAAGTAAAGATCGACCAAAGAAAAATATACTCAAATAACTCAGCTCTACCAAATAATCTAGGTAGCAAACCAGTGTTGCTATCAGTTTAAAAGAGGTTAAAGAGGCCTTGGGTTATGCTCTGCAAAAAGAAGAAAAAAAAGGAACATACCAAAGCGATCTTTGGAAAACTTCAGAAAATTCAAGTTCTCTACAAGTTGCACCCATTTTCTTTTGCTGACAGATTTCGGGTGAAAGGAGAATAAGTATAGACATAGAGAGAATAATCTTTAGATTTTGTGATTCTCTTGGTACCATGCTTAAGGTTGTATGGTATACTTGTCTTGCAAGTTGGGAAGATATATAACCTTCAAACACAGATCAAAATCAACTCAAGGTTAAAGATAATATCTGTTGATTGGGATGATCTGACTTGAGCTAATAATGGAACCAGCTAAAGTTGCTTGAACACGAGGGCTGTCGAATTGAGTACTCGAATCTAAGGGGAGTCGAAGCACATTATTAGTCAAAAGGTCAACTTGGTCTTTGTTTGTTATTTGTTCAAACATGGCTTAAAATCTCAAGACATTGTGGGTATGTCTGTTGCAAACCATCGCTGAGCATTCTTTAACTATTTTCTATTTCTCTTTATATCATTGTTTTGTTTGGGACTAGCAAAAGTTAAGTATGGGGGTATGATGAATCTACAATTTATAATGTTTTATACCTTTTATTGAGCAAAAATTATGTTTAATCAATTGCATTTTTCATCATTTATTGCATAAATTTTTATTTTATGACTTTCATGCTTATTACATTCGAAATCATTCAAAAAATTTGCATAACAAACTAAAGAAAAATAAACAAAAAAAGTCTTGCATTAATCAATTTTTGTCAATAAATATGGGTTCTATGCGCATATTGAGTTTCTACCAATTTTTTCCATATCTGGCGTAGTAGAAGTCCAAAGGGGCTCCAATCCGATCCCTCTTCATTTGCAAAAAAAATCGCTACACGATAAATTAGCTTACATCATGCTGACATCAGCATGCCTTCCATCTGCTCACGTCGCTCCATCTACTCATGAGATGCCTCCTTCTTTCTCGCCTACTGTTACACTGCCTCTCCAAGTCCTTGTATCTCTTTAAGAGAGGATAGACTCTAGTATCGAGGGAGATCTCCGCCGCCACAGGCCCCCCTCTCTCAACTGACCCTCCTCGTTGTCGCCCACGGCCTCCGCCCATCGTCACCGCCTTCACTCTACATGCCACCTTGGTGCACCTCCTCGCCATCGCCCCTCCTCGTGCCACTAGCAAGTTTCGTCCACGATTGAGGAAAAGGGGGACTAGGGACTCCTACACAAATTTTCAGTTTCTTTTATTTTTTATAACATTTTGTACTTCATTGAAATTACAATAAACTTTTATTAACATTATTCAAATTCCCATTTTATTAGTACTTAATTCAATGAAATTTGCATTTATTTTATTCCAGATTTTATTAATTATATTTTAGGAACTATTGTACAGTTTCCTCAAAGTTTATTTCTTTTCCGATAAGTTACCCATTATGTTTTTATATGCATATTTTCACTTACGTCTTGATAGGTTTTCTTAATTATAATTAAGCCCTTTATTTCCTATTTATTTACAATCTGACCCCTAGGTTTTCGAAAAATTACATAAATACCCCTAACACTTCGAAAATTACCAAAAATAGCAACAAATGGAAAATTCCTAGAAAATTTATGTACGATCCTTAAGATGTCTAGAATCTAGCGATAGTAGTTTCGATGCATTTTAATGATCTAGAAATAAAGAAGAAAAATAGAATTTAATTTGGATAAATAAAGTCAAAAATGTTATTGTATATAGAATCAAAATTAGCATAAAAATGCTCGAGTCCCGGTGGATCGATCCCCTACTTTCCTTATGCTTTATTTGATATCCGTTGGCATGTAGTTGAATAAAAATATCTGAATATCTCGGTTTTTGCATGTGTAAACAATGACACACACAAATAGAATTTAGTGCACCGAAAATCTACGTCTGCATTCATTCATCCCATTCATCGTTTATATACTTAGGATGACGATATCTTAAGTATACGAGGGGTGAATGAATTTGATTACTCTTCATTTATTCTCTCGCTCATCTTTTAACTTGATTAATAATTTTGTTCTATACTCAGGGATCATTTACCCTAAGCATAAGGAAAGACAAGCCGAGTTCGTTGATTATTTTGTGAATTCAAAGCCTCGATCATCCCTACTTTGTGTACAGTCTGCTATACCGAGGATTTGTTGATTTTAAGTATGGGAGTGATCGACTTCTTATTCTTGAAGTCGTTGTAGTATAGGCTTTTCTATACTTGGCACGAGTTGTGTATTCCTTTATTATTATTTGATCACTACGAGGACAAAGTTTGGGCTAAGTATATGGGGTCGTGTATATGTATATATATGTTAGCCATAAGTTGTACTTTCGTATTTTTAAAAAAATATGGATGATTTACTATATTAGGAAAGGTTATATGAATAAATCAACTATAAACAATAACTCACGTAAATATGTATAAAAAATTTGAAAAAATGTATGAAACTATTTTGCAAATGATTTTGAAAAAAAGTTTGCAAAAATGTTTGAAAATCTTTTGAAAACCTTTGAAAATTCTTTGTAAAATATTTTAAAAACATTTAAAAAATAATCTCTTTAAAAAAATGTTTGTAAGAAGTTTGTAAAAATCATTTCTAAATATGTTTGAAAAAATCTTGGTAAATTATTTGCAATTTTTTTCAAAATGTTTGACAAATGTTTCCAAAAATGTTTTCAAAATATTTTGAAACCCTATGGCTAATATCATTACAAAAATTCTTCTAATAAAACATGTATATACTTGTATAAAAAGTCTTCGTAAACTTGTAAAAATTCTTTGTGAATATGTATAATGTTTTATAAATATGTGTAAATATTCTTTATTCATTAACCCCACTAAAAATACAAAAAATTTTGAAAATGTTCAAAACTTCACAAAATGTTCCAAACTATTTAAAAGAAATATCATAAAAAGTTCAAAAGCATAAAATTCTTTCACAAAACTTTTTTCTTCCATTGCATAAGCATTTTTCTAAATGATTTTTGTATTGAACAAGTCTAAATAAAATATGAAGCTTGGAGCTCGGCCTAGACCTTAGTCCACTTAATTTCACAGGAACATGTTTAATCGATTGGAGAGGGTTTTCTAATGCCCGATCTTGGAGGGCATGCAGTGTCCCACAAGTCAGATCTAAAAATCGTTATATCGGTCACTCTCATGGTTCTCGGAACGTCACTAATCAAGTAAGACAACAATCAACCCTCAATTTAGGATAATGCAATGCAAATGTATGAGTCAAATTTTATTTTTATTTTAACTCTAAAATTATATGTGGATAGTGTATAGTATATAAATTGTCAAACCATAAAGAGCAATGGGGATAGGTTATTCAGTGTCAATTAATTAAATTTAATCGATAATTTTTTTTGTACATTTTGTATTTTTTATTTTTGTGGGTTTTTCGTTATACATAATTTTTATGTATTTTTTATTTTTTATATTTTTTTATTTTTTAGGTTTTTATTATCTTTTCTTTTGAAAGGTATATTATATAACTATATAGTACTAATATCAATATTTGATTATTATAAATAATATAAGGATATGTAATAAATAAAAAGATAAGAACGTAGGGAAATATATAAAAGAAGATTCTATTTTATTTTTTATGGGTTTTAATATATATAGGTGTTTATTGTCATGACCCCAATTTTGGGCCATCGGATCCTGCCATATCTGGATCTGGTTACTAAGCAATTATTTATTCATCAATCACAACTATCATTCAAAAATCGACTGCATTTAAAAATAATCAGAAGGAAGTATTTCAAAACTTTTCCATTTACAAAAAAAAGTTTACATGATACATTGTCCCATTATAACCATTTACATGTACATCAGCTAGAAAGGAAATACACAAGAAGATTACTACTTACCTTACATAGTAAAGTTACTGTGGCTAGCTGGATGACTACTATGTTAGCAGGCTGGATTATTAAAGTACTTGTGATGGCTCCCCAACACCTGTTGGGTTTCCATAAATCATATGATGAGGATTAGCAAGTGCTAAGTAACGAAGAAGAGAAGTAAACAAGTAGTGCAGTTTATCAAAACTTATTATATCAGAAAATTTCATTCTTCTCGTTAGTTTAAGACCTATTCCTTCTATTCCACATCAGGGATTAGTCCCAGGGAACCCCACCATTAATGAACTCCGAAGATGTGGACACTTTGGGGATTGGAAATTGCATTGATCTGATGAGCTTATAACGCCTCACATCGCCTCAACCAATCCTTCAATACTACCTTGACAATTTCCTTTTTCTTTTATCATCTAGGGTTTCAAACACTCAGCCTGGCAAATAAAGAAGCACACAGTCCTCAAGGATCTGATTGCTTAAAAAATCAGGCTAACATTTAATCACATAACCTAGAAGCTTTAAATACATATTATCGTAACCCATCGCTATTAAACCACCGTGCCTCCACATGGCACGACCACATCTTCCGTCATTCAACCCGAATATATTGGCACCTGGTACCACGCATTGCAAATCATTCACTTCGTGCACACTTATCATAACAAGGCAATCGCGTACCACCTAGGTAGGGCAACCCAAATACAGGTTTCATCCGATAAACCTACAGGTTGCATGCCCTACCTATAGTTTTACTCCTAGTCATTCTTAACGTAAGACACAATCCTTTTCAGGATCCAACTCAATACACATCAATTCCCATGATGTAATCCTTTTGTTGATTCTTTTATTTATATAATCATTAACATTGAGTATAGCCTCACATATATATTAATTCATTTATTTATATACTCATATTTATGCTTATTTTAACTTCCAAACCCTAACCTTCCAAGCCATTACATCAATTCGATGCTTAGACCTTATTTTAGTTGAAATCACAAAGCAACTTTTCATATTTTCTCAAAAAATAACAAAATTAGGGCTCTTCATGGAAAGGAGTATAAAATCAGAAATCTCAACGATCTCATATGAAAACCCAACAGAAATAGGAAGGATTTCATTACCTAATCGAGCTCTCTCTCTCTCTCTCGTATGCAGTGCTTTATCATGATTCATTTTCAAAAATGGTGATTTATGGCTCTTGAAATGATTGCATCTAATGTTCGTATCACAAATGCTAAGAACGTGCCAAGAACATGAAAAATAAATGAAGAACACGAAGAACGCAAAGAACACACGTAGAATGCCAAGAGCATATTTTCTCTTGAAATTTCAGCAGAGTTCCCCTTATACAGGGTGATATTTCTTGGAAATTTTTGACAGAGTTTACCCTTATATTAGGACCTATTTCTATGAAAATTCCAGAGGGTTTCCTCTTATATCAGGACATATTTTAAAAGAATAACGGAAACAGTATCCTCTATAAAATCACCGAGAGGGAAACAATAGTGAATCTAAAAGGATATAATCAAACTACAAAAGATGGAGAATCAATAGACGCCATGCATCTTAGGTGAGTAAAGGTGTGATGAATCACATGGTTCAATAACGTGCATAGTCGTCCGCACCTAAGTAGGGTATTACACAGATTTCTCCATCAAAACAACTATGAAAGAATAATCGAAATAATAGAATCAGAATCGGTGGAGAATCGGTAGACACCGTGCATCTTAGGTGAGTGAAAGTGTACCGAATCACTAGGTTCACTGACATGCATAGCCGTCTGCATTACATAGATTTCTCCTCGAACCACAACATAAAATGAATCAGAAAAGGAAGATGAATTGAAAACTAAGGTGGAAAAGAAGATGATTTGAGAATCTAGCTCAAGTTAGAGGTTACTTACGAAGCCAATTAGGAGTGAATCGTACCATCCTCCTCTTTGTCCTCCCAGCAACTCTTCGCTAGCACTCCTTCCCCGCCTCCCTCTTCTCCCAACCTCAACCCTAGCCCTCGGGGTAGTGATGGTAGTGGAAATCGTAGAGAATGAATGGGTAGGGATTATTTATAGGTTCCAAAAAACAACTAACCATGGTTAATAAACCATGGTTTAGACCTTAACTGCGGTTAGTGGCCTGGTTTTGGCCAAGTCTTATCCAAAATATAAGGCTTAAGTTAGAACTTTCCAAAGGATTCTAGATTCACTAATGACGCTTAATTAATGCTTATTGTGATTAACGTTCATTAATCACGATTTAACTTTCGTAGCTAACGCTTAACTTTTGCTGACTATTGATTTGTGTTATCTAGTGGTCATTAAAGATTTTCAATCCGTCATTAGTTTCACTAGTTTCTTTAATCATGTTTAATTAGTCTTAATGGCAGTCATTAAGGGTTAATGACATCTTAAGTCTTCCTTACTTTTCTTTCTTCCGAAAATCATAACAATTCAAAACGAAGTCGGATTCACATAAATAAATTTTGTTTTTTTTCTCTTGATGAGCGGGATCTTCTGATATAGGATCCAAGAGACGACCAATTTCAAAACTTTACAATTATAACAACCGTAAAGGAAGTCTCGTCCTCGAGACTTATTGTGTAGGCATAACAACCTTAAAGAGGATTGAAAACATAACAACCTTCAAGAGAATGGAAGTCATTTCATTTATAATGAAGGTACACACAATACATCGTGTTATCATTCAAACAGATAGGGATATTTATCTCTCATATCTAACTCAGGTTCCCATGTGGCTTCTTCAAACTCTTGGTTCTGCCACAATACTTTAACTATAGGTACCTCTTTATTCCTCAACTTCTTGATATCCCTGTCTAGTATTTGCACATGTATTTCTAGGTATCTCAAGTCTGGCTCAACATGCAGATAATCATGGCTTATCTTATGCTCAAGATTCTTAATATACTTTCATAGATTTGATAAATGAAAAACATCATATATTGCCGAATGATGTGGTGAAGTGCAAGTCCATATGCGACTTTCCCAATCTGCTGAATAATTTTAAAGGCACCCGCAAACCTGGGTGCCAACTTCCTACGCAAGATAAACCTCTAAACTCCCTTCATTGGTGATACTTTTAGGAATACAAAGTCACATAATAGTATCCTCACTTTGTGTCATTCTTTAGAGGCAGGGGGACATCACTCAGGGAAGAGGACATCGCAGAAGGTACTTCAAAGCGGATTATGGTTGCCAACTCTTACTAGAGATGCGTGTACATTCGTAAAGAGTTTCCCAGATTGTCAGAGAGCAGTAGGGTCAGTCAGTGCTAGAGATGCAATACCGATGCGACCCGTCATTATTTGTGAGATCTTTGACGCATGGGGCATATATTTCGTGGGACCGTTCCCTTCCAGCATCGGCTTTGAGTACATTCTTCTCGTTGTAGATAATGTTAGTAGATGGGTGGAGGATATACCCGCACAAACCACAGACAGTAAGATAGTTTGCAAGTTCCTAAGGGAACACATTATTTCGCAGTTCGGGATCCCACGTATTCTTATTTCAGATGGGGGTGGCCATTTCATTAATAAGGAGGTCAAAAAGCTAGTTGAGCAATATGGCATTAATCATAGAGTAGCTTCTCCTTACCACCCACAAACGAACGACATGGCTGAAGTTTCAAATAGGGAGGTGAAATCAATTCTCCAGAAATTAGTACGACCAGATAGGAAGAACTGGTCACAGCTTCTAGATCAGGTTCTTTGGGCATATCGTACTGCATACAAAACTCCCTTAGGTACTTCACCATTCAGATTGGTTTATGGAAAACGTGACATTTACTAGTAGAGATCATGCACAAATATGAATGGGCTATTCGAGAAATTTTACTTGATGCACATAAAGTAGGAGCCAAAAGAAAGATAGATCTGAATGAGCTGGTAGAGATTTAAAATCAAGCATACGAGAACACTCTCATTTATAAGGACAAAGTAAAGAAATGGCACGACATACATATTCGGCACAAGAGATTTGTCCCTGGGCAGAAAGTCTAGTTGTTCAATGCAAGATTGAAAATTTTTCCCGGCAAATTAAAAAGCAAGTGGGAAGGACCTTACATAGACAGAACGGTGCGCGACAATGGAAGTATAGCAATATCAGATGTGTCACCTGGTGAAGAGCTGTTCGTGGTTAATGGGCAGATGCTGAAACACTTCGTCGAGACTACTGATCATCTGGCACGTACTGAAGTGATCTATTTTGTATAGGAATCATGATCATTCATTCACTTCATGTCATCCTATACAAATACTTTTGAGCCATTCGATTTCTGGAGATCTGCAACACTTTTATATTCTTCGCAGGCCATAATCGTCCACATTTTTACTCGTCTTCTATGCATAGGATTCCAGATCCTAAGTATAGGGGGGACCGATTGTTCGTTGATTGACATTTTATATTTTGTTCTGATTCTTTTGTATATCCTTTCTTTTTCACAAATCACTGGTCACCGATTTTTGGCTACACTCTTTTCTATACTTAGGATGCCTTATCCTAAGTATAGGGGGACCGAGTAATTAAGATGATTTCGTTTTCTTTATTTCTTTTGTTCCTTCGTTGTAAATTCTTTTTACTCAATCACCTCATTTTTGCTCTTCCGTTATACTTACGATGACCTGATCGTAAGTATGGGGGGGTTGACTGACTTGTACTCTATATTCTTTTTCACCCACTTTTACTTAGCACGAGTTATGTCCTCCTTTTCTCTTTTGACGCTATGAGGACATAGCACAAGCTAAGTATAGGGGGTGCGTATATATTGTACATGTACTTTTGTCCATAACTCGCATTTTTATGTATTTTCTATATCTATAAAATCCATAAAAGTGGGTAAAGGTTAATTTAAAATCCATTTATACATTTATTTATTACTTATAAAATCCTTGTAAATAACTAAAATATGTCTAAAACTTGTATTTAAAATCTGTAATTAAAATTTGCATTTAAAAATTGTATAATACTTATTTAAAATCCTATTTATTAAAACATGTGTAAAAATCATTTAATCCTTGTAAAATCCTCTGTAGATAAAATCTGTAAAATACATTAGATATTTAACTCAAATAAAATATATCTTGTAAATTCGTGTACAAAAACTTGTTTATAAAAATTTGAAAATCCATAAAAAATTATAAAGTCCTAAAAGTCATAAAAATTACAAAAGCCTTAAAATCCATAAAAATGAGTAAAATTCAGAAAATATACTTAACAAAAACATGGTTGCATTTGCGTTCGCATTTTTCAGAATATGTTTGATCTCTGAAACTAAGGATTGAGTCTAGTCTAAAGGATGGAGCTTGATCATGGCCTTTAACTTTCATTTTAAGGAGCATAGTTAGGATCTGGAATTTAGACTCTTCAGGTCTGTGACTTAAAATCTTTGGGTTCCATAAGACCATATTCGGGAAATCAAATCATATGTGCTTAAGTAGACCATTTGGTGTCATCCGTACAACTCTACCAGTGAACCAATCTGGAACACATGCACTCTGCACTTAGCTCGACTCGCATGGAGTTACGAAGGGCAGTATATCTTGGTAGTGCGTTTCTCTCCTTATCTTTGCAGCATTGACGTCTAAAGACGGGAGAGATTGGGGTTGCGATAGTCGCTTCAGATGAGGGAAGGATCTGCTGACACAATTTTTCTAAGACCTCAAAAAAGGGACGGAACAAAAAGATTCTATATCCGTCAAGGCACAAAGAGATGAATGCAGTGCAAGCAAATTACAAAGCCAAATCAAAGAAGAAGCCACCAAATACAAATACGACCACAATGGTCCAAGCTTCCACCAAAATGCATGCACATCTTAGTGGAGACTTAGCTACACCGGTTGAGCTTCACAAGGAGATGCGTCTACACTGGTCGCACTCCATTTCTTTTCTCATTCTTCTACTTTCTCTCTATACTCGACCGTGGACATAGCACGAACTGACCTCAGAAGGGAATACGTCCCTCCCCGAGGAAAGAGTAACTGGATGAGGAAGCCATAGAAGTGTATAGCCGGGATGGACAGTTTCTTCGTCTCTTTAAGCAGGGAGAGGTAAATCAATTCACACACTGTACAAATTGACTTCAAGGACGATAAAGACTGTGATATGAATAAGTGAGTCTAAACTAGTTGATGAAGTGATCTTGAAAAAGGATTTGTGGAACTTGAGGATTATTGAGGATAAAATCCTAATACTAGTTAAGGCTCCGACAAAATGCTTGTTTCAGGCCCGATTGAGTTCTGTCCTTTGTCT
This sequence comes from Ottelia alismoides, assembly GCA_037367405.1. Lineage (NCBI taxonomy): Eukaryota > Viridiplantae > Streptophyta > Magnoliopsida > Alismatales > Hydrocharitaceae > Ottelia > Ottelia alismoides. The sequence continues at coordinate 469,045 of JAZKJV010001698.1, read as the reverse complement.
GTTCTCATGAATTGGTGTAGGAAAACAAATTCTTTCTAACTTTCTTTCTTTTTCACTTACTTTTTCAAATAAGTGTTTGCTAAGGGACTAACAAAGTTTAAGTATAGGGGGTTGATGAATCCATGATTCATTAACTATTCTGTCGTATTTTGTCTTAGAACCCTTAACAAATACATGTAAATATACATAAATTTCCATCTTTTATAAAAACTTCATTCATGAATAAATATTCACTTTCAAGCATCAAAATCATGTAAATAAATAAAGAACAAAGAAAAGAAAATAAGGCAGATTGTAAATATGCATATATGTACAATATGACTTATAAATATAAATATAGCTGCAAGATATATTTATAACCTAATCTCCGAGACCAAGTCAACATGGATTGGTCGACAAACCAATAAGTAGGGGGAGATAAGGAAAGAAAAACCATAAAAATAAATTAAGACACACTTCATACTCTTATCACTATTTATCAAATAAATACAAAACTTCAATGATTTTTTAATTATTTCATATGTACATATTTTTCATCAAACTTTTTTCTTAATTATTTTTAAAAATTTATATAAAAATATAAAATAAGTTGAAAATATTACCCGGTATATATGCCAAGAAATCCTACTTGTAAATTGTCAAAATCTCAGCTTCCGAACATCATAACTTCTTCATACGAACTCCAATTTCACTCTACTCACTTTAAAGTTCATAAAATAATATTCTCTAATTAATAGAGTGGTTTCATTCAATTCGGAGTGCGTTTGCAAAAACTCGGTTTTGGGACCACATGACAATGGGGTTTCTGGGCTATTTATTTTATGTAGAACACACTATTTATAATTTTATTAATTTATAATTTCTAATTATTTTCATGATATTATATTTTCATCCTAATTTAATTCAGAATTTTTGGAGCTTATCTATTATTTTAATAAAATAAAAAATCCTAATTTATCGATAAAAATGAATTGAATAATATATACATGTATTTATTAATATATGTAAACTAATTTATTAAAATCCCTAAAAATTCACACAACTCTTATTTATTAATCTAATAATTAAACAAATACAAAATTAAAAATTATTTATTTATTAAATTAAAATTCCAAAACCAATTTATCTATACATATTTATTAATATAATATTCATATTTTGAATAATATTTATTATTTATAAAAAATAAGTATTCTATAAATTAGATAATTTAATTATCTACATTTGTTGTTTTTATCCCTATTTAAAATAACGTTATTTACTATTTATTATAAATTTTATAAGTTATTTAACCATCTGGCATACCAGGTGCTGACACGTGTCAGCACCCGGTGCTTCTTCTCCAAGAAGCCAGTGCTGAAGTCTGTTCCAACTGGCTATCTTCAACCAATTTCCCCGCACGTTTTACAACTTCTTCCAGCGATTCAAACCCTTGGATCTACTCTCCTAACAACCAAGATAATCGGACACCCTTCGATTAAACTTGAGACCCATGAAATCTACCTATAAAAACCCCCAAAGTTGGCGGTTTTCAACTAACTCTCTCATATCCACCTGAAGCTAAACTGCCAGTGGCCGACCCCTCTCTTCCTCGCCTCGCTCCGCTCGCCCAGGAGGTGAGAGCTCTGATCGAAGGTGCCCGCGTGGGAGAAGGCTTACCGGGGAGGAGTTCCAAGGCTTCCGCTCCGCCTTGCATTGCCGCCTTACGCGTGTTCAGCACCGGCAAAGATCGACCATCCAGCAACCATCAGAGGTAATACACCTCAACTTTCACAGATCTACTCATCCATTTTTATCAATTTCTTTCTCGATTGATCTGCTTCCATTAGCGTGATTAAGCACGTTATTAGGACGCTTAATCTTCCTTCTTAAACGCTCATTTAAAATCAACATCCAAATCGTTTCATACTCAACTCGAATCGTAATACATTTTTCATTAGTTTTTACGCCTAGTTTCAACAAATCTGGAAATGATTTTCGATCTTGCAAAACTATAATTTTTCGGCCGATTTCTCGCAAATCGAGAACATGAACTTCTTCTTTGCAAGTTCTTCTTGAATTTGGAGCGAAATATGATCGTCTGGAGTCCTTAATCATCACACAATTCATGTTCAAAGAAGACGCAACAACCTAACCTTCAGTTCCAGAGCAGATGGACCGTCATCTCTATCATCCTTTTGCCGCCGCTTGTAGCCATCTCTGACCGTCGTCCACCACGGGCGAGCTCGAGGGTTAGAGGAGCTAACCCTTTGGCCCTGTCGGAGGTCCAAGTGACGAAGCTATCACCCGTGATAAATCAGAGAAGGAGCATCTGTCGTCATGATTTCAACTGACTGAAGAACAACCAAGAACAACCGTGCTAAGTCTCGCGACACGTGGCAGTATTGGACGGCTAGGATCGCGCCTAAAGTTATAATCCAGACCGTAAAAGACAAATCAGTAGAAGAATTGCATAATAAGCCCCGAGGACTTCCAGAATTGCAGCGCACTCCAAAGTTTTTGAGATATTGCATTTAGGTCCCCACGTAGGGACCTAAATGTAATAATTCACATTTTCTTTACAAAATAGTCCCTGCTGGAGGATCATTTCGCATAACATTTATTAGCTTTTATTACATTTGTACCCCTGTATTGTAAGGCAACTTTGGATGCATTTTTGACACTATTTTCCGTAGATTTTCTTGAGTTAGTTACACAACTACCTCCGCAAGGTTTTTCAGTAATTTTTGTGTATTTTCATCGCGTTTTCATCGTGTTTTTATTTGTCACAAATTGACTCAGTTTTGCTTTGTTTTTCTGAATGTTCTTCGAGCCAGTTGCTCGTTCGCTTTACCTACTATATAATATCATCTATACTTCACATATTATTCACATATTATATTGTAGTTAAATTGTTTGAAAATTTTCACTTTAAAAAATAAAAAAAATGGGAAAACTATAAAAATCAAATAAAAAGTTTAAAAACGAAAATTCCATAAAATCATCGGTTTTCCTCGATCGCCTTAAGAAGAGATAAAATAATCAAAAAAATATTTCTTCACATAAAAAATCAAAATATACTATCCTGCCTCCTTGTGTTCGACCCAGGCACACTTACCTGGTTAAATAAATAGTGTATGGTTTTTTTTCGAAAAACCGATATTTGTTTGATCGACTAGGATCTCTTTGCGGTTTTCTACACCGGCAACCTTTTCATTTCTTAAAACCACAATCCGATTTTAGCTGCATCAATCATAAAAGCTTGAAATATCTATTTGACCATAAGGAGCTCGATATGAGACAGAGACGATGTCTAGAGTTGTTGAAGGAATATGATCGCATCATCTCCTACCACCTTGGTAAGCTGAACATCATAGCAGATGCCCTTATCAGAAGAACTTATTCACCTGGGTTGGTGAGTTCTATACAATTATAGGGTTTACTATTGACGTTGAGTGAATGGAAACCATTTGATAGTAGTACCAATACTATAACTATTCCTAATCGATACAAACCAGATATATGGGAGAGAAAAAAGAAAGGATAGGAGGATGATCCAGTCCTTAATGACTTGATACAACAACTTGAGAAGAATGAGATAGAGGGATTCCATATACAAGATGGGTTACTATATAACCATCATATAGTTTGTGTACCGAACACAATCGAATTGAGGAAGGAAATCTTACGTGAGGCGCATTGTTCTAGATTATCCATTCGTCCAAGAATTGTGAATATGTATAAGGATATTCGTTCAAATTTTTGGTGGCCAGGAATGAAAAGGGATGTTGTTGAGTTTGTGAATTCTTGTTTTACCTGCTAGCAGGTAAAGGCTTCACATCAGAAGACAGCATGATTGTTGCAACCCCTACCTATATTGGAATGGAAATGGGAAAGCATTTCCATGGACTTTGTTGACTGCTTACCTCAGATGATTGGTGGTAAAGATAGTATTTGGATTATAATAGATCGTCTAAACAAGGTAGCACACTTTATCCCAATAAGCTTATTTTCCAATCCATACCAGCTTGCTGAGTTATATATTATGTATAAGATTCATCTTCATGGCTTCCCAAAGGATGTAGTTTTCGATCAATATTCGTGATTCACCTCACACTATTGGGAAAACTTCATGAAAGCCTTATACACACATCTATGCTTGAGCACAACATATCATCCACAAACAGATTGTCAATAAGAATGCACGATTCAGACTTTAGAGGATATGCTACGAGCATGTGCCTTAGAATGGAAAGGATCATATGTGAAACATTTGCAGCTTGCCTACAACAATAATTACCATACAAGTATTGTCATGGCGCCATTAGAAGGACTATATGGAAGAAGATGTACCGCTCCTTTGGCAAGAGGTCGAGATAAAGAACCTTTATGATTCAGATAGACTCCAAGAGACAGGAAGCCTGTAGAGCATGCTCGAAAAAGACTAATAACTGCTCAAAGTCAAAAATATAGTGATACCATGCGAAGAGACCTTGAGTTTGAGGTAGGTAGCAGGAGCGTTGCACAATCCAAAGGGCATCCATCTAAAGGCATACATGCCTAATGGACATGTGAAGGTGGTTTTCTCTTGGTCTTCAGGAGCAATTGTTACGTGGATGAACCCGGAGTAACCGTCAAGGAAACAGAAGTACTCCTTCCCTGCCAACTGTTCTATGACCTGGTCTAGAAAAGGTAAAGGGAAGTGGTCCTTCTTTGTCACGGCGTTCAATTTTCTGTAATCAACGCACACCCGACACGACGTGGTTACTCTATTTGGAATCTCCTCTCCACTCTCATTCTTAATCATCTTAATTCCCGACTTCTTTGGGACAACATGTAATGGGCTGACCCATTCAGAGTTGGAGATAGGATAAATGAACCCTACGTCACACCATTTCGTAATCTCTTTCTTGACAACTTCTCGTAAAACTGGATTCAACCTACGCTGAAACTCTCTGGAGGGTTTGCTGTCATGATCGAGATATATATGATGAGAACACAAAGAAGGATTAATCCCGCGGAGATCGGATACAGTCCACCCAATAGCCTTGCGGTTTCTTTCTAGAACCTCCATCAAAAGAGATTCTTGTTCGTCGGTCAAAGATGAACTGATAATGACAAAAAAACTGTCGATGTGGACCCGTAAGGAAGGTATACTTCATATTTGGTGGCAAAGTCTTTAGTTCTGGTAAGGTAGATTCTGGCTCTGCTGAAACCTCATCCATATGTGTATTGGGATCTGTATCAGTTGTGGATTTGTCTGCGATTTGGTTATCCACCATCTCAATGTGCTCTAGAGTCGGACTATAGAAGATGTTCAAAACATCATCTGACTCACTACTATACTCATCCTCAGACTGATCAGAGGAAAACAATTTAGCTAAATGAAATTCTATCTCTAGATCATCTGAAGTGGAGGAATTGTGTAAAGTCTCTGAATCTGAAAGATCTGCAATAAAATCCTCAGAAGTCTGATCCCTTTGCTTCTCATCATCTAGACTAAAATATAAAGTACCTTCTAAAGAATCGCCCACTGTAGTCTCGGACCCGTCCTCTGTTAAGCACTCTTGGGTCTCTACTTGATATCTTTCGAGGTCGTCAAGACAGACCTCATCCATGTAATCGCAGGTGGCTAAAGAACTCAAGAAATCAGAAGATGCATCACTAGATACGTTTGAATCTCTCGCCATCTCTATATGTACCTTCTTGCCCTCGGCACGAAAAGATACCTTCCATGTATCATAATCTAAGAGAGCCTTTGCGGTCTCTAAGAAAGGCCTCCCAAGAATGATTGGGGTAAGGTGTAACTGTGTAGGGCAATCCATGTCCAGGACCGTAAAGTCCACTAGGAATTGCAGACCCTGCACGGTTACGATAACGTTCCTTAGTATACCCTTAGGTCTCTTTACGGATCTATCAGCAAACTGAAGGATCGCACGGGATTTGTAAAGAGGACCTAACTCGAGCTTGTCAAGTGAGGAAGATGGTATCAAATTGATCGAGGAACCGTTATCTAAGAGAGTGTGATCGAATTCAGCATTTGCGATCTCGCATCTGACATAATGTGCACCCGAGTCCTTCTTATTCGGTAACTTATTCTGAATAGCACAAGATGTAGCCCTAGTCAAAACATGTTTCTCTGTACGGGATCTCTTTTTCCTACGCGTGGTGCATCGGTTTTTCAATTGATTCTTAAGCGTAGGAAAATGATCTAAGGCATTGTGAAGCAGGATCTTTAAAAAGATATGATATTTTAGTAACCTTTCTGTCTCTGGAGACACAACATTCTTTTTGTTATTTTTCTTTTCTTTTCCAAACAGAGCATCGGGAAAAGGAACAATGTCAGGAATGAGAAAACCAGACCTTTTATTCAATTCAGAATCAACATGTACATCGAGAGTTTCAGAATTATGTACAAAACTCTCTAAAATAGGGGAAGACATGTTTTTATCGGGAGTATCTGCATGGTCTGGCGTGATATCATCGTCGGATTAGTCGATGTCCATGTCAACTATATCGACATCGCTCCCTTCTCTTTGATAGTCCTCATTAATATGCTTGTTCTCCTCCTCAGCATCAGAATCTGGCTGCTCATGGATTTGCTCTTGCTCCTCATCAAGTTCCCTCTCCTCTATTCCAGAGAGTGCTCGTGGTGATCTACCGCTCCAGAGATGAATGGAGTTAGATAAAAATTCAGGAAATGAGATCATACCTGTAGTGTTGTCTACCTGATCTGGATACCTCCTCTTGTTGTTCGGATTCATCTGAGGTTGGGCTGGGAGAGTGGTCTTCGGTACAGTTAACTCGTCCAGATGATGGTTAACCTGCTCCATCTCTGTCTTATGCGCAGTTTGGAGCGTACTCAACATATCCATGATTTGATTTAGTGCCTGGGCCTATGAGTTCATTTCAGATTCGGTGTGGTGGCCCTTGCTTGCTCCTCTCTCATGCGTTGGCGTGTATTGCTAAGAGGTGGAAGGCTGGGAGAATCTCTGCGGTGTGGAGGAAGATTGTTGCAGCTGCTGATAAGGATATGACTGTGAATGGTTAGCAGGATACTGGTATGAATGCGGTCTCTGATAAACATGATGGTGAGACCGCTGCTGCGTAAAGTTCTGCCGGTGCTGGAAATGAGGACGTCCATGCTGCGGTTGGCTGTACTGCTCCTGCTGATGATGCGGTATACTCGGTTGCTGAATCAGAGTATACCAAATCCCGTTAATCTCGAGATTAGCTTGCGGCTCCACATCCATATCTGTAGCACTGGTGATCTGACCGGGATTGGCATAAGACTGATCCTCATGCCAATTAATCTGCGGAGTTTCTGGCTCGCTCTGTACGTAGTGAATCTGACGGGTGGGTGGAGCGGGTAAGATCCTCCGGGTAGGTTGTGCGGTTGAGGAAGATTGGCTCTGCTGGTACTGAAGTTGAAGCTCTGAAACCTTCTTCGAAACATCACTCAGATGTTGAGGCAGAGATGAGAGTTTCTCCAACTCTCACAGCGGCTGTAAGTCCTGAACTTGTTTTTGAATCACATCCACCAATGTTAATTTCTCGCTAATAAAGCCCATGTTGGTGTTGGATTCGGATTCAGAAATGTTAGCCACCTTATGGTGTTCTCGGTGATGTGGTGGCTGAGGGGCTTTCTGAAATTCTTGAGTAGAGTCGACGACTTTCGAGTTTTCTGCCATCCCTTCGAAGATGGCCCAGACTGACTCGGCATCCTTGTTCAAATAGCTGCTGCCACATGCGGCACTCACTAGCCCCTGAATGTCCGGCTGGAGTCCTCCAAAATAATTTTGAACTAGCACCTTCATCGGTATCTCATGATGCGGGCTTCTCCCCGTAAGATCTTTGAATCTATCCCACGCCTCATGGAAAGACTCATTCGAAGCAGCGTGAAATGGGAATCTGACTCCTCATCATATTCGTCCTCCCCTGAGGAAAATATTTATGCAGGAATGTGGACTTCAGATCGTCCCATGTAAAAATTTCCATTCCCAGGTGACTCAGCCAGTAAAGCGCCTTATTGGCTAAGGCGAAGGGAAAGGCTTTGAGGCGGACAACCTCCTGCGTAAGTCCTGGATAGCTAGACGTACCACAGATCATCTCGAATTGTTGTAGAAAGGTAAACAACTCCTCTGTAGCATTTCCGTAGAACTTGGGAAGCAATGAAATGATGGACGGCTTCAATTTGTATGGTCCTTGATTCGGTGGTAGCCGAATCCAATGATGGAGCGTTCTCGCTCCCGGGTCATACTCTTCCTGTAAAGTAGCGGGAACCACTGCATGCGGTAAATGGTTCCCAGCCCCTGCTCGCAGCGCGGCTATCTCAGCCTACAATTCGTTCTAAGTTCTAAATTGTTCTCGAATGTTGATATTCATCTGTTGAAGAGTGTCGAGAATCCCTGTTGTAACATCTGCAGCTGAATCCGATCATCCGTCATGATGCTCATCAGCTGGTGGCCTCTCGTCTGCTGCTCGTCCTTTTCCGCGAGCCATCTGCTTCAAATCTTCTGAAAAGAAAAGCTCTCATAAGAACTCAGCGAAAAATCGGCTGGAGATCTTGATGATGTATTAGGACAAGGGTCTGCCTCAACAGTCTGGCCGAGAGGCGAGGGAATCTGGGTCTGACTCTCCTCGAGATCAGATGGGACCAGCTTGGAAAGAGAGTCATCCCAAGCTTGTGAAGATGTACGGATGAAGGTGGACGGTCGAACGCTCATGGAGTCTGAGCAGAAAAGCCGTCGAGACGGCATCTTCGATATCAAGAGAATGATCGGGAGAGCATGATTTGCGATTCAAAAGAGAGGGAAAATGTGTAAAGCCACGGTAACTCATACCCCGCAAGCAAACACAAAGCAAACCCCAATTTCACCAACACAATCCGATGAAGACCGTAAGAGTTCGGTCTTTTATCTTGTCGGTTTGAGGGTTGTAATTAGCAAACAAGTATAATCGATTAATGCGAGCTGATGCGAGCTGATAGGTGCCCGACAATTTCCCTGAAACACTGGCCCGAGTCTCTACAAAAAATCACTTGCACTCAACCAATATGGGAGTAAGTGCGGACCGTTTCCGACTACCCGTGTTACTTGAGGACAGAGCCTTATGTGGTGTCCTCTAAACCTCCCACTCTGCTAAGTAAACCCAGACCGTTTCCGGCTACCCGAGCGTACTCATTGAGGAGCAGTGATTAGGTGCATAGACTAAGTAGTATTTCACAAGAAATATGGGTTTGTGGCTCTAACATTATGGGTCGTCTCTCACTCACGCACTCGGAGAAAATGTGCTGGGATTACTCTCCCAAATCAGATGAACCTGTACATTTTTTTAGGTCAGATACGTTAGCAGTCTAGATTTTATTTTTGGGGTTTTTATATTTTTTTGAGATTTTTTCAAACAAACGTCTACTTTTTTATTTTCTTTTTTTAAAAATCCTAAAATCATGCACCTAGGTTGCAAGTCCTAAGACTAACTACGTAAGCACAATCAGATAGAAATAAAAAAACTCCTAAGCAAGGAACTATCGAAAAAGCCACGGAAAAACCGTCAATGTGAGAAAACCATAGTGGGTTCCCTATTCCCCCGAATACACGATACTCGGCAAATCATACCCCTAAGAAAATGGGGGGGGGGGAATACAAGTCGGGATGTCCTTAATGGACCCCTTCTACTAGAGTTCAATACAACTTTCTCTCTCTTTCTCTCTCTTTTACAACAATTACATGAATTAATTTTTGCCCTCTGTAGCCGACTTGTAAAGAAAGAATCGGCCTCTCCTCTTTCAACCAACTCGTCTCCCTAAGAAATAGGTTGATCCTACAGGCCCTGCAAAAATTAGTTAGCGGCTAAAGAAGATCGAGAAACGATTCGAGAAAAGCCGTAAGAAAAACCAAGTAAAAGCTGCGAAAAAAAACAATAAGAAGAGAGAAAATAAGATCACAAAATACGTAAAAAAAATCAAAATACACTAACGCCTCCCCGGCAATGGCGCCATTTTGATGCGGCTAAAATCGGATTGCAGTTTTAAGAAATGAAAAGGTTGTCGGCGTAGAAAATCGCAAAGAGATCCTAGTCGATCAAACAAATATCGGTTTTTAGAAAAAAACCTTACACTATTTATTTAACCAGGTAAGTGTGCCTGGGTCGAACACAAGGAGGCAGAATAATATATTTTGATTTTTTATGTGAAGAAATATTTTTGTGATTATTATATCTCTTCTTAAGGCGATCGAGGAAACATGATGTTTTTATGGAATTTTGGTTTTTAAACTTTTTATTTGATTTTTATATTTTTCCAATTTTTATTTATTTTTTTAAAGTGAAAATTTTCAAACAATTTACCTACAACATAATATGAGAATAATATGTGAAGTATAGATGATATTATATAGTAGGTAAAGCGAATGAGCAACGAGCTCGAAGAACATTCAGAAAAATAAAGCAAAACAGAGTCAATTTGCGACAAATAAAAACATGATGAAAACAAGACGAAAATACACAAAAATTACTGAAAAACCTTGAGGAGGTAGTTATGTAACTACCCCAAGAAAATCTACAAAAAATAGTGTCAAAAATGCATCCAAAGTCGCCTTACAATACAGGGGTACAAATGTAATAAAAGCTAACAAAAGTTCTGCGAAATGGTCCTCTGGCAGGGACTTTTTTTGTAAAGAATGTATGTTTTTAATTATTAGAATAATTAATAAGAGTTGTGTGACTTTTTAGGGATTTTAATAAATTAGTTTACATATATTAATAAATAGAGGTATATATTATTCAGTTCATTTTTATCTATAAATTAGGGTTTTTGATTTTATTAAAATAATAGATAAGCTCCAAAAATTCTGAAATAAATTAGGGTGAAAATATAATATCATGAAAATAATTAGAAATTATAAAATTAATAAAATTATAAATATTGTGTTCTACATAAAATAAATAGCCCAGAAACCCCTTTCATGTTGTCACAAAACCGACTTTTTGCAACTGACTCCGAATTGAATGAAACCACCTCTATTAATTAGAGAATATTATTTTATGAACTTTAAAGGTGATTTACAAGTAGGATTTCTTGGCATATATACAGGGTAATATTTTTAACTTATTTTTATATTTTTATATACATTTTTAGAAATAATTAGGAAAAGAGTTTGATGAAAATATATATATATATGAATTAATTAAAAAATCATTGAAGTTTTGTATTTATTTGATAAATAGTGAGAAGTGTATGAAGTGTGTCTTAATTTATTTTTATGGGTTTTCTATCCTTATCTCCCCTACTTATTGGTTTGTCGAGCAATCCATGCTGACTTGGTCTCGGGGATTAGGTTATAAATATACCTTGCAGTTATATTTATATTTATAAGTCATATTGTACATATATACATATTTACAATCTACCTTATTTTTTTTATTTGTTCTTTATTTATTTACATGATTTTGATGCTTAAAAGTGAATATTTATTCATGAATGAAGTTTTTATAAAAGATGGAAATTACATGTATTTGTTAAGGGTTTTAAGATAAAATGCGACATAAAAGTTGATGAATCATGGATTCATCAATGATCGGTGAAGATTTCAAAAGTAATACCATTGAGGCAGTGTCTCCATATCTTTGAAGTGAAGACTACGACAACTAATTCCAGGTCATGTGTTGGGTAGTTCCTCTCATGTGTCCTGAGCTGTCGTGATGCATAAGCAATTAACTTACCCTGTTGTATAAGAACTGTCCCAAGTCCTTCTTTAGATGTGTCATTGTACACTATAAACCCTTCACTTCCAGAGGGTAGAGTAATGATAGGTGTTGATGTTAGGCATTCTTTCAATGTCTGAAAACTAGTTTCGCATACATCGTACCATATGAATGGGACATCCTTCTGAGTCAGCCTAGTCATTGACAATGTTATTCATGAAAACCCCTTTTCAAATCTTCTATAATACCCATCTAAACCCAAAAAAGATCGTATTTCTTTGATAGTCTTTGAGCATTCCCAACTCATCATCGCACTAACCTTTGTAGGATCAACTGATATACCTTCCCCAGATATAACATGACCTAAGAAGGGTACTTTGGACAACCAGAAATCACATTTGTTATATTTAGCATACAATTTATTCTTCCTTACTATTTCAAGTGGCTGCTGGAGATGGTGTTCATGCCGGTACTTATCCTTGGAGTAAATAAGCACGTCATCAAAAAGCAATACTTCAATGTGGTCTAGGAACTCTTTGAATACTCTATTCATGAGATCCTTGAAAGCCGCTGGGGCATTTGTTAGTCCAAAAGGCATAACTAAAAATTCATAATGTCTATATCTAGTTCGAAAGGCTGTCTTGGGAATACCTACGTCTTCAATTCGTATCTAGATCTTAAGTCAAACATGGAATACACCGTTGAACCCTATAATAATCAAAGAGATCATTTATTCTTGGTAGGGTAGACTTGTTCTTTATTGTTCTCTTGTTTAGTTGGTTATAATCAATGCACAACCACATTGACTCATCCTTTTTCCTCACAAACAAGACAGGTGCACCTCATGGTGAAGTACTAGGACAAATGAATTCTTTATCTAACAGTTCTTGTAACTGTACCTTTAACTCTCGTAACTCAGCTGGTGCCATCCTATATGGATGGATAGAAATAGGTTGAGTACCAGGTGTGAGAGAAATTTCAAATTCAATCTCTCGCTCAGGTGGGAACTGATGAATCTCCATTTCATCACCTTTTTATATCATTTTTGTCTTAAAATCATAGCAAATGCATGTAAATAGCCCTAATTTGTAGAAATTAACATTCATTCTTTGTTGTATAAATATTGTATAAAATACTATTTTCAATACCAAAATTATAGAATAAATAAAAAAAAGAAAATAATAAAATGCCAAAGGTTTTTTAAGACCCTAAACCTAGAGACCTAGGCATCTTGATTACTAGGTCGATAAGGAATAAAGTATGCGGAGATAAGGCCTAATAATACAATAAAATCCCCATTTATTAATTCATTATTTATTCATATTTAGGACCCATTTTTTCACTTTTTATATCTCAAAAAAATAAACTTTGTACATGAAAGTTTTAGATAAATATTCGTAAAAATTGCAAAATTGATTTCATATGAAAATAATACACAGTGTACCGGTTATACTCCAAATAAGATTCCAAAATCCCAACTTCCGAGACCCATATCTCTCAAATAAAAACTAAAAATGTACTAAAATCACTTTAATTGTATATAACTTTTAATAAGATATTTAATGAAGGTGTTTTCATATTTTTTGGAGTTGAGATGTGAAAGTTAGATTTTGGATCCCTATCGTACAATATACACAAATAAAATAACCATTTTATTTATTCTTTATTCTTTTTATAATTTATAATTTTGTAAATATTATTTATATTATATTTACATATTAAAACTATAATAAAATAATCAATAAAATATTAAAATAAAATAAAATACAAAAATACATAGATGAATATACAATATACAAACCTATATACTATACACCTCTATTTATTTTAGAATAAATAATATATCATAAAAATATAATAAAAATATATTTAATTATAGAAAAAATTATAAATATATAAAATAATAAAATAAATTAAAAAAATTCAAAATACAAAATAAAAATAAAGGATTCAAAACATAGGTAACTATACATATAAAGGAAGCCCTAGAAACTAACTTGTAAATAAAAAGCTCTAAAATTTAAATAAAAATCATAATAAAATACTATAAAATTAATAACCAATTTTATTTTATAACCTAAAAATAATAAAATCATTTACTAATTTATTTTAATTTATTTTGAATTCTTACTCTGATTTTATCTTTTTACCGGTGGCGTGGCCCAATTAAGCCATGCCCCCCGATGACCTGGGACAACTTTGATCCCATCCCTAGTTTGTCAGAGTTCTTTATTTTCGCTCTCTTTCTCGATTTTATACCAATTGATACATTGCTCAAGGATATTAGGTCCCTTCATGAAGATTTACCACTGTATCATCAGGATTCTCGCCGAGCTAACTTCTAGGGCCATGCATCGCTTCAACGCCCATGATCTGTCCTTGAAGACCCCACCTTCACATCCTATTCACAAGGTCATCCACCTCCATTTTCATTCTTTGGTTCCCCTTATCGCCAAAACCCTCCCTTAGATTGTGTCCTAGGTCTAGACAATCGTGCAAGAAGGCTCGATCGGGCAATCTTGCGGTAAGGAAGGCGGCGAGGATCAGGTTTCCCACCACCTCTGAAGAGGTTCATCATCGAGGTCCACCTTACATCTCTAGCTATGAAAGCTCTTTCTTTCATCGCTTTTTAGTGTAGTCAACCTTAGGTTTCAATTTGTGTGCTTCTTTTGCATTTTAATCGTAAATTCTAGTTTAGTCTAGATCCAAAGTCCTCGTAGGAGCTCTTGAGCTCTGGCCTCTCCATGATACGTTGATCACTCACCAATAATGGCCAGATCCCTGTCTCCTTGTGTTGTTGTGTTTGCTATTGTGGTTGCAGGATCTGAAGGAGGCGTCTAAGCCTCAGATTTCGTCAAAGAACGACTTCCAAGTCTGCCTGAACGTCATCGAGTTCCAGAGCCCTCTTCATCAGGCACCAGACATATTTAGTGTGTTTGGAAGTCGCAGAGTAACTGCAGGAGCTAGTTGAGATAGTCGGAGGAGGTCCAGGTGCTCAGAAACCTATGCCTTGGCCGATTCAAACTCGTCGGCTGAAGTTCTTAGAGTGTTCTTGTTTATCGTCTCCCCGTCCTTGGATCCTCCACAGTTCTTCCAAAGGCACAACTGTTGTCAGATATTGTTGTACCTCCATCGATCGATCTCCCTTTGATATCTAATCAAGACTGTCAACCATGAAGTAGCACCGCGTGCTACAAGCATGACACATGTCAAGTGAGCGTGTTTCCTCCGTTCGATCACCCACCTAAGGGGTAATTTGCACTCTCATTCCCCCATTTTGGTATTTAATCCTATAAATATTATAATTAGTATAACTTTTTGGCACAATTACACCAGGCACCCCATACGATATTTGTATTACATTTCAGTACTTGTCCACACCGGTCGACAAAGCTAGGACATTTTGCAGCCCGACCCTCATGACTTTTGTAAAGTTATATTTTATGCTTTAAAGTAGAAAACTTAAAAAATTTGGTGTAATTGCACGTTGGTTCTCAAGTTTATTTTATTTGTGATTACATCCCTGCTAGAACATGTTTTTTATGTGTTTGTTTTATTTATTTGAAATAGCAATTGTGCTTAGAAAAATCCCAAAAACTAATATTAAGCACATGTTGCATTGTAATTACACGCCATATATTTATTTTTGCATTTTAGGACATTTTATTATATATTAAAAATAATTTAGAACATGTATTTACCATGTCTACAGTTTAAAACACCTAAAAAATATAATATCTTTTGTAAAATTCCAAAAAGTTATATATTATGTTTATCTATTTATTTTCTAACTCTAGAAACTAAAAACCCTAAAAATAGAGAAATAAAATATAAAAAATAAAAAAAGCCCCAAAATACTTTATAAAAAGAGTAAAAATTCATAAAAAATCCCAAAAATAGTGTTTTCTATTTTGCAATTTAATTTATATTATTACCTAACTATTAAAATTGATTTGATGAATTTTGAACCTATTTTCTATTTTTCATCTTTATTTAAATTTACGCTATTTACTTAATCCCTCATTTGGGATATTTTTGACTTTAAAAATATATAAAAAATAGCAATCCTAAAAAATCACAAAAATAGTAGAAAAATTTAAGAAACCCAGAATGATTTTAGTTTCTGAATTTTGAGCATTTTTAGTTGTACAAATTTTTATATTACTCTACATTATATATAGTATTATATATTCTATATTATACATTTAAAAGAAAAATAAAATACAAATAAAAAAATATCTAAAAAGAAAATAAAAAAATATAAAATTAAAAACAAAATACAAAAATATAAAACAAAAAAATAAAAAAATAAAATTATAAATTTAAAAACCCACATAAAAAACAGACAAAGATCAGACAATCATTTTTTTGCATTCATTTGCCTCATCTATCTAGTTTGCTCGTTATGTTCAATCTATACACATACTTGCACCTATGCACATCAATGTTTTGGAGTTATAATAAATTCTAACTCCGCATATTATTTTGCGTTTCTTTATATTTATTTATGGGTTAATTGTTGTTAGAAGATTGGGTTTCTCATGGGTCACCGCAGCGACTGTGTCTCTGCCTAGTGTGAGACATATTTAGACCTGCGCAAAATCTTCTTCAACAAATAGATATGCTTTATTTGATTGTGTCTTCATTGTATGCATCTTTTCCATTATTTATTGTCTCTTTTATTTTATATAATTTTTTGAATTTTCTAATCACCACTCCTTGTTGATTTTGCTGCGAGGTACCGTAGATCGAGGGAGGCTCTTTGAGGAGCCTGTGCACCCACATGAAGCCAAGATGGCTATTTGACCTAGTTGTCTGGAGGCTGCACGAAAGGATGCTTAGAGGATTTTTGAAGACATTTCCATTAAATAATTTATTTTATCTATTAATTTGTGTAATTCAAGTGAGAGAGAGAGTCTATTATTGCAATACCTGGACTCTCCCAGGACTCTACGATACTTCACGGGGTCCAGTTCTCGAGGGATTGTTCCATTGGGGACCTCGCCGATTTTCTCGCATTTTACTTTTATTTTTTTCCGATTTTTTCTTTATTTTGTGTGATTGAGCCATAGCATTAGGATTTTCTTGTCAACAGATTAAGGCCAAACACCTAATAACCATTGCATGCACCTATAGTCTCGTTTGGACTTAGTCAAATTTTGAATTGTTCTTCACTTAGTCTCGGAACTGCATGCCGCGAGAGTCCTCCATACAACGCTTGCAGGACCCTCTGTGGTGGGCACCGAGGAGACTCCAATACCAGACCTTCTAGTTCCATTCTAAGTGTTTAGCATACAGTTCTTCACGATAATAGCCATTTCTCATCAAGGGTGATTTCATCGGCTTGCATTTGCATATAGATATATTTCAATTATGCTTTGCATCCTTGCATGTAGAGAGCTGGATGCAAGGTGAGCATTTACGCTTTATCATGCATCATTTATTTCACCTCGCATTGTTTTTCTGACTCTCTCCTTATGATTTTGATCATCTAGGTTTTGCTTAAAGGAATTAACTTCTCGTTAGGTTCGTGCATTTCTATTAAAAATAAAAAATGATAATAAATAAAATTTGGACTGCTAAAATTTCTTGACCCTAAAATAGACCAAAAAGAAAAATCATTGTCTTTGGGTGAGTAACCCCTCATTGTCTTCGCATTTACTTGCCTACGTACACACTAAGGTTAGTGTCCAAATCCCATAAGCCAATCTAAGTGTTTGTACAATTTTTGTGATTCTCACCTAATTCTAAAACAAACAAGATAAAAAGACCGATCTTTTGCGGTATTCACCGAGTTGAGTAGATGAATTAATGGGCGTATTTTGTTTTACATGAGTTTGTTTGTGATTTCTTGTGTTCATACTAGATCCTATTGCACATTTGCACCTTTTTCTTCACATCTTTTGACTTGACATTCATGCTCTCCCAATCATTTCCTTTTGTTTCAGAGATGGTAGACTAGAGTGCTTTTTATCTGGACTTTGCGTATCCCTCATACTCTCCAGCCGGTCCACCTCCATTTTTCCAAGAGAATTTTGCTCCTGATTTTGTACATATACGCCTCAGCTGCAAATCAGGAATTGGACTTTTATCCACTTCGACCTTCACATTTTTCGCCTTCACATTCACTCGAGTTTGACTTGTTGGAGTCACCTTTCATGGAGTCCACCGTTGAGCACTTGACCCAGGTGATGGAGCATATGAAATAGAGGATTGATGACCTCACTAGTATAAATAAGTACCACCATGATACTCCACCATTTGATGATATTATTTCACTCGAGGATTCTTATGAAGCTTGCAATTGCCCAAAATACAAAAAAAAGTGAAAATTTAAAAAAACACAAAAATATATTGGGAGACACAAGATTGATTCCGACTGTGAGGAGATGGCCCACATGCCAGATCATTTGACCACACATTCATTCACACCTTGTCCCTCCTTTGACCTTGAGGATGAACTGTACAGACTGCTCTTAGTCATCCTTGTGTAGATGTTGATTCTAATCACATCCCTTGTATGGAGGAGTTCCAAAAATTAAAAAAAAAGTTGACCGAACCCAAAGTGGTAGATGTTATTCATGAGATCATTTTTGCCCCACTTCGCCAGGCCATGACCTGCTTATTTGCTCCTCTACCCAAGAAGAGAAAGCGTAGGAGCAGATCTGAGCGTCATATCTAGACCATGGGCACTACCCATGCCATCACCGACCGTCTTTCTAGGAAAGTGAACAATGCTACTCCTCTCATTAGATGCAATATCTGTGATTTTTCATGTGATCACACTCTCCTTGACGACGGTGCTTCGATTAGCATCATACCCATCTCTTTGGTACAACCTCTTCACTTAGGGCCTCTCAAGAAAACTAGGAAAATCATTCAATTTTCTGATGGATCTATCAAGAGGCCAAAGGGTACTATAGAGAACATTGTCATTTGGATTCAGGTCATGAGCTATACTGTCGATTTTGTCATATTTCCCATGGAGACCTCCGTTGGGGAGCACTCTCCAATCAACCTGGGATGACCCTTTCTTATCTCTAAGAGAGTCGTTATTGATTATGGATCAGGAGAGATTCACTTCTGTCTAGATGACGTGAGCGATATGGCCATCACTGAGCCCACTGCCGACTAAGGACCTGCATCTGATGCGACTACACCTATCTTAGCTGACATCGAGGACTATGACCATGATGAGATAATCAGATATTTTTGTTATACGTTGGATTATACTGAGATCTTAGAATTCCTCTCCGAGGAGGAAGACTCACAAAACATTGACCTTGGAGTTCCCTCTTCTGGTACTTGGTGATGCATCGATGACATCAGTGAGATTTACACGATTGACACCTTTAAGCGGAGGGCAGACCCTGATGAGACTGATGAGGCGGAGTTCTATTTGATTGTACTTATGAATGAATCTAGGGATTTTGATGAGGATGATGAGCCGGTTAAGACCTTAGAGAACAAGCATGACCTTACTACTTCCATTGATGACTTCGAGCTTTTTCACTTTGATATTTGCGAGACACCCAAGGCCTAGAGAACGAGCATGACCTTACTACTTCCATTGATGAGTTCGAGCCTTTTCACTTTGATAATTGTGAGACACCCTAGGCTAGACCGAGCCACACTTCTTCCACTGACCCGTCTGTGCTTCCTCACTCAGAGACTGCTAAGGATACATTTCCGGTCGACCCTGTTTGATTTGTGTCTAGTGATGACCCCGATGTCGATATCCACCTTGTCAGATCTATTCCTCAGCAATCTCGCAAGAAGGTTCGCTTTCTACCTTCTTGACCTTTGTACATCCATCCTTTTGTATATTCATACTCGTTTTCTACCATCCATCTACCGTATCGCTCATCCACCCTATTCTCATGTGTGCCTTGCTTAGGAAGTACTTTGTCCTTAGTATATGGTGGGTGGATGAGCCGAGTGTTCTTTCTTCATTCCGTTTCATCACTCTTATCGTTGCATATACTTAGGGCTCTTTTACCCTAAGTATAGGGGTAGTGATGTGTACATTCTCTTCGATCTCTTCTTCTATCTTCATCTTCTATTTATTCTTTTCTTCTTTTCGTTTTATTTTTTTCTACCGAAAAGGTATCTCCCCTATTTGTCAGTCTTCTATACTTAGGACGTACTTTATCCAAAGAATAGGGGGTGTTCACCCCGGGTTCTTTTAATTATTGATCCTCTTCACTGTCTCCTATTCTTATCTATACTTGAGGATATCTTACCCTAAGTATAGGGAGAGATAGTTTGAGTACCATCTGTTCATTGTCACCCTCGACCCTCCCTGCCTTGTGTAATATCTACTATACTTAGGATTATTTGGTCCTAAGTATAGGGGGTGATCAACTTCTCATTTCTTTATTTCTTCATTCATTTATTCTTTAGGCTTTTATATACTAAGTACGAGTTATGTCTTCTCTTTTCTTTCCGATCTATGAGTACATTGCTCATGCTAAGTATATGGGGGTCGTATATACTGTGTATATACTTTATCCATAACTAGTACTTCCTATTTTAAATAAGTATGGCTAAAATTCCATATAAAATACTATATATACCATTCAATTCACTTAATATAAGTTGTATATTATTCATCATACTCTTTTTGTATATATTGTTTAATAATTCAGGGAAAAATATTTTTTACAAAATGCTTGGAAAATAGTTTGAAAATCTTTTTAAAAAAAATTCAAAAACTATTTGGAAAATGTTTTGTTAAATATTTTCAATGTATGTAATATTAATTGTAAAAATTTCTTTTCTTTGAGAGAAATAAAAATGTTTTGAAAACCGATTTGCAAATGGTTTGGAAAATGGTTGCAAAAATATTTTGAAAAATCTATATATAATATTTGAAAAACATTTGCAAAATGTTTTTTAAATTTTGTATGTGTTTGTAAAAATTATTTTGTACTAAAGTTTTCAAAATTATTTGTAGAATCTTCTTCAAATAAGTTTGAGGAATATATGCACTATACAAAAATTCTTTACTAACTGTATATATGTATATAATTATTAACATACCTTGTAAATTCTTAAAACCTAAACTCCTGTAAATAATCAGTGCATCCCTTTGTAAATATTTGTACCTATTTTGATCCAAAATCTTTTGTTTTCAAAAATTACAAAAACATTTGCAAAACCAAAAATACCAAAAACATTAGCAAAAATCTTTTTGAAAATTTGCATAAAAATTTGCGAAATCTTTTTGCAAAATTTATAAAAGATTCAACATTTTTTAAAATTGCATCTCAAAAATATTTTCTGCATTGTGCATAGCATGGAGCTTGGTTGGACCCTTAATTTACCTAATTACAGGAACCTCATAGGAACTGGAATTGATGTATAGGTCTATTTGACTTAATTCTTTGATAATTGTAAGACTAGGTTCAATGGATTCTTGAATGCCTATGTAGAGTATTTCGGAGCACACACACGATTCTTGTTGATATTGACCTAACATGGACGCTTGCACCGTCACTTGGCTCAACTCATTTGGAGTGGTAAGGGGATTGGATTTGCTGGTATGAGACACACACAAGTTGAAACATTTGTCCTCGTCTAGGGAGGGAAGTGCACCCCAACCCATCAAGTAGCAGAGACATCTAAAGACAAGAGAGTGTGGGTGACGAAACCATGTTTCATGCACTTAATTCACTGAAATTAACCTCCTAGTTTAGACTAAGTTTCAATAAAAACAAGACAAATACCGATAATTGTCAGAGTCTTTGAATAAATTAAAAATACAAAAATGGAAAAATTGAAATTCGTAGTGTTTTTTACACTTAAAAGCGTTCGCAAAAATATTTTCTATCTTTGTTTGATCTCATCTTTGTTTTTGGTCAACATGAAACTTGCATATCTCATCGAGATCTACAACTTTTATGTTTTGAGTTTTCCAAATTCGGTCATCTTCCCCCTTATTTCTTAATTTCTTTGTCGCAATAATGTGATTGGGACACGTGGCGCCTTCTGGTTGCACCATGTTACCCGACTCCTTGTGCGCCACGTGCCCCTTTATAACCCCCATTGGATCGCTCTCGCCCTCCTAACCTCCACCGTTCTTCCCGCTTCCACTACCAACCATCCGATCACCCTACAAAATCCATCTTTTGGTCAGCGCCACTTCCTTAGCTCGCCACGTGGGCTCATTATGCGCCACTCGATCTCCTCCAAGATGCCTCCATCTCAGCCGTTCTTCCCCACAACCGACTACCACCCTTCGATCAAGCCCCGATGCCATCTCATCCGTCCACCAGCTCCCATCTCTCAGCATGGCACGTGGCACTCTCTGCACCCTTTGATGGCACTGCTCCTATCTGATCTGGACCGTCTCTTCGCGCCCATCTCTTGGCCGTTGGATCGCAAGATCCAACGTCCGAGACTCCGTCTTCCACCTCTAGCCGCACCACTCTCACACGACAGCCCATCCCCCCTTCCTTTTTTAGCCATACTCTTCTGTCACCTTCTTCCTTCGCAAGACCACCCCCGTGAAGCACGGTCTTCCTTCGTCTTCGCGCCATACTTGGCTGACCATTACCCCCTCCTTTCCGCCCCATATTTCGCTCGCAACCCACGACCGCTACCACCTTCAGCCCACCCATCTATCTATAAATGGGATGCCTCCACCATGAATCATCTCCATCCACCGTCACAAGGGATGAGGCTCAGCGCTCCTCCTCCTCCCTGTGATAGAGGGAGGGGCTAGGATAGAGCGAAGACAACCATCGCCCCCGGTGAGACCCATCGCCGTTCATGGCAGTGATGCAGTGGCTCAGCCCCCGCTCAAGCTTCGAGTAATAGCCGCACTCGATTTGCGACGCCCTTGGGTATTTACAAGATGCTCAGCGTAGGTCCCCGCTCCGCAACTCGCCAGGTAAGCTCCTCTAATCTTCTTCGTATTTTTTCCTTCTTTCTCTTAAATAATTAGAATTCCTATGTCACTATTTCCATACACTCAACAAACCTTCAGCTCCGCCTCGCTTCCACCATTCACGCATCACCCTTAGATTCCCTTCTCCGTCCTCCATGACCACATACCATTCCGACTCCCTTCTTCTTCGATTCACTGGAGAAGATGATCAAGGCCGACCACCTTCTCTACTCGCATGGCCTCCTTTCCATTTCAGTTCACACACATGCTTCCATGTGCACGCTTCGGCTATGAATCTAACCATGCAGGTGTTGGAGTCCTTACTGATCGAAACTTCTCCTAAGCCAAGTTCGCGAGCTCCTTTTCAGGCGCACAGATGCCGTCACCAGCCTCTAGGATGCTCAGCACCCTCCAGGAGCTTTGAAGAATATAAAGACCTTTCAGGAACCTCGGAGGAGCGACATCTCAAGCAGAAGCAGGTGGTGGAGCTCCATCAGCTTCGCCGGAGGTTTGAACCTACCACTAGTGCCGCGACAGAGGAGAATGATCCGGAGCTTACAGGTGCCGTTGGATGCTCCTCCCCGGACCCATCCAATGGCGTAGACGCAACCACGTGTTCAATAACGCATGGTACAACCACCGTTGGATCATCAAGATCCAACGGTCCATGGACGTACATGTGTCAACTACAGGGTAGACCCAAGCCTCAACCCCCAAGCCTTTAGGTCTGGGTCTGTCGAACCAGTGCAAAACCTTCTCCGAGTTAGAGTCTCCATCGAGCCTTTCCTTGAAGCGGAGCCCAACTCCGAGCCTGCATCGAGCCTTCATCGCCAGCCGAGTCTAACCGAAGAAGCCCCGAACCTCCAACAGACTCGAGTTTGGCCTCACGTGATCTTCACATGAGGTATGGCTAAATTATAGGGAAGCCCTCAAACATTTTCATAATTGCATTCAGGTCCAGATATCACGTGCAGACCACATGTGCACGGGGTATTTTGCACTTATACCCTCGTGGGTTTGAATAATTGCAAAAATACCCTTGTACATGTGGGTTATTTATAGGGAAGGTCTCGAACTTTGTTTTATTTGCATTTTAGTCCTTCCCAGGGACCTGTTTGCTATTTATCTTTCATGTTTTCTTGCATTTATGCCCCTGGCTTCACTTGTGCATGTCTTGAGCATCCTAGCTCCGATTGAGTCGATTTCAGTGGCATTTTGAAGCTCTTTTTATTGACTTCATTATGGCATTCTTAGACTTTTGATTGCACACTCTGATTTTTTATGATTAAATTCATTAACATAGTGTTTTTTTATCGAATGTCTATTCATGCCTTATATTATTACATTAATGAAATTTGCTTCATGATTCGAATATGAACTCGACTACAACCAATTGCTCAAAACTGTTATAATTATATCATAGTTGCATTGTATCTATTTGCATGATTCAAAATCAAATAAAAAATGCATTGTTCACGTTTATTTCGTGCATGTTGCCTTGTCTTCATACGTGTCTTGACCTACAATTCTTTAATCCAACACTTAATCTAAATAATGAGAGTCCAAATAATACGAAAGAGGCGCGTGTTCTTGAGTTCGACCTTGGGCTTACCCAAGTAAAATATAAATTCGACCATTTGATTTGATTGTTAATTTAATCACATGGTCTTTGATCAATCCGATTCGGCCCGACTGCAATGACATCTGAAATGTTAATTCAACACTATTGAAGGGCCGAATCTCGGGTTTGTCAGTGGGTTGCAATAATGCTTCAAAAGAGGGATAGTCTGCTGGCTCAAGAAGAAAAACTCCTTATGTAAATGATGTTGTATTATAGTATTTCAAAAAAAGCGAAAACTCCAAAAATGTGGATAGACCTGATTGAAAATAAAATGCACATCGGAGTGTATATATTTATATAGTCAATAAGCAAGCATGAGCTTCAAAGTCATATCATGTGAGCATGTAGATGGATGACTTGACTACACTAGTCATGCGTCCTAGGATAGGTAGATGCACCGGCTACCGTCCATTCTTCTCTTCACCCCCTCCTCTTGAGCTAGTTGTCACTTGAACTTATATGTGAATACCCTGCTCCTTGAGGAAGGAGTTGCTGGATTGGGGAATCATTGGGTTGTCGTGTTGGAGAAGTCAGTCTGATTGTTATTTCATTTGAGGGGAGCCACTATCACATACATTGTACAAGAGAGATTCATAGTCATAACGGTTTGTGTATGAGTTGAAGTATTCTGACTAGCAATTGAGGAGACTTGAGCATAGTTTTGGGATTCCCGAAGGATGTTATTTTTCAAATCCAGTTCCCAATAAGGTCCCATCCGCACTAAAATTCCAAAGGTCTGACATAAGCTCCAAACTTTGATTTTGTGAAGACAAGTTCGACAATTAATTCAATCCACTTTCTTTCTTTTTCTTTTCTTTGTTTTCATTTTCTGCACATATTGCAGAAGTGTTTGCTAGGGATTAGCAAAGGCAAGTATAGAGGGGTGATGAACCTCTATTTCATTACCTTTTATCTACCATTTTGGCCATAAAAACCCTAGCTAACGCATGTAAATAACCCAAATTTGTACAAATTAACATTCATTCTTTGTTGTATAAATATTGTATAAAATACTATTTTTAATGGCAAAATTATATAATAAAGAAAAGAAAAGAAAAATAATAAAATGCCAAAGGTATTTTATGAACCTAATCCCTGAGACCTAAGCATCTTGATGACTAGGTCGACAAGGAATAAGAAGGGGGGTATAAGGGCCAACAATACAATAAAAATCTTATTTATTAATTCATTATTTATTCATTTTTGAGACCCGTTTTATTTTCACTTTTTATACATAAAATAACGAAACTTTATACAAGAAGTTGTAGATAAAAATATATAGAAAAATACAAAGTTGATTTCATAAAAAATATGCAGTGTACAAGGTATACTCTAAATTAGATTTATACTCTAAATTAGATTCCAAAACCCCAACTTCCCAGACCCATATCTCTCAAATAAAAATTCAAAATGTATCAAAATCTCTTTAATTGTATATAACTTTTAATAAGCCATTTAATGAAGGTTGTTTAATATTTTTTGGAGTTAAGGTGTGGAAGTTAGGTTTTGTACCCTTATTGTACAATATACCCGAATAAAATAATCATTTTATAGATTCTTTATTTTTATAATTTATATTTTTATAATTTTGTAAATATTATTTACATTATACATAAATATTAAATATAATAAAATAATAAAAAAACATTAAAATAAAATAAAATACATAAGTGAATATACAGTATGCATACCTATCTACTATGCACCTCTATTTATTTAAGTGTAATTAATATATAAGAAAAATATAATAAAAATATATTTAAGTATATAAAAATAAGTTATAAATATATAAAATAAAAAATTAAATTAAGAAAATTAAAATACAAAATAAAAATAAAAGATTTAAAACATTGGTAAATATACTTATAAAGAAAGCTCTAAAAACTAACTTGTAAATAAAAAACTCTAAAAATTAAATAAAAACCATAATAAAATACTATAAAAAATAAAAAATATTTTATAACCTAAAAATAATAAAATCATTTATTAATTTTTTAATTATTCTCAATTTTTTCTCTGATTTTGTCTTTTTATGGGTGATGTGGCCCAATCAGGCCACGCCCCCTGTTAACTTGGGGTCAACTCTGACCCCAAGCCTCATTTGTCAGAGTTCTGCATTTTCCCTCTCGTTCTTGATTTTAGTCCCATTGATACGTTGCTCGAGGATGTTAGGTCCCTTCATGAAGATTTACCACTATATCACCAAGATTCTCGCCGAGCCAATTTCTAGGGACATGCATCGATGTAGTGCCCATGATCTGTCCTTGAAGACCCCACCATCACATCATGGACATAAGATCTTCCTCCTCTAATTTCATTCTTTGTTTCCCCTTAACGCCAAATCCCTCCCGCAGATTATGTCCTAGGTCTAGAGAATCATGACAAGAGGTTCGGTCGGGCGATATTGCGGCGAGGAAGGCGGCGTAGAGGAGGTTTCCCACCACCTCCGGTGAGGCTCTCCGTCGAGGTCCACCTCGCAGCTCTAGCTGCGGAAGCTCTTTCTTTCATCGCTTTTTAGTGTTGTTAACCTTAGGTTTCAATTTCTGTCCTTGTTTTGCATTTTATCTCCAATTTTAGCTTAGGTCTAGATCCAAAGTCCTCGCTGGAGCTGTTGAGCTCCAACCTCTCCATGATACATAGATCACTCACCAATAACGACCAAATACCTATTTCCTTGTGCTCCCATGTTTGTTATTGTATTTGCAGGATCTGAAGTAGATGCATGAGCCTCAAATTTCATCAATGAACGACTTCAAGGTCTTCCTAAATGTCATCAAGTTCCAGAGCCCTCTCCAATGGGCTCTGGACATATTTAGGGTATCTGGAAGTCGCGGAGTAGCTGCAGGAGATAGTTAAGATAGTCGAAGAAGGACCAGGTGCTCGGAAGCTTATGCCTCGGCCGATTCAAATTCGTTGGGCTCGAGTTCTTAGAGTGGTCTTGCAGATCGTCTCCACGCCGTTGGATCCTCTGCAGTTCTTCTAAAGGCACAACTGCCGTCAGATTTTGTTGCACCTCCATCATTCGATCTCCTTTTGAGATCTAATCAAGACCATCGGCCATGAATGGGCATCGCACGCTGCAAGCATGACGCTTGTCAAGTGAGCGGGTTTTCTCTGTTCGATCACCCAACCTAAAGGGATAATTTGCACTCTCATCCCCCTTTTTTGGTATTTAATCTGTAATCCTGTAAATATTATAATTAGTATAAACTTTTTGGCATAATTAGTCCTTATCTAAGTCACTCAACAAAGCTTGGATATTTTACATCCTGTCCCTCGCAGCTTTTCTAAATTTAGTTTAATTACTTTAATGTTGAACTGTAGATTAAAAACTTTGGTGTAATTGTGTGTTAACTCTCAAGTTTAATTTTATTTAATATTACATCCCTGCTAGAACATCAATGATTGTGTGTTTGTTTTATTTATTTAAAATAGCATTTGTTTTCAAAAAAATTCCAAAAAAATAGCATTAAGCTTATGTTGGACTATAATTGCAAGCATATATTTATTTTTGCGTTTAAGGACTTTAATTTTTTTATTAAAAATCATTTAGAGCATGTTTTCCGTGACTACATCATAAAATACCTAAAAATATAAAATATTTTTGAAAATTTCCAAAAAATATTATGTTTATTTATTTTATTTCCAACTAGAGAAACTAAATGGCTCAAAAAAAGAAAAAGAAAATATCAAAATATCAAAAAGCTCTAAAATCCAGCATGAAAATAGTGAAAAAAATCCTAAAAATAGTGTTTTATATTTTATAATTTTAATTATATTATTATCTAACTATTAAAATTGATTTGAAGAATTTTGGACCTATTTTTCTATTTTTCTCTTCATTTAATTTTCACCTATTTACTTAATCCCTTATTTGGGATATTTTTGACTTTAAAAATCTAAAAAAATTAGCAAAAATCTTATAAAATCATTATACGAGTATAAAAATATAAAAAACCTAAAAAGATGTTATTTTCTGAATTTTGAGCATTTTTACTTGTATATATTTTTATATTACTCTATATTATAAATATGGTATTATATATCCTATATTATATATGTAAAAGAAAAATAAAATACAAAATCAAAAAAATCTAAAAAGAAAATATAAAAATATAAAATTAAAAATAGAATACAAAAATATATAACAAAAAAATAAAATTTTAAAAAAATATAAAATTAAAAACCCACATAAAAAATAGACAGAGATGACAATCATTTTTTTTGTAATTATTTGCCCAATCTATCTAGTTTGCTCCTTGTGTTCGACCTCTACACATACTTGCACCTATGTACATACTTGTTGTGGAATTATAATAAATTTTAACTCCACAATTTATATTGCATTGCTTTATATTTATTTGTGGGTTAATTGTTGTTTGAAGATTGGGTTTCTCGTGGGTCACTTTAACGATTGTCTCTCTGCCTTGTGTGAGACATATTTCGACCCATGAAAAATCCTCTTCAACAAATGGCGTCGTTGTCGTGGAGCAAGTGCACATAGATTGGATTTATTTGGTTGTATCTTCATTGTCTACATTTTTTCCTATATTTATTTTCTCTTTTATTTGATATTAATTGTTGAATTGTTTAATCACCCCTACTTGTTGATTTTGCTACGAGGTACCACGGATCGAGGGAGGCTCTTCTAGGAGCCTACGCACCCATATGCTTCAAATGGTGCCATGCCAATACTTGTATGGTAACTATTGTTGTAGGTGAATTCTGCAAGAGGCAAATATTTCACCCATGATCCTATCCATTCTATGGAACATGCTCGTAGCATATCCTCTAAACTCTGAATCGTGCGTTCTGATTGACCGTCTTTTTGTGGATGATATGCTATGCTCAAGCATAGCTATGTATCTAAGAATTTCATGAAGTTTTCCTAAAGTGTGAAGTGAACGTGAATCTCGATCGGAAACTACATCCTTTGGGATGCCATGGAGACGAATCACATGTCTAATATATAACTCAATAAGCTCGTCTGGAGTGGAAGATACGCTTATTGGGATAAAGTGTGCTACCTTGGTCAGACGATCTATTATAACCCAGATATTATATTTACCACCAGTCATCTGAGCTAAGCCAGTAACAAAGTCCATGGAAATTCTTTCTCATTTCCATTCAAGTATAGGTAAGGGTTGCAACAATCCTGGTGGCTTTGGTTTGAATCCTTTACATGCTGGCAGGTAAAACATGAATTCACAAACTCATCAACATCCTTCATCACTCTTGGCCACCAATAGTTTGAACGAATATCCTTAAACACCTTCGTAATTGCTTGATGAATGGATAATCTAGAACAATACACCTCATGTAAGATTTCCTTCCTCAATTCAGGTGTGTTTGGTATACAAACTCTGTAATACTTATACAATAACCAAGCTTGTATATGGAATCCCACTATCTCATTCTTCCCTAGTTGTTGTCTCAAGTCTTTTAGGATTGTATCATCCTCCTATCCTTTCTTTATCTTATCCTAGATCTCTGGCTTGTATCGGTGAGGAATAGTTATAGTATCGATAATACTATCAAATGGTTTCCATTCACTCAACGTTGATAGTAAACCCCATCAGTGGATACCACTCACCAACCCAGGTGAATAAGTTTTTCTGCTAAGGGCATCTACTACGACGTTCCCCTTACCGGGTGGTAGGAGATGGTGTAATAATAGTCCTTCAACAACTCTAACCACTGTCTTTGTCTCATATTGAGCTCCTTTTGATCAAATAGATATTTCAAGCTTTTATGATCGGTGAAGATTTCAAAAGTAATACCATAGAGGTAGTGTCTCCATATATTTAAAGAGAAGACTACGACATCTAATTCCAAGTCATGTGTCGGGTAGTTCCTCTCATGTGTCCTGAGCTATTGTGATACATAAGAAACTATAATACCATGTTGCATAAGAACTGCCCCAAGTCCATCTTTAGATGCGTCAGTGTACACTAGAAACCCTTCACTTCCAGAGGGTAGAGTAAGGATAGGTGTAGTTTAGGCATTCTTTCAGTGTCTAAAAACTAGTTTTGCATGC
The DNA here is from genome assembly GCA_037367405.1 of Ottelia alismoides. Classification (NCBI taxonomy): domain Eukaryota; kingdom Viridiplantae; phylum Streptophyta; class Magnoliopsida; order Alismatales; family Hydrocharitaceae; genus Ottelia; species Ottelia alismoides. The sequence goes on along the minus strand of JAZKJV010001698.1, from coordinate 438,814 downwards.
ACTAGACCATACGAATGGACTTCCTTCTGAGTCAGCCTAGTCTTTGGCAATGCTATTCGTGAAAAGTCCTTAAGAAATCTTCTGTAATACCCAGCTAAACAGAGAAAAGATTGTATTTCTGTGATAGTCTTCGAGCGTTCCCAACTCATCAACATACTAACCTTTATAGGATCAATTGTTATACCTTCCCCAGAAATAACATGACATAAGAAGGATACTTCGGACAACTTGAAATCACATTTGATATATTTAGCATAAAATTTGTTCTTCCTTAGTGTTTCAAGTCCCTATCGGAGATAGTGTTCATGCTAGTACTTATCCTTGGAGTAATAAGCGCGTCATTAATAAATACTACTACAAAGTGGTCTAGGAACTACTTGAATACTCTATTCATGAGATCAATAAAAGATGTTGGGGCATTTGTTAGTCCAAAAGGAATAATTAAAAATTCATAATTCCATATCTAGTTCGAAAGGCTATCTTGGGAATATCCACATATTTAATCTTCAAGTGATGGTATCTAGATCTAAAGTCAACATTGGAATACACAGTTGAACAATGTAACTGATCAAAGAGATCATCTATTCTTGGCAGGGGATACTTGTTTTGTTTTGTCCTCTTGTTTAGTTGTTTATAGTCAATGCACAACCACATTGACCCATCATATTTCCTCACAAACAAGACAGATGCAACCCATGGTGAAGTACTAGGATGAATGAATCCTTTATCTAACAGTCCTTGTAACTGTACCTTTAACTCTCGTAACTCAGCTGGTGTCATGCTATATGAAGTGATAGAAATAGGCTGAGTATCTTGTGTCAGAGAGATTTCAAATTCAATCTCTGGCTATGGTAGTAATCCAGGTAGTTCTTCTAGAAATAAATCAGGAAACTCACATACTATAAGTAAATCTTCTATCATTCTATTTGACCCTGATGTAGTGGATACATAAGCTAAATAGCCTCGGCACCCGTGCTCTAACAATTGTTGTGCCTTTAAAGTAGAGATGTATTCAACATTATCATTGTATGTCTTTCCAATGAAATAGAACTCTATCGAGTTAGGAAGGTGAAAAGTTATTCTCTATTGAAAACAGTCAAGGCATGCATGATGCCTTTCTAGTCAGTCCATCCCCAAGATGAGAACAAAGTCAACCATTTCAATTAGTAGTAGTGAGACAGGTAACTGATGTCCTGCTATCAGTTTTACACAGTCATCTAGGATTTCTAGAATTATGAATACTTGTCCTCTTATTCCTTTGATTAGAAAGGATTGTTGTACTTCTATTGGCATCTTACCCAAAGTGGGTACTAACCGTCGAGCAATAAATGAATGTAAAGCACCAGAATCAAACAAGGCATGTACTGAAAAGCCATGAATAGTAACGGTACCTCGTACGACCGTGCCTGAATTGAAAGTTTGTTCTTTAGTGATTTCATTGAGCTGGCCATTATGAACATGCAATCTAGAACCCATAACACTTTGTGGTGGTTGTTGTATAGGAGATGTTCCTTGTGAGCTATGACCTCTACTTTGTCTTCCTCTGCATGTTGTCCATTGCTCGGGGTGGATGTTATACTGTTAATTGGGGTTGATTTAAACCTCGAACCTCTCAAGTTTGGACAATATTTCTTGTTGTGGCCTTCCTTGTGACAATAATTACACATATGTGTTCCTATACATGCTGAAGATCCAACCACAACAGTACTACCTCATGATGTTGAGTAGCGAGGGTATAGAGGAGGTCTAGAGAAACTCCCACTTCCTGAAAATTCCTGACCCAAAGTCTGGGTGCGCTTATACTAGGCCCAACTGGAAGATAGAGACTGTTTATACAATTATAATTCACCTTACGTTTGGATGATCCACCAGTAAATTGGAAGTTTCTTCTTTGGTGGTTTTCATCCCTTTCCATGTCAATACGAGAGGTGATGTCAATCTCTTCATCTATAGTGGTGTCTCTAAAACCTGCAAGCTTCTCTCTATGGTCTCCCTGAAGCCCTCTAAAAAATTTGGTAAGACATTCATGTGGTGAAGCATCTAGAGCCGGGGAGTAACGTAGCAACTCCGTAAAGTGATTGTGATAATCTCATATATTCTTGGAACCCTGGGTTAGAAAAGACAACTCCCTCCTCTTCAATTCCTCCTAATGGGAGGGGCAAAAGTGAGCTCAGAACCTCTCTTCAAAGACATCCCATGAAACGGGATCTACTATTTCTTGGAAATGGCTCTCCGCCATCATCTTGCATAGTCTACTAGGGAGTAATCAATGAAGTGCACTCAAATATCTACCATTGCATGTATTATTCTCAACATCCTACTAACATCATCAAGCCATAGTTCTGCCTCAGCAGTTGTCTCTATACCTTTCAATGATGGAATCTTTCCCTTTTGGTAATTTTTCGGTTGTTTTTGGTGTCTAAGATTGCTCCTTCAATAGGGTTAGGAGCAGACTCAGTGGAAGGATGGTAACTAGATTCTTCCTCAAAAAGGTGGACAAAACCCTCAACTCTAGCATCCACATGTTTGGATGCCTCGGGTCTCTTATTTTGTGCATTGAGCCTCTCCTCCATTGCCTGTTGTCTTTACCACATTTCTTGAAGCATTGTCGTCACAACCGCTAATTACCTAGACACGTCTTAGTCTTCCATGATCCTGGGATGAATAAAGGCCAAAGGTTAGGTCTTATATGTTTTAGCATGATGTACATGAAAGACAATGACTTGTGAATGGTGCTGCAATCACTTATTAAGATCAAAGGATCTTAAGACAACCTTAGTTTTTGAATACCACTCATAGTTACCAATTACTGAGTAAATTACTGAAGTAACTGAGCTCTAATTCCAAACTGTCACGACCCTAATTCTGGGCTGTCGGATTCTTCCATATATGGATCTGGTTACTCAACAATAATTTATTCACCAATCACAACTATCATTAAAAAATAGACTGCAAATGAAAATACTCAGAAGGAAGTATTTCAACACTTTTCCAGTCACAAAATAAAGTTCACATGATACATTGTCCCATTATAAACATTTACTTGTACATTAGCTGGAAAGGAAATACACAAAAAATTACTAACTACCTTACAGAGTAAAGCTACTGTGGCTGGTTTGATGACTATTATGTTAGCTGGATGGAATATTAAAGAACTTGTGATGGTCCACTCACATCTGTGGGGTTTCCATAAATGATATGATGAAGATTAGCAAGTGCTAAGTAACAAAGAAGAGAAAAGTAAACAAGTAGTGCAGTTTATAAAAAATTATTATACCAGAAAATTTCATTCTTCTCATTAGTTTAAGACATACTCCTTCTAGTACACATTAGGGATTAGTCCTGGGGAACCCCACCATTAATGGACTCCGAAGCTGTGGACACTTCGGGATTGGAGATTACGTTGATCTGATAAGATTATGCCAACGCACGTCGCCTCAAGCAATCCTCCAAAACTACCCTGACAATTTCCTTTTTCTTTTATTGTCCAGGGTTTCAAACCCTCAACCTTGCAAACAAAGAAGCATACCATCCTCGAGGATCCAGTTGCTTAAAACATTAGGCTAACCTTTAATAACATAACCTAGCAGCTTTAAATACATGTTATCGTGGCCCAGCCCCTATGAACCATGCATGCCTCCACATGGCACGACCACATCTTATGTCGTTCAACGTGAATATATTGGCATCTGGTACCATGCATTGCAAATAATTCATTTCATATGCACTTATCATAACAAGGCAACCATGTACCACCTAGGTAGGGAAATGCCAATACAGGTTCCTCTCGATGAACCTACAGGTTGCATACCCAACCTGTAGTTCTACTCCCAGTGATTCTTAACGTAAGATACGATCCTTTTCAGGATCCAACTTAATACACATCAATTCCAATGGTGTAATTCTTTCGGTATGTCTTCGATTTGCATAATCATCAACATTGAGTATAACAACACATATATATTAATTCATATATTTATATATTCATATTTATGCTCATTTTAACTTTCAAACCCTAACTTTCCAAGCCATTGCATCAATTCCTAGCTTCTACCTTATTTTAGTTGAAATCACAACGCAACTTTTCATATTTTTTCAAAAATAGACATATTAGGGATCTTCGTAAGAAGGACCACAAAATCAGAAATCTCAATGATCTCATATGAAAATCCTACAACAAAAGGAAGGATTTCGTTATAATCGAGCTCCCTCTCGTGTATGTAGTGATTTATTATGATTCTTTTTTAGAAAGGATGATTTATGGCTCTTGAAATGATTGAATTTCATTTTCAAATCAAAAATGCTAAGAATGTGCTAAGAACACGAAGAACGAATGAAGAACAGGAAGAACACGAAGAGAACATGAATAACACTAAGAATGTGAAGAACTTATTATCTCTTGAAATTTCAGCAGAGCTTACCCTTTTATGTGTGATATTTCTAGCAACATTTCTGCAAAGTTTCCCCTTATATTGGGACATATTTCTATGAAAATTCGGCAAAGGTTCCCCTTATATCAGGATATATTTTAAAAGAAAATGGAAAGAGTTTCTTCTATAAAATCACAGAGAGGGAATCAACAATGAATCTAAAAGAATATAATCAAACTGTAATAGATGGAGAATCAGTAGACACCACGCGTCTTATGTGAGTGAAGGTGTGACGAATCACACGGTTCACTAAAGTGCATAGCTGCCCATACCTAAGTTACATAGATTTCTCTATCAAAACAACTATAAAGGCATAATCAAAAGAATAGAATCATAAGCGATGGAGAATCGGTAGACACCACGCATCTTAGGTGAGTGAAAGTGTGACGAATCACATGATTCACTGACATGCGTAGCTGTCCGCACCTAAGTAGGGTGTTACATAGATTTCTCCTCAAACAACAACAGAAAATGAATCGGAAAATGAAGATGAATAGAAAACTTAGATGGAAAAAGAAGATGATTCGGAAATCTAGCTCAAGTTAGAGTCTATTAACAAAGCCAACTAGGTGTGATCGTACCTTCCTCCTCCTCGTCCTCCCGGCAACGCTTCGCTAGCGCTCCTTCCTCTCCTCCCTCTCCTCCTCCCAACCTCTCGGGGTAGTCATCGTAGCGAAAATCGTAGAGAATGAATGGGTAGGGGGTATCTATAGGTTCCAGAAAAGCACTAACCATAGTTAGTAAATCATGGTTTAGACCTTAACCGCGGTTAGTAGTCTATGATTTTGGCCCATGGTTTTGGCAAAGTCTTATCCAAAACTTAAGAATTAAGTTAGAACTTTCTAGAGGATTCAAGATTCGCTAATGACGCTTAATTAACGCTAATATTGGTTAACTTTCATTAATCATGATTTAACTTTCACAACTCACCCTTAACTTTTGCAAACTATTGATTAGTGTTTGCTAATGGTCATTAGTAATTTTCAGTTCATCATTAGTTTCTTTAATCAAGTTTAATTAGTCTTAATGGCAGTCATTAAGGGTTAATGACATCTTAAGTCTTCCTTACTTTTCCTTTCTTCTTAAAATCATAACAATTCAAAAGGAAGTTGGATTCACACGAAACAAATTTCGTTAGTTTGCACTTGACGTGTTGGATCTTATGATATGGGATCTGAGAGGTGTCCTAGTTTAATGCTTTACATTTATAAACAATAATAATAGTAATTATAATAAGAATATAATTAATATTGTGTGTTTATATACTATATAGGGTTTTATATTTTTAATTATAACTATATATACTCAAAATTTATAAAATAAATTGTTGTATATGTATTATATTTTTCTACATTTTTAGTGAATTTTCTTATAATTTTTTAGGCATTCTTAATTGATTAAATATAGCAAAGTAGTAGCTATAATAAATAGGTCATATTAGTTTGGGTTTCAAAAATAGATAAATTATTCAAAAATACCCAAAACTGTTTTTAATATATAGTATCTAATAAAAATAAAAATAAAAATAGAAACAAATATTTTTGAATTTTTATAAACATTTTAAGGTTTTCAGTTTTAGTGTTTTCCTTTTATATTTTATTGATTTTTGGTTTGGGGTTATAATATATAGTAGTATATACTCTAATATTTTAGGAACTTTTTAAGTTAATTTTATGATTTTTTTGTTTTTTTCTAGACAATCAGGGAATAAATAGCTCATATTTTATTTTTAATAATTATAAAAATGCATTAAATGCCAACTAAAAAATATGCATGAATAATCATCACATTAAGTATTTACTACCATTTCCCAAAATTTTACAAGCACATAGCTATTTAAACAAAAGAGTAATGCAACAAAATAAATAAATGCCTAGCGGGGGTACATTTGCAATAGAAATATAGTCAAGGGGGTCATACACAAAATACCCTAAAAGATCACTTATTTAATATTTATCAAGACTAAATACAAATAGTGGAAGTCGGGACGGTATGGCTGCAATTTGCACACCTCATGCAGGTTGCCACAAAAGGTGAGCTGGCATGGACCTTGAGGCAAATAGTAATAAATTCATGGGGTCTGTGCAATTTTAACACAAACTTTAACCCTTAACTTAATTTTTGCAGGATGTATTATTAAATACAATAAGGTAGAGGGGTCCTATGGAAAATACACCTTTAAGTCACCCAATTAGGTGCTCATTCATGCACCATGTGGCTCAACTAATGGTGGATAAAGGCTTCTCTTTGATTGATGACCCGACGACAGAGAATAGACCTAGAGATGTGCCTTGATCAGACAGCTTGAAAGACGAGAGGAAGAACTCGAAAGAAGGTCGGTTGGGTTGAGCTTCGATCACTGATTCCGACCACGTCCGGCACGCTCTTCCTTCCTAAACAGTCGGTACAACCTCATGGAGATGTCCCGCGTCTGCAAGACACCTCAAAGAAGTCCAGGCCCCACCGGTGGGGGCATGGAGCTTTGCTGCTCCTAGAGCTTTGTGTTGAGATTCAGGTGGTCTCCAAGTGGGTTGTTTGGGGACAAGTCCTGCACAAAAAAGTAAAAGGGGATCGTGGGCTATATCCTCGTCCCGCTACTAAAGTTGTTAAGCTCGTAGATGAGCATAATGACAAAGCTTCACAAAAGATGGAGGGATGAGATTGGGTGAACCTTGATTCTTACATAATTAAGGGGGGATCAAGGTGGAAAGTGTGAAGAAAGTAACAAGGATCGAAAATGGGCTGGAGATGGGAGAGTAACCGGAGAGGCATAAGGAATTTTATGATGTACCTTAGAGCAACAACGATCTTAAATCCTTAAGTTATGCTAGGATTGAAACTAATTGATTAACTTAACATCTACTCTAAACTAAGGAATGGAAATGCGATGAGATTACCAAGGGTTAGCATTTCGGATAGGTGCTAATGCCCAGAGAAGATGATGCTCACTGGAGGTGGCCATGGTAACGTGGATCTCCGATCTCCGCCCTTTTCCTCGTCAACAACGTAGGGGAGGCTGATTTCTCACAAAGAGCTTCGACCCAATGGGTCCTATTAGGGTTATTGTAGGGAGAAAGGGATCAAAATGAGAAAGGGGGGCGAATGGTGATATTTATAGAAGTTGTTTTTAAAATATTAGATTGTTTATTTAAGTTTTGGTCAAAATATAAAAGATGTTTGTAATTTTATGTAGTACTATATTCTGATTTTTATTTATTTTTACATATTACTTTATTATGTATTCATATTTGCATATATATATATATATATATACATAGGTATATATACATGTATTTTGGGGTATTTTATTTTTATTTTGTTTCTTATACTTTATATTGTTATTTACATATTTTTTAAATTTATAACTTATATAAGTACACATTTACATGTTTTTATTGTACTTTTCTGCTTTTATTTGCTTTCTTAAGTAAATGTGGATATGTCTTATATAGGTATAGTTTACTTATGTGATTTGCTACTTAAATTATTTCAATGATTTTTTTATTGGTTTTATTTTTATATTTATATTTTTAATTTAATATAAATAATATTTACAAGTTTAGAAGAATATACAAGAAATAAAATAATAAAGAATGAATTTCCACTTTTATTTATAAACTATATTGCACAATGAGGCCCCAAAAGCTAACTTTTGCATCTTAACTTCAAATTAAATGAAACCACCTTCAATTAATAGATAGCTTAATTTTTTGAACAATAAAATGAGTTTGGTCAATTTTGGTCTATATGAATAAGATACAAGTCTATAAAGTTTTCTTTGCATCTTTTTATTCAGTGTATCCTGAGTACATTGTGCATTAGTTTTGAATAAAACAAATTTAGTAGTATTCTATGTATTTTTAGGTATAATGTTCATGTTCAAAGTTTATTGATTTAAGGTATTAATAAAAAAAGAATAAAATAGGTCCCAAAAAGCAATTATTGATGAATAAAAAATTAGGGTTTTTGGAGTTTTCTATATAGTTTCTCTGCCCTATCTCCCCCTCCATCTACTCCTCCTCGCCAGCGCAAAGGATGCTTTGCTCCCTTTTTGTATAGTTGGTATGCAACAGGCTTCATTTGTGCCACCCAGGAACTACTTTATTCCTTTTCGACCAAGTCATCATGATGACTGGGTCTCGGGGTATAGGGTCACTCAATGCCATTGAAACTTCTTTATTTTTCTTTTCTTCCTTTATTCTTTTATTGTTTGGGATTAAATTCTACGGGTCAATTATTGAGTGTTATTTTATACAAATTAATTCTATATACATGCATTTGGTTAGAGATTTTATGGCCAAAATGAAAGAATAAAGGTGATGAAATGGAGATTCATCATCGTTCTATACTTGCCTTGTCTAATACTTAGCAAACATTTGTGCTAATAAGTGTAGAAAAAGAAAATAAAGAAAAGTAAAATAAAGAACTTGGAATAATTTTTGTCATTTAAACTTGTCTCCGCAATATCAAAGTTTGGATCTCAATTAAGACCTTTGGATTCTTAGTGCGTTCGGAATCATGCTAAGGCTAGGAATTGTGATAAAAAAACCCTCAGGTTCCATGCTCCTTTATCCAATTCAATTCATAGCCCGGTCAGAACCATTCTTTCAGTCGCATACTCTTGCAACCTTGAAATGATAGAACCATATGTGTAAATTTGCTATATCTTCCCAAACAAATCACTTAACTATCAAGAAGTCTTCTCCTCTAGTAACTCGTCCTCAAGGAGATGGATATTTCCTTCTAAGGTCAAGTGCATGCTAGTTCAAAACTGAATAAGAAGAAAGGGAAAAGAATTGGAAATGCACTAGTGCAGTCACATTTCCTTGTGAAGCTCGACCAATGTAACCGAGTCTTCACCAAGATGCGAGCTTTTTTCTAGAAGCTCGATAGTTTTGAAATTTTTGATATATGCTTATTTTCGGATATTTTCTTGTTTGGCATTGATCTGCATTCTTATTTTGCTCTGACAGATATGGAATCTTTTGTTCCACCCATGTTTTGAGGTCTTAGAAAAGTTGTGCTAGCAGATCATTCCTCATCTAAAGCTTTGTTTCAATCCAATCATCGATCTTTATATGTCCATGCTATTCGAGGAACAAAGGCTTGAGTACCAGTTTCAGCGTTCCCCAAGAATGGTTCCTGAGCCACACTTGACGAATCAGCCTAGTATAGTCATGACTTAGACCCCAATATCTTTCAACAATACATCTGAGTTGAGTTAAGTGTTAAGTGCGAGTATTCTAGTCAAGCCACTATCTAACTAGTTGTACGATGACATGAAGGGTTCTAATTAGTCACATTGAATCGACTTCAGAACATAGACTCATGGAATCTAAAGAATTAAGTCAAGGTGACATGAAGTATCTCAATTCCAATCCTTAGTAGGTTTCTCTGAAATTAAGTGTATTAAGGTCTAGACCAAGCTCCAATATTCGAATTTTACTTAAAATTGTTCAATTGTCATTGTTATTTCAAAAAATGCAAATGTATATACAATGCAAGAGAATATTTTTGTGAAGCAATTTTCTGATTTTGAACTTTTTTATGGATTTTTGAAAATTGTTTGCAATTTTATGCAATATTTGAAAACATCTGCAATTTTTATGGGTTTAGATTTTACACATTTTTAGGGAATTTTGAAAAATAAAGTGTTAATGAAACAATTATGTATATATATTTACATGGGAGTGTGTACATATTTGTAGGAATTGATTGAAGGATTTACATTGGGAATTTATACATAGGTTATCTTAGTTATTATTTAAAAGCTTTTACACAATGGTTGTAAAGAATTTCATTTGCTACATTTATGGACAAGATTCTCAAAATAGCTTGAAAATATTTTCACAAACATTTTGAAAACTTTATTTTGCAAATAGTTTTTATAAATACTTCTGTAAGTAGTCAAAATATTTGAAAATAATTTTTAAATATTTTTCAAGCAATATATTGATATATTTAAAAATATTTTACAACCATTTTTTAAATCACAGCAAACAAATTTTCAAAAATTATATTAAAACGAATAAATTGCAAATATGTACAAAAATGATTTTTTTTCAAAGGTTTGAAAACATTTCACAAAATGTTTTCCAAATAGTTTTGAAAAGATTTTTCTAGTAAATTTCCAACTATCTTTCAAAACCTTTTTAAAACATTTTAAACTAATTTTTAAATAATTTTGAAAAAAATTATACATATTTATAGTGCATTCATTACAATTGCTTTATTGTATACCCTTAAAATATATAAGCCATATTATTCATAACTACAAAAGTATGAATTATAGCTAATGTTTATACAATGTATATACGACCCCCCTATAGTTAGCTTGAGCTATGTCCTCATAGTGATCAGAGAGAAAAAGGAAGACATAACTCGTGTTGAGTACAGGAAAGCTTATACTATAATAACTAAATAAATAATAGGAAGTCAGTCATCTTCCCTATACATAGGATAAATTAATCCTAAGTATAGCAGACTGTATTCAAAAAAGGGATGATCGAGGATGGAAATTTATGAAGTTATTACGCTCAACTTGTCCCCCTATACTTAGGGTAAAATATCCCTAAGTTTAGATAGAGTATCAAAAATTAAGAGACGATTGAGAGAATAAATAATGAATAACTTGGATACACTTAGCCCCCCAATATTTAGGATGAAGCATATCCTAAGTATAACATAGATGAATGGGATGAGTGCAACACGGAATTATGAAAGAATTGGATAATTGAAATGAAAAGAAGAAAAAAATTAATCAAAGATATTTTGTGAGGCATTGTCTGGCTCCACTGATGTTGTTGAAGTTGTGAATTCATCATCAAAATTACTTAGACTGAATTGACAACGTCCAAGAATGTGTCGTGTTCTAAATACGGCTTCAGCAACTGACCATTGACAATGAATGACTGTGTTAGGTGACAATTCTGATATCAAAACACTTCCACTATCATGTATAGTTTTGAATCTATAAGGACATGTCCATTTACTCTTTAGTTTTCCTGGAAAGATCTTCAACATTGCGTCAAACAACCACACTTTCTGTCCAGGTTTTAGGGTCTTCATCTAACATGCTGGTCATGTCAACGTTTGAACTTCTTCGTGTACATTAAGTTGTTGTCGTAGACGTAGTCTCGGAATTCCAGAAGCTTGTTCAAATCCAGTTTTCTTTGTTGACCACCTTTTTGTGAGTCAAGGTTATAGACATTAACTACCCAGTGGGATTTGTGGCTGAGTTCCACGAGCATATGGCAAGTCTTTCGTAGATGAGACAAAAGGAAAATATGCCCAAGAGAGATTTGTAGGCAGTTATGTATAACTAGTGAATTGAATCTAGGAGTTGTGACCAGTTCTTTCTATCCTGCAGCATTTTCTTCTATATGACCATCTGATTTCTCTGTTAGACCACTTAGCCAGGACATTAAAATGAGGATGATAGGGAGATGTGACTCAATGATTGAAGTCATACTCCTTCATTAATTTCTTAACCTCTTTGTTGATGAAATAGCTACGCCTGTCTGGTATCAGTTTCTTCGGTATCCTGAACCATGAAATGATGTTATCTTTCAAGCATCAACAGATCGTTCTACTCTATGCGGCTCAAGCAGGGATAGCTTCAACCCATCGATTCATGTATTCCATGGCAAGCAGGATCCATTAGTAGCCCTGACTATTAGGAAATAGACCCATGAAATCAATGCCCCATGCATTGAACACATCATATATCTAAATGAATTTGAGAGGCATAAAATATTTAACACCAAGGGTTGTAACCATCTACTGACAATCTGTGCAGGCTTTGACATACTCTTTTGCATCCTTGAATAGTGTTGTCCATCAAAGGCCACACTATAGTATCTTCGCTATTGTTCTGCTTCCAGAATGATGCCCCTAGATTCGATCTTATGATAGTGCTCGAGGACACTTGTGTACTACTCCTGAGGGATAATCTATGACAAATGCAATCTAAACCTTCCCAGAACAAATACGGATCTTCCCATTAGTAAAAAAGAATACCGGATGAGAACTTTTCATTGATTTTTATCCAATCTTATGGGACTACAACATGTACGAGGTAGTTCACAATCTCAACATACCAATGGAGGGATCCAATGTTGAGGATGGATTCATCGGGAAAGGTCTCTGTCATCGATGCACTGATTAGCTGAACCACTTGGCATTCAATTCTATATAAGTGATCTGCAGAACTCCAGGCTTATCTATGATTTCCATGTCAAATTCCCGGAGGAGAAGGATCTATCATAGTAAATGTGATTTGACATCCTTCTTCTATTGTAGGTATCGAATAGTAGAGTGGCTAGTGAAAACCATGACTTTAGATCCAAGAAGGTAGGATCTGAACTTTTCTAATGCAAAAACAACTGCCAGTAAGTCTTTCTTAATGACTATGTAATCTCTTTGTGCTTCATCAAGCATTTTTCTGGCATAGTGAATAGCTTAGGGCAATTTGTCTCTTCTTTTTCCTAAGACAACCCCAATCAGGTGGTTATAGGACTGGAGCATGAGTGACTAGCTCCTTTAGTTGATAAAATGACTGGAGAGCCTTTTGATCAACATTGAACTTGATCTCCTTGCAAAGAAGCTTTTTGAGAGGTTGAGAAAGTCTAGTGAAGTCCTTGACGAATATTTTGTAGAATCCAACGTGCCGAAGAAATGACTACACATTCTTCATGTTCCGAGGACGCTCTAATTTAACAATGACATCTACCTTTGTCAGGTCGACTTCCATGCCCCGCTTGGAAATGACGTGGCCCATTCTGTGACCATGAATTGACTCTTTTCTCATGATTAACCAAATTCACTTCACTACATTTTTGCAATAATATGTTTAAGTGCATGAGACAAGAATAAAAGCCGCCACCATAGAATGAGAAATTCACCATGAAAACGGCAAGAAAACTTCCAACCATGTCAACAAAAATGGCAAGCATGCATCGCTAGAATGTGGTAAGGGCATTGTACAATACAAAGGGAATTCTTTGTAAAGCATAAGTGCCGAATGGGTAGGTGAAGGTTGTCTTCACTTGGTCTTCAGGGGCGATTTCGACCTAGTTTTACCTAGAGTATGTTGGACATGCGAGCCCACGGCGAGCCATTATGAAATAAATGTTATTGCAAATATCATTCTTAGATCCGAAATGAAGATTAATTAATTTGCATAATATATCCCTTAGTACAATTAGGGTTATGTTCCATGGCCATCTTAATGATCATACAGTTGTTGATTCAGTTTTTGAATCATAGAAGCTGGTGCTTGGATGAATATCTAAAGGGTTAGATTGAGGACTCATCAAGCACCGTTAAATGACTATTAAGAGATGATCTCCAGCTTGAGTAGGAGATGGCAATCCTTTCTCTAATGGGTTGATATTTAACTGACCTCTTGATGTAGGTCCTCTGCGTAGGAATAGAGATTCGGAGGTGTTAGATAAGTTATGTCAAAGAGTTGACTTAACAAGATTGAGATAACCAAAGACCTGTGTCATATGCTGTCACGATATAGGCACGCATCCTCTGACCGGAGAAAGGTGTGTTACTATATGTCTGAGTATGTACATTTGGCAAAATGATAGGTTAATAACCTAATCAAGGTATATACATTGGCGTGTTGGTGTGTATGCAAGGGCATATGAGTAATATGATCTCTCAAAGGGATCATACAAGTACATTTACTGAACCGGAAGATATGAGCTCACTCATGAGATATTGGTAATCAAATTCCTTGCACAGTCATCTCACTTTGGAAGCTTGAATGAAAATGTAGGTTTGATATATGCTTTTTGGAAAGTGTATGATCAATACAGGAGTATGATATATTCTATTGGAAAGTATATGATTGATACCGACTCCCCATGATAAAATGAGAAACTTAATGATAGAAAGCTATGAAGACAGTCTAAATAGATCTAAAACTTCGGGTTTATTCTAGGTCTTCCAGTATGCAGGATGTACAGGTATTTGGAATACATGAGGGTGATGCAATCATAAACGATTGTATAACTATGACACTTCCATTCTGAGGGAGTGATGAAATAGGTATGGATTTTTAGTGACTCCTCTCATATAGAAGTGATCTGATCTTAGTCCAAATGTTCGATATTGATCTGAATGTAATTCAGATACAATGAGAAGATTAGATCAACAACCTTCAAGCATATGTGTGAAATACCAGATGAGTCTGTGTTTCATCACTCTAAAAGAGATTAGTTAAGCTCGGTTCCCCAAAATTCATCTGCATTTTATCAATTATTCTGCACAATTAGAATTCATGCATGTCTAATTAATAACCGCATTTTATCATGCATAATTACATCAAATAAGAAGCCAAAAATCTCAACCCAATTGACCTGTAAAATAAGCTAACTTCCCTGATTTTAAACTAATTCATGCTAACTCCAAATCACCAGAAACTATCTCCATTGTGCACATATCACTAACAAGAATAAAGGAAAAATACAAAAAAAACATTAATGAAAAAAATGAGAAATAAAACCAAACCCAAATTTCAGTTCTATCGGACTAAAATCTTGATATCTTCCTCATACATTGTATGATTTGATCCTACTTACTTTTGAACTAATGTACATTCAATTACCTTTAAAACAAGATCAAGTTCAAGTGAATCAGAGCTCATATGTGAAAGTTGTGTTTTTAGCCTCTTTTGTATATTATGTATTTTACCCGATTTTGTCCTATTATTTATGTACATAGTTGACTCTTTTTATCTTATTTTTGTTTCATTTTTTCCTTTGACAAAAGTTTTATCAAAATTTGTAAAACTCCAAATCCAAAATAGAACCAATATCAAAGAAATTAACTTAGTCTGAGTCTTCACTAACAATCTGTACAAAAGTCATCTTTATCGTACTTTATTGTATTTCTTCATTTTCTTAACTTATAAAAATCCAAAAAATATTAATGTGTAAATATTTATCTTTGATTTTATCATTTTTTCCTATTTTTATCTTAATTAAAATTGACAAAAAATTAGAAAACTCAAAAATCAAGGTATTCTATGTACATAGAGTACCCCAAAAATATCACTTTGTGCACATGACCTATTTTAGTTTTGATCCCTTCACGAAAGTTATAAATCTCATTGAGACGACAATTTCATGAAGAAAATTTTTTGATCTGAGGTCATTTTCTATTCCTTTTTTATTTTTCTTTTCTTTTTAATTTTTGAATTTTCTAGAGCTGACATGTGGCAGCTCCTGGAGCCACCACGTTTCACTCATTTTTTGCATTTATTTTTTCAATTATTTTTAAATAAAAAACCACGTGTTGGTCACGTGCCTCCACCGCACATGTCAAATACGTGCCACTGCTCTTCTTCTTCCACCTTCCTCTTTTGCTCCATCGCCACAGCTCTTGTGATTTCGGCCATCGCCTCTCTGCCGCCTCTGTCTTTCCTTACTCTCCCTAACTCATATTATCTACATCAACGCCCCATCAAATCCTTGTCCCACCTCCACCTACCATCTACGTAGCCCCCCTCAATCTCCTCTTTAACTCTTGCTAACCGTCATACAACATCTCATCTACCACTACACATCAGAGCCACACACATGGCAGTGACAGTGTTGTCATTCTTTTCTTCTCCGGGGAGATCTGAGGTTCAAAATCTCATTACAGTGTGTAAATCCTCCACCAACTACCATCGCTCCAGCTTTGGCCATCGAGCTGATACACCATCGACTCTCCACCATCTCACTTCATCGACTCCTAGCCATGTCACCCTCGACTCCAGACTTGCCTCCAGAGTCTCATCTTCGCCTCACTTCATCGACTAGGAGCATTTAGGCTCCCATTGCTGCTCCTCTGCATTCACCCTCCGGAGTCTGTATACCACCCAAAGTCCACTCCATCTCGCCGACGTCCAGCTCTACCGCAAAGCACTTCTGCGGCCATTTAGTGGTCGCCTCGCACCACCAACCCCCCCTTTGATGGCCTCGACTCAAGAGCTCCTTCTCTCGTCCCCTGCCTGATAGCCGACCTCCATCTAAGCACCATCGGGCTCAAGGCCCGAGGCCCTCCCACGTGATGCGGACATGCGGGAGGGAACATCTTGCACCAAATCCCCTTGAGGTCCACATATTCTCAGAGCCACCTCCACCACCCAAGTGCACGTGCTGTGCATGTGCCCTTTAGGAATTTTGCAAAACGACCCTTTTTGGTCTTGGTAATTACCATTCAACCCCTTCACTACATTTTCAATTTATTTTGTAGTTTGTAATTTTGCAAACAGTCCCCTCTATTCCATGTGTAATTAGACCATGATTTTCACATCATTAAGAAATATACTTTATTCTATAATTAATTCTATATCTTGTGGCATGCTTTTCATATTTTTATGCTCTGTAGTTAATTTACAATAATTAGTTTTGTAGAAAATTTGCATATTTTACTAGGTTTGCATTCAAAAAATCATATTAAATTAACCATGGCTCGATAAATTGCCAAAAGTTCAGCGATATAATTACTTGTATTTCTCATCGTGCCCAAAAAGATGCATTTGCATGTATATTTTACTCTATAAAAATCATTTTTTGAATTTTAGTGATTAATTTTAATAGGTATTAAATGACATATTTTTAGAGTTTCGGATTTTCTAGGACATTTCATTTATTGATATATCTTAGATAATTTTATTTCTTGAAAATAAAGAAGTTTAATATTTAGTATAATTAATTATTTTGATTCACCTTATTTGCACCACTTAATTCATTAAATATTAATATTGCACCAGAAATTCCAAAAAATCTACAATGCATTTATTTCGTTATTATTAATACCTTGGCCAAGTTTTATAATTTTTGAACTCCGTTTAACTGAAAATTGCATTTTAGTCCTTAAAATTGGATGTGTTTTCATTTGCATTCTAAAATTGCTTTAAAAATTATCAAAAATATCTACCTCAAAAAACATGCACAAAATTTGTAGACATCAACATAGGTTGTTCCTTTTACTGCTTGAGTTCGACCACGGGGATTGTAAGGCTAAATAAACATAAAGCAACTCAAATTAAATTGTATTAGTTAAATTAAGGGTTATTTCTTGATTGATTTTGATTACCCGGCTACAAGGAATGAAACACTAATATTTTATCACATTAATTCCTACAAATAATAGAGGGTAGTTAACGATTAATTAGATGACATCATTGCTGGGGAGGCAAACAAGTTAGATTTTTTACCTAGAAAATTAGTGTTAGGTTCTACACATATTCAGTTAGTCTGACTCCCGAACCTCATCATTGTACATTTTCTATTTTTTTTATTCCTACATTTATTTCATTTTGTTTTATCTTTATTTTCAATATTTTTTTCTTGTTTTATTTTAGATTATTTTTGTCACTCTCTTACACACACTCTCGCTCTCTTATTTTTCGTGCGAGGTATTCGACATATGTGAATCGGTTTTCAACAATCTTCACCGACCATCAAAAAGCTGCATAATAAATTAAGATCGAGTCGATCGTGAGAGAGTGTAGAGTCTAGGCCTTTAATTTCTGCAATTTAATTTTTGTAATTATTTGTAATAATTGCTCATTTATTGTGGTGTCTGTTTGGACTCTCGCGTGTGTAACAAAACCAAAACTTCTTCTTGGTGGTTTATCGGACCTGTTTCACTCTCCGTTGAGGGTTGGGATTGACTTGAGTTGTTCTTTGGATTAGATATGCACTTACTGTTACTAGAGCTTCTAGGATTATTTTGCATGTGCTTGTAGAATCTAGGACCACATTGCACTTAATTGAGACACACTTCTAGACCGTTCAACTTAGTCAAATTTAACTCAATTCTTCACGACTAATAGACCATTCTGCTAGGTGTGGTTTTGTCAGCGTGCATATCATATAGAATAACTTTTAAATTCTTGTATTGCATCGTACATGGAGATCACGAGGAATCACTATAAGCCTTCTAACTGAGCATACATCATCATTTTCTGCATGCACGGTTTTTCCTTAATTTTACCTCCTATTTTGTCACTTAAAATTTAAAAGGAAATTGAGACTGGACGGTAGATGTGCATTTGTGCTCACATAATTTTTCAGTGATTACCTAATTAAAATTGGGACTTCAAAACAAGGCAAACTAAATTAAACCATAAAATTGAGACTTTTTGCAGGAGAGCAACCCCGTCCTTGGACTCATTTATCTTAATGAGTGAGCAAGAGACGATGCTTAAGGATGGAACCAAGCTCTGGAATCTTCATTCAAACTACTGATTCTAAAACAACTAGCTACTTCTCAGTGAGGGAACTATGATCTTCCTTAGTAGAGTCGGTTGTAAAAGGACAATGCGATTGGCACTATCCTGAAGTAACACAGGTAGCCATATTACGGTCTGTACTCAAACCCATACTGGCTTAAAGTAGATGCAACTAGTTGTAGAAATTCAGGCTAGTTTTTAGGAAATTTTCTGTCACCTAACAACTTGCTAATTCTCTTCCAAGATTAATTTTATCGCCAATTACAATTGAAAAGATAATCGACCGAACTCTTATGGCCTTCATTGTGTGAGTTGGTGAACCTGAGGTTTGATTTGTATTTACATCGATGTTCCTGAACCGAGTTCAAATTTCAAAAACCACACACTTGTGACATCACTCTCCTTGACTTAAAAATTAGGGTTTCTTCTATTTAGTATCCCGTGTACTTGAATTTTTTAACCAAGATCCATTATGTCAGCTCATCCCCTACTTTGAAATTAATGAGACATTGGTTTCTGTATACACCAGATTATTTCCTTTCGATCAAACCCAAATCATCTAAACCATCTTCTTCCAAGCATCCTCCAATATTCACGGGAGACTCTCGCTCACGGATGAATTCGGTCCACTCTATTAATTCCAATGCATTTTACTTGGATCATCTGATTAAATTCAACACTCCATATTTGCCACCTCCCCCACCCTTTTATACACATGATCAAATCCCATCCTTGGTTGATCCATTTTAAACCTGATTTCTCACCAAAAATCATGAACAATTCGAAGACAAATCTACTATTATGACAAACGACTGGCAAAGACACCAACCCCAACAATCTTCATTCTCTCCTCATCTTGATGTTGGGACAAATCAACATCCAGATTGGATCACAGGGAAATACACGATGGCCCAATCAAATCGAATGGAGTGGTCTGTACCTGATGATCGTCTGTATTGGATTGACCCCAATGATCAAATCTCTATTGACCAACTCGTATACCACTCCTTCGGACAGCCTGCATATACAAAGGATTGGACTGATGATATCGACACACATAAACCATTTACGTTGACTTCACCGTATGAGGATCCATCCATTCAAGACCATGGAAATGGACTCTACTCAACCCAGCATTGCATGCCTGAGTCACAATATGCTGAGTATGAGACCTACACATTCCCCACAGAATCCTCACACTGATCAGACTCCTTCCATAATTTTTTAAGAGAAAATTTTAAAGGATAATAAATGAAAACATATACTAGATATTCCAAGAAGATCTTCTCCCAGCTCGTATAGGAAAATGGAAGATGAAATGATTGCATCTCAAATTAAAAACCATGAGAACACTCTGAGACTCACAAACTCTGTACATCCTAGGGATGACTCTGATAGTGACACCTCTACATACTACTCCCTTAGGGATGACTCTGACTCTGATAAAAACCCCTCCTCTGTTGTGGAAAGCAGTACATCTACACATCACACCGAAAAGACCAAAAAAATCAAAATTTCAAAAATACCTCAAAAATTGTGAAAAAAAGTCCACAAAAATTGAAGTGGAGAGGATCCTACTCTATGGGAAGCAATGGATAAAAGATTTCTTTTTGAACTTCCCTTAATTCAGGCCATTGAACACTTCCCTGACCTGGAAAGATTTGTAAAGAGTAAATTAATGCCAAAAAAAGTTAGGAAGGAAGAGAACAAGGACTAAAAGACATATATCGTTAATGACCACCTCTTTGGTGATGAGAAGAAAAACTAAGAGCTGCAGAGTGAAGCGGTTGCCTCGATTTGACTATGGCATCAAAGACATAACATTCACCCATGCCCGAATCAATGATGACTCACAAATCAACATCCTCCCGACCTCCGTGTTTGACAAGCACAAACTAGGACCAATCAAGAAATCAAGAAAGATCATTTAGGTTGATCGATCTATAAAACAGCCGAGAGGAATAATTTCAGTCATCATTACATTCAAATGTGCTCCGCTCAAAGTGGATTTCACGGTCATTGACATTGAGCATCAATGAGAGTTCAACCAGTCTCCAATAATTCTTGGAAAGCCGTTCTAAGCCTTAGCTAAGGCAATTATAAAATATGAGACTTGGGAAATCAATTTTACAGCATTGGGAGCACCTCGATCTCATCCAATCTTTGAGGAAATACGATATTCCAAGGTAACCCACTAAGCTGTCAATAGTCGTAACCACCAAGTGGTAGAAGAGCCCTACTCTGCTACTACAACTAAGATAACGGTTGTTGAGCAGACCATTGGATCAGAGACTCATCTCATCCTACAAGTCCCCACTGCTTGCACCTCAACCACTATCATGAGAAATCCTACGTAAGAACACTTGATGTAGGACTTTTACCACATATATGGTGCTTATGATGAGGAAACACAAGCATGGGCTTACCGTGAGTTAGACAAGACCTCATCTAACTGCTATGATCAAATCTATCTGACACTTGAATGCACCAACATTAAGTTAACTAAGAACAAATACATGGGACATCCGCTGTCTAGGGAGGAATATTTCAATGGTTATTCATATGAAGACCCGATTGTCAGCACCCCACTTCAAGGACCTGAACCTTCACAGAAAACACGAACCGAAGTGCCCATTTCAGCTGCTATTCATTTAGTCATTTATCTGGTAAATCAACTAAGAGAGTTGCCTTCAACATGCCGGAAAAGGAATCTTTTGACGATTTCTCATCAGGTCCGGATAAGGTGATCTTTATGAGCGAGCTCAGTTTGGCAGCTTTGACGCCCTATCTAAACAAGTAGAAGATATGTGTATATGCTATATACATAGTTTACAAATATCTTCTACTTTTGCGTAAGTCTATATTCTTATTTACGGGGTCGATAACTAACTTGTAAAATCTAAAAAAACTAACTTTGTGTTCTACTAATACTACGTGTCTAACAAAAGTTCTAAAAATATCTTATTATTCATTTAAAAAAAACTCTTACATCAAAAAAATGCATTAAGAATCTCAAAAAAGAAATCCATCTGCACTTCATCCAGCATTACATGCATATGCATTAGTGAAAAGACCTTGGGTTCTGAACCGAGTTATGAGCAGAAATCGAGAGTCTCCTGGTCTTGGCCCTAATCCACCTAATTTTCGGAGGAACTTCACAGAGAAAGAAGATTTTAGAAGCTTTAGGTCTTTGACTTAATTCTTCGAGTTCCACATGACAATGTGAAGAATTTGACTCTTAGTGTCTAACCTGGTCTCCTAATTATGGGTATGAATCTTGAATAGGGAATTAATTTGCACACTCACACTATGCACTTAGCTCAACTCAGACTGGTGTTGGAAGACTGTGTAGTTCTCTTTTATGGTAGCATGGACATCTAAAGATCGGAGTACAGGTTGAAATAAAGCTTTGGATAAGGGATGGACGACTAGGCACAATTCTTTCTATGACCCCAAAACATGTATGGATAAAAAGATTCCATATCCATAGGGGCACAACAAGATCCATGGAGAGATACCAAAAATCCGAACAAAAAAAAGCCAACTACTAATAAATATTTCACAAAAAAGGTCCAAGCTTCAAGACAACCTGTAGATCTTGGTGGAGACTTGTCTAAACTGGTCAGCTTCATAAGTAGAGGTGACTACACTGGTCACCCTCTAGTTCTTTCCCCCTTCTTCTAAATTTCTCCCCCTTTCGATTGTGAACACAACATGACAGACCTGAGAAGGAATTTCCTGACTCTCTGAGGACGATTTATTGTGGGAAGGTTTGCATGATAGTCCAACATTCTTGATGGGGAGAGTTAAAACCTTTCACACATAATACAGTTGTTCAAAGTTCATATTGTGTGATTTGATAAGGGATTGATGTAATATGACTTCTGAGCCAAAACTACGACAATGATGTATAGAACTTAGAGATTGTTGATTCTAATCCTAATCCTTACAGAAGTTCTGCCAAACTAATAATCCAAAGGTCAGGTCTAGCTCCATTTGCTCATGGTCTTGGTACGGAACCCAATCTCATTTAACCTCACTTAATTTATTTTGATCCTCGGGGACGAGCATGGTTTAAGTATAGATAGTTGATGAATTTGTGATTCATCTCTCTAAAAGAGATTAATTAAACTCAGTTCTCCAAAATTCATATGGAGTTTTTCAATTATTCTGCATAATTAGCATTCATACATATTTAATTAATAATTGCATTTTATCATGCATAATTGCATAAAATAATAAGCCAAAAATCTTAGCCCAATTGACCTATAAAATAAGCTAACTTCCTCGATTTTTAACTAATTCATGCTAATTCCAAATCACTTGAAACTACCTCCATTGTGCATATATTAGTAACAATAATAAAGTGAAAATACAAAAAATCACTAACTGAAGTAATTGAGAAATAAACCCAAAACCTAATTTCAGATTTGTCAGACTAAAACGTTGATATGTTCCTCGTACGGTGTCTGATTTGATCCTACTCACTTTTGAAGTAATGTACATTCAATTACCTTCAAAACAAGAGCAAGTTCAAGTGAATCAGAGCTCATATGTAAAAGTTGGGTTTTGGGCCTCTTTTGTACATTATGTATTTTACCCGTTTTGACCTATTATTTTATCTACATATTTAACATTTTTTATTTTATTTCATGTTAATTTATTTTCGTTGACAAAAGTTTTATCGAAATGCATAAAAATTTAATTCCAAAATAAAACCAAAATCAAAGAAATTGATCGAGTTTGAGTGTTCAGTAATAGTCTGTACAGAAGTTGTCTTTATCATACTTTATTTTATTTCTATATTTTCTAAATTAATAAAATACAAAAAATATATTAATGTGTAAATACTTATCTTTTATTTTATCATTTTCCCCAATTTTTATCTTAATTAAAATGGATAAAAATTACAGAACTCAAAAATCAAGGTATTTTACGTACATAAACTACACCAAAAATATCACTTTGTGCAAATGGCCTTTTTGATTTTGGTCCCTTCATGAAAGTTGTATATCTCATTGAGACGAGCAATTTTTGTGAAAAAAATTCAATCTGAGGTCATTTTCTATTTATTTTTTATTTTTCTTTTCTTTTAAATTTTCAAATTTTCTGGAGCCGACATGTGGCAACTCGTGGAGCAGCCACATGTCACTCATTTTTGGCATCTATTTTTTCGATTATTATTAAATAAATAATAATAATATAAAAAAACCTTGCACGTGATGGTCACATGCAACCGCTCTTCTCCTTCCATCGTCCTCTTCTGCTTCGTCATCGCAGCTCCTGTGATTTCGACCACCGCCTCTCCACCGCCTCCAACTTTCCTAACTTTCCCTACTCGTCCGATCTCCTTCAAATCCCAATTAGATCCCCGTCCCACCTCTACCTTTTATCTCATCGCCCCCTCAATCTCTAATATAACCATTGCCAACCACCACACAACATCTCATCTGCCACTACACATCAAACCCATGCATGTAGCAATGACATTGTCGTCATGCTTCTCTTCTCTGATGAGATCAGAGGTTCAAAACCTCCTTGCAGCGTGGCTGACCTCCACCAACTGCATCGCTCTGGCTTTGGCCGTCGAGCTGATACACCATCGACTCTCCACCATCGCACTTCATCGACTCCCTGCCATGTCACCCTCGACTCCAGACTCACCTTCAAGGTCTCCATCTTTGCCTCGCTTCATCGACCAAGAGCAGCAAGGCTCCTACCACTACTCCTCTGCCTTCACCCTCCAGAGCCTCTCCCATGGACCACCAACAATCCACATTGCCTTGCCAACGTCTAACTCTATCGCAAAGTGCTTCCACAGTAGTGTGTTGGCCGCCTCGCGCCGCCAACTGCCCCTTCAATGGCATGGACTAAGGAGCTCCCCCGCCCGTCCCTAGCCTACTAGCGAACATCCGCCGAAGCACCACCGGGCTCAAGGCTCGAGGCCCTCATACGTGTTGCGCACGTGTGGAAGGTTGCACCAAAGCCCTTGGAGGTCTGCATATTCTCAAATCCACCCCTGCCACCCAAGCATGTAACCCTTGGAAATTTTTTGGAACGACCCTTCTGGGTCTCAATAATTACCCTTCATCCCCTTTATTGCAGTTTCATTTTATTCTATAGTTTGTAATTTTGCAAACGAACCCCTTTTTCATTCTGTAATTGTACCATCATTTTCGCATATTTTCATTATTTAAAAAATGTACTTTATTCTAAAAATATTTCTATATCTTGTGGCATGCTTTTCATATTTCCATGCTCTGTGATTAATTTACAATAATACATTTAACGGAAAATTTGCGTATTTTACCCACTTTACATTCGAAAAATCATATTAAACTCCCCTTATACGATAACTTGCCAAAAGAATATTGATCCTAGATTTAATTGTATCTTGCATCGTGCCCAAAAGTATTTGCATTTGCATGCATATTTTGCTCTATAAAAATCACTTTGCGAATTAAAAAGTTAATTTTTAATAGGTATTAAACTCCATATTTTAGGGTTTAGGATTTTGTATGATATTTCATTTATTGATATATCTTAGATAGTTTTGTTTCCAAAAAATAAAGAAGTTTAATATTTATTATAATTAATTATTGTGATTCATCTTATTTACACCACTTAATTCATTAAATATTAATATTGCATCAAAAAATTCCAAAAAGATTACAGTGCAATTATTTCATTATTATTCATACGTCAGCTAACTTTCATTAATTTTGGACTTCATTTAATAGAATATTGCATTTTTAGTAATTAAAATTGGCCGCATTTTCATTTGCATTCTAAAATTGCATTAAACAAATACCAAAAATATCTGCCTCTTGAATAGTGCATAAAATTTGATAGACATTAATCTAAGTTGTTCCTTTGCCTCCTCAAGTTCGACCCTAGAGCTTGTCGAGGCTAAATAAAAATAAAACCACTCGAATTAAATTGGATTAATTAAATTAAGAGATTATTTCTTAATTGATTCTGATTATCCATCTACAACGAACGACACATTGATATTTTAGGGCGTTAATTCCCATAAATAATAAAGTGTAATTAACGATTAATTATTCCTTGAGATCTGGATTTGAGATGTGATCTTAATATCCAAGTCACTAAACGTGGAACGTACAATCGCCCTATCATTATCTCCAAGTAACCGTGAAGAAAATGCATTATTCTAGAAAGAGTTCAAGGATAATGTAGTTGTTGATAATGTGTATGACCATTGAGGAAAACTAGTAATTAAATGAGATTTAATTATCATGATTAATATAAATTTGATTCATATTATTTGGCCAAATAAGGGGAGTTATCTAAGATAATTAAATGTGATTTAATTATCAAAGATGTGAATAATGTGAATGTGATTAATATTTTTTGGGAAAATTAGAATAGAGATACAATACAATTAAATGTGATTTAATTAACATGGATATGAATAATGTGGATAGCACTATCTATATTAATCATATATATTATAAATGTAATTTATAATATATAAGAGAGAGCTATTTGTAAATAACATTTACAATTAAAATGTTGGTGTGAATTGGATTCACATTCGACAATTACTTAAAAATGCAATTTATATTTTATTTTGGATTGTGAATGCGATTCACAATTACCAATGTCATGATTACAATGTTCACAAAATAAACTGGACTATTTTTGTGAAATAATTTGGAACAAAAGTTTTTTGCAAATATTTGGAGATGTACATGGAATAATGGATTCCATGTAATATGGAAATAAAGGCAACCTTCCATCTATAAAAGATGGATGGCCACCAAGTCCTAAAAGGATTACTGGATGTCCACCCCTCTTATGGATGGAGGCTTTCCTCCTTCCTATTTCTCCATGGTGGATTGATTTAATTGAAATTAATTTATACTTCTTATTATTCAATATATTTATTTCAATTTAATTAATTGTTGTGTTTTAATAAAAAAATCATGGCTATTAAAAGGAACACAAATCACTGTGAAACATTGGATTTGTGTTGTCCATGGATTGAGATCCATGGACTCCCAAAATATTATATAAGAAGAGACAACCATAGCTCTTATTTACACAATTGTAATATGCTCTCTCTCTCTATGCACCAAGTCTCTCTCTATCCCTAAGTGGTTGTCCACTTGGAAACCCCGGAGAGATCATCATCGTCACCACATCATTTTGCCGCTGTTTCGACCACTCGTGGATCTACGTATCCTTCAGTGCATCTTGCTCGTGAAGAGACGTTGGATATCATCAGATGAGAACAAGAGATTAGCCACTTAAATCGTAAACACGGATTGCGATGAGCACACGTTTCATCAATGCGCTCGCAAGTGTCTCCTCCATTGGATTGGACTTGAGACAAGAGGTCTCTTCGTTTAGAGACTAGATCGCAATCCTTCAAGAGGTAACCTTAATACATGCATGTGGTTTAGATAAAATGATCCGAGAAGCATTCTTGGATAATGTGGTTTCATCGTTTTATTTTTTTTAAAAAAATCTGTTGCCCCGAGAGAGTAGTACGACTAGTCGCTCCCGATCGCATAAGTTTTGATCCTCACTCTCATGTAATGCGCTTAAGGATTTTACCATATCCTTCAAGTTCTATCAGAGCCAGGTTGGAGGTTTTGGATATGATCCATAAACCTAAGACGATAAGGGCATAAATTAATTTTGTGGTTTTTCATCGCATTTCCCGTAGCCCTATTTTGTGTGATTTTTTCATCTTAAATGCCTTAAAATGTTATTTCATCACTTCTATTGTATTCCCCATTAAATAAGGAAATCGTGGTACTTGAGTTTGCATGATTTGGTATATGTTTGCTCAAGTTATGATCATTTTAGTTAACATGTATGCACTGTTTTGTGGATGATGAATCTTGACATCACTAAAGAGATAATTACGGTTTTAAAATTCCTAGAAATATGTGTTTATAATTTGAATTCTGTTCTAAAAAAATTTGGTTAATCAAAGAAACTTAATTTGTATGATTTGGATTTTATTTGATAGAGTTGTGTTAATTTTAGTAAGTAGGGGTCATTGCTGTAAATTACATACTTGATCATGAACCTTGTGATTGCCATTCAATTAATTCATGAAAATTAATGGTTAATCTTCTGGAATAATTAGTTTTAAATATTTATGAAATTTATTTAAAATTTTCGTAACCAACAAGATAATTGATCTCGATCGAATGGTTTTTAAAGCCAAAATTATAGAATAAAGAAAAGAAAAGAAAAAGAATAAAATATTGTAAATATTTTATGACCCAAAACCCCAATACCTAGGCATCTCGATGACTAGGTCGACAAAGAATAAAGTATAGGGAGATAAGGGCCATAATCTAATAAAATTCCTTTATTTAATTTAAGTTTTATCCATTTGGGACCTATTCTTAGTTCCACTTTTTGTACTTCAAATAAAGAAACTTTATACATGAAAGTTGTAGATAATTAAATAAAGAAAAATACAAAATTAATTTCATATAAAAATAATGTACAAGTCAATAGTTATGATCTGAATAGGATTCCAAAATCCCATCTTCTCATACCTGTATCTCTCAAATAAAAACTCGAAATATATCAAAATCACCTTTAATTGTATATAATTTTCAATAATTTATTTAATGAAGGTGGTTTCGTATTTTTTGGAGTTACGATTTAAAGCTGAGTTTTGGACCTCTATTGTATAACTATATTGATTAAAATATTCATTTTATTTATTATTCTTTATTTTTATTATTTCATATTTTTGTTATTTCATTAATATTATATATGCACATATTGAAACTAGAATAAAATGATAAATAAAACATTAAAAATAAAATTCTTGTATAAAATACATAGATGAATTACCAAAGTACAATGTTAAAACCACATTTTTTACCGTTTTCGCCGATTTTTAAAGGACGCATCGTGCATCTTTTCACGATGAAATCTTCTTGACTTTTTCTCCTCTTATATCCACCATACACGCCTAGGGTATATATTGAGCATTGGATCATGGATTCGTCCTATTATCTTCGATCGTTGGAGCATGTTCATCACATTGTCTGACCCCCTCTGCTGTGCGTCAGAACATTAGTTTTTGCCCACTTCTCTAATTTTTATAGGCTGATTCCTTCACCAAATCGCCGGGCTTCCTTCTTGAATTTTTCTCTCCATACATCCATTATACACGACCAATCATTATATTGAGGATTTATATGTCGATTCTCTAGATACACACCGATCTTCTTGCCATCTCATCAACTCTCTAACTAGCCTCTGCCACTCCGGTCAGAGCCTCGTTTTTGTCCGTTTTCTAGGTTTTTGCAAGGCCGATCCTTTCACCCAATCGCTATGCTTCCTTCACAACTTTTTCTCCTTGAAGTACCTCCATACACGCCCAGAGGTTGCTTGGAGGATTGGATCAATGATTCGCTTGATATTCATTGTTCTTTGGAGCCGCCCACCTCACATGTACAAAACACCCCATCTTCACATTCGTTTTTTGAACCCTCTTGGACCCATTTTGGCCACCCTTCTTGGAGCTCAAGATAGAGTGAAGTGACAGTGAGCTCTCCATCTCCTCGGAGGCGCGGCTAGGCGAGTCGAAGGGCAGCTCCACCCCTACCTCCGGCAACCGGCCGTCGAGGTTCCACCTTCCTGGTTTCTAGGCCAGTGGAGGTCATTTTTTTGCTTGTTTTCTTGATCTTTATTCACTTGTAGATCATAAATTTATGCTACTATTTTGTTTACTTGCTTTTTAGTCACTTAATCACTCAGTTCACCCCTCGTCGGAGCATGCTCCGACGAGCTTCCAATCCATTATTTCGACTTTCATTCATGCTCCTCGACGTGGCTCACATCTCACCGCCGCCATCCTCCGCTATTCTATGTATCCTCATACACAACCCCCTCCATCTTTAGCCACATACGGTGGTCGGAGCACATCCTTCTTCCCTCTCCAAATCGAAGGAAAACCCATTCATATCCCATTTTTTTGTGTACCTAACATCTTGGCCGAGTTTTGTACTCGAGCCCTTCTTCTAATTTCAGGTACATCGGAGCACTTTCACGCACATCCCCTTATTGTCCAAGAGCAGCTTGACGCCACCTGGATTAATGGCAAGTTTTACGGCCATACCCCTGTATTTTTGACATATTCCAAGAAGTTTTCGAGTATATTTTTGAACTGCAGTTTTGTAACTAGTATTGCATCTACGCCCCTGTGTTGTAATGGTTATAACTCATTCGTCTGAACTCGGTTATTTGTGAGATTTGTTTGTTAGAAAGATGTTTAAACGTTCTACATCATATCCAAATTTCAGAATTTTCTAGTGTACGGACTATTTATGGCGAATTTATGAAATCAGAGTACTAATTGGGCTTATTTTGTTGATAATGCTTTAAATCCTCAATATCGCTTGCTCATTTTTGGTTATGTTGTAGGAATTTGTAGGATCGAATTTGTATTCAAATTTCATCAAAAGATATTGCGATTTGTGTCCTATAGAATTTCTACAATATTTCAAGTGATTGATTTATTTATGAAGCATCTTTTATCTATTTGAAAATCTAAAAATATTTGTATGTGCCATTGAGTTTGTTCTATAATCAGGGATTTTTGTTGTATTTTTATCATGTCGTTTGATTAGTAAAAAATCAAAAACTTCATTTATACCTTCATATTGTCTTTTATTTTTAATATATTCATTCTCTTTTGAAAAAATTTCCAAAAAAATATATTTTGTTTCTTTTTGTATGTTTTAACTTCAGACCAAAAGGCATTAAAAAATTCAAAAGGAAACTCCTAAAAATAGCAAAACACCAAAAATCTTCATAAAAATCTTAAAAATTCCACAAAAATCTTAAAAACACAATTTCAGTTTCTGAATTTTTCTTATTTTGCATCAAGGTTCAGCTTTGAGTCCATTTCTTTTTACTTTTATTATGGACGAGTTGACAAGTCACATTCAGGATGAGTTACCTTGGTGTATATTATTTGCTGATGATATTGTGTTGATTAACGAGACTAGAGATGGAGTAAATGAGAAGCTTGAGGTTTGGAGACATGCATTGGAGACTAAAGGTTTTCGTATAAGTAGGGCTATGACGGAATATATGGAATGCACCTTTGATGGAAGCAATGGTGAAGGAATCGAGCTGAAGATTGGTGACGATAACATTCAGAAGAGAGCTTCTTTTAGATATCTGGGATCTATTTTGCAACATGATGGGGAAATTGATGGAGATGTTACTAATAGAATAAATGCAGGCTGGCTAAAGTGGAGAGGAGACTCCGCTGTTCTCTGTGATAAGAAAATTCCTTTAAAAATTAAAGGAAAGTTTTACAAAGCAGCCGTGAGACCTGCTATGCTTTATGGTTCTGAATGTTGGCCTGTGAACCATAGACATGTGCAGAGAATGGCTGTAGCAGAAATGACAATGCTAAGATGGATGTGTGGACACACACATAAAGATCGGATTCGGAATGATGCAATCAGAAAGAAAGTTGGTGTAGCTCCGATCGAGGATAAGATGCGAGAAAATCGCTTAAGATGGTTTGGTCATTTGCAAAGAAGGTCAAATGATGCACCGGTTAGGAGATGCGAGTGTTGGGATGTTGAGCCGGCTGAGAGAGGGCGAGAACGACCCAAGAAGTGTTGGAAAGAGACTATACGAAGGGATCTTAGTTTTTTGGGTATAAATCCGAGATTGACCCAAGATAGATCTGAATGGAGGCGAAGAATCCATGTAGTCGACCCTACTTAATTGTGGGAAAAGGCTTTGTTGTTGTTGTTTGTTATCTTTATTTTAAAATTAATTTGAGGAAGTTTTGATTCTATTTGATATTTTTCATTTTCATTTTAATTTTGGTCAGCAACTTATCTCACTGTTTACTAGTATTTTTACCGTTAAAAATGCCAAAAAAATAGGAAAAATCTAGAAAAATCATAAAAATATTTAAAAAATAAAAAAATAAAAAAACATTCCATTTCCTCTATTTTGAGCATTTTCCCCTATTTTTATCCCTCTCTTATCTCTAGTGTACATATATATTCCTTATATACATTATATCTTTATAAAAGAAAAAGAAAATATAAAAATACAAAATATAAAAAAAATACAAAATCAGTAAATTAAAAAACCAAATATAAAAATATAAAATCAAAAAATTAAATAAAAAAATATAAAATTCAAAACCCACACAAAAAATAGCACTTGTAAGCATTTAACCACTTTCACATTTCTGAGCATTATTGCATTATTCTACCTGTTTGCTGCATGTGTTCGACACTATATGTACTTGCACTATACACATATTTTTTAGAGTTATAATAAATATTAACTCCACACTTTGATTTCCATTGCTTGATATTATTCGTGGGTTAATTGTTGATTTAATCGGGATTTACCGAGGGTCGCCACAACGACTTTGTCTCCGCCTTGTGTGAGACATTTAGACCCTCGTATCTCATGGTTAATCAGTCCACATTGGACCAAATAGGATAAAACATGATACAAAAATAAAGAAAAATTAAAATAAATTAATAAATGATTTTATTAAATAAAACTTAAGACATGATAAATGTTAATACTTTTCTAAACTATTTTTCCATGATTTTTATTTGTTTTCACAATATTATTTGTGAGATGTTAATATTTACATGTATATACATTTATTTAGAAATATAAGGAGAGTAAACAAATGTAAAAGAATAAAATATATTAAATTTATATACAGATGTCCCGTAAAATAATACCCAAAAAGTCGGTCTTTGTATCTTATTCCCTTTTAAATGAAATCACTTCATTAGATAGATAATTTAATTTTATATACAATGGACAGGAGTTTGGTTAAATCTGAGTTTGTATGGAGTATATATTGATCCATAAAGTTCAGTTTACAGCTTTTTCTTCTCTGGATACAAGTTGCATTGTGCATGATTTTTATTGGCTATTACTTTTATAACTTTCTATACATTATTATGTACAAGTTTCATGTTGAAAACTTTATTATTTGAGAAGTGCATAAGTGTGAATAAAATAGTGTAAATTTATTATTTACATGGTATAAAATTAGGGCTTTTGTATGTATTTTTTATAGACTTTGGCCCTTATCTCAACTTATTTTATTCCCAATCTACCAAGTAAATATTTGACTTGGTCTCGGGGTTTAGGGTCATTCAGTATCATTGATGCTTCATTTATTTTCTTTAGTTTTTCTTTATTCTTTAAGTTTGGATTTAAATACAAAGATTAATGAATTAATTACGTATGAATGTTGAATGTTAATTTGTACAAGTTAGTACTATTTACAAGTCTTTTACGTGATATTTAAATAAAAAATGGAGGAATAAAGGTAGTGTTAGCCATGTGAGCTTGCGGTGAACCATTCCTACAATAAATGTTATTATAATAATTAATAGATCAATAAAAGTTATTAATTTTTTTACTCTCAGTCTGAGATTAAATAAATGAATGCACTATAAGATCCCTCTGTACAATTAGGGTTATGTACCATGGCCATCTTAATGATCATAAAGCTGTTGATTCAACAATTGAATCATAGAGGTCGGTGCTTGTATGAATATCTAAGGAGTTATATTGAGGACTCTTCCGGCACCGTCAAATGATTGTTAAGAGAGGATCTCTAGCTTGAGTAGGAGATGTCAATCCTTTCTCATTAGGCTGATATTTGACCGGTCTCTTAATGTAGGTCTTCTGCATGGGAATGGAGATCCGGAGGTGTCAGATTAGTTAGGTCAAGGAGTTGACTTAATGAGATCGAGATAACCAAAGTCCTATATTGTATACTGTCACAATATAGGCACGTATCCTCTGACCGGAGACAGATGTGTTGCTATATGTCTGAGTATGTACATTTGGCAAACCAATAGGTTGATGACCGAATCAAAGTCTATACATCGACGAGCTGGATTGCATATGAGGGCATATGAGTAATAGGATCTCTCTAAGGGATCATACAGTTCACTTGTGAACATGAAGACATGAGCTCGCTCTTGAGGTATTGAGACCGATCAAATTCCATGCATGGTCATCGTGCTTTGGAAGCATGACAAGAATTTGTAGGTATGATATGTTCTTTTGGAAAGCATATGATCGATATCGACTCCCAATGACCAAGATTGATAAACTTGATTATGAAACCCTAAAGATGACAATGTCAAATTGATCTATGTCTTTGGGTTTATCATAGGTCTTCCAGTGTACAAGATGTACAAGTATTAGGAATACCTGAGGATGATGTGATCATTAACGATTGTATAACCATGACACTTCCATTCCAAGGGAGTGATGAAACAGGTCTGGATTTTAGTGACTCATCTCTTTAGAGGAGTAATCTAATCTTGGTCCAAGTGTTTTACATTGATATTAATGAGATTCATATGCAATTAGAAGATTAGATTTGCGGACCTTGATTTCATCAAGCATCTATTAGAGGTCCATGAGATCTGGATTCGAGATGTTATCTCAATATCTAAGTCACTATATGTGGAATGTATAATCGTCATGTCCTTATCTCCAAGCATTTGTGGAGAAAGCACATTATTCTTGAAAGAGTTCAAGAATAATTCCATTGTTGAATTATATCTAAGCATTGAGAAATGGTTAATTAATTGTGATTTAATTATCATGAATATTGTGAATTTGATTCATATTATTTGAATGGATGAGAATGATAATCCAATATAATTAAATGTGATTTAATCATTACAGATATGAATATTGTGGATAACACTATCCAAATTATTCATAAGATATTATAAATGTGATTTATAATTTATTAGAGAGATCTTATTATGATTTATTCTTATTGATCAATAATTGACGTGAATTGTATTCACATTGGATAGTTAATTTAAATTGTAAATCACATTTTATTTTGGTTTGTCAATTTGGTTCACATTATTCCAATGGCAAGATTGCAATATTCTCAAAATAATTATGAAGTATTATTTTTTGAATAATTTACAACAAATGTTATTGTAAATCTTGGAGATTTCCAAGTAATAATATAATCTCATGTGATTACATGAGATTGCACCCTTCCATATTGGAAGGGTGGACGACCACCCAATCCTATTAGGAAAGGGTGGTCATCCACTTATTACATGGAAGGATGTAATCTTCATTCCATTATCTCCATATTTGATTGATTTAAATTTAGAAAATTGATTTATTAATATATGTATATACATATTTAATCTAATTAAATTAATTGTTGTTGTTTTTTTCAATAAAATATTGTCCATTAAAAGAAGCACAAAAAAATCTCATCCATTGATTTTGTGTAGTCCATGGATTATGATCCATGGACCCCCATAGTACTATATAAGAAGAGGCACCCCTTTTCTCTTCAAGTTACAACATCTAATGCAACATAAAGCTCTCCCTCTCTCTCAAATTCTCGCGTCCTCTCTCTCTCTAGGTGGCCGTCAATCCAAACCCTTGAGAGAAGATTGCCGCCGTCGTCGGATCGCCCTTGAGCCATCTCTTCGACTGCCCTATGTTCTCCATCTTCTTTCATGCACTCCACTCGTGAAGAAGACTTTCGATCTTGTGTGACGAGATCAGGAGTTCTTTTTCCTGGATCAACTATTTGGATTGCGAGAAGAACTCGACTCATTTCCGCACTCACAAGTGTCTTCTCCGACAGATCATACTTGAGATAGGAGGTCTCTTCTCTTAGAGACACGGTTATAACCATGCTACAATAGGTATTTCTTTATGTATTATGTGATTTACATGAAATGATCTGTGAAATGTTCTTATATCATGTGGTTTCATCATTTAAAACTTTAAATTCCGTTGCGCTGAGCCACTAGTGCGACTAGTCTCTCTCGATCATATAAGGTGCGATAGTCGCGTTTCCGTCTTACGCTTAAGTATTCTCCAATATTCTTCAAGTGGTTCGGAGCCTTAGGTCATAGGTTTTGGATTTGATCCATAAACATAGGAAGACTTGGGCTTATTAGGGTTTGTAAAAATTTCATCACATTTCATTCCTGCAGCCATGTTTAGTGAATATTTTCGAACTTGTTTAAATTGCTTTAGCACGAAATTAAAATTCTATTTTTTCCTCATTAAATAAGGAAATCATGGGTTTTGAGTTTGTGTTATTTGGAATCAGATTGCTCAAGTTATGATCATTTTAATGAACATGTATCCATTGTTTAGGGGACGGTGAATCTTGACATAATTAATGGGTTAGTTACTATTTTGAAACTTGTAGAAATACATGCTAATCACTCAGATTCTATTATAAATCAAATTAGCAAACTTCATAATCTTATTTTGCATGATTGGGATTTAAATTGATCGAGATATGCTAATTTTAGTAAATGAGGGTCACTGCTGGAAATTACACTCATAATCAAGAATCATGTAATTTTCATTTAATCAATTTGTCAAATTAATTATTAATTTCATAGAATAATTATTGATGAATATTTTGTGAAATGTTTTATAATGATCATTTCCTTAAATGACATTGTCTTAACCGTTAATTGATTAGATATGATCTAGATCACAAATTGGTTAAATGATCTTCTTCCAACAAACAAACTTGCATGAATAGGATTGGGAATTTGATTAGAAAATTTTCTTATAATATAAATCAAAATGGTTTTGATGATTATTATTCTTATTATATGGTATAACTTTGGTTTAAAAATCGATTATCATCTCAAGTACAAAGTGATCAAACGGTATTATCCCAACCTGAGGTGGATATGGTGCCTAATCGGGGAGTGTTAGGGTAGCAGATTGCTCTATGAGCTATCTATCCCACTCCTGTCGGTACTGGCCATGACAGTGGGTAGGGAAGGTATAATGCATGAGGGATCATGATGTATTTCTCTTATTATTAAAGATCAAATAATATGTACTTTGAGATAATACCATCCTTTCAAGTAACAAACAAGTTTGTTAACTGAATTATATTAATAATTGATTTAATTGAATTAAATTATTCACATCCAATTAAAAACACTCTAATGAGAATAGATTTGTATTTCCCTTAGAAGAATTCATTATATGAATGTGATTCATGATAATTAATTAGAACTTGAATATGAGGTGGAGGATCACATAAGTGACATCCATGATCTCCATCAAGGCGAAGGGTTTTGTCGCCAGGGATTGTATGTAGGAGACGCATGTCTGAAGTGACAGATCCTGCATGCAAGCACAACTGGATTGGGTTCTTTGAAAATCGATTATCATCTCAAGTACAAAGTGATCAAACGGTATTATCCCAACCTGAGGTGGATATGGTGCCTAATCGGGGAGTGTTAGGGTAGCAGATTGCTCTATGAGCTATCTATCCCACTCCTGTCGGTACTGGCCATGACAGTGGGTAGGGAAGGTATAATGCATGAGGGATCATGATGTATTTTTCTTATTATTAAAGATCAAATAATATGTACTTTGAGATAATACCATCCTTTCAAGTAACAAACAAATTTGTTAACTGAATTATATTAATAATTGATTTAATTGAATTAAATTATTCACATCCAATTAAAAACACTCTAATGAGAATAGATTTGTATTTCCCTTAGAAGAATTCATTATATGAATGTGATTCATGATAATTAATTAGAACTTGAATATGAGGTGGAGGATCACATAAGTGACATCCATGATCTCCATCAAGGCGAAGGGTTTTGTCGCCAGGGATTGTATGTAGGAGACGCATGTCTGAAGTGACAGATCCTGCATGCAAGCACAACTGGATTGGGTTCTTTGCTTCTCAAAAGAGTAAGTTCATATGCGTAGTGACTCAAATATCATGTCCTCATATTATTGGGACGATATTGGATTGCGTATAGCAAGTTCTAATCATGTTGACGGTTGGTTCAATTAATAACTGGTCAACATCATCTTAGGGAGGGTGGGCATGGGTATTAATGACCGAATTGGGAAATGCAAGTTGGACTTCCAAGGCGGAATGTGTTCCCGCTTCGTTATCCGAGTTACAGGTTCTCATATTATTGGGAAGTGACAAAGGTAAAGAGGAGATCCCAATTCTTGCTAGAGATACAACGATAAGTGTATCTCTTGCTTTGAAAATGATTAAGGGAATGAATTTTCAAAGTTTAAAAAACAAGACTAATTTGATTAAATTTTTTTAATTAAAGAAATACAATTGAATATATTATTATTTATATATTCTAATATAGTGCATTCTTAATTTCAGAAAACGAAGTCCCTCTTAGCAGGTTCCTTGAGGTAATCAGTTGACCGGATTAAATTATTTGGATTGGATCCAACATTTCGATCTTATCCTTTCTGCTGAGCGCATCTCTTATGTGTTGTCAAAGGACAAGTACACAGACTCGAAGACTACGAAAGATATTTCTTTTAGTGAAAAGTATGATGAAGATCATAATCCGGCAAGGTGTTACATTCTGGGTTCATTGTCCAATGTGCTTAAAAAGCAACATGTGGAAATGAACACTTGCTGTGTATTATGGTTAATCTGAGAGAGATGTTCAGTGATGTAATCGTACACAGCATTATAATATAATTAGAGAATTTATTCGTTGCAAGATGCAGGAGGGAACCTCTGTTAGAGAACATGTACTCAAAATGTTTGGGTACCTGTCTGAGTTGGAAACCATAGGATCTGGCATGGATGCAGATATGCCAGCTGACTTCATTACATTGTCACTCCCTAAGTCTTTCAATAATTTTTTGGTCACGTTCCACATGAGCAAAGTTTATAACAATAACGATGGGTTATTGACTGCATTGAAGTCTGCAGAAGACATAATAAAGAAGGATGGCCCCTCTGGCATTTCAATGGTTGCACAAGTCAGAGGAAAGCGCGATCGGAAGCAAGGTTCTCGAAAGGGCTCGACCCAGAATAGAAAGAATAAGAGTCTAAGCGTTGGATCATCTTCCAATTCATCCACTTTGATGGCATCAAAGAAAACCGACGTTTGTCACCACTACAAAAAGCTGAGGCACTGGAGGCGTAACTGCCCAGTATACCTAAAGCCCGCCGATAAAGTTAAATCCCCTGCAGGTATGAAATCTATTTTCATTATAGAAATCATTTTTCTCATTAGACGAGTGGGAAGTTGGGTTGTTGATTATGGTGCTTCTGTCCATATATGCAATTTGTTGCATCTATTTCAGGAAACTAAGAATCTGGAAGAAGGGGAGATAATCATCCAGATGGGATCTGATGCAAGCATTGCAACAGTCGTCATCGGGACCTGTCGACTATTTTTATCTAGTGTAAGAGTTATTTTACATAAAGAGTGTATTTTTGTACCTGAAGTCAGAAGGAATCTTATATCTGTATTAAAGCTTGTTAGAAGCGGATATTCATTCCTTTTTTGTAATAAACTTGTCATAAATCGTTATGATAAGAATAATGCGTATGGTATTTTGACTTCTGGTGGACACTATGAATTATGCAGAGATGAACATGTTATGGATGTTACGACCACTAATAAAAACCCTAAAAGATCTAGGGAGGATGGAAATCATTCTAATATGATTTGGCATCAAAGGCTCGGTCACTTATCTGTTGATAGGATCAATATATTGTTAAAGGATGAACCCTTAGATTTTCTATAGGTTCAATCTTTACCTACCTATGAACATTGTATTCGAGGTAAAATGACTAGGACGCCTTTCCGTAACAAGGTTACAAGATACGGGGGTATTCTTGACCTAATACATACTGATGCATGTGGTCCCTTCAGTACCGCGACAAGAAATGGATATCAATATTATTTGACATTTATTGATGTCCATTTGTGATACGGGTTTATCTTCCTTCTACGTCATAAATCTAAAACCTTTGAAGAGTTCAAAGAGTTCAAGGCTTTGGTTGAGAACCAAACCAATAGGAAGATCAAATGGATTTGATCTGACCTAGGTGGAGAGTACCTCTCAGATGAATTCAAGGAATATCTTAAAGAGAATGGAATTGTATCCAATCTCACTCCTCCTAGAACCCCCCAACTTAATGATGTTGTTGAAAGATGCAACATGACCATCATGGATATGATCCGTTCAATGATGAGTAAAGCACACTTACCTCTTAGTTTCTGGGGATATGCAGTAGAGACTGCAATATATATCCTGAATAAGATTCCTAACAAGTCTATACCTAAGACTACTCATGAGATCTGGTATGGAATCAAACCTAGTATTAATCACTTGAGAGTTTGGGTTTGCTTGGTCCATGCATAGAATGTGGATGCAAGTAAGCTTGAATCTGGCTTTCATGAGTGTACTTCATTGGGTATGTTAAAGTTGATATTAGATACCAAATTTATGACCCTGAGACCTAGAAGGTTTTCATCTCTAGTGATGTGAGATTTCTGGAGGATGACTTCCTTAAGGGTCATGATGAAAATGAAGTAGAGGAACTCATTGAGTCCCCTAAAGATTATGATCTTACTGAACCAGAAACTGACGACACCAATAAAGATGAAACACCCATACCTCTTCGAAGGAGTTTGAGGGTGGTCGCAACACCTGAAAAGGTATGGATTCCATGTGTTAGTTTAAACTTACAATGATCCTACTTCATTTGATGATGTACTCACAGATCATGACATGGATAGATGGATGCTAGCAATGAAGTAAGAATCTGACTCCATGCATAAGAATGTTGCATGGACCCTAGAGGATCTACCTAAAGGGGTAAAATCCATTAGGTGTAAATGGATCTTCAAGAGAAAGAGGGGACCTGATGGGAAAGTAGAAACTTTCAAGGCACGACTCGTAGCCAAAGACTACACACAGAGAGAAGGCATTGACTACAATGAGAAGTTTGTCTCTCCTGTGGCCATGCTTAAGTCCATCAGGACACTACTAGTTATAGTTGCATCTCTTGATTATGATATTTGGAAGATGGGCATCAAGATAGCTTTCCTTAATGGATACCTCAAGGAGGATATCTATATGGAGAAGCCCCAGGGCATCATAACCGAGGAAGGTAAAGTATGCAAGCTGAAGAAATCCATCTATGGGCTCAAACATGCTTCTCGTAGCTAGAACATCAGATTTGACGAAACCATAAAGAGTTATAATTTTGTGCAGAATCCTGATGAACCTTGTGTATGCATGAAGCTTAATGGGAGCGCCATTGTGATCATCATGCTTTACGTGGATGACATCCTAATCATTGGAAATGATACAAGGATGATGACTAGTGTTAAGATTTGGCTATCCCATACCTTCGAGATGAATGATCTAGGAGAAGCCTCTTATATCTTGGGTCCAGAAACTGAGAAAAGAGGATATTGAGATTATCACAATATGGGTACATTAGGAAAATTCTTGAACGTTTCCGTATGGAGAGTTCCAATAAAGTTTTCCACCCCTTAAGACATGGTATGCACCTATCTAAAGGGATGACTCCTCAAAGTGTTGAGGAAAAGAAAGCCATGGCTAGATGCCCTTATGCATCAGCTGTAAGAAGCTTATGGACACCGTGATGTGTAATTGGCGAGATATCTGCCATACAGTAGGAGTGGTAAGTCATTACTTGTTCGGCTATGGAGAACAATACTGAAATGCAATGAAGAACATTTTCAAGTATCTAAGACAGATGCAAGATTGCATCTTGGTCTATGGAGATGGTGATATCCAAGTTTTGCGATACATAGATTCAAACTTCCAATCAGATATTGACGATCGAAAGTTGACATTAGGGTTTGTGTTCCTATTGAAAGGTGGTGTTGTAAGCTGGAGAAGCAAGAAGCATTACACTACATCAGATTCAACAACAGCAGCAGAATACATTGTCGCATCAGATGCTGCAAAGGAGGTAGTGTGGTTTTGCATGTTTAGCTTGGAACTAGGCATATTTTCCTCTGATACTCCCATCCCATTACTCTGCGATAACACAGGAGCAATTTCCTATGTGAAGGAACCCATTTGTCATCAAAAGAGCAAGAACGTGGAAAGGAAATACCACATCATTTAGGAGATTCAAAAGCATGGTGACATCAACATCACCATGGTGGCCTCTGCAGACAACATTGTTGATGCTCTTACCAAACCTTTGACACAGAAGGTCTTTGACTAGCATGTAATGAGTATGGGTTTAAGGATTGTACCTGAATGG
The DNA here is from genome assembly GCA_037367405.1 of Ottelia alismoides. Lineage (NCBI taxonomy): Eukaryota > Viridiplantae > Streptophyta > Magnoliopsida > Alismatales > Hydrocharitaceae > Ottelia > Ottelia alismoides. The sequence goes on along the minus strand of JAZKJV010001698.1, from coordinate 397,044 downwards.
TTCTATGGTCTAGTGGAAGATTGTTAGCCATGTGAGCCCAATGCAAACCATTCCTACAATAAATATTATTATAATAGTTGAATTATCTATAAAAAGTTATTGATTTTTTCACTCCCTATTCGAGATTAAATGAATAATGCACTATAAGGTCCCTCTCTACAATTTGTTATGTACCACAGTCATCTTAATGATCATAAAGCTATTGATTCAATAATTGAATGATAGATGTCGGTGCTTGTATGAATATATAAGGAGTTAGATTGAGGACTCATCAAGCACCGTCAAATGATTGTTAAGAGTGGATCTCCAACCTGAGTAGGAGATGACAATCCTTTCTCATTAGGCTGATATTTGACTGACCTCTTGATACAGGTCCTCTGCATGGGAATGGAGATTCAGAGGTTTCAAATTAGTTAGTTCAAGGTGTTGACTAAACGAGATCGAGATAACCAAAGTCCTATATCGTATACTATCACAGTATAGACACACATCCTCTGACCGGAGATAAATGTGTTGTTATATGTCTGAGTATGAACATTTCGTAGACAAATAGGTTGATGACCAAACCAAGGTCTATACACCGGCGAGCTAGTGTGCATATGGGGGCATACGAGTAATACGATCTCTCAAAGGGATCACATAGGTTCACCTGTGAATTGGATGACATGAGCTCACTCATGAGGTATTGGGACTGATCAAACTCCATGCATGGTTGTCGTGCTTTGGAAGCATGACAAGAATTTGTAGGTATGATATATCTTTTGGAAAGCATATGATCGATACCAACTCCCAATGACCAAGATTGAGAAACTTGATGATGAATCCCTAAAGATGACAGTGTCAAATTGATCTATATCTTCAGGTTTATCATAGGTCTTCCAGTGTGTAGGATGTACAGGTATTAGGAATGCCTTATGGTGATGTGATCATAAATGATTGTATAACCATGACACTTCCATTCCGAGGGAGTTATGAAAATGTCTGGAATTTAGTAACTCCTCTCAGTAGAGAAGTAATCTAATCTTGGTCAAAGTATTGCACATTGATCTGAATGAGATTCACATGCAATTAGAAGATTAGATTTACATCCTTAATTTAATCATGCATCTATGAGAGGTCCGTGGGATTTGGATTTGAGATGTTATGAATATATGATTCTCAATCTTTATTCTTTTTTTTTAGCTTTATCTTTTAGCAAAAACAATTGTAAATTGGTGTAAATACAATGACTTATCATTTTGCATTATCCTGTTAATATCACATAATTAACCCTTATTTTCCAAAAATAAAAGAATAAAGAGAAAAGAAAAAGAAAGATGTATTTAGAATAAATATATATTGGCCTAAACCTCGAGAGAAGGCCATTAACTGACTTGAGCGATAAAAAATGAGTTGAGAGAGATAGGGCATAGTGTATATAATGCCTATACATATATATATACTTGTATATTTATTTTAAACCTTGAAAATACCATATCATATTTTTGAACACTTGTATATAGTCGTAATAATAAAAGAAATAAAAATCATAAAACACAAAATAAAAAAAATTAAAATCCACAATACACTGTACAAAAGCCACATGTGTGTATATTGTATAGAGTCCCTATTATTTAATACCCTTATTTAATTTGCAAAAATCAAATAAAATTCTTTTTATAATCCTTATTTTATGTTGTAAATAAATAAAATATAAACTAAAATATATTTATATAGAAATAATAAAATAAAAGTGCATGTATATAATACATAGGTATATTATACATGTATATAATACATTATAGTGTATATACCCTACATATATTTTTCATAAAAATAACTAAAATTCATCGAAAAATAGTTTACAAAATAATAAACATTTTTCATTTTATTCATTTAAAAAAAACCATTTATTATTTTATATTTGATATCTTTTATTTTGTGAATCCTGATTTCTGATTGGTCTGCGTCTGTTGTTGACCGTGGTCAACAATCTCTCCGAGTTGACCCGACACGACAACCAGCATCGCTGGAGCTTCTTCTCCCTTTTTTCCCATCAGGTTTGGCATCCATTTGCATTGATTCTTTTACCCGATTATGCTCCTATGATCCATGATCCTCACGGATCCCTAGGCATAGTCAGATCATCCTAAGGTTTTACGTTCTCCGTGAATCTTCTGGACCCTTGGATATCTCAATAAATTGTCCCTTCCGCCTCTCGTGCAGCTAGTTACTCACCACATTCTTGCCCCCTATCCACCTACAGCTGAGTGAAGGAGTCTGGAGCATCCTTTGGAGTGTTGTTTGGTGGTTCATTGATCGAAGCTCATCATGTAGTCGGAGCGTCGGGGCAAGAAGCCTCCTTTGCCAGCCACAGCTTAGTAGAGGTCATAACCCCTCTGTTCGCCTCGCCTGAAGTTCATAAACTCTTCAAAGGCTCCAGGTACCATCCATTTCACTTACATTTACATTTTCACTTCGATTCCATCCATAATCTCCGCCGCAGTTCACTCGCTTTGACCAGCTGGTCGGAGCTCCGTCTCGAACACCTCAACATACCAATCGATACCCCGCATCATCTCCATCCTTTCTTCACGACCTTACCCCCTTGAGCTTGCTTCATTAGATCGATATTAAGGTCTGATCTACTTCCTACATATATGCCGGAGATAAAGTCCCCATTCCCCCTCACTTCTTGATGTTTTCTAAGCAATAATTGGACTGGAGCTTCACCCACGTGTCCTAGTTTATTTTGTAGGTGTTGATGCACGTGAGGAGACTAAGTTTGTGCACCGACTGCTCAAGCGGAGCATCCCAGGTTGGGTTCCACCACCCTGATCATATGACCGCCCTCCTTCTCATCAGAGCCAACCATCCGATGCGGATCACTTCTACGACGGTGCTGGATCACTTCTACGACGGTGTTGGACCCTTCAACGTCTTCATTAGAATAGTGGATCTCCCTCCATGCTCAGTTGATGCTCTCCTGAGCCCAATTCCTCCAGCATCCTCTATGGCCATCTGATCTGGAGTGGAGTCCCAAATCTGATCAAGACAATAAAGCATGCCCAAATTATAACCGTTCGATTCGATTCTGGGGAAAATCTAACATGCACATTCGGAAGCTTTTCAGAGCCATAGGATCCTTAGATAACAGTTGATCAGAGTCGTATGGATGCGCCTCGACCTAAACCGTCGGATCCTGTTGCTGAGGCGCATCAAAGCCGTCAGCCTACTCATGTGCCATCCATGTGTCTGCAAGGGTAAACTTCACCTTCTATCATGTATTTTATGTTATTTGCATTCATTCCAATAATTGTAATAGATAGTTAAAAACTTTTACAGTTTGGGCCCTCTAGCTTATTTATTTGCACTTTAGTCCAACTGAGTTTCAGTCACGTGAGTCTGTACGTGTTTTTCTGGGATATTTGCATTTTATGTGCTGAACGTTTTGCTTGTTATGGAATGAAGTTGATGTTTTGATATTTGCACTTATACCCTTTGAGCCTGGATCACGTGGTACACATGCCATTTCTGGAATAATTACATAATTGTCCCTTAGATTTTTACTATGTGTTATGATTAGGCCCTTACAACTTAGTTTCTTTGCGGAAAGATCCCTCTGAATTGTTTTGACTATAAATATTTTCTTTAATGCAATAAATACTAAATCAATTCTAAAAACTATTTAAAAAATAACCTATAGCTCCTGCTACCGTGTATTCTTGGTGGTAATTTTTGGGTGATGATTATCTGCATATTATATTATTAGAAATTCAAAACCCCTAAAGAGTATCCTGTTTTTTTAAGAAAATTATAAAAATTCTAAAAAGTCTTGAAAAATCCTTAAAAATTCGGATAGTTATCTTTTAGTGTCTTTTATCTCCAAAATTATTTTTGTTTGAAAATACCTTATAAAAACCATAAAAAATACAAAACACCTTGAAACTTATAGAAATTATATAAAATCATAGAAAACCCCAAAAAATAATGTATTAATCTCTGTTTGTAGATAATTAATCCATTTTATCATAAAAATCCCATCTAGGAGCTTTGGGCACTTTAATTATTTTAATTTGCAAATTTCTTCTGCTTGTGCATTATGTGTTGTGTTTTCACAATTGATTTTTAGAAAACCACAAAACATTTGAAAAATATATAAAATTAATAAAAATAATAGAAAACCTATAAAACCCAAAAAATATTTTATTACATTTTTTGTGCATTTTCCCTATTAGAAAAATACAAAAAAAGTGTGTGTGGGTCTTTTTATTCCTTGTGCTTGTTTTAAAAGTTAAAAATTTGAAAAAAAAATGACTAAAAAAATTATTCCTGAAAATCTCACTACTTTGCTTTTGATTGTGCTCCTTGTGTTCGACCCTGATCGTTATACCATGTAAATAAAAGTAGCGAAATATCTTTCATTTGATATTTTCATTTCTTAGTGGTTGATTTTCTAGTTGATCGATTTGATGGTATGAAGACAACGAAACTTGATTTAATTATTCCACCTTAGTCGATCGTGAAAACCCTGACATCAGAATGACGTCATTGCAAGGGAGCACAACATGGTAGCTTGATTACATTTTTTGCTTATTTTTATCTATATTTCTTGTAACTGTTTTATGACATTGTTCTGCTTGACTTTTTGCAAGGGATTGCCGGAGCACGACACGGTCTACTTTGGAGGGACTAGCGTAGGAGGAGGAGCAGAAGGTAGAAAGAGCATTTATTTTATATAGGGTTGATTTTGAAAAACTTCTTTTAATAATCTAGAACATTTGGACGCTCTCTAGACACTTGTGTGACACTCTCATAGCTCGGGGTATGTTTCACCGAGTGTCGGCTCCTCAGGGGACCTCACCGAGTTTTTCATGGATTTTTCAACTTTTATTTTCTATTTGATTCCTGAGTATTTAGCCCCTGGATTTCGGACTTTTTTGCTTGAGCTCGGTAATTAGATAAGGTCCAAACACCCTAATAGAATATATGTTCCTATATAACGTATTTGGACTTAGTCAAATAAAGGAAAATTTTAATTTAATTGGTTAAGAGACCACGTGATGTGAGAAGTTACATAAATGCTAGCAGGACTCATTGTGGTGGGCACTGAGTGACTTTCAAGACCGGACTCAGTTCTCTTCTCTGAATTGTTAACTGCCAGCTCTTCCTGCTAATAGAAGTTGCTCATCTTAGGACGATTTCTGCGTACACCATATAGATTAGTTTTATTTGTGTCTTTAAATTTTTATGCGGATCACCTTTTACGTAGAGTGCTAGAGCAAGGTATGCATTTCTTTCTCTGCATGCATCATTGTGTTTGATCGTGCATCGGCTTTTCTATCTTCCTCCCAGTTTTCATAGACTTAAATAAAAAGGAAATCAGAAATTGATAGGCGTTGCATTTTTCAGAAAAATACATAAAAAAGGAGATAACCAAATAAAATCTAAGTCTGCTAAAGAAAACTTGACCTAAAACCATACTTCACTAAAAAAATCTTATTTTGGGGAGAGTAACCCACTCATTATCTATTATTTCTGCAAAGAATTGTGCGACCTGTACACTAGGATAGAGACATGTCTGGACTTTCTTCAAACTGTTGGTTCTGTAAACGATTAGCTATTCTCCAGTGAGGATTTTCTCAGGTAGACAGTAAACGATCTGGACCTCCTTTGAAGATTGGGTGAATCGGGTAGCCGGTAAATGATTCGTATCCATTTATACTGGATGGATTTAGACGGAACTAGTCGTAGGGACTCGGGCTAGTCTCCATAGAGAATTGGGCTCCTAACAACTCGCTTAACTGCTCTAATAGATTGGATTATCACCAAAAATAAATTTTGACAAGATAAACGACCGAGCCATTACGATCATCATATTCAGTTGCGTTGGTGAATTTAAGTTTTGTTTTCTCATCTTTCTTGCTTCCCAGATCCGCTCTTCATAAATCCCCACATCACGATGATGACAATGAGATCTCTTAGGTTTCCTTTGGCAACGTCGCTTTACAACACTCCTCCTCGTTCATCTAGTGCAACTTCAGAGAGCTCAGACCCATTCTCCGAGTCAAAATTCGCTTCTACCCTATTCCCCCTCGACCACCCTTCTTCCACTCCTGAGGTTCCTCCTGAGAGGCCAGCACAGCTATACGTTCACTTGACAGCACCTGAGCTAGGGTCTTTTGCCTTTACAAAAATCGGAGACATGGCCAACAGTGAGGGAAGGACTGATGAGCAGCCACAAGCTTCCTCGTTCGTATTGGATCAGGATTTCATCAACAACACACTATTAGCCTCCATGGAGACCACATATAGACAAATCAGGGACCAAGGAGAATTCATGATTGAAGTAAGGAGTGAAATGGTGTAGATGCGAGCTGGGCAAGAGGAGCACGAACAACCAGCCGGTGGAGAGATACTGAGAGAAGAGGGTGGAGGACGTCAGGACGAACCACAGGATCCAGCCTGGCCAGCCCGCACCATGAGGAAGTTGCGCAATCCTGGTGCAACCCTCACCACAGATGGATTCAGTTGCCAGCTATCTTGCACGACTTCGAGCTTTGCCCCCATACCATCTAGTTACTGTCCAAGTTCCTTGGGCTAGCCACCGAGGAGCCCCGTCTTCATCTACAGGAGTTTAAGATCATCTGCAGCACTGTCCACAACAGATTAGTGGATGAGGACATTATCAAGCTTATTTCCTTCCCATTCTCCTAGGCTGACAGAGCAGCCTACTAGCTGGAACATCTGGGGAAGATTATCACTACATGGGAGCAGCTCCGAACCGAGTACTTGAACAAGTACTATGCACTCGGGTGGACCAACATATCTAGAGCTATGATCAACAATTTCACTACGATCCCAAATGAGAAGTTCCATGAAGTCTGGGATGGTTTCAGAGAGCTCATCGACAGGTGTACCCACCACAAGATCAACAAGCCCAACCTTGTCCAGAGTTTCTTTGTGGACTGACACCTGAGCAGCAGGGGCTAGTTAACGCCTCATGTGGAGGTTCCTACTTCGGCAAAGACGAAGACCGGGTCTGGGCCATCTGTGAGGAGATGGCAGATAACTACAAAGTGATATCCCAGACCCATGTCTAGACTCAGGGGATGCCTCTCTCATAGGTGGTTTCTTACCAAAGGATTGCGCGCATCGAGGCCAGTCCTTCTACATCTTCATCAGCAGCAGCACTAGAAGGGTCTTCGGCTACCGATAAGGGTATCATGAGCTAAAAGATGGACCGGATAGAGATCATCAAGAAGAAGAAGTACTAGGGCGTAGATAAGCTTAATAAAATTGATGAGATGTCCTAAACTTTGAGTGACCTGAAGACCCAGATTATGTGCCTCCAAGAGGCACAGATGGCTTCTCAACTCCATTTCTGGTCACGGACTAATCCCGGGAGCAGCACTTCCCATTCTTCTGCCTCGTATCATCAGTTTCACTGCATTTAGGCAGAGAAGATCCAGTCGCTCCAGCAGTACTAGCCACCACCACCCTATTAAGACACTTATATGGTGGTATACCTTTCGGATCAACCCTTGGCAGCTCTTCCCCGCCATTCCATGAGGAGAAGGACTCGCTGATGGAAGTCTATGGGACTTGGTACACCCAGTACCAACCACAGCCTGAGATCCGTCGTGACCATCCTGATTTCTGATGGTCTAGTGGAGGCACTTCTTCCCAGCAGCAGCCTCTAGCACAGGCAGGGCAGGGCAACCAACAACAGCAGCCCCATTACTCCCAACAACAACAACACGGTCCTTGTCCTCAATAACAGGGAAAACAGTGGAGGCAGCAACAACCTCACTCGCAGTACTGACGGTTCCCGAATCGCCCTAGTTAAAATGAGTGAATTATCGTTCTCTTAAAATTATGTGTCGTTTAGTTGTAGGCAGGCAATCGAAATTCATCAAGAAATAACCACACAAAATATTTTTCAATTTTAATTAATGTGATTTTATGTTTATTTTACTTGGGCAAGTCCCAAGGTCGAATACAAGGAGGCAAAGGAAAAACTTAGAATTTTGTCTATCAAAGATCGTGCACGGTTTTCGAGGCAATCTTTTTTTGTATTTCTTATGCAATTAGAGATGCAAAATGCAACTTTGGCCTATTTTAGGGACTAAAATGTAAATATCAATCAAACGATGTCCGAAAAATACGAAACTTGGCCAATATAATAATTATGAAATGAGTGCACTGTAAATTTTTTGGAATTTCTGTATACAAGATGAATTTTTTTATGAAATTTTAAATGCAATTGATGTAAATTTCAATACTTTATTATAATAAATATTAAACCTATTTATTTTCAAGGGATAAAATTATCTAAAATCTATCACTAAGTGATGGGTCTTAGAAAAACCCTAAACCTCAAAAAGTGAGATTAATACCTATTAAAAAACAAATATTGAAATATGCAAAATGATTTTTACAAGAAAATGATGCATGCAAACGCAATTCTTTTTGGGCACAATGTTAAATACAATTTATTCTACAATCCGTGATTTTTCGGGAATTTTTAGAACAACGGTTAATAAATGATAAAAATCAGAACACTAATTGGAAAAAGTATGCAATTTTCCACAAAATAATTATTTATTAATTAAACATTTATCACAAAAATGTCCAAAAAAATGTCAGAATGTAGAAAATTAAGTAAGGAACAAAATGATATTTTTGGAAAAAAAAATAATAATGCAATGTAGCTGTTTAAAACCAAGGGGGAATACAATGGTATTTATGCAAAAAAAATAAATATATAAAATACGAAGGGGGGCATGTGCGTAATTACTGATAGGTTGGGGCAGCTGCAGCAATTTTCCCTATAGGTTACGTGCGATGAACGTGACCCTTGGGTTAGATGGACTGAACTGCTAATTGGAGGTCCACAAGGGGCATTGTCGTAATTAACCCACGCGGTCACATGCCCCGCACGTGACCCATGGGAATGATGACATTGGCGCTTCCTCCTGTCATGTACCTCGCACGTGGGGAGGACCTTGGGATATCCCCCGGTGGTGCGACGGAACGAAGGTGGTTGAAGTCGGTGACAGAGGTCGGTAGGCACTTCTAGGCGATGTGGACAAAGAGCGACTGACGAAGCTCCTGGGCGCGTCGAAGACGATGATGGATGTCCTCTGGCGGAGCGGAGGAAAGAAGGTTGATGCCTAGGTAAGGTCTTGGCACGGGTCGTCAACAGGAGGAGCCCAGGCGGTTAACGTTAATGTCGGAGGCTCTTGGCTCCGGTCAGTAGTAGTCGAAGAAGGGGGGAAGCTTCGTTGTTGATTGGTTGTCGATGCAGGAAGCTTGGCGGTTGAGTGGCGAATGGCGGAGATTGTAGGTGAAGGTTGATGGTGTAGTCAAAGACGGAGGCTACCTCGACGGGACGAATCCTGGAGCAAGGCAACAACAACTTGAGGGGACGCTCAGTCTTGGGTTGCGACGGTGGCATGACCACCGGACCAAGTCGCAGGAAGGCGCTCGGAGCTGTCACCTACGAGCATCGTTCACTATCGGAGAATAATGGCATCGGAAGGGGCGGTGGTGGTTAAATAAGGTTGAGGGGTGACGTTGGGGAAGGAAGGTCGTGGGAAGATTGGGAGTTGACGGGATTCGAATCGGAGAGCTGTGGCGAGGAGACAAGATCTTATTAGGGATCAGAAATGGATCGGAGGGGATATAACGATGAAATTCACAGCGGGGGTGAATGAGCAGTAGAGGTTCCTAGATTGGGAAGGGCGGCTGGGTGAGGAAGATGGCCACGAGTCGTCTGATCGGCCGAGATCGGACGGCCCAGGTGGTGACACGTGGCAACATTTGGGGGGAGAGGCGGTGCACGTGCGTGGCAGGTGCCTGGGAGGCACGTGCTACACACGTGTGAGACTTATAATCTTTTTTTATAAAAACGAATATATTAAAAAATCAAAAAATGGCTAACATGTGGCGGCTCCAAGAGCCGCCACGTGTCAGCACCACAAAATTCGGGAAAAAAACATTGAAAAATCCAAAATAAATTGCAAACGGCCTCGGATCAAAAAAGTTTGTTCACAAAAATTACTCATCTCAATGAGATCGATAACTTTCACGAAGACACCAAAACCAAAATCGATGAATTGCACAAAGTGATATTTTTGGGGTATCCCATGTACATAGAATACCATGATATTCGGGTTTTATAATTTTTTTGTTATTTCTAAACCTGATAAAAATCCAGAAAAAATATGATAAAATCAAAGATAAATATTTACACATTAGTCTATTTTTTTAGATTTTTTTAATTAATAAAAAGAAGAAACAAAATAAAATACGAAAAAGACCAAATTTGTATAGACAGTTACTGAAGAATTGTATGCAATTTATTTCTTCGATTTCAAACTCAGTTTGGATTTGGATTTTTGCGTATTTTAGTAAAACATTCATCAAAGAAGGCAAATGAAAAGGAAATAAAAATAGGTTAATTATGTACATAAAATAATAGGTCTAAAATCAGTTAAAATACAAAATGTACAAAAGAGGCCCAAAATCCAACTTTCACATATGAGCTCCGATTCACATGAACTTGGTTATGTTTTGAAGGTAATTGAATGTATATTAGTTCAAAAGTAAGTAGAATCAAAACTGACAATGGATGAGGAAGATATGATGGTTTTAGTTCGGAAATCTCGAAACTGGGGTTTGGGTTTTTGGTCCACTTATTTAGGTTAGTGATTTTTTGTATTTTTCATTTATTCTTGTTACTGATCTGTACACAGTGGAGGTGGTTTTGGGTTATTCATAGTTAGCATGAATTAGATAAAAATCACGGAAGTTAGGCTTTTTACAGGTTAATTTTAACTTGGATTTTTGGCTTCTTATTTTGTGCAGAAATGAGTGATAAAATGTATTTCTTCTATAAACATGAGTGAATGCTAATTATACTAAATAAATAATGATATGCTATTGATTTTGAGGGATTTGAGCTTAATTAATGAGATTTAGAGTGATGAATCTGAGATTCATCATCCCCCTATACTTAAACCTTGCTCATCCCTTAGCATCAAAAGAAATGCCATGAGGTGAAATGAGATTGGGTTCCATACCAAGACCATGAGCTAAAGGTGAAAATGAAACTAGAGTCGACCTTTGGATTATTAGTTTGGTGGAACTTCTGTGAGACTTTGGAATTTCAAAATCAACAGCCTTCAAGTTCTACACATCATTGTCACAGTTTCGGCTCACAAGTCATATTAGATCAATTCTCTTCCCAAAGCATCATACCTTATGAACATTGAACAATCGACTCAGGTGTGTGAAAGATTTTATCTCTTCCCATCCAGAATGTTGAACTATCATGCTAATCTCCTCTCCAGTAACTCGTCCTCGGGGAGTTAGGTATTTCCTTCTAAGGTCTATCGCGTTGTGTTCACAATCGAATTGGGGAAGAATTTAGAAGAAGGAGAAAAGAACTGGAGGGTGGCCAGTGTAGTCACCTCTCCTTATGAAGCTGGCCAGTGTAGTCGAGTCTCCACCAAGATCTGCCGGTTTTCTTGAAGCTTAGACCTTTTTGGTCAGATATTTATTTGGTAGTGGCTTCTTTGTATTTGGATTTTTGATGGTACTTCTTGGATCTTATTGTGCCCCTACAGATATAGAATCTTTTTGTTTCCACATAATTTTTGGGGTCTTAGAAAAAATTGTTCCCAGTCATCCATCCCTTTTCCGAAGCTTTTTTTCAACCCGTACTCTGGTAAAATTCATTACTCACACCGTAAATTCATATAGACTTACATGAAAGTACAAGATATGGGTAAAATATATACATAATATATATACAGACCCGCCTATACTTAGCGAGTGCTATGTCCTCAAAGCATAATAGGCATAAAGAAGACATAGCTCGGGTTAAGTGTAAGGGAGTGAAAAAGAAAAAGAAAAAAGAACAAGATACACTGGTCCGTCCCCCTATACTTTGACTGTGAACAGTCTAAGTATAGAAGAAGAGCGAAGAAATGAGGTGGTCGGGATGAGGAGAGTATATATAGATGGGCATCGGTTCCCCCTATACTTATGCTCTGGTCAGCCTAAGTATAGAAGAAGGGGTGGAAATGGAATGATAGTGAGATGGGGAGAGTGGTATGTATAGATGACATCAGTCCCCTCCTATACTTAGGCCTTGACCTATGTAGAGGAAGAAGATGTACAAGGAGACCGATGTGGTCAGGAGGGTGGGTGGGTAGCCAATGATTAAGGCGGTTTTCGGCTGATCTTCTTGTGAGCCATTGGTGGGAGATCGTAATGACGAGAAGGAGATGAAGCATATGATTCCCAACTATAATCAGAGTTATCCTCAGAGAAATCATGTTGGATGTTAGATGAAGCGTATGAGTCATATGAAAGGTAGCCATCATCAGAGTTATCCTCAGAGGAATAGTATTTGAAAGTGGACACACTCCAGATATTTTTGTCTTTTTGTTTCTTCATTTGTTTTCTCGGAATTCATTCCTTTTTGGGATGGAGAGGTTTGTCCTCGAATGAATACTCTGAAGCACCAGTCTCAGGCAGCTCATAAGAAATAATTCTAGTGTATTTGATGCGAGTAGGGGCATCATCTTTTGATGAATAATAGTTAGGAACGGGAGTCATCCAATGGGAATTGAAGTTTATATCCTTGTGAAGATATGGTTTTAGAACTACCGAGCAGACCTCACTTAGGTAGATTACCTTTTTCGGACCTGATGAGGGATCATCAGCTGATGCCTCTTCCGGAAGGTCAAAGGTGACTTTCTTTTCCGATGTTGGAGTAGTCTTTTTGTTTCGTGAAGTTGTCGGTCCATTTGATTCTCCAGATGAATAACCATTGGAATTCTTCTCCTTGGTCGGTGTTCGTCCTGCGTGTTTGTTCTTAGTCTTCTTAATGCTTGTGCACTCTTAATTTAGGAAGTTTTGGTCAAGGTATTCAGAGAAGGTTGCTCAGGGTGCGACCATGCATATGTCTCAGGGTCATATAAGAAACATTCTTCTATTGTGAGGTCCGCAAGAATTGAAATCGTGGGGAGGGTCTCTGCGTGTTCGTTCTCAATTAATTTGATGTTGGAGCATTCCTATGTCGAGTTGATGTGATCAAGGTAGTCACAATAGGTTGACCCAGGGTGCGACCATGCATAAGTCTCTGGATCATATGATTCATATACTTGATTCTCCACGGTGAGAGTAGCTAGGAATGGAGCTGGGGGAGAGTCTCTAAACCAATATTCTCATAAATAACCGCTATCTTAGATGTAGCACCGGGGTAGGGCTTTTCTACTGCTTGGTGGTTACGGTTGTCGAGAACTTCGTGGGTTGCCTCAGAAAATCGTGGTTCCTCAAATACTGGGTGAGATCGAAGTGCTTCCAATGCTGTAAAATTGATTTCATGAGTCTCACATTCAATAATTACCTTAGCCAATGCTAAGAATGGCTTTCCAAGAATAATTGGAGACTGGGTGAATTCTCCTTGATGCTCAATATCAATGATTGTGAAGTCTACTTTGAGAAGAGCACCTTGGAATGTCATGATGACAGAAATGATTCCTCTCAGCCGCTTTATCGATTGGTCAGCCAATTGAACAATCTCTCGTATCTTCCTGATCAGTCCGAGTTTGAGTTCGTGAAATACAAAGGTCAGGTGGATATTGATCGGTGAATCGCCATCAATTCAAAAAATGGGTGAAAACTATGCCTTTGATTCCGTAGTCAAATCTGGGCAACCTCTTCACTATGCGGCTCTTGGTTTTTCTCCTTAACACCAACGAGGAGGCCATTGACAAGATATATCTTTCAGTCTTTGTTCTTATTCTGCCCGACTTTTTCATCATTAATTTGTCCATTACAAATCCTTTAAGGTCGGGGAAGAGTTCAATGGCATGTATGAAGGGAAGTTCGAAAATCAGTTTCTTCTCTAGTGCTTCCCGTAAAGCAGGAATCAAATTCTTCATATCTTCTTTAGTTTCAATTTTTATGTAATTTTCTAGATTTTCGATTTTTTGGGTGTTTTTGAATAATCCATTTTTTTGGTATTTTCTGTGTGGTGTGGTGATGTGGTGTCTTCTGTAGATGATAAGGGGCTTTGATGTTCTGAGTAAGAATTAGAGGCATAGTCATTTCTAGGGGAATAATATGTAGAAGTGCCGTTGTCATAATCATCCCTGGGTTTCTAAATATCCTCAAAATTGTCAACACGAGATCCAATCTTTTCCACATTCATCTTTATGTCAGAGATTGAAATTAATCGATTGGCAAAGTTTCGAAATCTTTCCTCCATTAAATCAAATTTCTTATTTATCCTCGAAATATAATCCTCCAAAATCTTTTCATGACCAATCGAGGTGTGTTTTTGAGATTCAATAATTTCATCTTCCATTTTCCTGTATGAGCTAGGAGAAGAGTCGATTGAAATATCCAATATATGATCATTATTTTCTGAAAATTTCTCCTAAAAATTATGGAAGGAGGTTGCTCATGTGATCTATTCATGTAGAGTTGGTCTGAGTAGAGCTCAATCCTTTGATCATGATTGGTCGGACCTTGACATTGTGGAGTCAACATACAGGGGTTATGTATTTCTATGGCGTCAGTCCAGTCCTCTGTATGAGTGTCATGTCTAAAGATGGGGTTGTCATAGTCAATTCAAGATGATGGTTGCTCATTTGTGTTCAAGGGTGGGGAAGATGGAATATATGAAGAAGTATTAAATTCAATCGTGTGGTTATAATCTCCCATGAATGATGGATTGACATTTACCGAATATGAAGGATGAATTGAATGATCGGAGTAGAGTGGATTGACATATGAAGAAGTGGAGACCTCAGTCGGTTGTTGGTTTAAATGATCCGAATACAAAGGGTTGTCATTCATGAAGTAGATCAGATTTGTAGAGAGTGTTGGATCTATTGGTGGTTGAGAGTCTCTTGTGGAAGTTGGATGGTGTGTAGTTGGAGGAGGTTTTAAGGTTTTGAGGTTTTGGGTCTAACCGATACGAATTCATTTTCATAGTATAGCTCTGATGGATTCTCGGATAAATGTTCCACCATTTTGGAAAGAGCTGAAATGAATGACGGTTTGGGTTTGAATTGATTTTCATGATGTGGATCTGGAGAGTTTTTGGAAAAAAGTTCCATGATTTTCGAAGGAGGTTTATTGGTTGACAAATCAAGAAAGGAGAGTGATGGCACAAGTGTGCGGCTTTTGATTTTAGAGATTAGTTCAGGCACGCAATATCAAACACAAATGAAACCCCAAGTTCACCAACTCACACCATGACGCCGTAAGAGTTCGGTAATTTATCTTTCTAATTTTAATTGGTGATAAATCAATCTTGGAAAGAATTTAGCGAGCTGTTAGGTGCCGGCAATTTTCATAATGACTGGCATGAATTCTTACGACTAGTTGCACCTACTTTCAGCCAGCATGGGTGTAAGTACGGACCATAAAATGACTATCCATGTTACTTGAGGACGAAGCCTTATGCAGTGTCCTCTAAACCACTCACTCTGCTAAGGAAATCCGGACCGTTTACCATCTACCCGTTAGATCCTCACTGAGAAGTAGCTAATCATTTTTGGTAGAATCAGTAGTCAATATGAAAATCTGGGTTTGGGCTCTAGTCTTAAGTGTCAACTCTTGCTCACTCGGAAAAAAAATGCATACAATGTCGGGGTTTCTCTCCCGCAAGAATTCTTTATTTTATGGGTTATTAAGATCGTCTATATTTAGCAGTCCCAATTTTAATTAGGCAATCACTGAAGAATTAAATGAGCACAAGTGCATGATGAATCCTTGATTCATCACTCTAAAAGTTGAAAATAGAGCTTTGTTCCTGAGTAATTAGATGTATATTTCCACTTATATTGCATATTTAGCATTCATGCATGCAAGCATAATATCTGTATTTTAGCATTCATATTTGCATAAAATAAGAAGCCAAATTCACTTGTAAATATTCACATGTATATTAGCGAAAATAACTTATTTGTATATATTTTATACTAACTCCGAATCTAATAAAACGAATTCTATAGTGTATATATTACTAACATTAATAAAGAAAAATATCAAAAAATTAATAACTTGTAAAATTGACCAATAAAACCCCAGTCCAAGATTAAAAACAGGAGCCTTAAAATACACATATCTCTCTCATACAGTATCCGATTTAGGTCTACTCACTTTTAAAGTAATATACATTCAAAGACCTTCAAAATAAGACCAATTTCATTAAAATCAGAGCTCGTATGCAAAACTTGGGTTTTGGGCCCCTATTGTATATTGTACATATTGACCTTTTTGCCCCTATATTTTATCCTTTTATTTTCTTAGATATTAAAAATCCAAAAAAAATATATTTTGTTTTAAATATTCCTTTCATATTTTTTCTAACTTTATTTTGATTTTTCTCTTTTTAAAAATGATAAAAAAATTTACAAAGATGAAATGTGGTATTTTATATCTATAAGGTACCATCCAAAAATACATTTTATACATATTATTTCATTTGATTTTCAGCCCCTCACAAAAGTTCTAGATCTTGTCGAGACGAGCAACTTTCATGTTGACCACTTTTTAATTTAAGCCCTTTTGTTATTATTTTTTATTTTTCTTTAAATTTAATTTTCGAATTTTCTGGGAGCGACACGTGGCAGCTCTTGGAGCCGCCACATGTCACATCCATTTATTATTATTATTTTATTAATTTCGGATTTTATTTATTTTATTATTATTTATTTTAATTAATTATTTATTTACATTTAATTATTTATTTTAATTTATTTTAATTTTTATTTATTACTTTATTATTTTACCTTTATTTTCTCATCTTTATTTTTAGTAGCCTACTTTTATTATTTTATTAATTATTTATTTTATTCCCTTTTACCTATTCTCCCTTACTTGTCTTCCACTCCAAGCCACCACTATCACCACCTCCTCCATCTTCTCCATCCCTTCTCCAACTTCCCTTTCCTCCTCTTTATATTCTCATCTCGCTCTCCATTTTTCTTCATCCGTCATTTTCGAGAGAAGTGAGGTCGAGCCCCTTTAACCTTCAGGTGACTACTGTAGGAGACGAGTTGAGCGACGACAACCTCAAGGCGAGATCTGTGGTTAATCTCCGCGTAGTGAGCTGCTAGCCAAGCTCACAGAGCTTCTCTGATTTTTGATCGCCAAATCGGATCGAGGCCACGACGGAAGCCGCACACCGCGACTCCACTTTCGACGAATCGCAGGTAAGTAATCTCTCACTTTTTCCTTTTCATTTAATTTTTTATCTAACATTTTTTCTCTTGTTGATTCGTATCACAATCACCATCATCATTGCATTTTCACCATCACATCATTCTTTTACCTCACAACATCACACACACACACACACTACACCTTTATTGAATTTTTATTTTCAAGAAAAAAATTATAAAAAAGAATTTGCAAAAAAAAAACACACATACACACACACACACCAAAAAAAAGATTGTAGCCCGGCGGCTGCGCCGCCCTTAAAGCTGAGCCAACTGCTAGCCTAGCGCCTTGTCGCGGTGCGCTACTAGGCCCCAGCCGTAGCGGCCCTCTGATCTTCTATTGCCACGTTCTCCCGCACGTGCGGTAGCCACCCGCTTCCCCACCGTGCTTCCTTCTCCGCCCCAGCGGCAGCAGCCCCCGCTGCTACAACTGCGAGTCACCGTTCCAGCCGCCAGGCAACCCCATGCAGCTGCGCAAGGGGCCGCTGGCCTCGCCACGCTACCCGACAGCGCACGATGCTTTATCTCCCAGGGGTCGCAACTGCCCTCCAACGGCGGTGCATCGCCTCCCAGCCCGCGTCGCAGCTGCGTCCGCCAGCGATGCAAGCGGCCACCACCCCCTGCTCCCGCCGGGATCGACCTCGCACCGCTAACGCGGCCTCCGCCTCCAAGGCCGCTTCGCCCGATCCCAACGCCCCTCTGCTTGCGCACAGTCGCGCGTCATTTTGCCAAGGCGAAGCGCGTCGCCTCCCGGCCTCCCGGTGCGTCCTCATGCGCCCGTACCACCTTTGCCAGCCTCGCGAGCTCCGTGCATGCCGTGCCCTCTGTCCCTCTAGATCCAGCACCGCCTCACGTGCCCTAGTCCCCCACGTTCGTGAGCCTTACCTGGGGGAGAAGAATAAGCAGAGGTTCATTTTGTTTTTATTTTGAAATTTGCATTTTCATCCGTTCAGTTTTTTAAAATTACAAAATTTCCCATGTGCATAGTTTTAATTTATTTATTTAAATTTCTATATTGCAAAAAGACCCCTAATTTTGAGCGTCAATTTGGACAGTATTTTTACCTCATTTTTAATCAAAAAAATAGAATTTTGATGAGCAATTAATTCTTTATCTTGTTGCTATTTATTTGCATTTTTATATGCCTAGGATAATTTACTAAAAATCATAGTATAACATTCAGCAATATTTTACATATTAAAGCTCTAAAAATTTGCACAGCCATATTTGTTGCTATAAAAATTGTGAAAAATTTGTATATGATGCCTCTCTCTATGCTTTAATTACTATCCAGGTTTCATCAAAATTGGAGTTGTCATTTTCTTAAAGTAAATTGTAGGGTGAGTTCTGTAATTGATTTTTAATTAAATCCACGAAAAGAATTTTTGAAAAATTTCAATTCTCTTGGATTCCTTATTAAAGTATCTATTTGAGATAAATAGGTCTCTGGATAATTCTTGTGGATTTATTAGGAATTTATACCTGCAGTCGCTCTATTTTCAGTAAAAAATTCTTAAAAAATCATAGTGTCAAAATATTCTAAAAACTACCCGCTTTCAACTTTTTCTCCACACCAACTTCTAACTCTTCCTCCATTCTTAACCATCGATCTTCTTCTCCTAACTAGCCTCTCTCACGCCTACCCTAGATCCCTACCTAACTCCATTCGACCCACTCTATAAAAGCACTCCAAAACCTCCATTAACAACTAATTGATCATGAGCTCAAAGCTTCCAGTTCGCCCTGGCCGATTAACCACCTTCACTGCCGTGCTCCAACCTAACTAGGAGGTGACAACTTCAACCGAGGCCATCGCATGGAAGAAGGGAGATCGGAGGAAACTATCCAAAGCTCCTCTGCCTTGCATCACCGCCACTACGCCGCGTAGAGCTCCGGCCATCACAGCCCATCGAACAACCATCGAGGTTCATACAACCTCATTCCTAGGTGAGTTCATCCATCTTTTTCTTGTTTTATTTCGCGATCATCATGCCCACATTAGCATAGTTAAGTACGTGATTAGGTTCTTTTATCACCACAGTTAGAAACCCCCATTCCTATTCGCTCAACCCAATTCAACACTTCCAGAATCACTTCTCCTTTCTTGCATTATATTCGTTGCTAATTCTTGGAAAACAATAATTATATATGCAATTTCTTTGATATTGTTGCCCGATTTACACGCAAATCGCGTAAGAGATTAATAATTGCAGTTCTCTTTCAACTTCTGGAGCATTATTCCATCAGTTGGAGTTTTTGAAATCCAAGGAAAGATAAAAGCATCATCCACTTCAACAACTTCCGGGACATTGTGAAGCACCACCTTCACCGACGAATCCTAGCCGCCTACGTCCATCTCCAGTGGAGATCAACTGTGGGCGAGCTCGGAGGGAGAAGGTGTCTCCCTCCCGGCCCTGTCGGTGGCCCAAGCCAAGCACTAGTCATCGGAAAAAAATGGAGAAGAAGCACTCGCCGTCAGCCGTGCAGAGGAATTGAAGAACACCAAGAATGCCAGAGCACACAGGTGTTGGAGACGTGGCACAATCAGACGGTCTAGATCAAGCCTCAATTTCAAATCTCTGCCGTTGATCGTGAACCGGTAGAGAAATTGCATACTAGACCTAATAGAAATTCAGAATTGCCAACAGCTCCAAACATTTTCAGAAACTACATTTAGATCCCCACACAGAGACCTAAATGTTTATAACTTTTCTTTTCTTTGCATTTTAATCCTTTCCTGGGAACGATTTATAACAGAACATATATTTTTGTTGTGCAGTTATACCCCGAGCTTGTAGGGGTGTTTTGGGCATCATTCTTGTTGTATTTTCGTCTCAAATTTTTAGGGTAGTTACACAACTACCCAAGACACATTTCTTGTATTCTCTTAGAATTTTTCATTATATAGATTTATTGATTTGATTTTCGCAATATCGAGTTATTTTCGAGTCAGTTTTTCAGTCTTTTGCAAAATCAAGAATAAAGTGAATATTTTCTAGATTTCTTTCTTTTACCGAAAACCAAAGTATTATTATTCTGCCTCTTTGAGTTCGATCCAAGCACAATTACCTGGCTAGATAACATAGTGTAGACAAAATAGGAGAGAGAATCCGCATATTCTCATTCTCTCTATCTCTTTCTCTCCTATTTCGTTGATTTTTGTTTGATCAATACGGCTCTTGATTCAGCGGTTTTCTACAACTGACATCTTCAACCGCTAGCAAAAACTGCGTTATCAAAATGGCACCGTTGCTGGGGAGGCGTTATTTCTACATCGGTTTTTTTCTTTAATTTTGAAAATTTCTGATATTCTTGGTTTTACAAATTTTATTTCTTTCTCAATTTTCGATTGGTCTTCATTTTATAACTTTTCTTTGGTTTTTACATTTTTTCGTGTTTCTTCGAATTTTTTTCATTTTTTACGACTTTTTGTGTATTTCTTCTTTTTCTTAACTAATTTTTGTAGGGCCTGCAGGTTCAGCCGGGTTCTTCGGAAGTCAAAGCAGTTGAAGGTGCAGAGACCGACCTCTTCTCTCACGGGTCGGTTATTGAGGGCAGAATCATCTAGGGTTTTTCTTGTAATAATTTTGTAATAAAAAAATTAAGGATACTTGCCCTTGTTTTTGTATTTTGTAGAAAGGGGCTTTGTAAGGGCATCCCAACTTGTACCTCCCCTCCCTTTTTATTGGGGTCTGCTTCACCGAGTGGTGTGCATTAGGGAGAGCAGGGCACCCACCGTGATTTTTCTCGCATCGCCAGTTTTCCACTATTTTTCACGAGGATAGGTGCATGCTTAGGTTTTTTCATTTTTTTTCCTATATGTTTATGCCTTCGTAGTTAGTTCTAGAACTCACAACTTAGGTGCATGTTTTTAGGATAAATAAAAAAATCGTTAGACATTTGTCTGAAAAAAGAGAGAAAATCGAAAATAAAATCAGGGTTGCTTAAATATCTGACCCTAAAAAAACGTAAGGATGATTCATTTTGGGAGAGCAATCCCCGCATTTCAACTACAGGTACACTTCCAGATGTTGTGAGCGATGGACGTCACTTAAGGATAGAACTAGAGTTCGTGTTTCCTACTAAATACTACTTAGTCCATACACCTAATCATTGTTCTCCAGTGGGTACGCTCAGGTAGCCAGAAACTATCCAGGTTCACTTAGCAAAGTGTGAGGTTTATAGGACACTGCATAAAGCTCCGTCCTCAAGTAACACGGGTAGCCGGAAACGGTCCATACTTACTCCCATACTGGCTGGGAATAAGTGGTTTTCTGTAAGGGCTCAAGACAGTGCTTCAAGGAAATTCTGGGCACCCATCAAGTCACGATAATTTGTGAAAATACTTGTATGCCAAAATAACCCTAAAACCGATAAGATAAACGACTGAACTCTTACGGTCATCATTGGGTTATGTTAGTGAATACGAGGTTTGATTTATGTTTGATTAAGATGCGTGAGTTACCGCATCTTATACGCCTTATTGCTTTCTCCTGATTTGATATCGTGCTCTCCCAATCATTCAGTTGACAGCGAAGATGACGACCCGATGGCTATTTTGCTCAGACTCCATGAGCTCTCGATCTTTCACCGTCCATTGTGTATCTTCAAAAACTCAGGATAACCCTCTTATCGAGTTAGTTCCATCTGATCCCGAGGAGAGTCAGACCCAAATTCTCTCACCTCCCAGTCCATCTTTTGAGGCAGACCCCCGCCTCAATTTATCGTCACTTTCTCCAGCCTATTTTTCATTGAGTTCTTACGAGAAGTTTTCCTTTGCAGAAGATTTGAAGCATATGGCTCGCAGAAAGGAACCAGTAGAGGAGAGACCAGCTGAGGAACCACACGTTGATGGAATACCAGATCCTGTCGCAGATATCACAATCGAGATTCTCGATACATTGCAATAGATGAATATTCAGATTCGAGACCAGTTCAGAGTTTAGAATGAGTTACGAGCTAAGATCGATGCACTCAGAGCAGGAGCCGGGAACCCATTGCCCATGAGACATTGATGTTGAGTCTCAAGCCACTCTTGAGATCAACGGAATATGGTATGCTCCGATTCAACCAGCTTCGCAATTTACTTCTCCGAGCGTACATCACCGGCAACAGTCGTAACACTATCTGTAACATGGACGTCAGCATTGTCAACACCAATAGTATTACACACATTAGTCTCACTAGAACGTCTATCAGAGATCATATTCTGTTCATCATCCTGCTCCGCAATCATAGCCTAATTATCACCACCAGCAGGATCAGTCTCCATATATGCCACAATGATCTCCTCAATAATATGCTCTGCAGCAACAAACTCTACGACAACAGAGAGTCAAAAGTCAGGGTTATCATGCCGAACCAGAAACATCTTCATAAGCCCTAGAATTGAACCAGATCATGGACATGCTGAGTACGCTCCAAATCACACACAAGACTGAGATGGAGCGGGTTAACCATCGTTTGGATGAGTTAATTGCACCCAAGACCACACTTTTTGCGCAGCCTCCGATGAACCCGAACAACAAAAGGAGGAACCCAGATATGGTAGATGATACAACAGGTATGATCTCTTTTCCTAAAATTTTATCTAACTTCATTCGTCTCAGGAGTGATAGATCACCACAAGCACCTGATCAGGAGGAGGAGATGGCACAGGAAGAGGAGCAAAAGCCATACCATGATACACAGGCTGAGGAGGAGAACCGCAATGATAGGGATCAATCACTCGATGATCAGGGAGAAGGAAGTGTTGTTGAGACGGTCGATATGGACTTAGGAAAATCAAACGACGACACCATACCAGGCCATGAAGACACGCCCAAAGTTGATGTTTCCTTTCCTATTTTAGAGAGTTTCGTGGATAACTCTGATACTAGTTATGTACAAGTTGATCCTAATTACAATAAAAAGGAGAATTTTGTTCCTGAAGTTGTCCCTTTTCCCGAGGCTTTGTATGGAAAAGGCACGAAAAAATCCAAAAAGAATGATGCTACTCCAGAAGCTGAGAAATTAGGAAAAGATCAAATCTTTTTGAAAATCCTGCTCCATGATGCCTTGGATCGCTTCCCTACACTTAAGCAACAGCTGAAAATAGATGTACAACGCGTAGGAAGAAAAAGTCCCGAACAAAGAAGCATATTTTGACTAAGGCCACCTCCTGCGTGATTCAGAACAGACTTCCGAAGAAGAAGGACTCAGGAGCACACTATGTCAGATGTGAGATTTCCGAAGCCACATTTGATCGCACTCTTCTTGATAACGGTTCCTCCATAAATCTTTTACCATCTTGTTTACTCGACAAACTCGAGTTAGTTCCTATTTACAAATCTTGATCGATCCTTCAGTTTGCTGGTAGATCTATAAAGAGACCTAGGGCCATTTTGATGAACGCTATCGTAACCGTGCAGGGTCTGCAATTCTTAGTGGACTTTACCGTCCTGGACATGGATTGCCTTACACAGTTACACCTTACCCTGATCATTCTCAGGAGGCCTTTCTTGGAGACCGCAAAGGCCCTTTTCGATTATGATACATGGAAGGCATCTTTCTGCACCTAGGGCGAGAAGGTACATATACAGATGGAGAAAGAATCATCCAGTACCGTGTCTATAGCTTATTTCGATGCTTTGAGTTCCTTAGCCACCAGTGATTACATGGAGGTTCTCCTCGACGACCTCGAGAGGTATCAAGTAGAGACCCAAGATATCCTAGAAGAGGATGGGTTCGAGACTACAGCTGACAGCTCTTCTGATGGAACTATTTATTTCATAATGGAGGGTGAAGATCACATGGAGTAGAAATCTGAGGACTTTATTGTAGATATTTAATATTCAGAACATTCATAGAATCCCTCCACCTCAGATGATTCAGAGATTGATTTTTACTTAGCTGAATTATTTTCATCTAATCATTCTGAGGATAAGCACGGTAGCAAGTCGAATGATGTTCTAGACATCTTCTGTAGTCCGACTCTAGAACATGTTGAGATGGTGAAAAACCATAAGACAGAAACATCCATCAACAACATAGATCCCATAACCCAATCAGAAGATGATTTCTTATAGCCAGATCTGGCCTTACCTAAGCTGAAGACCCATCCACCAAACATGAAGTATGCTTTCCTTGTGGGTCCACACCAACAGATTCTTGTCATTATCAACGTGTATTTGACCGATGAACAAAAATCCCATCAGATGGAGGTTCTTGAAAGAAACCGCAAGGCCATTGGGTGGACTGTATCCGATCTCTACGGAATAAATCTTGCTTTGTGTTCTCATCTTATCTATCTTGATCATGACATCAGACCTTCCAGAAAGTTTCAGCATAGGATGAATCCCGTCTTACATGATGTTGTCAAGAAAGAGATCACGAAATGGTGTGACGTCTGCTTTATTTATCCTATCTCCAACTCTGAATGGGTTATCCCATTACATGGTGTTCCGAAGAACTCGGGTATTCAGATGGTTAATTACGAGAGTGGAGAGGAGATTCGAAAGAGAGTAACCACACTGTGTCGTGTATGTGTAGATTACAGAAAACTGAACGCTGCGACAAAGAAGGACTACTTCCTATTACCTTTTATAGACTAAGTGACAGAACAGTTGGAAGGGAAGGAGTACTTCTGCTTCTTAAACGGTTACTCCGGATACAATCAGGTTACTATTACCCCTGAAGATAGGGAGAAGACCAACTTCACATGTCCTTTCGGCACGTATGCTTTTAGATGAATGCCCTTAGATTGTGCAATGCCCCCGCTACATTCAAGAGGTGCATGCTTGCCATTTTTGCGGACATGGTCGGTGATTTCCTCGAGGTCTTTATGGATGATTTTTCGATCTATGGTAAGTCCTTTAACGATTGTTTAGCGCACCTAGACCAGGTTCTTTAGAAATGTTGTGAGGTTGATCTCATTCTGTATTGGAAAAAGAGCCATTTTATGGTTACAAATAGGATCATGTTGGGGCACGTCATCTCGAAGAAATGCATGGAGGTTGACCATGCAAAGGTGTATGTCATCAAATGAATCGATCCACCATCCAACGTAAAGCAGTGACGGTCTTTTCTAGGGCATGTCGGCTTTTACCGATGGTTTATTAAGGAATTCTCTAAGATTGCCCGACAATTAACTGAACTTTTAGGCAAAGACATCGAGTTCTTGTTAGATGATAAATGTCTTCTTGCCTTCCTCACTCTAAAAGAAATGATCATTAGTGCTCCTGTCTTACATCCGATCGATTGGTCTCTACCCTTTAAGATCATGACAGATGCTTCACATTTTCAGTCGGGGCTGTATTAGGAGAGCGGAGGAACGGACTTCCAGTTGCCATCCACTATGCCAGCCGCACTCTAGATGATGCAAAGCAAAATTACACAGTAACAGTGAAAGAGATGTTGGCAGTAGTGTTTGTTTAGACAAATTCAGATCCTCTCTTCTTGTCTCTAAAATCATTGTTCATATTGTTCACTCAACTATTCGATTTTTAATGGAACAGAAGGATGTTAAGGCATGCCTTCTTAGATGGATTCTCTTACTTTATGATTTTGATTCAGATATTAGAGACAAGCATGGGGTGAAGAACATGGTAGCTGATCACCTCTCCCGTTTACAGATAGAGCAACCTTCAGATGAATACATGCCGAAGATTGTATAGAGATTTCCAGATGAGAGCATATTTGTAGTTACAGAACTTCCCTGCTACGGAGAAATAGTGAACTTTTTGGGTACACAGAGGAGTATACAAGGTTGGCCAAAAGACCGAGTTGACAGGATAGTGTCCGAGGCACGATATTACCACTGGGAGGATCCGATTCGTTTTCGTGAAGGACTGGATTGTATCTACAAGCGATGTATTCCTCAGTAAGAATACAATAGTGTCCTCACTCTATGCCATTCTTTAGAGGCATGAGGACATCATTCGGGGAAGAGGACAATGCAGAAGGTGCTTCAGAGTAGATTTTAGTGGCTGGCTCTTACTAGAGATGTATGCATATTCGTGAAGAGTTGTCCAGAATGTCAGAAATCCGTAGGGACAATTGGTGCTCGAGATGCCATACCTATGCGACATGTTATAATTTGTGAGATCTTTGACGCATGGGGTATATATTTTATGGGATCGTTTGCCTCCAGCAATGGCTTTGAGTACATACTTCTCGATGTAGATTATGTTAGCAGATGGGTGGAGGATATACCCACAAGAACCGCTGACAACAAGACAATATGCAGCTTCCTAAGGGAACACATTATTTCGTAGTTCGATATTCCACGTATTCTCATTTTAGACGGGGGTAGCCATTTAATCAATAAGGAGGTGAAAAAGCAAGTAAAGAGTTATACTATTGATCACAGAGTAGCTTCTCCTTACCACCTACGCACGAATGACACGGTTGAAGTTTCGAATAGGGAGGTGAAATCTATTCTCCAGAAATTAGCATGACCGGATAGGATGAATTGGTCACAGCTTCTAGACCAAGTTCTTTGGGCCTATCGTACTGCATATAAGTCTCCCTTGGGTACTTCACAGTTCAGATTAGTTTACGGGAAGCCATGCCATTTACTCGTAGAGATCATGCACAATTCTGAATGAGCAATCAGAGAAATTTCATTAGAGTTACAAAAAGCAGGAGCCAAGAGAAAGTTAGACCTGAATGGGCTGGTAGAGATTTGAAATTAGGCATATGAGAATACCCTCATTTACAAGTACAAAGTGAAGTGATGGCATGGTAGACATATCCGGCACAAGATCTTTGTTCATGGGCAGAAAGTTTGGTTGTTCAATGCACGATTGAGAATTTTTCCTGCCAAATTAAGAACAAGTAGGAAGCACCGTATATAGTTAGAATGGTGCACGACAATGGTAGTATTGCTATATCAGATGAGTCACCTAGTGCAGAACCATTTACAATGAATGGGCAGATGGTGAAGCACTTCGTGGAGACCACTGATCATCTAGCCCGAGTCGAAGTGATCTACTTTGTACAAGATGCTTGACTACTCTTCCACTTCATCTCATCCTTTGTAGAGACTTATGAAGCCATTCGGTTTTCTAGAGTACATACTTCAATATCCTATATAGATCACAATCGTCTCCATTTTTTTTCGTCTTCTATGCTTAGGATACCAGAACCTAAGCATGGGGGGACTGATTGCCTGCTGATTCTCATTTTTGATGTTTGTTCCTTTTACTTTTCTTGTGTATATCCTTTCTTTTACTCTAATCATTGATCCCTGATTTTGGCCATACTATTTTCTTTACTTAGGATGCCTTATCCTAAGTAAGTACGGATCCACAATGCCCTATAGATAGAACAGCTTTGATTCTCTAAATAACTCCTTTCCCTCTAAGAAGTAGTATCCTGATACCTTGGCCCTCTTCCTGCTGGTAGCAGAAAGTGGAAACCCGGCAGATACATACTATGAAACCACTGTCATACCTGCTTCAAGTAGTCCACATACCCATCCACCACAGTCTTCCAGTACCCTCTTCTCTTAAGATACCATGTATGCAACTACCGCATTGTCTACCTCACGATCACACCACCTTCCCATGGCTGATGCTTCTGTTCTATCCCGCTTGACTGGAGGATGAAGAGTTCGTCTACCAAGACTGTTGATCCTACCTCGTGATCTACGGATTCTTCCTGAATCCTATCTGATGCTAGTACTCTCTTTTGATCTTCTTCTTAGCTGAATGAGCTTATGGAAGGACTAGTATATAGCTTGGGAAAGGACTTCGAGTTCCTCGAGTTGAGGACTTCCAACTAGTATATAAAAGCTTGTTCCACTAGCTAAGTCAGTTCATCAATCATCCCTCCTCTTTCTGACCGACCTCATGCATGCCTAGAAGGAGAATCCGAGATATCTAGTTGGAGCTAGGGGGGAGGATGCTTCCTAGAATAGTGAGGATTCCAGTCGCATTTCGGACTTAACTTAAATCATCCAACTAGAAACTATATAAAAAAAGGGTTGGTGTGGCAACCAGTTGAGGAAAGTAAAGTCAGAAATGCACTCTTTCAGTAAGAATCAAAAGAAGGAGCTAGACCAGGGAGACGAGGGGGGACCGAGTGATTTTGATGATTTCATTTTTCTTTCTATGTTTGTTCTTGCGGGTGTAAATTCTTTTCCCTTAGTCACCTCGTTTTTGTTCTACTATACTTACGATAATCTGATCGTTAGTATAGGGGGTGATTGACTTCACTTCACTTATTCTTTTTCACCCACTTTTACTTAGCACGCATTATGTGCTCCTTTTTCTATGTTGACGCTATGAGGACATAGCACAAGCTAAGTATAGGGGGTTGTGATTATATTTTGTATATAATTTGTCCATAACTCATACTTTTATGTATTTTCTTTATCTATATAATCCATAAAAAATGGGTGAGGGTAAGTTAAAATCCACCTATTTAAATTAAATTATCTATAAAATCCTTGTAAATAAGTAAAATATGTTTAAAATCATTATTTAAAATCCTTAATTTAAAATGTATATTTAAAATATGTATAACACTTATTTAAAATCCTATATATTAAAATATGTGTAAAATTCATGTAAAACTTATAAAATACCTTGTATATAAAACTTGTAAAATCCATTAGTTATTTATTCCACATAAAATATGGGTAAATTACATTGTACTATTCTTGTACATAAAGTTGTTTATAAAAATCACAAATTTTGTAAAAAATATGTAAATTCTAAAATTCATAAAAATTACAAAATCCTTAAAATCCATAAAATAAGTAAAATTCAGAAAATATACATCACAAAAACATGGTTGCATTAGTATTTTTCAAAATATTTTGATTTCTAGAACTAAATATTGGGAAAACTCTGAAGGATGGAGCTTGATTACGGCTTTCGACGATCATTGTAAGGAGCCTAGTTAGGAACTAGAATTTGGACTCTTCATATCTTTGACTAAAATGTTTGGGTTCCATGAGACCATCTTTGGGAAGTCAACTCGAAAAGTGCCTAAGTAGAACACTTGGTGTCATCCGTACAACTCTTCATAAATGAACCAATTTTGGACACATGCACTTTGCACTTAGCTCTACTTGCATGGGGATGCAAAGGAAAATCCATCTTGGTAGTGTGTTTCTATCCCTGTCTTTGTGGTATTGACGTCTAAAGATGGGAGAGATTGGGGTTGTGATAGTCGCTTCGGATGAGGGAAGGATCTGCTGATACAATTTTTCGAATACCTAAAAAATGGATGGTATGAAAAGATGCTATATCCGTCGAGGCATAAAGAGATGAATGGAGTGCAAGCAACACTACAAAGCCAATTCAAAGAAGAAGGCACCAAATACAAATATGACCACAATGGTCCGATTTTCCACCAAAAAGCCTGCACATCTTAGTGAAGATTTAGATACACCGGCTTGGCTTCGCAAGGAGATGCATCTACACTGGTCGCACTCTAGTTCTTTTATCATTATTCTACTTCCTCTTTATATTAGATTGTGGACATAGCACGAACTGACCTCAGAAGGGAATACCTCCCTCCCCAAGGAAAGAGTAGATGGATGAGGAACCAATAGGAGTGTATTGTTGGGATGTACGATTTCTTCGCTTCTTTTAAAGTGGGAAGAGCTAAAACAATTCACACACCGTACAGATTGATTTCAAGGTTGATAGAGTTTGCTATATGAATAAGTGGATCTGAACTGGCTGTTGAGGTGAACTTAAACAAGTATTTGTGCAACTTGAGAACTGTTGAGAATAAAATCACATCTATCATTTGCCTTAAACATAAGCTGGAATGCCACAAATGCACAAGATTCGACGGTGTTGGGGTTAAAGCAACCACCTACTGGTTTGATGATACTGTAGTCTAGTTGACTGTAAACGTTGTATATGTCTGCTCGCAAAACTATTGATGAAGCTAAGCCTAAAGATGTGATGCACCATCTTCCCCCCTGAAAGAACATATACACACAATTGTAGAATTAGTGTATCCTTGGTGTACATATAGGTCATCATAAAAAATGGATACATACCACCACCCTCCTTAACTCTCTCACATCTCGTACGTCTACGCAATAGTCAAATAAAGACAAAATCGAGTCAGAAAGGTTCTTGAAATTTAAGTGCTTAAACGCTTCCACAGTAAACATACAAGATGCTAGTCTACGTACCTTACAAGATCACAAACAACTCATTTGAATATCGTACTCACCAACTAAAACTGCGAGGGCTAAAACCATTCCAATCATGACAAGCTGCATTGAATTGCTCTCCATCTCTGCGCTTGCTCTGCATAATTAGATAAATTCCAGGTTAATTTATAGTGTTGAGCAAAAACCAAATGCCCGCAAAGTTCTCAAAATTTACAAAATACAACATCTTATTGTTATACGATGCGGAGGATAGAACGATAAAAAAAAAAGATGAAAAGATTTGATTCCAAAACATGATGATGATTTTCCTTCCATTTTGTTTCTCCCTCTATAAATGATTTCATTCCATAGTTGGAGAGTCGATAAACTACAGTTTGATTGATATTTAACATTATGAATCCAATTAGCAATTTCTTAACATATGTTCATCGTACGTTGATGAGCACCCGATCGACTAGGGTTAAGTTGTTAATTAAGAAATTGTCATTGTGACCGTAATCAATCGAGTGATCAACGAGAAAACAAACCACTTAAGAAATTAATTAGAGAAAACGAACAGCTTTGCTACTTTTATTAACCTAGTATAGCTACTAGGGTCAAACTCAAGGAGCACAATCATAAAATAAGTAGTCTATTTCCAAAATCACGAGATTTTTATTGCTTTTTAGTGGTTTTAAAATTTCCAAAATTTAAATTTTTTAATATAAAGGAAATCAACACAAGGGGTAAAACTATGCACATACAATCTTTTTGTATTTTTCAAAGAATTCAAAAGTACTCAGAAAATTAAAGTAAATCTGTTTTTGTGTTTTGTACAATTTGTAGTGTTTTTGGTAAATTTTTATGTATTTTTCAAATGTTTTGTGATTTTCTAAAAATCAAACAGTGATAAAAACAATAAACAATGCAAAACCATGAATGTCTTGCAAATTAAAAATGGGAGAAAGGCTCAAAATTCTACGGAGTGATTTTTGTGAAAAACTATAAGTAATATCTACATACAAGTGCTGAAATCATAATTTTTGGATTTTTTTCTATGATTTTATATGATTTTTATAAGTTTTCAAGTAATTTGCAAAATATTTCGGTTTTTTATAGGGTATTTTTCAACAAAATTTGTATATGAGCTAAAAGGTAGAAAAGGCAACTACAATAGTTTTTTAGAATTTTTCAATGGTATTAAAATTTTTATATATTTCTAAAATAAATAGGGAATTTTTACGGAGTTTTGGAATTTTTAATAATGAAAATCAATGGAAATTAACAACCAAAAGTCACCATAAATTATACATGCAATCAAGAACCGTAAGTAATTTTTAGGCAATTTTTGGAGTCAATTTGATATTTATTGCAATGAATAAAATACAAGTAATTAAAAACGGTTCACAAGGACCAACCTGCAATATTTCAAGTTATTGCTCCTAAAGATTAATACAACCAGAAACTATGAGAGCTCATATGTAATTTATACACAAAATACACGCGTCATATGTGAAACATGACAAACAAGGGTATAAATGCAAATTTTCAAAACCTTAACTTCATTCAGTAACAACCAAAAAGTTCAGGAGAAATATCGCAAATATCTCAAAGAGCACGTACGGGTGCATATAACTACTACTCAAGTCGACTGAAATGCAAATATGAAAACAATAGGGTCCTCACTGCACATGTTCTTAAATACGCTTTATATTTATTGGACTAAAACAAAATAAAAAGAAATGCAGTGAAAAAAGAGAAATATACCCAAGGAGGCACATGACATGGCACGTGAGGAGTCTGACGGCTCTGATGTTCCTTTGAAAAAGGATCTGACGGTACGAAATTGAGGTGCTGGTGTACGGCTCTGATGAGCCAATATATGAAGATCTGACGACTCTGAAAAGCCAACGGACATGCGGCTCAGATCTGCAGGCTGAAAAGATCTGGCGTCTGAGGGTACAACCTGATCGTGCGGCTTAGAGGTGATCTGGCACTGTCCTCCTCATCCGACAGTGAATAGATGGTCTGCATGAACTGGGAAAAAGGACTGGACCCGCGAGATTCAATCGCAGGAGTAGGTCGCTATGGTGCTCCGATTGGCTCGCGAATAGGTCCACCACATTCCTGATGGAGGTTCACGTCGACTAAGGTTCTCAGGTTGATCGATCGACGGTTGGATGGCCGGGATAGTGGTTGAGCTCCTGGGGGTGCTTCGCCACCTGCAACAAAGCGCATGTTCAGCCCCTCGCGCACAAAAGTACATGCAAAGAGTAACGTGACTCGAGGGCTCTGCTTCGGTCAAGTTATTGAATATAAAATCAAAGGGAAGCGACTAGGGATTGGAGCTCTGGTTCCCGATAAAAGCGGAAGTAGGAATCTAACCTAATCATGCTCCGGTGAGCAGTATCCATGGGGATTACGTCGTGTTGGAAGATGGAGGGGGAGTCAAGAAGTCAATCGAAGCAGAGAGGGGTGTGACATGGAGCCCCAACAACTGGCAAGAGCTAGTGGAGCGATAGCAGAGGCGATATGCTTAATCAGAATAAAAAAGGAAATGGAAATGGAAAAGAAGGTACCTAGAGGTTTTATGATGAACAACAATGAGCAGTGGAGGGACGATGAGGTAGTGGCCTCGACCAGGTTGCGGAGGACCTGTGAGATTGCACACGACAGAGGTCCGACCACATAGTGAGCTACATTCAAAACAAGCACCACGTCGAGATCCGAAGGGCTCTTCGAGGAGCTGTCACTCTCCTGAAGGTGGCTAAGGGGTTGGGGTGGCGCGATGAATGAGTTATTCAGTTAGGTAAGGGGAGGAGAGTATATATAGGCATGTCATAGAGTCTGGAAAGATGGGACGAGGGAGAGCAACCCTAGGAAGATCCGACCTCACCTAGGGATTTGTGAGGGTTACGGATCCAAGGAGAGGAATTGGGTAAAGAAAGCAAGGCAAATGGTGGTCGGACCCGACCAGGAAAATGCTGAGAAATCGGACCAACAACAAGGGCAATCGGGTCAAGTCTGGAGGAGGGGTTGACCTGGGTCAATGGTCCCATGTCAGCCAATCAGAAAATTCAAATTTTAAAAATCAAATAAAAATGAATTTAAAATAAAAATGGTAAAAATGAAAATGTTTGTTATTTTTCGAGCTATTTTTCTGTTATTTTTAATTATTTTTATGAGATTATTGATACAGTATATCCAATATAGTGTACTATGTTTAGATATAGTATACCTATGTATTTTACCCTTTATTTTTATTTTATTATTATTACACATAAATTTTTTATTTTTTATTTTATTAACTTACAAATTAATTTCAGGAGTATAAAATGATTTTTATTAGATTTTTACAAATTAATTAAAGGTATAAAATAAATAGGTTTTTATACATAATATACCAGTGTGTCTTTTATACAATGAACCTTTGATTTTATTTTTATTTTCTTTTGTATTCTATAGTTTTTATTTTATTTTATAGTTGAGGATATGTACGAGTGTTAAAGAATATAATATGCACAAAGTAAAATATAGATATTTACAAGTATAGATGTTAAGTGGCTATACAAGGATCCTATCTCCCCCTTCTTTATTCCTTATCGATTAAGTCAATTATTGACCTTCTCTCAGGGTTTGGGTCAGTCTGTACTTATTACATCCTCTTTTTTTTCCTTTCTCTTTATTCTTTATTTTGGAAAACATGGTTTAATTATGCATTATTAAAAAAAGGTAGGTACAATGGTAATTTATTATATTTACACATATTTATAAATGTTTTTGCTAAAATAAAATAAAAAATAAAGAATGAGAATCATAGGTGAAGGATATGGTTAGATCCTCAAGCGCATCACGGAAGCGTGAGCATCGTATCGAATACGATGAAGAACGACTAGTCGCACTAGTTATTCTACGTAGTGGAAATTAAAAAATTTTCATGTGACGAAACCACATGATCTAAGAAAACTTCTCGAATCATTTCATCTAAACCACAAACAAGTAATAGGATTACCTCTTGAAGTGTGGTTGCGATCGAGTCTCTAAATGAAGAGACCTCATGTCTCAAGTCCGATCCGACGGAGGAGACGCTTGTGAGCGCGGGGATGAATCGCGTGCTTCTTGCAATCCATGTTGATGATCCAAGCGACGGATCTCATGATCTCGACACATGAGAACCGGCGTCTTCTTCATAAGCGAGGCACACTGAAGGAGACGGAGATCCACAAGCAAACGATCGAGCATCATAACGACGACAAGGCAACGATGGAGAACCTCTCTAACGCATCCATGGTGGACGGCGACATGAGAGGGAGAGAGAGTAGGCGTATAGAGAGAGAAAGAGAGAGAGAGAGAGACTTATGTTCTCTTGTGTATGTCAAGAAGAGCAAAGGGGTTCCTCTCCTTTTATAATATTTTGGGATCCATGGATCTCAATCCATGGATAACACAAATCCAATGGCTCTCATTGATTGTGTTTCTTTTAATGGCTAAGATTTGTGTTGGTAAAAACCAACAACAATTAATTTAATTGAGATTAAATATATATTGATAAATCAACATAAATTAATCCTCAAATTAAATCAAATAATATTGGAGATACTGGAAAGGAGAATCTCTCCTTCCATATAGGAAAGGTGGACGGCCACCCTTTCCTTGTGGGAATTGGTGGTCATCCCTTCTCCTATTAGGAAAGGGAGATTCCAATGCAATCTCCAAGATTGCATATATCTCCAAAATTTACAACAACAATTGTTGTAAATTATTCTACAAAAATAATTCATAATTATTTTTTGAATATTGCAATCTCATCATTGGAAAATTGTGAATCACATTCACAACCCAAATAAAATGTTAATTACATTTTCAATTTAATGTCCAATGTGAATCCAATTCACATTAACATTTAATTAACAAATGTAAATTACAAATAGCTCTCTCTTATATATTATAAATCACATTTATAATATATACGATTAATGTGGATAATGCTATCCACATTGTTCATATCCATGATAATTAAATCATATTTAATTATCTTGGATCTGTAATCTCATGTGCTCAAATAATATGAATCACATTCATATTATTTACATCTTTGATAACTAAATCACATTTAATTATCTTAGATAACTCTCTTTATAATATGAATCAAATTCATATGATTCATGACAATTAAATACATTTAATTATCCATTTTCTCAATGCTCGGATACATATATCAACAATAGAATTATCCATGAACTCTTTCAAGGATAATGCGCTTTCTCCGTGAATACTTGGAGATAAGGACAGGGCGATTTTATTGTTCCATGTATAGTGACTGGAATATTAAGATCACATCTCAAATCCAGATCTCGGGCCTCCCATAGATGCTTGATTAAATCAAGACCGCAAATCGAATCTTCTCATTGCATCTGAATCACATTCAGATCAATGTCCAATATTTGGACTAAGATCAGATTACTTCTCAACTGAGAGGAGTCACTAAAATCCAGACACATTTCATCACTCCCTAGGATTGGAAGCGTCATGGTTATACAATCGTTTATGATTACATCACCCTCAGGTATTCCTAATACCTGTACATCCTGCATACTAGAAGACTCGGAATAATTCTGAAGTATAAGATCAATTTTACACTATCTACTTCAAGTATTTATCAGTAAGTTTCTCATTCGATCATTGGGAGTCGATATCGATCATATACTTTCCAATAGAAAATAGCATACCCAGGTCTTGATCATATACTTTCGAAAAGTATATATCAAACCTACAAATTAGTTAAGCTTCCAAAGCGAGACGACCGTGCACAGAATTTGATCTTCCCAATATCTCATGAGTGATCTCATGTCTTCCGGTTCAGTAATGAACATGTATGATCCCTTTGAGAGATCGTATTACTCATATGCCCTTGCATGCACATCAGCACGCCGGTGTATAGAGCTTGATTAGGTCATCAATAAATTGGTCTGCCAAATGTACATACTCAAACATATAGTAACACATCTGTCTCCGGTCAAAGGATGAGTGCCTATATCATGACAGCATGCGATATAGGACTTTGGTTATCTCGATCTCATTAAGTCAACTCTTTGACCTAACTAATCTGACACCTCTGAATCTCTATTCCCATGCAGACAACCTGCATCAAGAGGTCGGTCAGATATCAGCCTAAATGAGAAAGGATTGCCATCTCCTGCTCAGGTTGGAGATCATCTCTTAATAATCATTTGACGTTGCTTGATAAGTCCTCAATCTAACTCTTTAGATATTCATCCAAGCACCAGCATCTATGATTCAATAATTGAATCAACAGCTGTATGATCATCAAGATGTCCATGATACATAACCCTATTTGTACTAAGGGACCTATTATGCAGTTGGTTATTCTTCATTTCAGATCAGGGAATGATATTTGCAATAACATTTATTGCACAATGGCTCGCTGTGGGCTCGCATGTCCAACAATCTCCCACTAGCCCAAAGAGCCATTAATGGGCTAATCATTTAAACCCGCACCCATGTGACAATCATAGGCTAATTAGAAAAATAGCTACGTAAGCTGATCAGTCACTCTGTTCATGAGAGACTACGCCAAGTCCTTTTACGACACTTGCATATCTCATATTAACAGTGTTCGCATCCAATGCGAATGTTGCATCTTATGCAACAAATACTCAATTTTGTTAGTTATAGTGTCCTTGATACTACATCTTAACAATTAATATAATCAATATTTCCATAATCCTTATCATAATACCTTTATTCCTGGAGATCTCTATCTTCCTAAAGTATCCACAGTTAAGACCCTTATAGATCACTATCTACAAGTTCTCAAACTTTTGAAGATAAGACTTTGAGATCACTATCTCTAAGTTTCATCATCTTTGAAGATATCGTTATTACTACAATCAAGTGTTTTATCTCCATAGTAGGATTAGTAATAGTTTACTACTCCCACAGCATGGCATACATCTGGCTCTTGTACACATCTAGCATATACTCAGCTTCTCGTAACTGATGCACAAGTGCAAGTAGTTCTAGCATTCACTTCCTCAACTTTTTGAGGTGCTATCACTTTAGACAGGTAACTACCACATCTTAAGGGAAGGAAGCATTTCTTGGAATTTTTCAAAAAAATGGAATAAGTCCAAGGTGTACTACTAATGTGACGACCCCAATACCCTCTTTTCTTTGCTTCTGAACAACTTCAGAACTAAGATCTAAGAGGTATTCTTGAGATCATATCTCAATGTATGGAATAGCCAGTCTATAAAACACTTATTATTATCCTTATATCATTCCAAATGATTAGGATATTTTCTACATTTAGCACGATGAACACAATGGCACTCTCACTAAGCTTCACATTGTTCATCAAGATTCTATCTGAAATCATAACATTAATGATTTCATCAAATCTGAAGTTCCAACTACAATAAGCTTATTTGAGTCCAAAGATGGAGTTTCTTTAGCTTGCACTCCTTGCTTTACTCAACCATGAAGCCCTGGGGCTACTTCATGTGAATATCCCCAAAGAGGTATTCATGGAGGAATGCAATATTGACTTACATCATGAAGATGTCATAGTCAAGTTGTGTAGCTATAGTCAGCAATATTCTGATGGGTTCAAGCATGGTCACCGAATAGCATGTCTCATCGCAAGCGATGTCTTCGGCTCATGGCTACGAATCGTGCTTTGAAGGTCTCTGCCTTCTCATCAGGTTCCCTCTTTCTCTTGAAGATCCATTTACACCTTAATGGGTCTTACCCATATAGGTGGATCCTCGAAGGTCCATATACAACACTTGTATATGAAGTCTACGTTAGACTTTTATTGCTAACATCCATCTTTCCATGTCATGATCCTCAGGAGCTTCATCACATGAAGTCCGATCATTTTAAGACTTCACTGGCATGTGTAATACATCCTTATTTGAAGAAGTATTAGTGTTTTATCTTCAATTATTCTTTTAGTATCCTATTTCAGGAGCCTCATTATCTTCTTAAGATTAAATGAGTTCATTCATTTCATTTTCATCTTGATTCTTTAAGAAGCTCATCCTCTAAAAATCATATTCTCAGAGATGAGATCTTTTAAGAATCTCAAGGTCATAAAGTAGGTATCCAATACCATCCTTTATTTTCCTAATGAAGTATCACTCTCTAGTGCTAGATTTCAGCTTACTAGCTTGGAACCTTGTTAGGATATAAAATGTAGTCTCTACTACATATATATACCTGGAAACTAAGAGATAATTATGCTAAGATTAATCATTGATCAAATCATGTCACAAATGATCAATTGTATCTCCCTACAACTCTATTGAGTTAAGGTGTATTAGGAGGATTGATATAGGAATGATATTCACATCTCCATAAGGTATTCCTTGAATTCATCTAATAGGTACAAGCTACCTCGGTTAGATCAAATTCATTCCATCTTCCTTCAAACTTTGGTTCTAAACCAAAATTGTGAAATCTTTGAACATTTCAAAGGTTTCTTAGTGAAGAGAAGAAATCTCATATCACAAATAAATATCAATAGATATCACATATCCATAATGTTTATTATGATATAGATGATTCACATACATCAATATGTATGAGATCTTGAATACCTTGACATCTTTCACCATTCCAAGGAAGGGTGTATTGGACATTTCTACTTTTGAATACGATATTCATAAGTATGTAAGATTTGAACATTTAGATAATCTAAAATTTCATCTCTTATCAGTCTATTGATCACATCAACAGACAAATGTCCAAGGATTTATGCCAGATCATTGTCAAATGATCTTCATTCTCCTATTGATCTTTAAAGGTTTGATTTTCAATATTAGAAATCTTAATGAACCATTCATTTATTTTCTAATTTAGTGGAGTCCACTAGATGTTAGATTACTATCTGAAATATCCCCATCATAACTCTTTATGAGAGGTCTATTCTAGAATTCATATTTATTTCCAACATTTAGAAATAAACAATGAGTGTAATCTAATGTCTAGGTCATAGAGACATTCTCTAAGACTAAGGGCTCCCACTGAAAATATGAAGTCTATTGATCCAATGAAAATTGTTGCAACAATTGCATCAATTTCAACATGGATGACCATTAAACCTTAAGATCAAATTTCTAATCTTCTAACACATATGCAACCAATTGCATGTATCATTAGAAGATCGAGATACAATTATTAGACTTTATCTTATCAAATAAGAAAGTCAATTTCAATGATTATATGTAGATTATTCTGATGTACTATCTGATTCCTTCTCTAAGGATTTTAGATGGATTTGATAGTCATGCTATCAACACATTAACTTATTGCAGTATTGGCATTCATCCAACTTTTTGGATGTCATATGGAAGTCACAGAATTACAGTCAACTCTTTGACTATACTTCTTACTTGGGTCCAACACACGCTTCCACTGCGCTCCCTTTATTTATAAGCAATCATTGCTCAAAACAAATGATCTCTTATGTTAAAATCAAAAATTTCAATATAAGAGTATTTCAACATTCATACATGCTTCATTCAATTCATACAATATGAATATTATGAAGCTTCATGAATGACCGAAGTATAAATAATAGAATGATGACACTCATCATATCTACATCCATTTAAACTCTTAAAACATAGGTTCAGGTATGTATTCAAACAATTTGAATACATCATCTCCTATAGAGCCACCATTATGCATAATGCAGAGAACCATGTCATTCATGATTATATGTCGAGAGCACATATGTATGCCAGAACATCTTCTTAGATTTTATAAGGATTATTCGATAATTACGATCATTATCGAAATGTCACTTCAAAAGTACATTCAATGAGATCAAGACTTATAGAGACATGCAAACCCTAGGGTTTTAGTCCTGTTGTCTATTTAATTATCATTCTTCATTATTATGAGGAAACTTGCACATTGCAACCACATACGTTATGTGTCCAATTGCAAGTACAATATCTGGATCATGGATCAAATCCATGAAATTCTACTGGTTATTATTGATTATATTATTTAGTGGGTTTAATGAAGGATTATCTGAAATAAGAAATTTGCATATATATATATTACTTTGATTTAGGAATTTTCATATCAAAGTTGTCTTGCATTGTAAGCACTGAAAGTTCATTCCCTTAATCACTTTCAATGTAAGAGATATACTTACCATCATATCTCATCAAGATCCGGGATCTCCTTCCTTATCTTTGTTACATCTTAATAATATGCGAATCTGCAACTCGGATAAAAAAGAAGCCGGAACACATTCCACCTTGCAAGTACAACTTGCATCTCCCAATTCGCTCTTTAAAACTCGGGCCCACCACCCCTAAGGTGATGTTGACCTGTCATTAATTGAACCAATCGTCAACAGGAATAGTACTCGCTATGTGCAATCCAATATCGCTCCAATAATATGAGGATTCGATATTGGGGTCACTACACATACGGCCTTACACTTTCGAGAAGCAAAGAGCCCGATCCAGATGTGCTTGCATACAGGAGTTGTCACTTCGAATATGTGTCTCCTATATGCAATCAATGGCGACGGAAACCCTTCACCTTGACGGGAGACCATGGATGTCACTTATGTGATCCTCCATATCATATTAAAATTCTAATTAATTATCATGAATCATATTCACATAATTAATTCTTCCAAGGGAAATAACACATCTATTATAATAGAGTATTTTTTTTAATTGGATATAATTAACTTAATCACATTAAATTAATTATCATCCAATTCAATCAACAAACTTGATTTTACTTGAATATATGGTATTATATAAAAATACGTATTAATTCTAATTTTAATAATTAGAAAATACATCTTGATTTCTCCGGCATTATCGAATCCCTACCTGCTGTCATGGCCAGTACCGATGAGAGTGGGATGAACCACATACGTTGCAACCCGCTACCCCAATGCTCTCCGATTAGACACCATATCCACCACAAGAAAGGATAATGCCAAATAGATCAATTTGTACATGAGATGATCACCGGTTCTTCAATCGAAATTATACCATATAGTAATAATCAAAATATTTTTGATCATAAGGAAATTTGCTAGACAAATTCCCTATCCTATTCAAGTAAGAAGTTTGTTGATCATGTTTCCAATTTTGATCTAGATCACATCTAATCAATCTATTGGTTGAGGCCAAGTCAATTAAGGAAATAATCATCATTAAATATTTCGAAAATATTTTCCATAATTATTTCATGAAATTAACAATAAATTTCACTAATTGACAATCACATGGTTCTTGAATGGGAATGTAATTTCAGCAGTGAACCCCAACTTACTAAAATTAACATATCTCAATCAATTTAAATCCAAATTAGACAAAATCAATTTTCAAAGATTGCTAATTTGATTTAGGACAGAAATTAATGATATTTAAT
The DNA here is from genome assembly GCA_037367405.1 of Ottelia alismoides. NCBI lineage: Eukaryota > Viridiplantae > Streptophyta > Magnoliopsida > Alismatales > Hydrocharitaceae > Ottelia > Ottelia alismoides. The sequence continues at coordinate 355,275 of JAZKJV010001698.1, read as the reverse complement.
GCATTTTGAGGCGAATAAAAACAGATATTAACTCATTAATCATGTTAAGATTTGCAGTTCCCGCAACAGTGAATACATGTTCATTAAAACAACCATATCTCGAGCAAACGGATCCAAATTACGTAAACTAAGATCCTATGGTCTCTTTATTCGATGGAGAACAAAATCCAATTATTATTTTTGTGTTTAAACAATTGAAAAAGGGATGAAAATAATCACTAAACAGATGTGCGAAAATAAAATGCGAGAAAAACATTCGCAACCTTAACGAACCCAAGTCGTCCTAGGTTTACGGATCGTATCCAAAACCATCGACCTAAGGCTCTGATACCACTTGAAGGATATAGTTAGATCCTCAAGCGCATCACGGAAGCGTGAGCATCGTATCGAATACGACGAAGAACGACTAGTGGCACTAGTTGTTCTATGCAGCGGAAATTAAAAAAATTTTCTTGTGACGAAACCACATGATCCAAGAACACTTCTCGAATCGTTTCATCTAAACCACAAACAAGTAATAGGATTACCTCTTTAAGCGTGGTTGCGATCGAGTCTCTAAACGTAGAGACCTCCTGTCTCAAGTCTGATTCGACGGAGGAGACGCTTGCGAGCGCGGGGATGAATCGCGTGCTTCTCGCAATCCATGTTGATGATCCAAGCGGTGGATCTCCTGATCTCGACACACGAGATCCGACGAATTCTTCATGAGAGAGGCGTACCGAAGGAGATGGAGATCCATGAGCAAACGATCGAGCAGCATAACGACGATGCTGCGGCGATGGAGAACCTCTCTAGGGCATCCATGGTGGACGGCCACATGAGAGGGAGAGAGAGAGTAGGCTTGTAGAGAGAGAGAGAGACTTATGTTCTCTTGTGTGTGTCAAGAAGAGCAAAGGGGTGCCTCTCCTTTTATAATATTTTGGGATCCATGGATCTCAATCTATGGATAACACATATCCAATGGCTCCCATTGATTGTGTTTCTTTTAATGGCTAAGATTTGTGTTGGTAAAAACCAAAAACAATTAATTTAATTGAGATTAAATATACATTGATAAATCCACATAATTTAATCCTCAAATTAAATCAACTAATATTGGAGATAATGGAAAGGAGAATCTCGCCTTCCATATAGGAGGGGTTGACGGCCACCCTTTCCTTGTGGGAATTGGTGGCCGTCCCTTCTCGTATTAGGAAAGGGAGATTCCAATGCAATCTCCAAGATTGCATATATCTCCAATATTTACAACAACAATTGTTGGAAATTATTCTACAAAAAAAATTCATAATTATTTTGTGAATATTGCAATCTTTCCATTGGAAAATTGTGAATCACATTCACAACCCAAAATAAAATGTGAATTACATTTTCAATTTAATGTCCAATGTGAATCCAATTTCACATTAACATTTAACTAACAAATGTAAATTAGAAATAGCTCTGTCTTATATATCATTAATCACATTTATAATATATATGATTAATATGGATAGTGCTATCCACATTATTCATATATATGATAATTAAATCATATTTAATTATCTTGGATCTCTATTCTCATGTGCTCAAATAATATGAATCACATTCACATTGTTTTCAGCTTTGATAACTAAATCACATTTAATTATCTTAGATAACTCTCTTTATAATACGAATCAAATTCATATTATTCATGACAATTAAATCACATTTAATTATTTATTTTCTCAATGCTCGGATACATATATCAACAATAGAATTATACATGAACTCGTTCAAGGATAATGCGCTTTCTCCATGAATACTTGGAGATAAGGACATGGCGATTGTATTGTTCCATGTTTAGTGACTTGAATATTGAGATCACATCTCAAATCCAGATCTTGGGCCTTGATTTAGCCGGCTCTCACGAGGGTCTAAATTGGTATCTCGCACAAGGCGGAGACGACCGTCGCTGTTGCGACCCTCAAATGAAATCCGGACTAAAGTCAACAATTAACCCACACTAAGATCAACAAATAGAAATAAATGTGGAGTTAAAATTTATTTTTAACTCTGCACAAAATGTATAGCAAGCAAGTATGCAGAGAGTTCGAACACAGGGAGCAAACAGTGTAATCCAAGCAAATGAATGCACAAGTGGGTGAGTGTGTGATGTGTCTACACTAAGCAAGCAACTACAATTTTTGTGGGTTTTTTGATTTTTAATTTTTTTTTTATTTTTAATTTTTAATTTTGGTATTTTGATTTTTGATTTTCTGATTTTTAGATTTTATCTTTTATATTTTTTTTTATTTTCTTTTTCAATATTGGAAAGTAAATGCAATATAGTAAAAGGCAAGGTAGAATATTTATAAAAAATGCACAAAAATGCTCCAAAATTCAGAAAATAAATGTTTTTGGTATTTTTAGGGGTTTTTACTGTTTTTATGATTTTTGGGGATTTTTCAAGATGTTTTTGGTATTTTTAAAGTCTGAAATAAGGCAAATAGTGGAAATAAAGACTGGCTGTGACAAAAATGCAATCTAAAAATACCAACCAGTGGCAAAAATGTTTCACACTATTTTTCTAATGAAAAGAACAAAATAAGGGATAAACAGAAGCTGAGTTTGTATTTTTTTGATTTTTCTACTATTTTATATAATTTTTTGAAGTTTTTGAGGGTTTTTTAAATTTTTAGTGTTTTTCTTTTGATATTTTTAGTGGTTTTTGGACTGACACTAAAATAGGATAAAATAGACACTAGGTGATTTTTTTGGAATTTTTGGAAGTGTTTTGATATTTTTTTGGTATTTTCTAAGGTAGACAGTACACAAAATGAGAGTTTTTGATTTTTAATAAATATTTAAAAGTGATAAAATTAAAAACTAAAAATAGGGCGTCAAAATATAGGACAACAGAAGCTTAACCCTATTTTTGTGGAATTTTTGGGGTTAAAATGATATTTCAATTAAATGCAACAAGCCTCCAAAAATCAAACAGTGCTGGCAAGGGCATACATGCAAATAGCAAAACATCCAAGGGCTTGTACGCAACTTTTCCACAGAAGATTACTCTGAAACTTGCATTTTAAGGATTAAACACAAATATCCAAACCCGCAAGGGTGTATGTGCAATTTACCCAAAGGACGTGTGACTTGCACGCGCCTGGGAAGGGTATATTTGCAATATTACAAAGCTCAGGGGGGTTCAATGCAATTTTTCCAAAATTTTAAAACTTAACAGAAATGTTCAAGGACTAAAACGAAATAAATAAACCCCAGGGGGGTCCCTGCAAAATACCCAGTCCCCTCACGCGCACGGGCACGTGAGGTGACGTGGATTGGACCTGAATGCAATTAGGAAAACTACCAGGGTCTGAGTGCAAATATTACAGAAATATTTAAACTACGGTTTAAAGTTTATGGACTAAATAAAAATTACAAAATGCGCGGGGGTATGTCGCAAAATTACCCTCGACGCGCGATCGAACGGCGGAGAAGAGGCCACTTAGACACGTGGCGTTGCGAGGCGCGCCGATACCGCTTCGATTCAGTGGTCCAGATTAGATGCTGAGATGAAGATCGGACGGCTGGGGCAGATGGAGATCGGACGGTGGCTGGTTGATCTGGAGGGAGCCCCAATCGGACGGCGGGAAAGCTCGGAGGAAGAACAGGGAAGAGCGCCGGCGAGGGCGAACTTCCCCGAGCTCGTTCTCGGGCCTCCGACGATCTGGAAGCTTCAAAATGGGGCTGCGACCTCCTGAGGTCTGTCTCTGTCTCCTGGTGGCTTCAAAACACCTCGGCGAAGGCCGAGGTACTCGCTGGCGGTCGGCGGAGCTGGGGGGGCTTCGCGAGCTCCGGCGAGGTTCCAAAACTGCCTCCAGGCGCGAATCGAAGAACTTTGACCTGCAAAAACGATTAGGAGGTCCAGGGCAAACTGCCTGGACCTCTGGATGGAAGCGGGGGTGTGTGGAGTGTCGGGACGATGGTCGGCCGGAGATGCGTTCCGGCCAAATGGGTGAATCGATGATTGAAGCGAGGAAACTCGAGATTTTTTTGGGGTTTTTGATCCTTAGACTAAACCTAAGCTAACTAAAGCAAAATAAACAGGGGAGATGGCATCCTCAACGATATAAATCGGAGGGAAGGTTACCTCGACCGCCTGGTTTGGGGGAGATACTGGAGACGCCTCCGACTTCCTCTGCTCTGGCTGAGTGAATGCTGCTGAAGCTGTCACCTCCAGGAAGACTTAGAGCACGAGCGGAGCGAGGAAGGGTGGACCGAAGGTGTTCAACCGGAGGGAGGAAGAGGGGGGTTCGTATTTGAAGATGGTGGAGTGCGTGACTTCGAGGGAAGATCACGGGTGGAGGAAGAAGATCTGAGTGGATCTGATGGAGCGGCGATGGAGATGATGGATCGAGGAAGAGGTTTCGTGAAGGAAGCGGCCGCAGAGGATGAGCGGCGCAGCCTCGAAAAAGGCGCGAAGACAAGGGGGAAAACGTCGCGCGCTACGGGTTGGGAGGAAGAAGACAGACTGTTGACCCGCTGGTCAACAGTCGCTGGCTCCTGGTTGGTCCACGTGGACCAACCAGGAGAAAGAGAATAAAAATGTTTTATTAATTCATTTAAAAATAGAAATAAGTCGAATTAAATTAAAGTTATAAAATGAAAATTATTTGTTATTTTATGTAGTATTTTATTATGATTTTTATTTATTTTTATGATACATATTTCTACAAGTTCACTTTTTAGCCTTATATAGGTATATTACTTATGTATTTTAATACTTTTATTTTTGTTTTGTATTTTTAATTTAGTTATTTGTGTTTATTATTTTCTAAAATTATAGGATACTTTTATATACACAAATATATTTTTATTTTATTTTTATGATATGTTTTGTACATTTAATAAAAGACAAGTATATTTTACATAGGTATGTATATAGGTAAAGTACCTGTGTATTGGATATATACAATTATTTTTATTTGTATTTTAATTGTGTTTTTATTCTTCTTTTAATGTACATAATTATTATAAGTATTATTTACAACATTATATAAAAATATGAAATTGAATAAATAATGAATAAATAATAAATTGAATATTTTATTCAGTACAAGTGTACAATGTGGGTCCAAAAGTCAACTTTCAAACCGTAGCTCCGCCAAATGCGAAACCACCACCATTGGGTAGATTATTTTATTCTATATACAATTAAAGGTGAGTATGCTGCATTTGGAGTTTTTATTTGTGAGATACGGGTCTGGGAAGTTGGGATTTTGGATTCTTATTCAGACCATAACTTTTTGTCTATACATTATTTTTCTGGGAAATCAATTTTGTATTTTTTCTTTATTAAATTATCTACAACTTTCATGTACAAAGTTTCTTTATTTGATGTATAAAAAGTGGAACCAAAAATAGGTCCCAAGATGAATAAAGAATGAATAACAAATATAGGTATCTGACCTTATCTCCCCCTACTTTATTCCTTGTCGACCTATTCATCGAGATGCCTAGGTCTCGGGGGTTTTGGATCATAAAATATTTACAATATTTTATTCTTTTTCTTTTCTTTATTTATTCTATAATTTTGGCTTTAATTACAGTAATTTATACACTGTTGAGATGCACATGCATGGATGCTAAGATGATGGTTTTAATGCTATTTACAGGCATTTGCTAGGGTTTTTGGTGCCAAAATGATAGAATAAAGATGATGAAATGTGGATTCATCATCCCCCTATACTTTACCTTTGCTAGTCCCTAGCAAACACTTATGCAATAAGTGCAAAAAGAAAAGAAAGGAAAGAAAAAGAAGAAAATTAGATTAAGTTTAATTATCGAACTTATCTTCACAAAATCAAAGTTTGGAGCCTAAGTCGGACCTTTGGAGTTTTAGTGCGGTCGGAACCTTAACGAGAACCAAGTTTGAAATCCAACAGTCCTTGAGAATCCCAAAACTCTGTCCAAGTCTCCTCAATAGCCAGGTCAGAAATATCTCAACTCATACGCAAACTCTTACGACTATGAATCTGACTCGTACAGTGTAAGTGATATGTAGCTCCCCACCTCAGAAGTAGCAAAGAAACAACCTCCTCCAACCTGGTAACTCTAATCCCTCGGTCTAGCAACTCTTTCCTCGAGAAGCGGGGTATTCCCTTCTAAGTTCAAGTGCAACCAGCTCAAGAAGAGGGGGAAGAAGTATAGACTTTTGGAAGCTCAGCCAGTGTAGCTAAGTCTCCCGCTGCAAGCTTCATGAGATGTAACATGGATAACATAAGCTTTTGCTTTATTGGACTATATACACTCCGGTGGGGTTATTAAATTTTCAATCCGACCCACCACTTTTTTGGAGGTCTTTTTGCATTTTTTTTTTTTTCCGATTGCATCTGTACAACATATCTACATGGTGCAGCATATATACAAGAAATTTTCCTCTTGAGCCAGTAGACTATCCCTCTTTTGAAGCTTTATTGCAACCCACGGCTTCTGTCTTTAGACTTCATCACCACTAGACCAAGTTGAGGTACACTTCCTTCACTATAAGAAGAAGAGAGGTTCCGCCTAGAAGTACTACCCTCATATGCTACCCCAAGCCAAAGGAAACTGCCTCCTCACCACCTCATCCGTGGAGAGCTATGTGAAAGGTGCAGGTGTCCAAGTTAGGTCATTATCAACAAGAGTCGTGCGTGTGCTCCGAAATACTCTACTTAGGCAGTCAAGAATCCATTGAACCAAGTCCCGTTATCCTCAAAGAATTAAGTCAACTAGACCTGAAGTACCTCAAACCCAGTTCCTCTAAGGTTCCTGTTATTAGGTAGATTATAAGGTCCAATCAAGCTCCAATCTCCGGATTTTACTTAGACTCGTTCAACTCTCAAACTCAATCCGAAAAATGCGAATGCTATGCAATGCAATGCAGAAAATATTTTTGTGATGCAATTTTCAGAGATTTTGAACTTTTTATGGGTTTTTGGAAATATGATGCATGCACATGCAAATTTTTTGTATTTTTCAAAAAGATTTTTCAAATATTTTTTTGGATTTTAGTTTTGCAAATGTTTTTGGGATTTTTGAAAACAAAAAGTTTTGGCTGAAAACTAGGTTAAAATATGTACATGGGAGTGCTTCTTATATATACAAGAAGTGGATTTTAAGAATTTACAAGGGTAAGTGGTCAATTTTATACATATATACATAAGATGGATTTTGATGTGATGTGTATATTCCTCAGACTTATTTGAAAACAATTTTTTCACAAAATTTTTGAAAACTATAGTCCAAAATAATTTTTACAAACATTTTGCACATATTTGAAAATCATTTTGCAAAGGCTCTTCAAACAGTATATATAGGTTTTTTCAAATCATTTTTGCAACCATTTTTCAAACCATTTGCAAATCATTTTTCAAACATTTTTATTTCACACAAAGAAAATAAATTTTACAAACCACACATTTTTACAAAGGTTGAAAACATGTAGCAAAATATTTTCCAAATAGTTTTCAATAGATTTTTCACAAAGATTTTCAAACTATTTTTCAAACATTTTGCAGAAACGTTTTTACCTGATTTATTAATCAGTATCTACAAAAAGAATTTGAGGAATAACCACATCTTTTTATTAAGGATTTTAATGAATTAGTAGCCATATTTATTAGGAAAATACGAAAGTACGAGTTATGGCTAAAGTATATACACAGTATATACGACCCCCCTATACTTAGCTTGAGCTATGTCCTCATAGGTCGGAGAGAAAAGAGAAGACATAACTCGTACTAAGTATAGACAAGTCTAAAGAATAAAGGAACAAATAGATGAATCAATGAATCAGAAGTTGACCGTCCCCCCTATACTTAGGATCAATTAATCCTAAGTATAGCAGACTGTACACAAAGCAGGGAGGGTCAAGGGTGGGAATGAACAGATCTTACTCAGATTGTCTCCCCCTATACTTAGGGTAAGATATCCCTAAGTATAGACAAGAAGAGGAGACAATGGAGAGGATCAAAGAATAGAGATACTCGGGGTGCACACCCCCCTATACTTAGGACAAAGTACGTCCTAAGTATAGAAAACTGTCTACAAGGGGCGGCAACTTATTGATAGATTAAGAAAACAGAAAAGGAAAAGAAGAAAAGAAGAAAATAAATCAATCAGACGAAAGAGTGATATGAACAGATGGTTTGTACAGCGGAAAATGGAAGTGATCACCATGTACGAGATGCAGATGATATGAGTCAAAGAACACATCTCATACTAGAAGAATGGGGGCAACGTCCATGGTCGGCGGATCATGATCTCGATATAGCTTTAGGCGTTGACCATTGACGCGGAAGGTGGACGAAGATGACGGTTCGGATATATCAATACTGCCATTGTCATGTACCTTCCTAACCACATACGGACCTTTCCACTTGCTCTGCAACTTCCCTGGAAATAATTTCAGCCTGGAATCAAACAACCATACTTTCTGATTTGGCTCAAACTGTTTATGGCTGATATGCGAATCGTGCCATGTCTTGACTTTTTCTTTATACTGTAGGTTGTTGGAAAAAGCTGTATCTCTCAATTCCTCCAGGGCTGCCAATTCTGCTCGTCTCTGATCTCCTACACTCTCGGGATCCAAAAGTAACTCAGTAACTGCCCAAAAAGATTTGTGCTTGATTTCCACTGGCAAATGGCACGGATTGCCATAGACGAGACGAAAAGGAGATGTCCCCAATGGATTTTTGAAAGAAGTCCGATAGGCCCATAGGACCGAGTCCAAAAGTTGTGACCAATCCTTTCGGTATGGGCGGACAACTTTCTGCAAGATCGTCTTTATCTCCCGATTCGATACTTCAGCAAGACCATTAGTCTGAGGGTGATAAGGAGTGGCAACCCGATGGTCAATACCGAACTCGTCAGCAAGGGCCTTAACTTTGTCATTGATGAAATGAGACCCCCCGTCAGAAATCAAAACTCTAGGTACCCCGAACCGTGAAATGATATTTTTCCTCAAGAATTTGCAAACGGTTTTAGCATCTGCGGCTCGGGCGGGGATGGCCTCAACCCATCGACTGACATAATCTACAGCGAGCAAAATATGCTCGAATCCCTGACTCTTAGGAAATGGGCCCATGAAATCAATCCCCCATGCATCAAAAACTTCACAAAAGTGAATGGGTTGCATGGGCATCATGTCTCTCTGTCCGCAGGTTCCCATTTTCTGACAGTCAGTACATCCCTTCACGAACTCATCAGAATCCTTGAAGAGAGTAGGCCACCATAGGCCGGATTGAAGCACCTTCTGTGCTGTCCTTTTTCCTGAATGATGTCCTCCTGCCTCAAGCTTGTGGCAGTATGTGAGGACGCTATGCTGCTCTTCCTGAGGAATGCACCTTCTCCAGATGCTATCCCCTCCTTCATGATAAAGGACGGGATCCTCCCAATGGTAAAACTTGGCCTTAGCTAGGAAGGTCTCGAGTTTCTGTCTGGGCCAACCCTGAGGGACTGTCTTGGCAACAAGATAGTTTACAAAGTCGGCATACCATGGGAGAGAGGTGACAGCTAAGATCGCCTCATCTGGAAACGTCTCTGATATAGGTGCGCTGGGCTCAGATTCCTCAAGATTCTCCAATCTGGAGAGGTGATCCGCCACCACATTCTTGACTCCAGGCTTGTCCTTAATTTCAATATCAAATTCTTGGAGTAGAAGGATCCATCTGGTAAGACGTGCTTTGGCATCCTTCTTGGCCATTAAATACCGGATGGCGGTATGATCGGTGTAAACAGTCACTCTAGATCCGAGAATGTAAGATCGATACTTATCAAGAGCGAAGACTACGGCCAGCATTTCTTTTTCAGTTACAGTGTAATTCCTTTGAGCGGCATCTAAGGTCCGGCTGGCGTAGTGAATGGCAAACGGTAATCCATCCCTCCTCTGTCCAAGCACAGCCCCAACGGCAAAATCTGAAGCGTCCGTCATGATCTCGAATGGAAGAGACCAATCGGGTGGCTGAAGGACAGGAGCTGAAATAACCATATTCTTGAGAGTCTCAAATGATTCAAGACACTTATCATTGACAACAAACTCGGTGTCTTTGGTGAGCAAGTCAGTAAGCGGTCGGGCAATTCGACTGAAATCCTGAATAAACCGTCGGTAGAAACCGACATGCCCCAGAAAAGACCGTAACTGACGCAAATTGGACGGCGGATTGAGTTTTCTGATGATATCCACCTTGGCAGGGTCGACCTCCATGCCCCTGTTGGAGACGACATGCCCAAGGACCGTCCCTTGAGTCATCATGAAATGACTCTTCTCCCAGGATAAGACTAGATTGACCTCTATGCAGCGCTTCAGCACACGATCTAGGCAGTCAAGACAAGCATCAAACCCGTCGCCATAGACCGAGAAGTCATCCATGAAGACCTCTAAACAGTTACCCACCATGTCCGAGAAAATGGACAACATGCACCTTTGGAATGTCGCTGGAGCGTTGCATAGACCAAAGGGCATCCGTCTGAAAGCATAAGTCCCAAACGGACAGGTGAAAGTCGTCTTCTCCTGGTCTTCGGGCGCAATGGCCACTTGATTATATCCAGAGTACCCATCAAGAAAACAGTAATGGCTCTTCCCGGCTAGCCGCTCGATAATCTGATCAAGGAAGGGCAGCGGGAAGTGATCCTTCTTGGTGGCCTCATTTAATCGTCTGTAGTCCACACAGACCCTCCAAGAAGTTGGTACTCTGGTAGCGACCTCCTCTCCGAACTCGTTGACAACTGTTGTGATACCCGTCTTCTTGGGCACCACATGCAACGGACTTACCCATTTTGAGTCGGAGATGGGATAGATGAAATCAGCACTCCACCACTTTGAGATTTCTTTCATGACAACCTCTCGAAGATTCGGGTTCAGCCGTCGCTGGAACTCACGCGATGGCTTAGCGTCATCCTCGAGATAAATGTGGTGGGAGCACAGCTTCGGGCTCAGCCCCTTGAGGTCAGCTATATTCCATCCGATTGCCTTGCGATTTCTTTCAAGAACCTCCATCAGACGAGATTCTTGTTCTCCAGTCAAATCTGCTGAGATAATGACTGGGTGCATATCTGGCTCACCAGCAAGGAATCTGTACTTCATTGACTGCGGCAGAGGTTTTCTTTCAGGACAACTGGGAGGTGGCAGATCTGGCTTCTGATATGTCTGGGTGAATGCTACCAGGTCTGCATGAGAGAACTCTCGCTCGGCATGAATTTCTGACGAAAGGCGGCTGACTGAAGTATCAATGTACTGTACGGGCTCGCACTCTGTCATGGTTGCTGGTTCAGAATGAATCAGACAAGACAACGGATCATCAAAATAGGCCCATTCAATGTCTGAATACGAGGGATCAGAAATAGAAGAACATGAATTGAAATCATCGGCACCATTCGTCACGATGCTGTCAGCCTCAGGTGTATCCTCATCCAGGAATGTGCTCTCCCGACTCTCGATCGCCATGAGCTTGAGGTACAATGATTCGGTAGGCAAGGCGAGAGTCGGTGCTACAGGGTCTTTCCAGTTAGATTCATCATCAGTCATTTCAAAATCACGAACCTGGTGGACGTCTAGCTCTTCCTCTGTCATCTGCGCGGCTTCGTTGGACTGCTCGGAGCATTCTAACTCTCTGGCTCTGGTCTCCTCGATCGTCTCTATTTGTATGGTCTCGCCCTCTACGCGAAAACATACCTTCCCGCAATCATGGTCGGTCACCGCCTTGGCTGTGGCCAGGAATGGGCGTCCGAGTATGATGGGGGCATCGGTTACCGACTCAGGGATCTCCATGTCCAACACAACGAAGTCCACGGGGAATTTCAGGCCCTGAATGGTAACGACCACGTCTTTCAACAACCCCTTCGGCCTCTTTATCGACCTATCAGCAAACTGAAGGACTGTTCTGCTTCGATGAAGAGTGCCGAACTCAAATTGCTTGAGTAAGGCTGCCGGGAGAAGATTGATTGAAGAGCCGCTGTCTAATAGAGTACGATCAAATTGCTGCTCTTGAATCTCGCATCTGACATAGGGAGCTCCTGCATCTGGTCTCTTGGTTGGCAACTTGTTCTGAATGGTGCAGCAAGTGTCATGTGTGAGCATATGGATCTGATCTCTATGCCTCCGCTTTCTTCTGACAGTGGTTGTCTCTCTCAGATTCTTCTTGAAGAAAGGGATATGCTCAAAAGCTTCACGTAGAGTCAGCTGAATGTGGAATCTGTCAATCATCTGATTGCCGAACTCTACCTCCTGGTTCTTTTTTGGATTTTCTTTTTTATTCCCCTTCGCCCGACGAAGTGCTTCTGGGAAGGGGATGGTGGGGGCCTCCTCAGGTGGAGGACTAGAAATAGGTTCCTGTGTCTGTGAAGAAGGAGAATCCATATCAACATCATCATTCAACACATATGGATCCGTAATTTGAACAGAAACCTTTTCTTTATTCATATTTTTGTTGTTTTTGTTTTGATCACAGTCCAAAGATACAAAACGTGGTGACACCACAGCTGGAGTTTCAACAAAAGGAGATGTGGTGGCCTCAGTATCACCACTGGCACCTGTCTCTGCGGCATCAGCACCGCTCTCTGGTTCTGCATCAAAAATGGTGGCATCAGCACCACCGTCTTCATCTGGTATTGCGACGGCATCAGCACCGTCGTCCTGGACTCCATCATTGGTGGCATCAGTACCACCTTCTTCTACATCATCATTAGCGGCATCAGTACCGCTGCTCTGCTCTTCTGGCGCTCCTGGTTCTGCATCCGGTTGTCGCTCAGAAGAGACGCCGCCGGCGGGTATCCTACCGCTCCTAGTAGTAACAAAATCAGCATCATAATAGATATTATTCACATCATTCTCATTGTCACTAGGAGGGGTATCCTCTGAAAACTTTACCTGCTCAGGCTTTCTTTTGAAATTATTAGGGTTTGGTTCGATCTGAGCTGGTATGGCGGCCTTGCCTTTCATGATCTCCCGCATCTCCTGCCGGAATTCATCCATTTCTTGTCTGAAGGAGGCTTGCTGTTCGGAAAGCAAGCGGGCAAGATCATCAAGAGCGGGGTTCTCAAAGGAATGGGGCTGAGAACCGGATGAGTTTCCCTGCTGGAAACGAGGCTGCTGCTGCTGGTACTGGGGAGGCTGGTTCTGAAAACGCTGAGGCTGCTCGCGCTGCCTCCACTGCTGTCCCTGATAGTTGGGACGAGGACCACTGTGATATTGCTGCGGTTGGGCATACTGGGGCTGCTGGTGTTGTTGCTGTGGCTGGCTGTTCTGGTATCCTTGGGCAGGGTTCTGCTGTTGGGAAGAGGATCCACCGTTGCCCCAACGGAATCCGGGGTGATCCCGACGAATCGCGGGCTGAGGGTACCGGTCGTACCAAATCCCATTGACTTCCATCAATGGTTCCTGCTCAAAGGAGGGTGGAGGTAGAACTGCCAGTGGTTGCTCCGGCTGATAGACCACCATCTGCGTGTCCGAAGATGGCGGTTGCTCTGGATGGTACTGCAGCAAGGGAACCGGCTCCGCCTGGATATGGTTTACCTGACAGTATGAGGCAGAGGCTTGGTTGGAGTTGCTGCTGCGGGATGCAACCTGTGACCTGGGAGGCTGTTGGGTCTGAGTTTGGGCCTCCTGAATGCATAGCATTTGGGTTTTTAGGTCACTCATGGTTTTGGCAATCTGGTCCATCTGGGCCATGCCTTGATTTTGTTTCTTCTCAAGGATCTCCATGCGGTCCAGCTTTTCACTGATGATGCCCATGTCGGCTGCGGCTGATTCGGCTTGGGCTGCGGCTACCGACACTGTGTTGGGACCGGCATCGATGCGAGCGATCCTTTGAAATGATCCCGCTCCTTGCGGGGGCTTCTGCTGTGTATAGACTCGGGCCTGGGTCATCACTGTGGAGTTTTCTGCCATGCCTTCGTAGATGGCCCAGACGTCGTCCTCTCCCTTGGAGAAATAAGACCCACCGCAAGAGGCGTTCACTAGCCCCTGCAGCTCCGGTGTCAGCCCGCAAAAGAAACTCTGAACGAGATTGGGCTTGGAGATATCATGGTGGGGACACCGGTCGATGAGCTCTCTGAATCGATCCCAGGCTTCATGGAACTGTTCATTTGGGATCATGACGAAGTTGCTTATCATTGCTCGAGCTGCGTTGGTCCGGCCGAGAGGATAGTACTTCTTCAGGAATGCGGCCCGGAGATCTGCCCATGTATCGACGAAACGCCCAAGGTGTTTGAGCCAATAGGCGGCTCTGTCAACCAAAGAGAATGGAAAGGCGATCATCTTGATTGTGTCCTCGGTTATCAACCGATCATGGATGGTGCTGCAAATCATCTCGAATTCTTGGAGGTGGAGGTGCGGCTCTTCGGTCGGCAACCCATGGAACTTGGGTAGCATCTGAATTGTGTTGTGCCGAAGCTCGAAGTCTCCATGGATAGGTGGGAGTCGAATCCATCGGTGAGTGAGGGATGAAGCTGGGTTATGCAATTCCCTCATGATGGTCTGTGGCGGTCTCTCGTCGTCTGGATTGTCTCCTCCTGCATCGGGTCCTCCTCCTCCTCCACCTTCTCCGCCAGCACGGTCTTCTCTCATCTGCGCTATCTCTCGCATGAGATCACCCATAAATGTTCCCTGGTCTCGGATCTGTCTCTGCATGGTTTCCAGGGATGCTAACAACGAATTGTTGATGGCTTCCTGATCAAATACGAATGGAGGGTGCTCATGATCATCTTCATGCTCGCCTCTGTCCGACATGACTGGATCTTCTGTAAAAGCAAAAGAGGCCATCTCAGGTGCTGTAGAATGATCTGAACTCTGTGATGCACTGAAATCTGAAACAATTGGACTGAGAGAAGGAGAATGGGAAGAATGGTCGAGGGGGAACAGGGCGGATGTATACTCAGGCTCGGAGAGCGGACTCTCCGAGGTAGTCCTAGATGAATAAGGAGGAGTGCGGGATAGCGGTGCCGACAGGGTCGGCCTAAGAGATCTCCGTCCCATCATCTTGATTATTGAGAAGAGTAGAGGAAAGGCAAGAGAAGAAGAAGAGTGAGATGCAACAAAATTGCGCACAATTGTGCTGTGTTTTTGATCTTGACCTAAACAAATCTAGCAATCAAACACAAGGCAAGGGTAAGTTCACCAACTCAACACATGAAGCCGTGAAGGTTCGGCTTTTATCTTTTCAGTTTTAGCTTGTTTCAGGAATTTATTTTTGAACGAGTCCTTAGAACGCTACGCCTATAGGAGAGAGAGTACTGCCGGAAAAGTATCCCGTACTTGTCCTCCTCCTGTGTAACCTGTAGCTTGTGCAGTTGAGGTCCTTGTAACCCTTCCTGGATCCCTACTCAGCCAAAGAATAAGAGAGGAAGCCAATAGGCGAAACCGATACTTCGGAACTCGCTCGCAACGGAATCACCCGTGAGCGTGCAAGAACCTACTCGGACGCAAGACGATGAGACAGACACCCCCGTGAAGGCGTGGCCTATGCTCGATACTTCGGACAAGGTCGATGCTCTCACAATAGAGAGTCACCAATGTTGACCAGGCCCTACTCGTCTACGTACGATAGAAGCGCCAATACTTCGGTAATCCAGGCGATACACAAGGCAGCCACAAGCTGGGTTTTTGGCTCTAATCCTTACGAAGCGCTCCCCTCACTTGGAAGGAGACCTTCCCATGCAACCTGAATACAAGTGAGGGTATTACTCACCCCAAGCAATGAATCCAATTACCTTTTTTATTTTGGTCAAGTTTTCTTAGCAGTCCCTTTTTTAATTTTTTTGGTGTTATCGCTTCTTTTGAGTCAATTCAAACAAGCGCCTAACGGTTTTGTATTTTCTTTTTGGTCCTACTTTGTCCAAAAACAGAGGGAGAAAAGAGTCGGAAAAGCCGTGCAAGTCGACACAAAGATGGAAATCTCACCTTTGTGCCTAAATGATGCGTGCAACGTTAGAAGACTTACAGCGAATCCCAGCTCTCTCCATGCGGGATGCAAAGCAGAAATTTTTAAACCTAAACTACATGCCGATATGCACACGGAAATCGTCCTAGATTAGGCAACTGCTAGCGTGAAGAACCACAAGCTAGCTAATAACTTCTAATCCGAGTGTCCGGTCTTGGCTCACCCCTCCTCTGCCCAACACATTTGGAGTAGGAGAAAGCGCTTGTTCGGGTATGAGCTCGCGGCGCGTGGATTTGGAAGCTACTCGCTAACTGTTTAATTAGTCTAAGTCCAAAACGTACTATAGGAGCATGCAAAGATAATTAAGTGTTTGGACCTATTCTACTCGAGTCAAGCAGGACCTAGATCTAAGAGCTCAATCCACAAAATAAAGTGAAAAAGGAAATCAAAACCGGAAAATGACAAGCGATGAAAACTCGTCAAAAACCGCGGTGAGCCCCCAAGTGAACAAACACTTGGAAATTGGGCCCGGTAGTGTCCAAGTTCAAGTCCAAGTGTACCTGTATTATTACAAATTAATGGTCTCTCTCTCTCGCAAAAATAAATGAAAACACTAATCTAAGCACTCTCTCTCTAGCTCTCCTTGCTCTCTCCTGCCGGCTAGGCTAAAGAAAAGCCGGCTCCACGTCCCAAGGTTGCGTCGGGTCACCTAAGCCACCCGCCTCGCTCCGCGGTCCCTCGCAAGAAGACAAAAGAGATGGTCAGATAGTTCAATCAAGATATATATCAAAATGTAAGAGAAGGATAATGCTAGGGTAAACAAACACACAAACAATCAAAAAGATGAACTACAAGCTGTTGCTCCCCGGCAACGGCGCCATTTGATTTAGCCGGCTCTCACGAGGGTCTAAATTGGTATCTCGCACAAGGCGGAGACGACCGTCGCTGTTGCGACCCTCAAATGAAATCCGGACTAAAGTCAACAATTAACCCACACTAAGATCAACAAATAGAAATAAATGTGGAGTTAAAATTTATTTTTAACTCTGCACAAAATGTATAGCAAGCAAGTATGCAGAGAGTTCGAACACAGGGAGAAAACAGTGTAATCCAAGCAAATGAATGCACAAGTGGGTGAGTGTGTGATGTGTCTACACTAAGCAAGCAACTACAATTTTTTGTGGGTTTTTTGATTTTTAAATTTTTTTTTTTTATTTTTAATTTTTAATTTTGGTATTTTGATTTTTGATTTTCTGATTTTTAGATTTTATCTTTTATATTTTTTTTTTATTTTCTTTTTCAATATTGGAAAGTAAATGCAATATAGTATAAGGCAAGGTAGAATATTTATAAAAATGCACAAAAATGCTCCAAAATTCAGAAAATAAATGTTTTTGGTATTTTTAGGGTTTTTTACTGTTTTTATGATTTTTGGGGATTTTTCAAGATGTTTTTGGTATTTTTAAAGTCTGAAATAAGGCAAATAGTGGAAATAAAGACTGGCTGTGACAAAAATGCAATCTAAAAATACCAACCAGTGGCAAAAATGTTTCACACTATTTTTCTAATGAAAAGAACAAAATAAGGGATAAACAGAAGCTGAGTTTGTATTTTTTTGATTTTTCTACTATTTTATATAATTTTTTGAAGTTTTTGAGGGTTTTTAAATTTTTAGTGTTTTTCTTTTGATATTTTTAGTGGTTTTTGGACTGACACTAAAATAGGATAAAATAGACACTAGGTGATTTTTTTGGAATTTTTGGAAGTGTTTTGATATTTTTTTGGTATTTTCTAAGGTAGACAGTACACAAAATGAGAGTTTTTGATTTTTAATAAATATTTAAAAGTGATAAAATTAAAAACTAAAAATAGGGCGTCAAAATATAGGACAACAGAAGCTTAACCCTATTTTTGTGGAATTTTTGGGGTTAAAATGATATTTCAATTAAATGCAACAAGCCTCCAAAAATCAAACAGTGCTGGCAAGGGCATACATGCAAATAGCAAAACATCCAAGGGCTTGTACGCAACTTTTCCACAGAAGATTACTCTGAAACTTGCATTTTAAGGATTAAACACAAATATCCAAACCCGCAAGGGTGTATGTGCAATTTACCCAAAGGACGTGTGACTTGCACGCGCCTGGGAAGGGTATATTTGCAATATTACAAAGCTCAGGGGGGTTCAATGCAATTTTTCCAAAATTTTAAAACTTAACAGAAATGTTCAAGGACTAAAACGAAATAAATAAACCCCAGGGGGGTCCCTGCAAAATACCCAGTCCCCTCACGTGCACGGGCACGTGAGGTGACGTGGATTGGACCTGAATGCAATTAGGAAAACTACCAGGGTCTGAGTGCAAATATTACAGAAATATTTAAACTACGGTTTAAAGTTTATGGACTAAATAAAAATTACAAAATGCGCGGGGGTATGTCGCAAAATTACCCTCGACGCGCGATCGAACGGCGGAGAAGAGGCCACTTAGACACGTGGCGTTGCGAGGCGCGCCGATACCGCTTCGATTCAGTGGTCCAGATTAGATGCTGAGATGAAGATCGGACGGCTGGGGCAGATGGAGATCGGACGGTGGCTGGTTGATCTGGAGGGGTGCCCCAATCGGACGGCGGGAAAGCTCGGAGGAAGAACAGGGAAGAGCGCCGGCGAGGGCGAACTTCCCCGAGCTCGTTCTCGGGCCTCCGACGATCTGGAAGCTTCAAAATGGGGCTGCGACCTCCTGAGGTCTGTCTCTGTCTCCTGGTGGCTTCAAAACACCTCGGCGAAGGCCGAGGTACTCGCTGGCGGTCGGCGGAGCTGGGGGGGCTTCGCGAGCTCCGGCGAGGTTCCAAAACTGCCTCCAGGCGCGAATCGAAGAACTTTGACCTGCAAAAACGATTAGGAGGTCCAGGGCAAACTGCCTGGACCTCTGGATGGAAGCGGGGGTGTGTGGAGTGTCGGGACGATGGTCGGCCGGAGATGCGTTCCGGCCAAATGGGTGAATCGATGATTGAAGCGAGGAAACTCGAGATTTTTTTGGGGTTTTTGATCCTTAGACTAAACCTAAGCTAACTAAAGCAAAATAAACAGGGGAGATGGCATCCTCAACGATATAAATCGGAGGGAAGGTTACCTCGACCGCCTGGTTTGGGGGAGATACTGGAGACGCCTCCGACTTCCTCTGCTCTGGCTGAGTGAATGCTGCTGAAGCTGTCACCTCCAGGAAGACTTAGAGCACGAGCGGAGCGAGGAAGGGTGGACCGAAGGTGTTCAACCGGAGGGAGGAAGAGGGGGGTTCGTATTTGAAGATGGTGGAGTGCGTGACTTCGAGGGAAGATCACGGGTGGAGGAAGAAGATCTGAGTGGATCTGATGGAGCGGCGATGGAGATGATGGATCGAGGAAGAGGTTTCGTGAAGGAAGCGGCCGCAGAGGATGAGCGGCGCAGCCTCGAAAAAGGCGCGAAGACAAGGGGGAAAACGTCGCGCGCTACGGGTTGGGAGGAAGAAGACAGACTGTTGACCCGCTGGTCAACAGTCGCTGGCTCCTGGTTGGTCCACGTGGACCAACCAGGAGAAAGAGAATAAAAATGTTTTATTAATTCATTTAAAAATAGAAATAAGTCGAATTAAATTAAAGTTATAAAATGAAAATTATTTGTTATTTTATGTAGTATTTTATTATGATTTTTATTTATTTTTATGATACATATTTCTACAAGTTCACTTTTTAGCCTTATATAGGTATATTACCTATGTATTTTAATACTTTTATTTTTGTTTTGTATTTTTAATTTAGTTATTTGTGTTTATTATTTTCTAAAATTATAGGATACTTTTATATACACAAATATATTTTTATTTTATTTTTATGATATGTTTTGTACATTTAATAAAAGACAAGTATATTTTACATAGGTATGTATATAGGTAAAGTACCTGTGTATTGGATATATACAATTATTTTTATTTGTATTTTAATTGTGTTTTTATTCTTCTTTTAATGTACATAATTATTATAAGTATTATTTACAACATTATATAAAAATATGAAATTGAATAAATAATGAATAAATAATAAATTGAATATTTTATTCAGTACAAGTGTACAATGTGGGTCCAAAAGTCAACTTTCAAACCGTAGCTCCGCCAAATGCGAAACCACCACCATTGGGTAGATTATTTTATTCTATATACAATTAAAGGTGAGTATGCTGCATTTGGAGTTTTTATTTGTGAGATACGGGTCTGGGAAGTTGGGATTTTGGATTCTTATTCAGACCATAACTTTTTGTCTATACATTATTTTTCTGGGAAATCAATTTTGTATTTTTTCTTTATTAAATTATCTACAACTTTCATGTACAAAGTTTCTTTATTTGATGTATAAAAAGTGGAACCAAAAATAGGTCCCAAGATGAATAAAGAATGAATAACAAATATAGGTATCTGACCTTATCTCCCCCTACTTTATTCCTTGTCGACCTATTCATCGAGATGCCTAGGTCTCGGGGGTTTTGGATCATAAAATATTTACAATATTTTATTCTTTTTCTTTTCTTTATTTATTCTATAATTTTGGCTTTAATTACAGTAATTTATACACTGTTGAGATGCACATGCATGGATGCTAAGATGATGGTTTTAATGCTATTTACAGGCATTTGCTAGGGTTTTTGGTGCCAAAATGATAGAATAAAGATGATGAAATGTGGATTCATCAGGCCTCCCATAGATGCTTGATTAAATCAAGACCGTAAATCTAATCTTCTCATTGCATCTGAATCACATTCAGATTAATGTCCAATATTTGGATTAAGATCAGATTACTTCTCTACTGAGAGGAGTCACTAAAATCCAGACCGTTTTCATCACTCCCTAGGAATGGAAGCATCATGGTTATACAATCGTTTATGATCACATCACCCTCAGGTATTCCCAATACCTCTACATCCTGCATACTGGAAAACTCAGTTCCTGAATTATAAGATCAATTTTACACTGTCTACTTCAAGGATTTATCAGTAAGTTTCTCATTCGATCATTAGGAGTCGGTATCAATCATATACTTTCCAAAAGCATATAGCATACCTAAGTCTTGGTCATATACTTTCCAAAAGTATATATCAAACATACAAATTCAGTCAAGCTTCCAAAGCGAGAAGACCGTGCATGGAATTTGACCATCCCAATATCTCATGAGTGAGCTCATGTCTTCCGATTCAGTAAACTCATATGCCCTTGCATGCACACCAGCGTGCCGGTGTATAGACCTTGATTAGGTCATCAACCTATTGGTCTGCCAAATGTACTTACTCGAATATATAGTAACACATCTGTCTCCTATCAAAGGATGCGTGCCTATATCATGACAGCATACGATATAAGACTTCCATTATCCCGATCTCATTATGTCAACTCTTTGACCTAACTAATCTGACACCTCTGAATCTCTATTCCCATACAGAGGACTTGCATCAAGAGGTCGGTCAGATATAAGCCTAAATGAGAAAGGATTGTCATCTCTTGCTCAGGCTGGATATCATCTCTTAATAATCATTTGACGGTGCTTGATGAGTCCTCAATCTAACTCTTTAGATATCCGTCCAAGCACCAGCCTCTATGATTCAATAATTGAATCAACAGCTGTATGATCATCAAGATGGCCATGATACATAACCCTATTTGTACTAAGTGACCTATTATGCAAATTGGTTATTCTTCATTTCAGATCAGGGAATGATATTTGCAATAACATTTATTGCACAATGGCTCGCCGTGGGCTCGCATGTCCAACAATAGGTTCGTCATGCATCTGTTCTGGTGATGGATGGCCAGTTTATTAACTAGATATTGCTTTTGTCATGGTTTGTTGTATTAGACTTATCTCAGACTATGCTCTTTTATTGTCTTGTGGAGCTTCCTAGTAAGTTTTTTGTGCTCCGCACTGTGGGCCCCCTTTATTATGATGTATTTAGAACTATCGACTTTCCTTACCTTGATTAATGAATTTGAATCTTTCTTCTAAAAAAATATGTCAATTGTGCACCTAACATTTTTTAGAACAGTTTGAATTTGTTTTTAGTTTTCATGCATTCACATCATCGTATGTCGTCCCCTTTTTTATGAATCATTCTACGAATTCAAACAATATAATATAAAGTTGCTACATATAAAGGAATGACGTTAAACCATAAGAACGTATTGTATTTCCATCTTTTCTTTCTTCAACTTGGAAACCTCAAAAAAAATTGTGCTATAGCTGATTGAAGTGCTCGAAAGACCCCTCAACGTCGACGATTATGTGCTATGGCATAAGTAAGTCTGTAAATGCATCCATTCCAAAACCTATTCAATATCCCTCTCGAATATCATTTGATCTTGGCTAGCTAACATATATCTCGATAATGAGTTGACAATATCAACCTTTAATGTTGAACTCGCTGCAAGAAATCATAATGAATAATTTAATGCTTATTATATTCTGTTTCATCATTTAATTTTTAAATTGAATATTGATTGTTGTAAAGTTATTTTTGAAATCGTTAAATTCGGAATGAATACGTCAAAACAAAAGTGACCTAATAGAATGGATAATTTAATGTTCCTTGCCATATCTTTCATAGCTAAATTTATAACAACGAATATTATCTATCATTTGTTTCTTTAAATCCATAAGAATATCACATTCCTTGTTATATTTCTAGTTAGGCATGGGATTGACTATCTGAAATGCTTCACTAATTTAGAAATTATTATTAAGAAGTTTTAATAAAAAACATAGTGAATAATCATTGTCACATGAATGTTTATCAATAAATATGTAATTCATTGTGAATTACAACGAGAGATAATTTTACAACAAATATTCAATGATTTGGCTTTTCATATTTGTATTCAATGGTATTCCAAACTTCAAAATCAGTTGATTCCAAATATATTTGCATACGTACCTTCCAACAAGAATAGCTACTACACTTGGTAGATTGGCTTTCGTGATTGATGATGCCGAAGCTAATTACAACTACCATCAAATTTGAAATTGGTGCTTTACTCCAAATGAATGAACCTGCTTTGATACAACTTGATAGAAATTGTGGATTGGATATATTCAGAAGGGGGGGTGAATGGAGTATGGCAAAACAAAACTATTTTCATGCAAATAAAAGTAAGCAACAAAACTCAGTAAGAACCAGCAAGCCAATAACAATCATTGTACACATTATGGTAATGTGGAAATCGAAGCTGAACCCACTTAAACGGTTTAGTGGTAGAAGCAGTGGGCCCCCACTCCAATGACCGGAGTTCCAACTATCATGTCCTTATCTGGATTTGAGATATAATCTCAATACTCAATTTGCTATACGAGGAACGTACAATCACTATGTCCTTACCTCCAAGTATCCACAGATAAAGTGCATTATTCTTGAAAGAGTTCAAGAATAATTCCATTGTTGACTTATTTATCTGAGCTTTGAGATATTGATAATTAAATGTGATTTAATTATCATGAATAATATGCATTTGATTCATATTATTTGGCCCTATAAGGAGAGTTATCTAAGAAGATTAAATGTGATTTAATTATCAAAGATGTGAATAATGTGAATGTGATTCATGTTATATGGGCACATGAGAATAGAAATCCAAGATGATTAAATATGATTTAATTATCAAGGATATGATTAATGTGTATATCACCATCGACAATAATCATCGATAATATAAATATGATTTATATTATGATGTAGAGATTTAACTGTAAATAAAATTACAAATTTAATGTTGTTATGAATGGGATTCAGAATAAACAACTAATTGTAAATCTAATTTACTTATTATGTTGGATATATGAATATGATTCATATTTGTCAATGACATGATTGAAGTTTTCACGAATTTAATTTGGAATTATTTTGTGAAGATAAATGCAGTAATTGTTATTGCATATTAATTAATATATAGATAAAAAATGAAGACTTTATCTCTTTTTTGGTGGCCCACCTTGACTTGTTCAAAGGGGGACGACCACCCTATGTTTAGTAAAGAGACTTAGTCTTCTACATTATCTATGTATATTGATTATATTTAAATTGATTTATTATTATCTTGAAAAATGATATAATTAATTTATTTTAAACTTTCTGTTGTTGTTTTTTGAAGCAACAAATCATGACCATTGATTAATAAATAATCTACACTATAGATTAAGAGAGCACATGGATTTAGATCCATGTGCATCCAACTAGTATAAAAGAAAGGGTAGCCCATGCCTTTGAGAATTCACATAGAATTCCAAGAGTAATTAAACTCTCTCCATCTCTCTCTCTACACATGCCCCCTCTCTCCCTCCTTAGAGTGATCGTCCACCCTAAAACCTTGTGAGGGTCTCTGTCGTCGCCACACCGTTGTGCCGTCGCTTCGACCTCTCATGGATCTACATCGCCTTCGTTGCAACTCTCTCACGAAGAAGACATCAGATATTATGAGACGAGATCATGAGATTCTCTACTTGGATCATCAACATGGATTACGAGCAGCACATGTTTCATCAACGCACTTGCAAGCATCTCCTCCATCGGATGAGACTTGAAACGGGAGGTCTCTTCCTTTAGAGACGCGATCACAACCACGTTTTTAGAGGTAAACCTAATACTTGTTTGTGGTTTAGATGAAATGATCTGAGAAGTATTCTTGGATCATGTGGTTTCATTTATCAAAATTTTTAAAATTCCGCTGCCTCGAGCAACAAGCACGACTAGTTGCTCTCGATCGCATATAATGTGATCATTACGCTTCAGTGATGTGCTTAAGGATCTTGCCATATACTTCAAGAGAACCTTGAAGCTCCAACGTCGGAGTTAAGCTCTGATGAAGGGATACTGCATCAGCACTCCCTCTCCACACTATAAACCGATGAGATTACTCTCCCATCAAATGGTATACCACAAGCTAAGATTCTAGGGGAAATGGGGGCTCAAGATGGGTCAAAAGGCAAAATGAAGGCAGGGGTTTTATTTATACACAAGTTGATCGGCCATCTCGTGATTGAGATGGCATGAGGAGGAGATGGGGTTAGTGGGAGATAGGGGCATGGCATGGAAGAGGGAGATGGGGAGTTTAAAATGGTGGTGGTCTCAACATTGAAGAAGGTGAGGGGAAGGTGTGGTAAAATTGAGAAAACAAGAGGTTAATGCTTCTGACAAAAGAGAGAAGGTAGGCTATGCAGGAGGGACTGTTGACCAGGTGGTCAACAGTAGTAGGTGTCCGATTGTGCCACCTCAATCCGAATGAGATAAAACAGGAAAATAAAATACTTTGAAATTAATAAAAATTAATAAATTATATTATTAAATAAAATTTTAAACATGAAAAATGTTTATTATTCAAACTATTTTTCCTTTGATTTTTATTTATTTTTACAACATTATTTGTAAGATGTTAATATTTACATGTATATACATAGGTATATTTGCCTAGATTTTAAATATTTGCTTTTTATTATGTATTCTGATAATAATATATTTAAAAATTTTTATATATTTATAATATCATTAAATACGTATTTACAGATTTTCATTTTTTATGATTGTATTTTGATGTATAAATAAATACATGTATATGCATTATAAGTTTATTATATTTATATATTATAATGTATTATTTTTTAGTATATTTTAAATTTTTTTATTTGTGTTCTTATTTTTAATAAAATCTAAAAATCATATAAAATTATCTAAAAATATAAAGAGAGTAAAAATATGAAGAAGAAAATATATTGATGTTTTAAACAGATACATAGTACAATAGTACCCTTGAAAGACAACTTTTGTGCCTTAGCTTCATTTTTAATGAAACTGCCTTCATTAAATAGATAATTTAATTTTGAATAAAATGGAGGTGACTTTGTTCAATTTGAGTTTGTATGGAGTAGATATTGAACAATGAAGTTTGGTTTGCTGCTTTTTCATCTGTGTATAAGTTGCACAATACATTATTTTTATTGGCTATTATTTTTATAATTTTCTATATATTATTATGTACATGTTTCGTGTTGAATAGTTTATCATTTGAGGTATGTATCTATGGAAATACAATAGTCTAAAGTGGTTATTTATATGGCATAAAATTAGGATTTTGTATACAATGTATGACCCTTATCTCCCCTACTTTATTCATGGTCAACCTAGTCAATATTGACTTGGCCTCATGGTTTAGAACCATTCAGTTCATTGATACTTCATTTATTTTTCTTTTGATTGCTTTATTCTATAATTTTAGATTTTAAATACCTATAATTAAATGGCAGTTACAGATGAATATGGAGTGTTAATTTCTATAAGTTAGCAGTATTTACATGTGTTTTGCTCGATATTTAAATACAAAATGGATGAGTAAAGATAGAACAATAGCTATTGATTAAGAATCTGAAAAGAATTCAGAACGTTGAATTGGGTATACATGAAGTCTAAACTATTTGTAATAATTTCATAATAAAATGAGGATACTATAACAAGTAATAATTTAAGCAAAAGACCTTATTCAAAACTATAACTATTTAACATTTTGAAAAATCAACATACTATTATTACATGACTTGTTGTGGCTAAATAATTGTAGCATACATTTGCTTTCCTTGGTTTAGGCATATAAATTCTCAACAAATCGTTTATATATTCCACATATGTGGGCATTTGAATAACTAACGAATAATTCATTTTCTCATTACATCAATGGTTATGCAAGTTTTATGTCATCTGATTAATTAAATCCCACTACATAATTGTATTGGTCACATTATATACCTAGATATTGTGGCTATTGTGGGATCACTAGACAATGATGACAAACAATAAAGCAAAGCAATGTATATATAAATAGATCGGATGTTATGTATATTCTCCTCTATTCAATTGTATAAAATAAATCCAAATGACATCAAACATAATTAATTAAAAATGCTCTGATACCACTTGATAGATCTAAAATACTAAGTGGAAGCTATCGCAATCAAATGAAGTTTACGATGATGAAGATGGGATTTCCTTCTTCTCAACCTTGCAGAAAAATGCACTAGTAATGGATCCTCTTGCATAAAAATGGTTGAGGGGTAGGGTGATGGATTCGTGATTCATCGCCTTTATTCTTTCAGTATGGCTAAAATCCTTTGTAAAATACACGTAAATAATCACTAATTTCCACTAATTAACATTCTAACCATATTTGTTAATTTTACACTTATTTTATCCAAAATAAATTAATTAAGAGAAAAAGAAAAATAAATGAAAAAGAAGTCTGTAGATATAAAATATATACAGACTGATCCTAACCCCCAGACCGGGTCAATATTGTCTTGGTCAACAAAATAAATAATTACGGAGAGAATACGGATCATAATTTATAGTAATACTAAAAAATCAAGATAAAAATTACAATAAACACATTTTTCACATTGTAAGTATTTCACCTATTATATTTACCACTAAGAAAATTTCAAAACAAAACACTTTCTTTACATAAGTTGTTCATAAAAATATAAGTTAATTTATAAAAATATCAAAAAAATTATTTAATATAGAAAAATTAATTTTGATGATTCGAAAAAGCCATAAAAGCTGACTTCTAAGGTTCATATCTATTTATAGAAAACTCCAAACTGACCATACTCACTTTTAAATTTTGTTTTATACTTAATACTATATCAAAAAAATATTAGAATAAAATATGTGAGTATTGACGTTTGGGCACCGTTGTATATATGTATTATATGTAAAATAATCACAATTTTATAATTAATTATCTGTAACTCCATTTAGCTCAATTAATTTCCTAAAATGCTTCTAAAAATCATTAGGAAAATATAAAAATATAAGCCAAGTCAAAATACCAATAAATCTCGAAGCTACAAAACTGTGGCCTAAATTTTCTAGACCTCATAACTCAGTCATATGGACTCTGAATTGGGCAAACTCAGTTTTAAAGTTCGATTTATTAAATTATCTACCAAATGAAACTGATTTTTTTTAAATCGGAGTTAATATGCAAAATGTGGGTTTAAGGATCATATTGGTATAACATGTACAACATACCTTAGTTTATATTATTTAATATATGTCATTCATCTATTCATACACTTTACTAATATTTTATTAATAAATTTAAAATAAAACTATAAAATATTATTTATTTATTTATTAATAAATTAATTTAATTATTTATTAATGTACTTAATTTCTTAATTAATTAATTAATTAATTATTCATTTAATTAACATTTATTCATTAATTAAGTTATTTATTATTTAATATACTACTTAATTACTTAAATTACATAATTAATAATTAATGTCAATTTTCTCTCATTTCCTCTCTCTCATTCTTCTTTCTCTCTCTTCTTTTCCCCTTTTCTTCTTCTTCTTCTTCTCCTTTGATTTCTTCCCCATGCCCTTCTTCCTTCTGTTCGCCTCTTCTTCTCCTCCAATTGCTTCAACGCCCTCAACGGCCGGTCGTTGGCCCAACTATCATGGTGCCGCCACCCACCGCCAGTGACCCCTCTCCATCTTCTCTATATAAATCACCCTAGAGCCCCATTGCCATCTATCCACCATTTGCTATCTTCACTTCCAGAGCTCCGTGAGAGAGAGAGAGATGGGTGACACGGATCATCCTCCGTGCGTCGAGAGAGAGAGAGAGGAGGAGGAGGAGGAGGAGGAGTGTGATCGCTACCGGTGTCGAGCCCCGCTCCGCTGTGGATAGCCCCCGCGTCAGCCGCACTTCGAGGTGACGTCAACCTAAAGCTTTTGCATATGGTTCCCTTGCGACAACCTCCATATGCATTCCAAGTAGGTTCTCTATCTTCTTCTCTTCCACTTCCTTTTTTCTTCTCAATCACTCTCTCTTCTCCTCATTATCCGTCCATCTCTCTGCTTCTGATCGAACTTTGACATCAAAATCACTTGGTTTTAATCCGATTCGTTCACTTCATCCCAATTTCATCCATTTCATCATGATTTCCTCAACAATCTAGCCATCTCAGATTTATTTGGGTTTGAGCTCTTGATCCTATCCTTCCCCCTCTGATGATCATTCATTCTGCCCTTCTTCTATGTAACATTCAGCCGAGGTATCATACCTTGAGCCTATATCAAATTCGCAGGTGATCAGGCCTGAAGATCAATCCTCGCACGTGAATAGACCCTACAGGAGAGTGCGGCCATTGACTCTTTGAGTCCATCACCAAGCTGATCAAAGAGGAACTGAACTCAAAACATCAAAGAGTTAAATATGTAGCAATCACATGCATCCTTCATATGAATTCTCATCTACCATAGAAGATCGGAGCATGAGAAACACCTGACTAGCAATTGTTGAATGAAGGAGATCCGCATCGTCGAAACTATTAAAGCCTAAATGATCGATACTGCAACAACACTGTGAGAAGCATCACTGCCGCTCAAGTAGATCATCCATGCAATCGAGCTTCGTCGCTTGTAGCCAGAAATCGAGGACCTCCGCCTTGACGAGATCTCTGCCGCATCCTCGAACCGCCGCTGCTTTTTCTCGATCGCGAGCATAACATCTAATCAAGTCCTCTTTCCTCATTGCCTCTGATCAAGGGAGGAACTTGTGCAAATTCCAGATCTGATTACACCCGTTCGATCACCCTTCAATCGAACATGTGAAATTTAGCCACGCATTAGCATTATATTAGACTAGCCGCCCCACTGCCTAGGAGATGCACGCACGAAGCACGTGTGTAGGGGATATTTTTGGGGCTTTTACAATTTGACCCTCAGACATTTAACTAATTGCGAACAGATCCATGCAATGTTGAAAGCCACGTGCATATCACGTGGCAAATAAGGTTTATTACAGACGACTCCCCGACATGTACATATTTACACACGTGCCTACTATTTTTGGCTTTATAACAAACATACCCCTTATCCTATACATTATACAATTACCATACATATTAAAATGCATAATAAATAAAAATACAAAATAAAAATCAAATATTAAATCCATAAAAAAGTAAAATACATAAAAACTTTGAAAAATCATAACTAATTCAAGAAAAAACATAAAAATACGCACACCATAGCATTTTAAAGATGATTTCATCTATTTTTCAATAAAAATAAAATCAAAAGATTTTGTTACTGCTACTATTTTAAAAATCATAAATACTTCACAGCATTCAATAAAAATCTTGTTTTTTTCCTTAAAAATAATCCAAAAACTAATAAAAATCCTCAAAACGTCTAAAAATTTCATAAAAATAGAAAAATAAATAAATATAAAAATAATAAAATGGAAATAAACTAAAAACTACAAAACATTTTCTAAAAAAAATACAAAATACTTAAAATTATAAAAACAATATAATATTTATAAAAATTAAATAAAAATGCAGAAAAATCCGTAAAAATAAATAAAAATTAGGAAACCCATTAAACCTTAATTTTCTGCAATTTAACCCTAGTTTCCAACATTTTGCCTCCTTGAGTTTGACACTCCCATACTTAGCGCTATACAACTAAGTTTAGGAGTAAAAAATAAAATAAAATTTTCTGTGAATTTCAAACGATCATTACAGCGATAGTTGTCTATTTTTTTTGACGACATGATCGGTTGATTTTTCAAGGGGATCCCAGTAATGTATATATAAACATGATGGTTACATGTACATTAAGGTGACCACCAAAGGCAATCACCCACAAGATGCGTACTTTCATTTAATCACGAGCCACACAAAAAAATAATAGTAAAATGTTAATTGTCGTACAAAAGTTCTAATATACACATCCAATTACAATATCAGGGGATGTGTTTTTAAATATTATGATAAAAAATAGAGAATTGAAATAAGATCCTTAGCTAGAAAAACTCCCAATTTGATTTCAATTATTTTAGGTGAAGTGATGATCACGTCCTTGGATTTATTTCTCATATTAGACGTCATTTTTTTAATGAATACTGTACATAGTCATTCGTGTATTGGCCTTCCTAATGATTAGAATGTTGTCAGTAGTACCAGTCGATCTCATCGGACACAAAATTGGCATAGGCCTCTGTATTTTTTAACTGAGGAGGATTTCTGTTTGACGAGAGATATCAATTTAATGAATTTTAAATGGGTTTTCATGTCTAAAAACAAAACGTCGACTTTCTTTTACCTTGAAGATAAAATAGCTACAAAGATTTTGACAAAATTTGTTACATGAGTAGAGCAATATTAATAGATTAAATATGTAAGGAGAAATAAATTGGATCAATATGTAAGGAGCAATATTAACAGATTTCGTACATGAGTACTGGATCAAAACGTTAACCGAATATGGAAGGATAAGAAATTGGAGGAATAAGGAGGATATCCCTCATAATGCCTCAAACAAACAGCCCTCAAGGAGGAATAAAGATGTGACCAGGGAAACAATATTGTGATTGCCATGTGCACTCAAATTAAGATAGTAGCGTTAGATGGAACAGATAAACAAGGAAAATAATTAGACATAATATTTTTATGGATTTTTACACACATAACCCTTAGTAATTTTGCAATTACATTCATAACCCTACATAATCGTTAATTACATCCAAGACCTCAAGTAGTCCTCCGTTTTACATCCATAACCCTCCGTTAGTTTAGTTCAGTAACTCAACTAGATGAATGAGTTAATGTAACCAAGTCACGATCTAACGGCTGGGATCAATTAAAAGTAAAAAAAGGAAAAAATCTGCTTGCGGGGGGGGGGGGGGTGTGGGCCCTCTACACGCGCGGAACGTGAGCTGGGGCAGGGGCATCTGCGCGCGGGGAACGGGAGCGGGGGCTGGGGCCTCTGCGCACGCCCAGGGTGGGGGAATATTGCAGTCGGGGAAGAGGACGGGATCCTCTACGTGTGGGGAACGGGAGCGGGGGCAGGGGCCTCTGCGCGCAGGGGGGGGGGGGTCTTGTAGCCGCGGGAGGGGATGAGGTCCTCTGTGTGCGGGGAATGGGAGCAGGGGTAGGGGCCTCTGCTCACAGGACGGCGGCGGGGTCTTGCAGCCGGGGGAGGGGACGGGGTCCTCTGCGTGCGGGGAACGGGAGAGGGGGCAGGGGCCTCTGCGCGCGGGAGGGCGGCGGGGTCTTGCAACCGGGGGAGGGGACGGGGTCCTCTGGCTCGTCGGAAGTGCTTTAACCTAGCAGGGGGGATGGGGGCCTTTACGCGAGGAGCGAGAGCCTCTGCGCAGGGGGGACGGGGGGGGGGGGGTGCTGCAGGTTGGGGAGGGGGCATGGGCTAGCGGACAGGGGGGCTCGATGAGGGCTTGCACGAAGAAATGGGAGCGGTGGAGGGGGCCCCTTCGACGAGGGGAGAAAGAGGATGAGGAGGTAGTCCTAGGATGAAGGAGAGGAGGTTCGGAGGAAGAAAGGAGGAGGTGGTAGAGGATGAAGGTGGGGAGGAGGACCAGGGAGGGAGCAGGCTAGAAGAAGGAGAGAATGGCATTATTTGTAAATAACTGTAATATAAAGGGTAAAAAAAAAATTTGATGGATACCATCATCATTAACGGAAAATTACAGAGAAGTTAACACGGGGTTATGGGTGTAAGAGTTAACTACTATTCAGCGTTCCATATGCAATTCACGATTATTCAGGGTTATGAATGTATTTGCAAAATTACTCAGGGTTATGGATGTAAAATCCCTATTTTTATCCTTGTTAGAGGTGTGCATAATCCAGCACCTTGTGATACTTGTGGTTATCATTTGGAGCCACGAATAAATTATCATTTCGTAGGTATATACATCACTGTAAAAAAATATACCAACATGTATCATTCATTGTGAAATTTTATTTGCCCTTGAAATATGTTACAAATTTCATATTCGAATTATATATATTGCTAGAAAAGGGGAAACTACAAGAACGATCCTCCTTTGTTTTTTAAATATATTTTCTTCAAATCTTTTCTACATTAACAATGGTTATTACTAATAGCAACACTAAAAATTAATGGATAATTGCTATTATATGATCATTTAGCAATGCCCATTGCGAATTAAATGAGCAAAAGATAATTTCATATCAAATAATAACTATCGCTATAAAGTGAGCATGAAAGGACATTAGCAACGGATTGGGGCCACTGTTTACAGCTTTTTTTTTTTGAAGAAAAAAGGGTGCAAAGCCGTGAAGGCCAACACCCAAAAACTTTATATTCACACGTTATGTATCATAAGTACAAAGACCAAGAATCCCGAAGGATCTTGGCATGTTCAAGAACATCCTCAATATACATTCTCTCCCTTCGAAAGACTACATTATTTCTTGCAAGCCAAATTGCCCACAATGTTGCCACTGCAAGAATCGTCGTTGAGGACTGTAAAATGTGGGACGTACCAATTGAATCTCAAAAGGCTCTAGAATTCTCCACATCAATCCCGATCAACGCAAGCTCCATCCAAATCGCTCTCGATGTTGGGCATGCAAAAAAAATATGATTGATATCCTCGGACTCTTCCCCCACAACGTAGGCATGAGTCACTAGCTCCATGGAATAATCTGGCCATGCGTGCTCCCGTCATGATTCGCTCCCTTCCTAGCAACCACATGAATACTTTGACTCGACGAGGAATCTTCTAAGTCCAAAAACTGTTTACAGCTTTTATTGCTTGTCTCATTGACCGATGATGAGAGGATTACATATTTTGTTTTGTTAATTTTCGACTGTAAACGTGTGATGTTATTTGGACCATGGTAAAGATGAAAACCGAACAAATATTGCGTTGGTCCAAAATATCAGTGATAGTTGGCAACTGAACAAAGCTATTTTTTCAAAGATTTATTTGTCTGGAGAAGATGTATTCTGCGGTATCTCAGTAGGAACATATATATAAACTGCTAGTTATCTGTATAGTCCCATCTTGGATAAAGTGCGACTGGGATTGTAAAAATGAGAAAGAGAGTGAAAACAAACGGTTAAGATGAAAGCCAATTCTCTTATTTATTTTATCCGTCGCTCGAACTCATGCGGTGATATTACATATTGTAAGAGATCTTCATGGATACTGACAGCTTCCAAAAGAAGGGTTATTATAGGTGAACAAGGCACCACGGAAGCTGCATCTACCATTTGCCTTAAACATAAGCTGGAATGCCACAGATGCATGTGATTCGACGGTGTTGGGGTTAAAGCATGCACCTCCTGGTTTGATGATACTGCAGTCTAGTTGGCCGCAAATGCTGTCAATGCCTGCTTGCAAAGCTACTGGCGAAGCTATGGCAAGAGATGCGATGCACCATCTTCCCCCCTGAAAGAACATATACACACAATTGTAGAATTAGTGTATCCTTGGTGTACATATAGGTCGTCACAGAAAATGGATACATACCACCACCCTCAACTCTCTCACATCTCGTGCGTCTACGCAATAGTCAAACAAAGAGAAAATCGAGTCAGAAAGGTGCTTGAAATTTAAACACTTAAATGCTTCTACAGAAATATAGAGGATGCAAGTCTACGCACCTTACGAGATCACAAACAACTCATATGAAAATATCTAATATATATTTGTATCGTACTCACCAACTGAAACTGCGAGGGCCAAAACCATCCCAATGATAACAAGCTGCACTGACTTGCTCTCCATCTCTTCGCCTGCTCTGCATAATTATATAAATTCCAGGTCAATTTATAGAGTTGAACAAAAACTAAATGCCCAAAAAGATCTCAAAATTTGCAAATACAACATCTTATTATTATACGATCCTGAGGATAGAACGGAAAGATAAAAGATGAAAAGATTTGATTCCTAAACATGACGATGATTTGCCTTCCATTTTGCTTTTCCCTCTATAAATGATTTCATTCCATATTTGAAGAGTCGATAGACTACAGTTTGATTTATCTTTAACATTACGAATCCAGTGAGTGATTTCTTAACATATATTCATGGTGCATTGATGAGCACCCGACCGTCTAGGGTTAAGTTGTTAATTAAGAAAATTTTCATTGTGACCCTAATCAATCAAGCATTCAATGAGAAATAAACTACTTAAGAAATCAAAAAGAGAAAATGAGCGGCTTTGCCACTTTTGTTAACCAGGTATAACAGCTAGGGTCGAACTCAAGGGGCACAATTATATACTAAGTAGTCTATTTCCAAAATCATGGGATTTTTATTGCTTTTTAGTGGTTTTTAATTTTCCAAAATTTTAATTTTTCAATATAAAGGAAATCAACACAAGGGGTAAAACTACGCGCATACAATTTTTGTATTCTCCAAAGAATTCAAAAATACTTAGAAAATTAAATAAAAATGTTTCTGTGTTTTGTGCACTTTATAGTGTTTTTGGTAGTTTTTTATGTACTTTTAAAAAGTTTTTTCATTTTCTAAAAATCAAACATTGATAAAATAATAGTGCACAACCAAGAATGTTTTGCAACTTAAAAAGGGTGAAAGGCTTAAAATTCCAGGAAGTGATTTTTATCAAAATCTAGAAGGAAATATCTACATACAGGTGTTGAAATCACAAATTTGGGATTTTTATATGGTTTTATATGATTTTCGTAAGTTTTCAAGTATTTTAAAAAAATTTATTTTTTCTAGGGTATTTTTCAACAAAATTTATACAAGAGCTATAAGGTAACTAAAGGCAACTACAGTAATTTTTATAGGATTTTTAATGGTTTTTCAAAAATTTATGTATTTTCTAAAAAAATATGGACTTTTAATGGAGTTTTTTGAATCGTTTAATAATTAAAATCAAAAAAAATTAAACAGCAAAAAAATCACCATAAATTATGCATGCAATCAAGAACCATGAGTAACTTTTAGGTAATTTTGGAGTCAATTTGATATTTATTGCAATGAATAAAAGACAAGTAATTAAAAAAAGGTTTACAAGAACCAATATGCAAATATTTTAAGTTCTTGCTCCTAAAGATTAATACAACTAGAAACTATGAGGGCCCAGATGCAATTTATCCACAAAATACATGTATCGCACGTGAAACAACACACGTAGGGGTATAAATGTAATTTTTTAGAGGTTAACTTCATTCAATAACAACCAAAAAGTTCAGGAGAAATATGGCAAATATATCAAAGAGCACGTATGGGTGCATATAACTACAACTCAAGTGGATTGAAATGTAAATATGAAAACAACGGGGTCCTTATTGCAAATATTCTTGGCTACACTTTATATTTATTGGACTAAAACAAAATAAAAGACATGTAGGGCAAAAAGAGAAATATACCAAGGGAGGCACGTGACTTTGCGCGTCAGGAAACTGACGGCTCTGATATTCCTCTAGAAAAGGATCTGACGGTAGGAAATAGAGGTGCTGGTGTACGGCTCTGATGAATCCTTATCTAAAGATCTGATGACTCTAGAAAGTCAATGGATGTGCGACTCAAATTTGCAGGCTGAAAAGATCTGACGTTTGATTTTATAGCCTGATCATGCAGCTTAGAGGTGATCTAGCACTGTCCTCTAACGAGCCGTGAAAACCCTAAGTTAATCTGCGTGAATGAAGCTTTAATTTTGTCGTTTTATTGTAGGCAGGAATTCAGAATCGATCAAGAAATAATCATAATATTGATTAATTTTATTCAGCATATTTTTATGTTTATTTTACTCGGGTAAGTCCCAAGGTCGAACTCAAAGAGGCAACAAAACAACCTAGAATTATGTCTATCAAAGTTCGTGCACGATTTTCAAGATGGTATTTTTTATTATTTTTAATGCAATTTCGGGATGCAAATGCAAATGCGGTCAATTTTAGGGAGTAAAAAATGAAGATCAATCAAAATGTCCAAAAAAATACAAAATTTGACCCAAGATGAAAAATATGGTGAAATGAATGCACTATAATTTTTTGGTATTTTTGGATTAAGATAAGATTTTATGAATTTATAAATGCAAAAACAATGAATTTCAATAACTAATTACAATAAATTTTAAACCTAATTATTTCCAAGAGATAAAATTATCCAAAATCTATCACTAGGTGATTGATCTTAGAAAAATCTTAAATCTTAAAAATACGAGGTTCAATGGCTATTAAAAATTAAAGATTAAAATATGCAAAATGATTTTATAGGGTAGACCATTCACGTAAATGTAATTCTTTTTGTGCATAATGTAAAATATGATTAATTCTATGATTCATGAATTTTCGGTAATTTTTTGATCAATGGTTAATTTAATATGAATTTCCAAGCACAGAATGCGAAAAATACCCAATTTTTCACGAGAATAATTATTAATAATTAACCACAGAGGATAAAAATATGAAACCAATGCAAATAAGTAGATAATTAATTGAAGAACATCATGCAAATTTTAAATAATAAAAAGATGAAAAGGAAAGGTTCAAATTATGTGAAGAACACAGGGTTCTGTTTGTAATTACAATAAAATAAAATGCAGCACAAGGGTTAAAGTGTAAATACCTATACTGAGGGGATGATGTCTGCAACATTACTAGAGGGTCACGTACAAAGCACGTGACCTCAGGAAGCTGGATGGTCCTACAAATACGTGGATCCTCAGGGCGGATTATATAATTTACCTGAGTGGTCACGTGCGTAGCACATGATGCTTGAGTTGGAGGACCACTGCGCAATAAGGAAGACAGGGAGGGGGCTCCACAATTTTCCCACCCCACGCAGGTGGGGTCATGTGAGGAGGAGTCCCCTCAATCGTACGTGCGATGCACGTGATGGGGGTCTTGGGTCTGGATCGGTTGTGCTTTGGCGGAATGGGCGGGGCCTGGATACCTTCGGTGGTGGAGCAGCAGGATCCGGCGGAGGGGCAGTGGCTCTTGGAGCAGAGGCACTGAGTTGGAGCTCCAGGAGTGGCGGTAATGATGGCGGCGGGGGCGTTGCTGCAGGGGTATAGATCTGATGGCGATGGTTGGCTAAAGTGGAGGCGGAGCATCATTGGCCTGAGGTGAAGTCACGGCGGACTGAAGGTGGTGCAAGGCTAAGTGGTGCGGAGGTGCAGTGATCGATGCGAGGGGTGATCAACGAGATGAATGGGGTGGTTGGCAAGAGTGCGAAGATGATGTTATGATGAAAGTGAAGTTGAAAGAGGCGGAAGACGATCGATGTGGCTGAGGGAAAAGATGGCGAGACTAAGAGAGTAATACCTGGAGAGGTTCAATGCTCGACCACTCGAAGTCAGAGCAGAGCAGCGCATTAGACTCACATTGCAACAACCGCAAGCGGCTGGATCTCGCCGGCGAAAAAGGGTTGTTGTGACGGCGGTGTCACCTCTGCATTACGAAAATCCCTTATTGTTGATTATCGGTGGATGAGTTGAAGTCAAGGGAGCGGTGGAAATTTATAAGCGACGAAGGGATGGCTGAATCGAGAAGGGGATCAGAGAGGGATTCGTGGTTCGATTTGGAAGAGGGACTTGAGGAGGCGGCGCATGGATGATTTGGAAAGGAAGAGATAACAATGGCGGGGTGGTGTGCGATGGAAGGCGGCGATTGGAGGGAAAGGCGGTGATATATATTCATTTTATTTTATTCTTATTTTTATTTTCTTTTTTATTTTTATAACTATGATCTGACCAGTTTCTATTCTTTCTTTCTTGCGAGGGCCCAGCGAGCTAGGGCAGCTTTCTTAGGAGCGACGAGGCACCCGAGCGTAGCGGATGCGACTCGTTTCTGCATCGAGCCGCTGGAGAGTGTAGGAGGGGAGGAGAAGGACCCTTGGAGGATTTTCAATTTTATTTTTAGTTTATTACATTATTATTGTAATAATACAGAACTCAGACACTTGGACTTGGCGGATTATCGGGGTATGTTTTGCCGAGCACCGGTGTGCTCGGGGGACCTCACCGCAGTTTATACGCCGGTTTTGATTTCTTCGAATTTTCTTTTATTTTGATTCTCGAAGATTTTTGGCCCTTAGACTTCGGATTTTATATTGGCCATGACATAATTAATTAAGGCCCCAACCCTAATTATTTGCCTGCACCTATAGATTGCTAAGTTGATCTAATTAATTAAATCACAAAGAAAAAGCTAATTTGGTCATCTGAGAGGTCACGTTATGCTAGAGGACGTATACAACACTGGCAGAATCTATTGTGGCGGGCACCGATCGGCATCAGATATCAGACCCCGACCTCTCTTGTTGACTTATTAACTACTGTTCTTCTCGAGTAGAATTTTTTAATCTACGGCCGATTTCTTCGTGCATCATATATGTAGTTTTATTCCTGTCATTATTTTATGTGTGGATCACCCTTCATGTGGAGTGATGGCATCAGGTACGCATTTCTGACATTGCATGCATCATAGTGTTTGACCGCGCATTGGCTTTTTCGACTTCTCCCCCCTGTTTTTGGACATAAAATAATCAGGAGAATCGAAAAATTCATTAGGCGTTGTTTGTGTTGAAAAATATCTAAAAAAATAAAAAACCATAAAATTGGGGCTGCTAAACACACTTGACCCTAAAAGACACCTGATTGAAAATTTTGTCTTGGAAGAGCAATCCCCTCATTATCTGGTTTGGATGAGTGTAGAGTGACCCGCACACTAGGCTAGACCCATATCTGACCTCTTTTCAGACTACTAGTTTCGGGTTAGTCGTTCTCCAGTGAGGATCGCTCTGGTTTCCGGTAAAGCGGGCCGCCATATCCTTTACAGAGCGAGTTGATTGGGTAGCTGATAAACGGTCCACAACTTGTACTGGCTGGGAAAGATCTAGCCTTGGGATCGAGACAGTCTCCTGAGAGTGTTGGATTCCTAACAGCTCGCTTAATCGCTCTGATAGACTGATTGATCACCTAAATAAAATCGATAAGATAAAAGACCGAACCTTTACCGTCATCAGCTCAGCGTGAGTAGATGAATTGGGGGTTTTCTTTGCCTGATCATGTGTGTTTTCCAGATCTCATCCGCCATCACTCTCCAAATCACGATGATGGTCCGGAGGTCCCTTAGGAAGCCGTTGGTTGCACCGCTTTCGAGCACTCCGCACCACTCATCTAGGTTTGTTCACGAGAGCCCAGACCCGCTCTCCAAACCGAGTTTGACTCCGCCCTATTCCCCCTCGACCACCCTTCTACCAGTCCTGAGATGCCCAAGCAGAGACCGTAGCAGATGTTTGTTCATTTGATGGCACCTGAGTTTGGGTCTTTTAACTTTGCAGAGACCAAGGCCAGCAGTGAGGAGCGCACTGATGGACCCGGCCAGACCCACGCTTACGTACTTGATCAGGGTGCCGTCAACAACACCCTATTAGCCTCCCTGGAGACCATGCAGCATCAGATCAGAGACCAGGGGCCTTTCATGGCCGATATGAGCAGGGAGATGGCGCATATGCGAGTAGACATAGAGGAGCATAATAGAGCCGGTGGAGGAGGAGACATTCCTGAGGGAGGAGAGCCAGATAAGCAATTGCAGCCAACAACACCAGCATGCCTGATGAGAGAGTCGCACAACCCTGGTGCGACTCTAACACATAGATGGATCCAGTTGCCAGCTATTCTGGGAGATTTCAAGCTCCCTCCTCAAACCATCCAGTTACTGTCCATATTCCACGGGCTTGCCACCAAGGAGTTGCACCTCCATCTCTAGGAGATTGAGATGATCTGCAACACGATCCACGATCAACTCGTGGATGAGGATACCATCAAGATGATGGCATTTCCATTCTCCCTCATTGACAGAGCAGCTTACTGGCTAAAGCACCTAGGGAGATACATCACATCATGGGAACAGCTCCAGAACGAGTACTTGAATAAGTACTATCCACTCAGCTGGACGAATGCAGTGCAAGCCCTCATCAACAACTTCTCCATGCTTCCCAATGAGCATTTCCATGAGGCATGGGACTGGTTCAGAGAGCTCATAGACCGGTGTCCTCATCACGATATATCCAAGCCCAACCTTGTTAAGAGTTTCTTCTGCGGGCTTACACTGAAGTTGCAGGGGCTAGTGAATGCATCCTGTGGGGGTTCTTACTTAGCCATGGTTGAGCATTAGGTCTGGGCCATCTATGAGGAGATGGCGGAGAATTATATAGTTATGTCCCGACCCGCCTTTACACACAGGGGAAGCCAACACCATAGGACGTGTCCTATCAGAGGATAGCACGGGTCGATGCAGGTCCTTCCACATCTTTAGCAGCCACAGCACAGGCAGAGTCGTCGGCTGCTGATATGGGTATCATCAGCGAGAAGCTGGACCGCATCGAGATCATTGAGAAGAAGTAGTGCTAGGGCATGTCTCAGGTAGATCAGATGGCATAGATGCTGAGTGACCTGAAGACCCAGATCATGTATCTCCAGGAGGCACAGACGGCTTCTCAGCCCTGTCTCAGGTCATGGGTTGACCCCAGCAGCAGCAGCTCGACCCAGCCCTCCGCCCACTACAGTCAGGTGCACCACATTCAGGCAGAGCAGTTCTAGCAGCAGCAGTATGTTCAGCTACCACCATCTTCAGACACTCAGATGGTGGTATACCAGCCGGATCAGCCCCTGGCAGTTCTTCCCCCACCACTTACGAGCAGGAGTCGTTGATGGAAGTCAACGGTATTTGCTATGACCGACCTCGGCCTGGGATCCACCGAGAACATCCCAGATTCCGATGGTCAACCGGAGGTGCCTCATCCCAGCAACAACATCCAGTTCAGGGTGGCCAGTACATCCAGCAGTAGCCCTAGTTCCCACAGCCACAATCACACTACCAGCAGGGTCCTCGTCCCTATCAGTAGGGACAACCATGGAGGCAGCAGCAGCAGCCTCAGCATTATTCTCACCAGTATGCCCCTCATCCTTCTTAGCAGCAGCAACCTCACTTCAGAGAGGCCACATGTCCGGTTCTCATGGGCCATCCTATGAGAACCCAGCACTTGATGATTTAGCATGCCTTATCTTCGAGCAGCAGGCTATATTCATGCGGGAGATGGATGAGTTCCGTCAGGAGATGTGGGAGATCGTGAAGGGCAAGGCCGCCATGACGAGGAGGAGAGCGGTTCTGATGCAGCTCATGATCATGATGATGACGATGGTGCTGATACCACCAAGGATGTAGATCCAGCCGATGGTACTAAGTCCGTCGCTTCACCAAATGCAGGAGGTGGTGCTGATGCCACCAGACATGTTGATGCTGAGCCGGAGTGTGGTGCTGATGCCGTAAGTCCAGATGTCGCGGGTGGTACTGTGGCCACCCATCCTATTCCTGTTGCATTTCCTTCTATTTTTGTATCTCAGACTATTCAGGAAAATCTAAAAAATAATAAAGGAAAGGGTTCTTTATTTGCGAGTCCATCTGCGATGCCTGTAGATACTTGTATGGATTCTGTTTCATCTCAGCAGCAGGGACCCGATCCTAGTCCTCCATCTGAGGAGGGCCCAACCATCCCCTTCCCTCAAGCACTCCGCTTGGCTAAGGGAATAAAAAGAAAATCTAAAAAATCTCAGCAGTTAGAGTTCATCCAGCAGATGATAGCCAGATTTCAGATTCAGATGACTCTAAAGGAGACCCTCAAGCACATCCCTCTCATCCAGAGGAACCTTAGAGAGAAGACCACCATCACAGGAAGAGGAAGAACCATCATGCAAAGATCCATGTGCTCACTCGTGCAACCTGCTTCGCCATTCAGAACCGTCTTCCAGCCAAGAGGCCAGATGCAGGAGATCCCTATGTCAAATTTCATATACATGAGAAGAGGTTCGATCAGACTCTATTAGACATTAGTTCTTCCATCAACCTACTTCCGGCAGCCATACTCGACCGATTCGAGCTTGACCCTCTTCGACAGAGCAGGACAGTCCTTCAGTTTGTTGATAGACCTTTCAAGATGCCGAAGGGGTTTTTGAAGGACGTGGTCGTCACAATTCAGGGCCTGAAATTCCCCGTGGACTTTGTTGTGTTGTACATGGAGATCCCTGAGTCTGTGACCGATAC
Source organism: Ottelia alismoides (assembly GCA_037367405.1). Lineage (NCBI taxonomy): Eukaryota > Viridiplantae > Streptophyta > Magnoliopsida > Alismatales > Hydrocharitaceae > Ottelia > Ottelia alismoides. The sequence goes on along the minus strand of JAZKJV010001698.1, from coordinate 312,476 downwards.
TCCCATCATTCTAGGACGCCCGTTCTTGGCCATAGCCAAGGCAGTATCCGATCATGAAAGCGAGAAGGTATACTTTTGCATCGAAGGCAAGAGTATACAAATAGAGACGATCGACGAGACTAGAGCGCGAGATTCAGCCTGCTCAGAGCAGCTCTCGATTCAGAGCAGATGACAAAGGTAAAGCGAGACGTCTACCAGGAGTCCGATTTTGTGATCATAGAGATGATAGCTGCTTGGTCAGATCTTGTTTCACGAGCCATCCTCTACATTCAGATGCCATAGATTCACAGATTCCAGCAGAGGAGAGCTAGGAGAGCACACGATTGGTAGAGGACACATTCGAGGCAGCAAACCACATTAAGGATAGTGAGGCAGTTGATATTTCATTTGATTCAGATTCAGATCTCTCGGAGTCAGATATCGATTGGGTAAAGTTTGATGAATTGATAACGTGTTTGATTCCTACAGAGCCAGCAACTAGGGTGGAGACTGACCCGATACATAGTGCAGATACACGAGCCTAGCAGTCTACACCAATTTTACATGATCAGTGAGAGTTCTCCCATGCAGATTTGGTCACTTAACCATAGACCCCAGTTGGCTTTTCAGAGGCCAGATTTGCCAACTCCCAGTTGCCCAGAGCTGAAGCCCTTACCGTAGACGCTGAAATATAGATTCCTTGCGAGCGAGCATGAGATGCACCTAGTCATTATCTCAGCAGATTTGACTGGAGAGCAAGAATATCGTTTGATGGAGGTTCTTGAAAAGAACCGCTAGGTGATAGGATGGAGTGTAGTTAAACTCTAGGGGATAAGTCCATCCCTGTGCTCCCACCATATCTATCTCGAAGAGGACGCCAAGCCATTGCGTGAGTTCTAGTGGCGGTTGAACCCGAATCTTCGAGAGACTATCATGACGGAAATCTAGAAGTGGTGGAGCGTCGATTTTATCTATCCTATCTCCGACTCCAAGTTGGTTAGTACATTACATGTGGTGCCCAAGAAGACATGCATCACTACAGTTGTGAGTGAGTCTGGAGAGAAGATAGCTACTCGGGTAACTACTTCATGGAGGATCTGTGTGGACTACAAATGATTGAACCAGGCCACCAGATTTGTACTTGAGATGATCATCGGTTCTTCAATCTAAATTATACTATATAGTAATAATCAAAACATTTTTTATTATAAGAAAATTTGCTAGACAAATTCCCAATCCTATTCAAGTAAGAAGTTTGTTGATTATGTTTCCAATTTTGATCTAGATCAAATTTAATCAATCTATTGGTTGAGGCTAAGTCAACTAAGGAAATAATCATCATTAAATATTTCTAAAATATTTTCCATAATTATTTCATGAAATTAACAATTAACTTCACTAATCGATAATCACATGGTTCTTGATTAGGAATGTAATTTCAGCCGTGACCCACTACTTACTAAAATTAACATATCTCAATCAATTTAATTCAAATTAGACAAAATCAATTTTTAACGATTGCTAATTTGATTTAAGACAGAACCTAAGTGATACTTCATGCATTTCGAGGCGGATCAAAACAGTTATTAACTCATTAATCATGTTAAGATTCGCAGTTCTCGCAACAATGAATACATGTTCATTAAAACAACCATATCTCGAGCAAACGGAATCCAAATTACGTAAACTCAGATCCTATGGTTTCCTTATTTAATGGAGAACAAAATCCAATTATTATTTTCATGTTTAAATAATTTAAACAGGGACGAAAATAATCACTAAACAGATGTGCGAAAATGAAATGCGAGAAAAACTTTCACAACCTTAACGAACCCAAGTCATCCTAGGTTTACGGATCGCATCCAAAACCATCAACCTAAGGCTCTGATACCACTTGAAGGATATGGTTAGATCCTCAAGCGCATCACGGAAGCATGAGCATCGTATCGAATACGACGAAGAACGACTAGTCGCGCTAGTTGTTCTATGCAGCGGAAATTAAAAAAATTTTCATGTGACGAAACCACATGATCCAAGAACACTTCTCGAATCATTTCATCTAAATCACAAACAAGTAATAGGATTACCTCTTGAAGCATGGTTGCGATCGAGTCTCTAAATGAGGAGATCTCCTGTCTCAAGTCTGATCCGACGGAGGAGACGCTTGCGAGCGCGGGGATGAATCGCGTGCTTCTCGCAATCCATGTTGATGATCCAAATGGCGGATCTCCTGATCTCGACACACGAGATCCGACGTCTTCTTCACGAGAGAGGCGCACCGAAGGAGACGAAGATGCATGAGCAAACGATCGAGCAGCATAACGATGACGCTGCGACGATGGAGAACCTCTCTAGGGCATCCATGGTGGATGGCCACATGAGTGGGAGAGAGAGAGTAGGCGTGTAGAGAGATTAAGAGAGAGATAGATAGAAAGAGAGAGACTTATGTTCTCTTGTGTGTGTCAAGAAGAGCAAAGGGATGCCTCTCCTTTATATATTTTGGGATCCATGGATCTCAATCCATGGATAACACAAATCCAATGGCTCCCATTGATTGTGTTTCTTTTAATGGCTAAGATTTATGTTGGTAAAAACCAACAACAATTAATTTAATTGAGATTAAATATATATTGATAAATCAACATAATTTAATCCTCAAATTAAATCAACTAATATTGGAGATAATAGAAAGGAGAATCTCTCCTTCCATATAGGAGGGGTGGATGGCCACCCATTCCTTGTGGGAATTGGTGGTCGTCCATTCTCGTATTTGGAAAGGGAGATTCCAATGCAATCTCCAAGATTGCATATATCTCCAACATTTTCAACAACAATTGTAGTAAATTATTCTATAAAAATAATTCATAATTATTTTGTGAATATTGCAATCTCGTCATTGGAAAATTGTGAATCGCATTCACAATCTAAAATAAAATGTGAATTACATTTTCAATTTAATGTCCAATGTGAATCCAATTTCACATTAACATTTAATTAACAAATGTAAATTACAAATAGCTCTCTCTTATATATTATAAATCGCATTTATAATATATATGATTAATATGGATGGTGCAATCCACACTATTCATATCCATGATAATTAAATCATATTTAATTATCTTGGATCTCTATTCTCATGTGCTCAAATAATATGAATCACATTCACATTATGTTCATCTTTGATAACTAAATCATATTTAATTATCTTAGATAACTCTCTTTATAATATGAATCAAATTCATATTATTCATGATAATTAAATCACATTTAATTATCTATTCTCTCAATGTTCGGATACATATATCAATAATAGAATTATCCATGAACTCTTTCAAGAATAATGTGCTTTCTCCGCGAATACTTGGAGATAAGGACAGGGTGATTGTATTGTTCTATGTATAGTGACTTGAATATTGAGATCACATCTCAAATCCAGATCTCGGGCCTCCCATAGATGCTTGATTAAATCAAGACCGCAAATCTAATCTTCTCATTGCATCTGAATCACATTCAGATCAATGTCCAATATTGGGACTAATATCAGATTACTTCTCTACTGAGAAGAGTCACTAAAATCCAGTCTTGTTTCATCACTCCCTAGGAATGGAAGTGTCATGGTTATACAATCGTTTATGATCACATCACCCTCAGGTATACCCAATACCTGTACATCTTGCATACTATAGGACTCAGAATAATCCTGAAGTATAAGATCAATTTTACATTGTCTACTTCAAGGATTTATCAGTAAGTTTCACATTCGATAATTAAGAGTCGGTATCGATCATATACTTTCCAAAAGCATATAGCATACCTAGGTCATGATCATATACTTTCCAAAAGTATATATCAAACATACAAATTCAGTCAAGCTTCCAAAGCAAGACAACCGTGCACGAAATTTGATCTTACCAATATCTCATGAGTGAGCTCATGTCTTCTGATTCAGTAATGAACCTATATGATCCCTTTGAGAGATTGTATTACTCATATGCCCTTGCATGCACACCAGCATGCCGGTGTATAGACCTTGATTAGGTCATCAACCTACTGGTCTGCCAAATGTACATATTCGAATATATAGTAACACACCTGTCTTCGATCAAAGGATGTGTGCCTATATCATGACAGCATATGATATACGACTTTCGTTATCTCGATCTCGTTAAGTCAACTCTTTGACCTAACTAATCTGACTCCTTTGAATCTCTATTCCCATACAGAGGACCTGCATCAAGAAGTCAGTCGGATATCAGCCTAAATGAGAATGGATTGCCATCCCTGCTCAGGCAGGAGATCATCTCTTAATAATCATTTGATGGTGCTTGATGAGTCCTCAATCTAACTCTTTAGATATCCATCCAAGCACCAGCCTCTATGATTCAATAATTGAATCAACAACTATATGATCATCAAGATGGCCATGATACATAACCCTATTTGTACTAAGTGACCTATTATGCATATTGGTTATTCTTCATTTCAGATCAGGGAATGATATTTGCAATAACATTTATTGCGCAATGGCTCGTCGTGGGCTCGCATGTCCAACAATAGGTTCATCATGCGTCTGTTCTGGTGATGGATGGCCAGTTTATTAACTAGATATTGCTTTTGTCATTGTTTGTTGTATTAGACTTATCTCAGACTATGCTCTTTTATTGTCTCGTGGAGCTTCCTAGTAATTTTTTTGTGCTTCGCACTGTGGGCCCCCTTTATTATGATGTATTTAGAATTATTGACTTCCCTTACCTTGATTAATGAATTTGAATCTTTCTTCTAAAAAAATATGTTAATTGTGCACCTAACATTTTTTAGAACAGTTTCAATTTGTTGTTTAGTTTTCATGCATTCACATCATTGTATACCGTCCCCTTTTTATGAATCATTCTACGAATTCAAACAATATAATATAAAGTTGCTACATATAAAGGAATGACGTTAAGCCATAAGAACGTATTGTTTTTCCATCTTTTCTTTCTTCGACGTGGAAACCTCAAAAAGAAATGTGCTATAGCTGATTGAAGTGCTCGAAAGACCTCTCAACGTTGACGAGTATGTGCTATGGCATAAGTAAGTCCGTAAATGCATTCATTCCTAAACCTATTCAACACTCCCTCTCGAATATCATGTGATCTTGGCTAGCTAACATATATCTCGATAATGAGTTGACAATATCAACCTATAATGTTGAACTCGCTGCAAGAAATCATAATGAATTATTTAATGTGTATTATATTCTCTTTCATCATTTAGTTTTTAATTTGAATATTGATTATTGTAAAGTTATTTTTAAAATCTTTAAATTCGGAATGAATATGCCAAAACAAAAGTGACCTAATAGAAAGAATAATTTATTGTTGGTTGCCATATCTTTCATAGCTAAATTTATAACAATGAATATTATCTATCACTTGTTTCTTTAAATCCATAAGAATATCACATTCCTTGTTATATTTCTAGTTAGGCATGGGATTGACTATATGAAATGCTTCACTAATTTAGAAATTATTATTAAGAAGTTTTAATAAAAAACATACTGAATAATCATTGTCACATGAATGTTTATCGATAAATATGTGATTCATTGCGAATTACAGTGAGAGATAATTTTACAACAAATATTCAATGATTTGGCTTTTCATATTTGTATTCAATGGTATTCCAAACATCAAAATTAGTTGATTCCAAAAATATTTGCATACGTACCTTCCAACAAGAATAGCTACTAAACTTGGTAGATTGGCTTTCGTGATTGATGATGCCGAACCTATTTACAACTACCATCAAATTTGAAATTGGTTCTTTACTCCAAATGAATGAACCTGCTTTGATACAACTTGATAGAAATTGCGGATTGGATATATTCAAAAGGGGGGTGAATGGAGTATGGCAAAACAAAACTATTTTCATGCAAATAAAAGTAGGCAACAAAACTCAGTAAGCACCAGTAGGCCAATAACAATCATTGTACACATTATGTTAATGTGGAAATCTAAGTTGAACCCACTTAAACAGTTTAGTGGTAGAAGCAGTGGGCCCCAACTCCAATGACAGGAGTTCCAACTGTAATGTCCTTATATGGATTTGAGATATAATCTCAATATTCAATTCACTATACGAGGAACGTACAATCGCCATGTCCTTACCTCCAAGTATCTACGGATAAAGTGCATTATTCTTGAAAGAGTTTAAGAATAATTCCATTATTGAATTATTTATCTGAGCTTTGAGATATTGATAATTAAATATGATTTAATTATAATGAATAATATGCATTTGATTCATATTATTTGGCAATATAAGGAGAGTTATCTAAGATGATTAAATGTGATTTAATTATCAAAGATATGAATAATGTGAATGTGATTCATGTTATTTGGGCACATGACAATAGAAATCCAAGATGATTAAATATGATTTAATTATCAAGTATATGATTAATGTGGATATCACTATCGACAATAATCATGGATATTATAAATATGATTTATATTATAATGTAGAGATTTAATTGTAAATAGAATTTACAAATTTAATGTTGTTAAGAATGGGATTTAGAATAAACAACTAATTGTAAATCTAATTTACTTATTATGTTGGATATATGAATATGATTCATATTTATTCAAGCTTACACCCCCGCCCACCCCCGACCCCCGCCCTGCACCAGAACCCAACGCCCGGCCCCGCCCCCGACCCCGCCCCCGTCGAGCGGCCCCGTCCACCCCCAACCTCCGTCCCCCGTCGACCCCCGGCCTGCACCAGCACACCAACACCCACCGGCCCGCCACCCCAGCGCCCAGACCTGCGTCAACCTCTCCAGCGTCCGCCCAGACCTTCGAACCACCGCCGCCCAGCGCCCTAGAACCTGACCTTAACTTGCCCCACCAGCCCCCTCAGCGCCCGACCTTCACTTGCCTCGACCTTGCCGACCTCAGCGTCCCCTCAGCGCCCGACCTTCACTTGCCCCACCAACCCCCTCAACCAGCCCTCCCAACCAGTCCGCCAGAGCACACCGGCCAACCCCCCAACCAGTCCACCCCCGCCCAACGTCCTGCCTTGTCATCTTCTCCGACCTTGCCGACCTTACCGTCTTCGAAGATGTCTCGTCCACCCAAGGGGACGGTCTCTACTTTAGGAGGAACTATTCATCCTTCACCTTGTGCTCGTGCGTCCCCTGCTCATCATGGATTATCGCGGTCTTGCTCCACAGATATTTATTCCCATCGGCTTGGTGGAGTGATTTGTCCCTTTTGGAACTTTCATTATTGTCCTGATGGAAGGGAAGGGAACAAAGGGATTACGCGTTTAATCTCTCATATTAAGAGGGTGCATCTTTCCAGTGATGATCGGGCGTCTACTCTGCGGGACGCAATCACAATTGATCCTGATCTTTTTCTTGCAGTAGAAGCGACCTTGAGGGTCCTGGATCAATGGTTGTGCGGAAGGTGCATGAAGATACAAGCTTTGTGTCGTGCTTGCCATCATGACGATGGTCTTGTTCGTGCCACAGATGATGCAGGGGTGGTCCAAGGACACATTATCGGTATCCTGAAACCCACCCTTTACATAGCACCTGTTGTACCTGCTGCTAATGATGGTGTGATTATTGATGCTGCGCTCCTTGATTATATTTTCAAGCACCCGATCACCACTTTTAAGAGCATTCCTCCAAGTTGTCGGCTTGCCTTCTCTCATACTTTGAAAGCAGCTCTGCATCAAGTTATAGCTGGGCTAGGATCCTTACAAGCTTGGGTGAGATTGTTGCTTCTTCCTCGGTGCACCCTACAGGTTTTCAGACCCGTAAACAGGAGAGATAAAAGATCTGGTAATAGAAGATTCTTGCAACAACAATTTATTTTGAGCTCACTCACTAAGTGGGGCAGTACAGATGGCTTCACCAATTGGGTGGGTGATTTTATGAAGGGGGATGTTTCAGGGGTTTCAGTTGTTAATCAGAATAAATCTTTGGAGGAGGATAAATATCAAAGCTCTAGCATAAGACAATGTCTTCGCAAAGTGGCAGATGGACATTTTACTGCAGCCATAAAGGTTTTGTGCTCTTCAGGAGTGGCGCCTTTTAATGGAGACACCTTGAAGGCCTTAGAGGCTAAACATCCCTATACGCCGCCTCCTGTTCCACCAGACATCTTGATTACAGATTCTCCTCTTACAGATGATGCAGATGTTATTTTGCGAGCCATCAAATCCTTTCCTAAAGGGACATCTTGTGGGAGAGATGCTCTGAGGGCTCAACATATTTTAGATGCCCTTTGTGGGGAAGGATCACCGGTTGCCAAGGATCTCTAGCATGCTATTTCCTTGGTAGTTAATTTGTGGCTTAGTGGGAGATGCCCCTTGAGTCTGGCTGAGTTTATAGCCTCTGCACCTCTCACTCCACTGCTCAAACCGGACAACAGCATTCGTCCTATTGCGGTAGGTACTATATGGAGGCGCCTTGTATCTAAAGTTGCTATGGCAGGGGTTAGCAAGGAGACATCTAAATATCTTAACGACTTTCAATTTGGAGTTGGTGTATCTGGAATAGCGGAAGCCATCTTACATAGCACCAATCATCTTTTGAGCAAGCTTCACGGAGACGGATCTCTTGCTATGCTTACGATGGATTTTTCTAATGCTTTCAACTTAATAGATAGATCTCTGATGCTTGGGGAAGTTAGGAGGAGATGCCCCTCTATTTCTCCATGGGTGGAATTTATCTATGCTCAAGCCGCCAGATTATATATTGGAGACAATAATTTGCGGTCATCAACAGGAGTGCAGCAAGGTGACCCTTTAGGCCCCCTTCTTTTTTCTCTGGCATTGCACCCACTTATTCATGAGATCAGAGACAATTGTAAATTGCTACTTCATGCTTGGTATCTGGACGATGGGACAATTGTTGGGGACACTGTAGAAGTGGCCAAGGCACTTGACATTATTCAATGCAGGGGTCCAGAGATGGGGCTTTTTCTAAATATAAAAAAAACAGAGTTGTTCTGGCCTTCATGTGATGGTCAGAAGATCCGTGAAGGTTTGTTTCCCATAGATATTGGGAGGCCGCGGCTAGGTGTGAAATTGCTTGGAGGAGCTGTGAGTAGAGACAAAGACTTTATTGAAGAATTGCCTATGACGAGGGCTACCAAGGCTGTTGACCTAATGCATTTACTTCCTCAGCTGGATGATCCACAAAGTGAGCTACTTCTTTTACGTTCTTGTATGGGTACTACCAAGCTTATGTTTGGCTTACGGACATGTCAACCAATATACATGAAACGGGCCAGTGCATGGTTTGACAAAGGATTACGTGGAGCTATTGAGGATAGTGTGGTGTTTGGAGGTCCTTTCTTTGGTGACCTTCAATGGAGAGTGGCGTCGCTACCCATCCGGCTCGGCGGTTTAGGTCTTTACTCAGCTATTGAGGCTTCTTCATATGCTTTTGTGGCCTCCAGAGCTCAATCATGGATGCTCCAAGACCACATGCTACGAGACAGCGGGATACATGGTATGGATTCTGATTTCCTTAATGCTTTGGAAGGTCTACGTGTCGCACTCCCATCTATTGATCTTACACATTTTGCTAGTAAGGATACCGTCCCCCCTAAAGCCCAGAATGCTTTGGCGAATTCTTTTTTTAGCAAAATCGTAAAAGATATGGAAGCTGAGTTTGACATGTCTGCTAGGAAAAAAGCAATTTTCTATTGTTTACAAGCTGAACATGCCCAAGATTTCCTACTTGCCATTCCTATTGAGGGGCTTGGATTGCATATGTCACCCATTGAATATCGTAGTATTCTCAAGTATCGCCTCACGATTCCCCTTTTTCCACCCAATGAGGCTTGTCCAGTATGCCACAAATCTTGCTTGGATGCTTTTGGGGACCATGCTGTTCATTGTCGCGAGCCTCAAGGTTTTAAATACAGACATGATCTTGTCAGAGATGTTCTATTTTATATACTCAGACATGCAGGTGTTGCTTCAAAAAAAGAAGCACCGGTGAATTTCTTAACTGATCCACAAGAGGGGAGATCGACACTTAGACCGGCAGATGTTTTGATATTTGGATGGGTTGGAGGAAAGCATGCATGTGTTGATTTGATTGGAGTGTCTCCATTGGTGGGTCCGATAAAGAGTGATTTTGTTGCGGGATGCGCTGCACAAAAAGCTGCATTAGCTAAAGTGGCTAAGCATGAGAAGGCCTGCATAGACAATCAACACGTATTCATCCCATTTGGTTTTGATACATTTGGGTTCTTGGCAAGGGAAGTAGTGGAGCTCCTTAAGAGGGTTCAAAAAATCATGCATAGGAATGTTATGGTTCCCAAGTCTATGAATGTTGTATTTTGAAGAATTGGATTTGCCATTCAAAAGGGATTGGCGGCGCAGCTTGTTGCCCGTCTCCCATCAATTTCTATGTAACTTTTAAAGAATCAATATATATAAATATATAAACTCAGAGATAAATTAAACTGTTCCCTCAAGATTGAAGTTTTCACGAATTTAATTTGGAATTATTTTGTGAAGATAAATGCAGTAATTATTATTGCATATTAATTAATATATAGATAAAAAATGAAGACTTTATCTCTTTTTTGGTGGCCCACCTTGACTTGTTCAAGGGGGGACGACCACCGTGTATTTAGTTAAGAGACTTAGTCTTCTACATTATCTATGTATAATTATTATATTTAAAATGGATTAATTATTATCTTGAAAAATGATATAATTAATTTATTTTAAACTTTTTGTTGTTGGTTTTTTGAAGCAACAAATCATGACCATTGATTAATAAATAATCTACACCATAGATTAAGAAAGCACACAGATTGAGATCCATGTACATCCAACAAGTATAAAAGAAAGGGTAGCACATGCCTTTGAGAATACACACAGAATTCCAAAAGTAATTAAACTCTCTCCATCTCTCTCTCTCTACACATGCCCCCTCTCTCCCTCCTTAGAGTGATCGTCCACCCTAAAACCTTGTGAGGGTCACCGTCGTCGCCACACCGTTGTGCCGTCGCTTCGATCTCTCATGGATCTACATCGCCTTCGTTGCAACTCTCACGAAGAAGACATCAGATCTTATGAGACGAGATCATGAGATTCTCTACTTGGATCATCAACATGGATTACGAGCTACACATGTTTCATCAACGCGTTCACAAGCATCTCCTCCATCGGATGAGACTTGAAATGGGAGGTCTCTTCCTTTAGAGACGCGATCACAACCACGTTTTAAGAGGTAAACCTAATACTTGTTTGTGGTTTAGATGAAATGATCTGAGAAGTATTCTTGGATCATGTGGTTTCATTTATCAATTTTTTTTTAAATTCCGCTACCTCTAGCAACAAGCACGACTAGTTGCTCTCGATCGCATATGATGCGATCATTACGCTTCAGTGATGCGCTTAAGGATCTTGCCATATACTTCAAGAGAACCTGGAAGCTCCAACATCGGAGTTAAGCTCCGATGAAGGGATACTGCATCAGCACTCCCTCTTCACACTATAAACCGATGAGATTACTCTCCCGTCACAAGGGTATACCAAAAGCTAAAATGGGGGCTTAATATGGGTCAAAAGGCAAAATGAAGCTAGGGGTTTTATTTATACATAAGTTGATCGGCCATCTTCTGATTGAGATGGCATGAGGAGGAGATGGGGTTTGTGGGAGATAGGGGCATGGCATGGAAGAGGGAGATGGAGAGTTTAGAATGTTGGTGGTCTCAACATTGAAGAAGGTGAGGGGAAGATGTGGTAAAATTGAGAAAACAAGAGGTTGGTACTTCTTACAAAAGATAGAAGGTAGGCTATGCAGGAGGGACTGTTGACCAGGTGGTCAACAGTAGTAGGTGCCCGATTGGGCCACCTCAACACGAATGAGATAAAACATGAAAATAAAATACTTTGAAATTAATAAAAATTAATAAATTATATTATTAAATAAAACTTTAAACATGAAAAATGTTTATTATTCAAACTATTTTTCCTTTGATTTTTATTTATTTTTACAACATTATTTGTAAGATGTTAATATTTACATGTATATACATAGGTATATTTACCTGGATTTTAAATATTTTATTTTTATTATGTATTCTAAATACCTAATAATATATTTAAAAAGTTTATATATTTATAATATCATTAAATACATATTTACAGATTTTCGGTTTTTATGATTGTATTTTGATGTATAAATAAATACATGTATATGCATTATAAGTTTACTATATTTATATATTATAATGTATTATTTATTTTAGTATATTTTTAATTGTTTTATTTCTGTTCTTATTTTTAATAAAATCTAAAAATCATATAAAATTATTTAAAAATATAAAGAGAGTAAAAATACGAAGAATAAAATATATTGTTGTTTTAAACAAATACATAGTACAATAGTACCCTTGAAAGACAACTTTTGTGCCTTAGCTTCATTTTTAATGAAACTGCCTTCATTAAATAGATAATTTAATTTTGAATAAAATGGAGATGACTTTGTTCAATTTGAGTTTGTATGGAGTAGATATTGAACAATGAAGTTTGGTTTGCTGCTTTTTCATCTGTGTATAAGTTGCACAATACATTATTTTTATTGACTATTATTTTTATAATTTTCTATATATTATTATGTACAAGTTTCGTGTTGAATAGTTTATCATTTGAGGTATGTATCTATGGAAATACAATAGTCTAAAGTGATTATTTATATGGCATAAAATTAGGATTTTGTATACAATGTATGACCCTTATCTCCCCTACTTTATTCATGTCAACCTAGTCAATATTGACTTGGTCTCATGGTTTAGGACCTTTCAGTTCATTGATACTTCATTTATTTTTCTTTTGATTTTCTTTATTCTGTAATTTTGGATTTAAATACCTATAATTAAATGTCAGTTACAGATGAATATGGAGTGTTAATTTCTATAAGTTAGCAGTATTTACTTGTGTTTTGCTCGATATTTAAATACAAAATGGAAGAGTAAAGATAGATCAATAGCTATTGATTAAGAATCTGAAAAGAATTCAGAACGTTGAATTGGGTAGACATGGAGTTTGAACTATCTGTAATAATTTCATAATAAAATGAGGATACCATAACAAGTAATAATTTAAGCAAAAGACCTTATTCAAAACTATAACTATTTAACATTTTGAGAAATCAACATACTATTATTACATGACTTGTTGTGGCTAAATAATTGTAGCGTACATTTGCTTTCCTTGGTTGAGGCATTTAAATTCTCAACAAATCGTTATATATTCCACACATGTGGGCATATAAATAACTAACGAATAATTCATTTTCTCATTACATCAATGGGTATGCTAGTTTTATGTCATCAGATTAATTAAATCCCACTACATAATTGTATTGGTCACATTATATACCTAGATATTGTGGCTATTGTAGGATCACTAGATAATGATGACAAACAACAAAGCAAAGCAATGTACATATAAATAGATCGGATGTTGTGGATATTCTCCTTTATTCAATTGTATGAAATAAATCCAAATGACATCAAACATAATTAATTAAAAATGCTCTGATACCACTTGATAGATCTAAAATACTAAGTGGAAGCTATCGCAATCAAATGAAGTTTAAGATGATGAAGATGGGATTTCCTTCTTCTCAACCTTGCCAAAAAATGCACGAGTAATGGATCCTCTTGCATAAAAATGGTTGGGGGGAGGGGTAATGAATTCGTGATTCATCACCTTTACTCTTTCAGTTTGGATAAAATCCTTGGTAAAATACACGTAAATAATCACTAATTTCCACTAATTAACATTCTAACCATATTTGTTAATTTTACACTTATTTTATCCAAAATAAAATAATTAAGAGAAAAAGAAAAATAAAAGAAAAAGAAGCCTGTAGATATAAAATATGTACAGATGGATCCTAACCCTCAGACCGGGTCAATATTGTCTTGGTCAATAAAATAAATAATTAGGGAGAGATAAGGATCATAATTTATAAAAATAATAAAAAATCAAGATAAAAAATACAATAAACACATTTTTCACATTGTAAATATTTAACCTATTATATTTACCACTAAGAAAATTTCTAAACAAAATACTTTCTTTACATAAGTTGTTCATAAAAATATAAGTTAATTTATAAAAATATCAAAAAAAATTATCTAATATAGAAAAATTAATTTTGATTATTCGAAAAAGCCATAAAAGCTGACTTCTGAGGTTCATATCTATTTATAGAAAACTCCAAACTGACCAAACTCACTTTTAAACTTTGTTTTATACTTAATACTATATCAAAAAAATATTAGAATAAAACGTGTGAGTATTGACGTTTGGGCCCTGTTGACACAGAAAATTGCAGATTGGAAAAATAATGTTGGTAAAAAAATAGTCGTGTGGTCGTTGTGTTCCCCAAAATCCCGTGACCAACAAAGACTATTATTTTTTTATTTTTGCTACTTATTAACATGTATAGCGGACAGGGTCGAACTCAGGGAGGCTACAAATCCTGAGGGTTATTCAATTAATAAAAAATCAATTAATAGAAAATAAGAATCTCAAAAGACAAATATCCTTGGTTTTTATGATTTTTTACATTTTTTTAAGTTTTTTTATTTCTAATTTTTTTATTTTCCGATTTTCAAATATTTAGTGATTTTGATTTTTGCAATTTTTTTCAAAAATAACACGAAGCAATATGCATAAGATTAAAAATATGCACACCAATTGTTTTTGTAATTTTTCGATTAATAAAAAATGCTCAGAAAAATGCAAAGAAAATATTTTTGGTTTTAAGTTTTGAAATATTTTTGTGGAATTTTTAGATGTTTTTGTATTTTTCTAAAAATCAAACAGTGAGAAAATGTGAAAATGTGCACAGCATGGAGTAATTTGCAATGTAAAAATGCTTTAAGCGCTTAAAACTCCGGGCAATTATTTTTAGCACAAACTAGATGCAATTATCTATAAACAGTAACTAAAATCAAAATTTTTGGATTCTTGTAGAATTTTATATGATTTTTAGAAGATTTTTGATGTTTTCAATTTTTGGGGGTTTTATAAACAATTAATGAGTGAAAATTGGTCAAAAATTAAAAGACAATTAAATACAACTACTCTAATTTTTTTGGAATTTTTGGAGCAATATTTAAATTTTTATGAATTTTGGAATTTCAAACTAGAAAAAATGACATGTTTTTTATTTTTTAATAATAATAAATGAAGGCAAAATGCAATGAAAATTTTATGCTGAGAAGACAATCACATCAGGAGCATGGCAAAATTTTTACGAAATTTTTGGATCCCAAATAACCCTAATTTCATTCAAATAGAGCAAGCAAAATATTATTATACAGTTCAGGGACTAAAATACAAATAAGTTTTGTTTTCACATCAAATAAGTAATAAAAAAATCACAAAGAAGAAAGCGCAATTTTACCACATATCATGTGCATGTCATGAGCTTCAGGCTCTAGCAGGGACGTTTTTGAAAAATTTAGAAACTTTTGAAGTGCAACTGTAATTTCTCCAAATTAATCTGAGATGGCGGGGACTCTTTTGTAATTGCAGAAACTTCGGAGGGCGTAACTATAAATCGTCCAATAAAATATTGAATACCAACCCTAGGGAGTCTTCTTCTTCTATCTTCGAATCACACAGGACCGAGGGATGGCAACAGGGGGCGCTGCCCCTGCTTCTTCTCCATGATAGGGGGTGGCGCTTCCACGTGAGGCGGTGCCGCTGGGGGTGGCAGAGGTGGTCTGGAAAGGCGGCGCGCCGCGTGTACACGCGTGCTTGCACGGGAGGTGCTGCGCGGCCGCGTGGCGGCGCGGCTGTCGATGTAGGGCAGCGCTAGAGTGGAGGACAGCAGTGGGAACGGTCGGTGCACACAGGAGGCATGGGAGGCCGGTGTTGATTGCGGGCGCGCGACGCTTGACGGGGGCTTGGCAGCAATATCGGCAGAGTGGAGAGGGCACGGGAGTTTCCGCACGAGGGAGGGAGCCCGGGGCGTGGGCGGATCTGTGGCCTTGGACTGCTGGAGAGCCGCCCTCATGCAGGGCTTCAACAGGCGGAGGAGGTCAGGTCGGGCAGCGCAGCTATAGGCGGATATGCGGCTGGATGGAGGCGAAGGAGCCGGCGGTGACTTGGTGGGCGGCGGGGGTGGTGACCCCGCTGCTTATGGCGTTTTTTTGTTTTTTTTTTAATTTTGTTTTGTTTTCTCGGCCTCTTTTCTCGTTCTTCTGGCTCGAGTGGGCCAGCGTTCGCCTGCTGCTCTTGACTGCTCGATCGTCGCCATTATCTGACTTCATTCTCGTGCCATCTCTCATTTCCGAAGTCGCATTTTCGTCAGACCAGGAGAAAACCACCTTCACTTGGATTTTATGAATTGTAAATAGTAAATAAAACTTTTTTTTACTTTTATGTAAATCTGGAAAAAAACAAGAAAAAAAAAGGATAAAGAAATTTTTTTATTTTTTCATTTTTTATATGATCCTACAAAACAAACGTTAGAGAACAAAAAGAAATTTTCTTTTTATTTATTTACAAATCGGAAAAATGAACGGGGATTCAGCGAAAGTGGAAGGATCAAATCAGACTCTCCGACCACCGTGCGTGGTCGGAGTTGATAGATCATGGAAGGTAGAATAGAATGCGTGAAGATCGAGAAATGAAATGAAAATTCAGAATCGGAGATGGATAAACTCGAGATGGAATTTTTATTGATCAAGAAAAACAAAATGACGATGAAAAAAAATACGACAAAATAAAATACTATTAAACTAAGATAAAATGCGAAGAAAAATATGGATCTCACCTTAGGAGCGGAAAAGGACCGTGATCGCCTCGACAAGGCTGACTCGCTGTCACCGGACGACTTGGAGGCTTGGCACAATTCTCGACGAAATTTTCTCTCGGAGACCGGGCTCCTCTCTCTAAAGATTGATCAAGTTGAAATGATGGAAAAGGAGCCATATAAATAGAGAAGATAGAGATGAATTTTGAATTTTTGATTTTTTGGTGGAAGAGATAAGAGATGAATTTTTGAATTTTTTTGTAGAAGAGATAAGAGAGATGAAAAGAGGCAAAATAAAAGAGAGAAAAAAATAATTACAAAATTATCTTTTTTTTAATTTTCATCACTTTAATTATTTGAATTAAATAATGTTATTTTTTTATTTTTTATGGAGGTTAATTAAAAATAGCAATTATATACGTATAATACATACATATATGATATTATATACAAGGGTAAATGAGGAAATTAGCCTTTTTTGTTTTTAAAGAATTTTAATTATTTTTTTTATTTGTATTTTAAATTATTACTAAGAATAAGTTATAAATATATATAAATAAAATATTTACAAAATACAAGGGAAAATTGCACAAATTACCCCAGAAAATCGACTTTTTAACCGTGACTCCAAAAATTATGAAAATACAGCCATTTCGAAGATAATTTAATTTAGAATGCAATGGAAGTGATATTGGTTCAATTTTATTTCGTATGAAGCCGGAATTGATCTTTCAATTAGTGCTTAGTGGCTTTTTCCAAGTGTGGCTACTTTTATTCTATACGTGATTTAATTGTGCAATTATTTTCAGTAATTAGAACACATTTTTATTTACAACATTGGTTTTGAACGTTATTTGATTTGAGATCAATTAAGGCACAAATAAATTAGTGTTAGTTATATACAGATATACACAAAACAACTGAGGACTACTTACAACTATATGCACACAATTTTTTTTGGATTTTCTATTTAAGGACCCTGTCTCCCCCTACTTTATTCCTGTCGATCAGGTCAAGTCTTGACCTTCTCTCGGGGTTCGGGTCAGCCTGTATCTATTACATATATACAGTCTTCTATTTTTTATTTTTTTTATTTTTCTTTTATTTCTTTATTTATTTATTTTAGGTTAAAATTAGTAAGAAATGTACAATATTTACATACAGATGCAAGTTAGTAAGAATATGGAGTTGGTGTTTTATGCAGGTGTTTTATAAGGGATTTTAAGCTAAAATAAATGAATAAAGATGACGAATCACAGATTCATCATCCCCCTATGCTTTACATTTGCTAGTCCCTTAGCAAACACTTATTTGAAAGAATAAGTGAAGAAAAAGAAAAAGAAAGGGAAAATAAAGAAAGTAGGACAACATTGAGTATTAAACTTATCTTCATAAAATTGTAGTTTGGAGCTCTGCCGGACCTTTGGATTATTAGTGTGTCGGAACTTCTGTGAGACTTAGAATTTTAAAATTGACAGCCTTCAAGTTCTACACATCATTGTCACATTTTCAGCTCAGAAGTTATCTTAGATCAATCCTCTTCCCAAAGTATACCCTATGAACATTGAACAATCGACTCATGTGTGTGAAAGGTTTTAGTTCTTCCCATCCAGAATGCCGGACTACCATGCGAATCTCCTCTCTAATAACTCATCCTCGGGGAGTCAGGTATTTCCTTCTAAGGTTTGTCGCGTTGTGTTCACAATCGAATTGAGGGAGAAGTTAGAAGAAGGGGAAAAGAACTGGAGGGTGGCCAGTGTAGTCACCTCTCCTTGTGGAGCTGGCCAGTGTAGCCGAATCTCCACCAAGATATGCATGTTTCTTGAAGCTTGGACCTTTTTTATCAGATATTTATTTAGTAGTGGCTTCTTTGTATTTGAAATTTTGGCGGTTTTACTTGGATCTTGTTATGCCCCTACGGATATAGAATCTTTTTGTTTCCGTATATTTTTTGGGGTCTTAGAAAAAATTGTGCCCAGTTGTCCATCCCTTTTCCGAAGCTTTATTTCAACCCGTACTCCGATCTTTAGATTTCCACGCTTCCAGAAAAGAAACTCATACAGCCTTCCAACATCTCGTCTGAGTTGAGCTAAGTGCATAGTGCTAGAGTACAATTAATTCCCTATTCCAGAGTCCCAGAATGAAGAGACCAGGTTAGACACTAAGAGTCAACTGCTACACATTATCATGTAGAACTCAAAGAATTAATTCAAAGACCTGAAGCTCCTAAAATCCTATTTCTCGGTGAAGTTCCTCTGAGAATTAGGTAGATTAAGGTCCAACTGAGCTCCATTATTTAATTTTATTCTAGACATAGTTTAAGTGTCAATACTATCATGAAAAATGCACATGCAAATGCAACATATGAACAATGCAAGGGTTTTTTTTGAAAAGGAATGATGCACATGTGAAAAGAACACACATTTGTTTTTTTAACAATTTCCTAATTTTTAACTTTTTATGGATTTTTAGAGGAAAATGCAGATGCAAATGAACGTTTTTTTTTAATCATGCAAGTTTTTATGGATTTTTGGTTTTGTAGTGTTTTTTAAAGGTTAGTAAAATATATATAAGTATATACAAGATTTTTTTGTTTTGTTTGTTTGTTTGTTTTGTTTTATTGATTGATTTTTTTGTTTTTTTTGTTTTTTTGTTGATTTTTTTGTTGATTTTTTTGATTTTTTATTATGATTTTTTTGTGCTGTTTTTTTGTTACACACGTGGATTTTACAAAAATTATACACATAACCCCCCAAATAAACGTATTTAAAAGTACGAGTTATGTCTAAAGTATATATACAATATACACGACACCCCCCTATACTTAGCTCGAACTATGTCCTCATAGTGATCAGAGAGCGAAAAAGGAAGACATAACTCATGCTAAGTATAGAAAAGTGAAAAGAACTCCTATGCTACAACGACTCAAAGAAAAGATAAAAAGAAGAGAAATTGGTGATCCTTCCCTATACTTAGGATCAAGTAATCCTAAGTATAGTGGAGTGTACAAAGAGGGAAAACATGAACAGAATGTACAGACTCAAAAATAAAAAGACATGATATGAACAACAACACCTCCCCTATACTTAGGGTAGAGTATCCATAAGTATAGGCAACAATAAGAGTGATGAACATGACGAATATGAACAACACAGATCGTTCACCCCCCTATACTTAGGATAAAGCACATCCTAAGTATAGCATATACACACACACGAAATAGGGGTGAAGGATAAAATGGGATAAGAAAGAGTAAAACGAAAGGATATACAAGAGGAGTGGATGTACAAAGGTCAAGAAGGTCGAAATCGCGCCTTCTTGCGAGACCGCTGACGAATGGATCTGACAAGGTGTAGGTCGATATTAGGATAATCATTAGACATAAATTGAGTAGGATCGACCAAGAATGTATCCTCAGCAGTTTCAGATTGTGCAGGCCTAAACCGATTATTGGAAGTAGTGTATTCATGTCCTGCCAGGGAAGTCTCACAAACATCAAAGTAAAATGGCTCGAAATCATTATCAGAAAAAGTAGGATCAATTTCAGCCTGGCGAGCCTCTACCGGATCATCATCTTTATCAAAAGGCCCAAATTCCTTTATAAAAGCAATCAAATCAAATTTAGCCTGATCGATCTCGTCTGAATCAAGGTGAATAGGAATGGACTCATCAGTGGAAGTAGTCGAATCATGTCCGTCTTGTCTAGTCTCAGAATCTGCCTCCTGCTCTAGGGTGTCTATCGTGTAAATTCCGCGGATGTCATCAATGCATCTCCATATACCAGAAGGGGGAACTCCAGGGTCTATGGTTTCTGAGTCTTCCTCCTTTAAGAGGAATTCTTGGGTTTCAGTATCATCCATCATATAACAAGAATCTATGATATTATCATCGAAGTCAAATTCCTTGGGGTTGGCTAACACGGGCGGGCTGTCATGGGATGCAGGTCTCTGGTCATTACTGGGTGTAGTGATCAACATATCGCTCCCTAGATCAGAACGGAAGTGAATCTCTCCTGAACCATAATCAATAACGGCTCTTGCAGATGCGAGGAAAGGTCGTCCTAGGATAATGGGAGGTTGATCCACAGGGGTGGAGTTCTCCATGGGCATTACAACAAAATCCGAAGTAAAATTCATGCCCTGAATTAGAAGGATAGAGTTTTCTAGAATACCCTTCGGCCTCTTAATAGATCCATCAGCAAATTGAACTATCATCATGATTTTCTTGAGAGGCCCAAGATGAAGAGACTGTACCATAGAGAAGGGTATTATGTTGATTGATGAACCGCCGTCAAGGAGAGCGTTATCACAAGAATAGTCAGATATGGAGCAACTCACAAGAGGTGTGGCCGTGTTCCCTTTATTAAAATACGGATGGTGAGAGATGGCGTAGGCAGTGGCAATGGTCAAGATGTGATGCTCAGATCTTCTCCTTCACTTTCTCTTCTTGTGTTGAGGAGTAAATAACTCTGTAATGGCCTGTTGAAGTGGGGCTTTAATAATCTCATGAAGGCTGGCCACCACTTCGGGTTCGGTCAACATGTTTTCGAATTTTTTGACCTCATCCATACAAGGGAGAAGGTCGGAATAAGCATTTACATGAGGATTGCCAAGAGCAGTCTGTATAATGGAATCCTCGAGGTCAAGGTTGGGACATGTGGTGGATATATGTGTGGGTAAATGATTGGGCATTTGGGTCCTCTCCTCACAAAATGAATCGATAATGTGTCTCCCATAATCTTTTTGAATTTTTAAATTTTTCTCATTTTTTTGAATTTTGGGCGATTGCAAGCTCTCATGATTATCCTCGAGTGAATCCATATCCTCAAATAGTGGAGAAGCGTTCTGGCTCGTTTTATGTTATATAGATTGCTAATCCTCGAATTCATATGCTCCATCATCTGGTTCATTGTCTCAAGTGTGGAAATCATGAAAGGTGACTCCGAAATCCCGGGATCGGGGGGGGTTAAATATGGGTGGGTGAAAATCAAAGTCCTCTGATTCCTGAAATAATGGGTTAGGTGGATATGCACAAAAATTAGGAGGAAAGTCCTCCTAGAACAAGGAAGGTGGATCGTCTGGAGAGTACGAAGTATCCGCGAAGATTGGATTAAAATAACTCCAGTCGGTCATCTCCGAAACAAAAGGCGATATCGGGAGAGCACGAGGGTCAAGTCAAAAGATATGGAGGAAAAGGCGCAAATGCACAGAAGGATCTAGCAAGCACACAAGCAGTCAAACACAATACAAATACAAGTTCATCAACTCAACTCAAAGTGAAGACCGTGAAGGTTCAGTCAATTATCTTGTCGATTTTAGAGTTTGGTGGGAATATAATATATCAGAGCGGTTAAAAGCGAGCTGTTAGGAACCCAATGCTCTCAGGAGACTGGCCTAATCCCAAAGTTAGATCTTTCCCAGCCAGTATGAATTGCAGACCGTTTACCAGCTACCCGATCAATTTAATATGTTAAGGACGTCACAAGCCGCTTTACTGGCTACCGGAGAGATCCTCACTGGAGAACGACTAACCCAAGATAGTAGTCTGAAAAGAGTTCGGGCATGGCTCTATCCTAGTGTGCGGGTAGCTCTCTCGCTCAAGCAAACCAAACAATGAGGGGGTTACTCTCCCCAAAATAATGATTTTCCCTTATATTTTTTAGGGTCGAGTTTTCTTTAGCAGTCCTGATTTTAACAGTTATCACTTGGTTAAAATATTTTCAAAGAATCGCCTACCGAGTGTCCAATTTCCTTTTAATTTTTGTGAGTGAAAATAAGGAAGGAGATCGGAAATACCAATGCGCGATTAAAAACAATGATGCATGCAGGGGTTAGAGATTCTTACCTTGTCTCCAGCACTCTACATGCAAGTGATCCACGCAGAATTTAAATAAGTTATCCTATATGATGCAAGTGAACCGTCCTAGATGATAACTTCTATTAACGGGCAAGAACAAGTTAATTTGACTAAGTCCAAATTACGCTCTACTCTATAGGCACAGAAATATCTTGTTTAGGATGTTTGGACCTAATTAATTACCTGGCTCAAGCAAATTAATTAAAGCAATCAAGAGGTAGCTCACGAAATCCACGAGAAACAAAGAAAAATAAAGGCGATGAAAACAAAACCGGTGAGGTCCCCAAAGTGCTCCGGCACTTGGCGAAACAGACTCCGCAACAAATGAATGTCCTTTTACAAAGTTCAAATGGAAAAGAAAAACTCTCTCTCTTTCTTTTTCTCTCTCTCTCTTAAATTTTTTCTTTCTTCTTCTCCTCTTATCACGCTATCCTGCGGCTTGGTGAAGAATCAAGCTGCCTCCACGTCGCTTGGGTGCTTCAGCTCTCCTAGGATCGCCTCCTTCGCTCCGCGGGCCTTCGCAAGAAAAGAAAAGAGAATGTGTAAGAAATAAAATTATCAAATAAAGAGAAAATAAAGAAGAAAATGAAATGAATGCAGTGGATATGAACAATGGAATGAATGGCAAAAATGTAAACAGATATTTACAACCAAGAATAGCAGGTCAAATGAGAAACCTAACTACCCTCGCCGTGCCTCCCTGGCAACGGTGCCATTTTGTTTGCACGCAAATTGAGTGGGGATGGAAAAATTATGTTGGTAAAAAAAATAGTCGTGTGGTCGTTGTGTTACCCAAAATCTCATGACCAACAAAAAATATTATTTTTTTATTTTTGCTACTTATTAACCTATATAGCGGACATGGTCGAACTCAGGGAGGCTACAAATCCCGAGGGTTACTCAATTAATCAAAAATCAATTAATAGAAAACAAGAATCTCAAAGGACAACTATCCTTAGTTTTTGTGATTTTTTATCTTTTTTTTTTAATTTTTTATTTCTAATTTTTTTATTTTCTGATTTTCAAATTGTTAGTGATTTTGATTTTTGCAATTTTTTTCAAAAATAACAAGAAGCAATATGCGCAAGATCAAAAATATGCTCACCAACTGTTTTTGTAATTTTACACTAAATCAAAAATGCTCAGAAAAATGCAAAGAAAATATTTTTGGTTTTTAAAAGTTTTGAAATATTTTGAGAAATTTTGTGGAATTTTCAGATGTTTTTGTGTTTTTCTAAAAAATCAAATAGTGAGAAAATGTGAAAATGTGCACAACCTGCAGTAATTTGTAATGTAAAAACACTTTAAGTGCCCAAAACTCCTGGTAATTATTTTTAAGACAAACTAGATGCAGTTATCTACAAACAGGAACTAAAATCTAAATTTTGGATTTTTATAGAATTTTATATGATTTTCAAAAATTTTTGATGTTTTTCAAAATTTTTGGGTTTTATAAATAATTAATGAGTGAATATTGGTCAGAAATTAAAAGACAATTAAATACACCTACTATAATTTTTTGGAATTTTTGGAACAATATTTGAATTTTTATGAATTTTGGAATTTCAAACAAGGAAAAATGACATGTTTTTGATTTTTTAATAATAAAAAATGAAGGCAAAATGCAATGAAAATTTTATGCTAAGAAGACAATCATATCAGGAGCATGGCATAATTTTTGCAAAATTTTTGGATCCCAAATAGCCCTTATTTCATTCAAATAGAGCAAGCAAAATATTGTTCTGCAGTTCAGGGATTAAAATGCAAATAAGTTTTGTTTTCGCATCAAATAAATAATAAAAATAAATCACAAAGAAGAAAGCGCAATTTTACAACATATCATGTGCATGTCATGAGCTTCAGGATCTAGCAGGGACGCTTTTGAAAATTCAGAAACTTTTGAAGTGCAACTGTAATTTCCCCAAATTAATCTGAGGTGGTGGGAACCCTTTTGTAATTACAAAAACTTTGGAGGGTGTAACTATAAATCCTCCAATAAAATATTGAATCCCAACCCTAGGGAGTCTTCTTCTTCTATCTTCGAATCATGCAGGACCGAGGGATAGCAACAGGGGGCGTCGCCCCTGCTTCTTCTCCAAGCATGGGGGTAGCGCTTCCGCGTGAGGCAGTGCCACTAGGGTAGGGGCAGAGGTAGTCTGGACGGGCGTATTGCCGCGCGCACATGCGTGGTTGTGCGGGAGGTGCTGCGTGGCCATGGGGCGGCGCGGTTGTCGATGTAGGGTGGCGCTGGAGCGGAGGACAGCGGCGAGGATGGCCGGTGCGCGCGCAGGAGGCGCGTGAGGCCGGCGTTGATTGTGGGCGCACGGCGCCTGACAGGGGCTTGGCAGCGATCTCGGCAGAGTGGAGAGGGCGCGGGAGTTTCCGCGTGAGGGAGGAGCGGAAAAGGACCGTGATCGCCTCGACAAGGCCGACTCACTGTCATCGGACGGCTCGGAGGCTAGGCACAATTCTCGACGAAATTTTCTCTCGGAGATCGAGCTCCTCTCTCTAAAGATTGATCAAGTTGAAATGAGGGAGAAGGAGCCATATAAATAAAGTAGATAGAGATGAATTTTGAATTTTTGAATTTGTTGATATTTTTGGTGGAAGAGATAAGAGATGAATTTTTGAATTTTTTGTGTGGAAGAGATAAGAGAGATGAAAAAATGCAAAATAAAAGAGATAAAAAATAATTACAAAATTATCTAATTTTTTTTTAATTTTCGTCACTTTAATTATTTGAATTAAAAATGTTATTTTTTATTTTTTTATGGAGGTTAATTAAAAATAGCAACTATATACGTATAATACATACATATATGACATTATATACAAGGGTAAATGAGGAAACTAGCCTTTTTGTTTTTAAAGAATTTTAATTTTTTATTTTTATTTTTATTTAAGTAATTAGTAAGAATAATTTACAAATATATACAAATACAATATTTACAAAATACAAGGGAAAATTGCACAACCACCACAGAAAACCGACTTTTTAACCGTAACTCCAAAATTATGAAAATAAAGCCATTTTGAAGATAATTTAATTTAGAATGCAATGGAAGTGATATTGGTTCAATTTGAGTTCATATGGAGCCAAAATTGGTATTTCAATTAGTGCTTAGTGGCTTTTTCCAAGTGTGGCTACTTTTATTGTGATTTAATTGTGTAATTATTTTCAGTAATTAGAACATATTTTCATTTACAACATTGGTTTTGAACATTATTTTAATTTGATGTCAATTAAGGTACAAATAAATTTGTGTTAGTTATATACAGATATACACAAAACAAGTGAGGGCTACTTCCAACAATATGCACACAATTTTTTTTTGGATTTTCTGTTTAAGGACCCTATCTCCCCCTACTTTATTCCTGGTCGATCAGGTCAAGTCTTGACCTTCTCTCGGGGTTCGGGTCAGCCTGTATCTATTACATATATACAGTCTTCCTTTTTTTATTTTCTTTATTTTTCCTTTCATCATTTATTTATTTATTTTAGGTTAAAATTAGTAAGAAATGTACAATATTTACAAACAGATGCAAGTTAGTAAGAATATGGAGTTAGTGTTTTATGAAGGTATTTTATAAGGGATTTTAAGCTAAAATAAATGAATAAAGATGACGAATCGCAGATTCATCAGGCCCCGTTGTATAGATGTATTATATGTAAAATCATCACGATTTTATAACTAATTATCTGTAACTCCGTTTAACTTCATTAATTTCCTAAAGTGCTTCTAAAAATCATTAGAAAAATATAAAATATAACCTTAGTCAAAATACCAATAATTCTCGAAGCAACGGAACCGTGACCTATATTTTCTAGACCTCATAACTCAGTCGTATGGACTCCGAATTGGGCAAACTCAGTTTTAAAGTTCGATTTATTAAATTATCTACCAAATGATACCGATTTTGTTAAAATCGGAGTTAATATGCAAAATGTGGGTTTAAGGATCATATTGGTATAACATGTACAACGTACCTTAGTTTATATTATTTAATATATGTCATTCATCTATTCATACACTTTACTAATATTTTATTATTTAATTTAAAATAAAACTAAAAAATATTATTTATTTATTTATTATTAAATTTAATTAACTATTATTTATTATTTATTAATGTACTTAATTGTTTACTTACTTAATTAATTAATTAATCATTATTCGTTTAATTAACATTTATTCATTAATTAAGTTATTTATTATTTAATATACTACTTAATTACTTAAATTACATAATTAATAATTAATCTCAATTTTCCTCTCATTTTCTCTCTCTCACTCTTCTTCCTCTCTCTTCCTTTCCCATTTTCTTCTTCTTCTTCTTCTTCTTTGCTTTCTTCCCCATGCCCTTCTTCCTTCTGTTCGCCTCTTCTTCTCCGCCAACTGCTTCAATGCCCTCAACGGCTGGCCGTTGGCCCAACTATCGCGGTGCCGCCACCCACCGCCAGTGACCCCTCTCCATCTTCTCTATATAAAGCACCCTAGAGCCCCATTTCCATCTATCCGCCATTTGCTATCTTCACTTCCAGAGCTCCGTAAGAGAGAGAGAGATGGGAGACACGGATCATCCTCCGTGCGTCGAGCGAAAGAGAGAGAGGAGGAGGAGTGCGATCACTGCCGGTGTCGAGCCCCGCTCCACTGTGCATAGCCCCCGCGTCCGCTGCTCTTTGAGGTAACGTCAACCTAAAGCTTTTGCATCTGGTTCCCTGGCGACAACCTCCATCTGCATTCCAAGTAGGTCCTCTATCTTCATCTCTTCCTCTTCCTTTTTTCTTCTCAATCACTCTCTCTTCTCCTCATTATCCATCCATTCTCTCTGCTTCTGATCGAACTTTGACATCAAAATCACTTGATTTTAATCCGATTCGTTCACTTCATCCCAATTTCAATCCATTTCATCATGATTTTCTCAACAATCTAGCCATCTCAGATTTATTTGGGTATGAGCTCCTGATCATATCCTTCCCCCTCTGAGGATCATTCATTCAGCCCCCCTTCTATGTAACATTAGATTGAGGTATCATACCTTGAGCCTAAATCAAATTCGCAGGTGATCAGGTCTAAAGATCAATCCTCGCATGTGAATAGACCCTACAGGAGAGTGTGGGCATTGACTCTTTGCGTCCATCTCCGAGCTGATCAAAGAGGATCTGAAACTCAAAACTTCAAAGTGTCAAATATGTAGCAATCACATGCATCCATCATACGAATCCTCATCTACCATTGAAGATCGGAGCATGAGAAACAACTGACTAGCAATTGTTGAACGAAGGAGATCCGCATCGTCGAAACTATTCAAGCCAAAATGATGGATACTGCAACAACATTGTGAGAAGCATTGCTACTGCTCAAGCAGATCATCCATGCAATCGAGCTTCGTCGCTTGTAGCCAGAAATCGACGACCTCCACCTTGACGAGATCTCTGCCGCATCCTCGAAAGGCCACTACTTCTTCTCGATCGCGAGCAGAACATCTAATCATGTCCTCTTTCCTCGTTGCTTCTGATCAGGGGAGGAACTTGTGCAAATTCCAGATCTGATTTCACTCGTTCGATCACCCTTCAACCGAACGTGTGAAATTTAGCCACGCATTAGCATTATATTAGACTAGCCGCCCCACTGCCTAGGAGATGCACGCACGAAGCATGTGTTGGGATATTTTTAAGGCTTTTACAATTTGACCCTCTGACATTTAACTAATTGCGAACAGATCCATGCCATGTTGAAAGCACGTGCATACCACGTGGCAAATAAGGTTTATTACGGACGACTCCTCGGCATTTAAATATTTACACACATGCCTACTATTTTCGGCTTTATAACAAACATACCCCTTATCCTATACATTATACAATTACCATACATATTATAATGCATAATAAATAAAAATACAAAATAAAAATCAAATATTAACATCCAGAAAAAAACAAAATACATAAAAACTTTGAAAAATCATAACTAATTCAAGAAAAAGCATAAAAATACGCACAACATATCATTTTAAAGATGATTTCATCTATTTTTCAATAAAAATAAATCAAAAGATTTTGTTACTACCTACTATTTAAAAATCGTAAATACTTCACAACTTTCAATAAAAATCTCATTTTTGCCCTTAAAAATAATCCAAAAATTAATAAAAATCCTAAAAACATCTAAAAATTCATTAAAATAGGACAAAAAAATAAATATAAAAAAATAAAATGGAAATAAAATAAAAACTACAAAACATTTTCTAAAAACAAAAAATTACAAAATACTTAAAATTATAAAAATAATATAATACTCATAAAAATTAAATAAAATGCAGAAAAATCCGTAAAAATAAATAAATATTAGGAAACCCATTAAACCTTAATTTTCTGCAGTTTAACCCTAGTTTCCAACATTTTGCCTCCTTGAGTTTTGACACTCCCATACTTAGCGCTATACAACTAAGTTTAGGAGTAAAAAATAAAATAAAATTTTCTGCTAATTTCAACCGATCATTACAGCGACAGTTATCTTTTTTGACGACATGATCGGTTGATTTTTCAAGGGGATCCCAGTAATGTATATATAAACATAATGGTTACATGTACATTAAGGTGACCACCAAAGGCAATCACCCACAAGATGCGTACTTTAATTTAATCACGAGCCACACAAAAAATGATAATGAAATGTTAATTGTCATACAACAGTTCTAATATACACATCCAATTACAATATCAGGGGATGTGTTTTTTATTATTATGATAAAAAATAGAGAATTGAAATAAGATCCTTAGCTAGAAAAACTCCCAATTTGATTTCAATTATTTTAGGTGAAGTGATGATCACGTCCTTGGATTTATTTCTCATACTAGATGTCATTTTTTTAATTAATATTGTACATAGTCATTCATGTATTGGCCTTCCTAATGATTAGAATGCTGTCAGTAGTACCAGTCGATCTCATCGGACACAAAATTGGCATATGCCTCTGTATTTTTTAACTGAGGAGGATTTCAGTTTGACGAGAGATATCGATTTAATCAATTTTTAAATGGGTTTTCATGTCTAAAAACAAAACGTCGACTTTCTTTTACCTTGATGATAAAATAGCTACAAAGATTTTGACAAAATTTGTTACATGAGTAGAGCAATATTAATAAATTAAATATGTAAGGAGGAATGAATTGGATCAATATGTAAGGAGCAATATTAACAGATTTCGTACATGAGTACTAGATCAAAATGTTAACCGAATATGGAAGGATAAGAAATTGGAGGAATAAGGAGGATATCATTCATAATGCCTCAAACAAACATCCCTCAAGGATGAATAAAGATGTGACAAGGGAAACGATATTGCGATTGCCATGTGCACTCAAATTAAGATAGTAGCGTTAGATGGAACAGATAAACAAGGAAAAGAATTAGACATAATATTTTTATGGGATTTTTACACACATAACCCTTAGTAATTTCGTAATTACATTCATAACCCTACATAATCGGGAATTACATCCAAGACCTCAAGTAGTCATCCGTTTTACATCCATAACCCTCTTTTAGTTTAGTTCAGTAACTCAACTAGATGAATAAGTTAATGTAACCAAGTCACGATCTAACGGCTGGGATCAATTAAAAGTATAAAAAAGGAAAAAATCTGCTTGCGGGGGGGGGGGGCGTGGGCCCTCTACAGCCGGGGAACGTGAGCTGGGGCAGGGGCCTCCGCGCGCGGGGAACGGGAGCGGGGGCTGGGGCAGCCCCATCAACCCCTATATATATATATAGAGAGAGAGAGAGAGAAATGTGGCTGCTCCCTAGGAGGAGCCAACGGGCTGCTTCCACCCCCATTTTCCCTATTTTTTTTTGGAAAACAAAAATTTGTAAATTCATCATTATATCCCTCTAACATTCTATTAAAATTTCGTCAGAAACAGAGACACCTATGACCTCCATCCAAACAGGGTCGATTTAAAAAATCCTGCGACTGTTAAAAAAATGACGTCTGGATGGAGGGCCTAGGAGTCTCTGTTTCTGACTAAATTTTAATAGAATGTTAGAGGGATATAGTGATGAATATACGAATTTTTATTTTCTAAAGAAATAAAAAAATGATGGAAAAATAGGGGTGGGAGTAGCCATGTTGGCTACTCCCAGGGAGCATCCACATTTTTCCCACATATATATATAGGGAAAAAGGAGACTACATCAGGTGATGTAGGTAACTTACCTACATCGAGTTTTTTTTCACTAATTTTTTATTTTTTTGAAATGATATCTTCAGTGATTTACATTGTAAATTTGGTTTAAAACTATTTTACAAAATAATTTGTAAAATGGTTGTAAAATTATTTATTATCTTGAAAAAAGATATAATTAATTTGTTTTAAACATGTTGTTGTTTTTTTGAAGCAGCAAATCATGGCCATTGATTAATAAACTATTAATCTACAATGTAGATTAAGAGATCACATGGATTGAGAACCATGTGCATCCAACTAGTATAAAAAGAAGGGTAGCCCATGCCTTTGAGAATACACACAGAATTCCAAGAGTAATTAAACTCTCTCCATCTCTCTCTCTCTATACTTTCCCCCTCTCTCCCTCCTTAGAGCGGTCGTCCACCCTAAAACCTTGAGAAAATCGTCATCGTCGCCACGTTATTGTGTCGTCACTTCGACCTATCGTGGATCTACGTCGCCTTCGATGCAACTCGCTCATGAAGAAGACATCAGATTTCGTGAGATGAGATCAGGAGATTCGCTGCTTGGATCATCAACATGGATTGCGAGGAGCACGTGTTTCATAAACGCTCTCGCAAGCATCTCCTCCATCGAATCGAACTTGAAACAAGAGGTCTCTTCCTTTAGAGACTCGGTCGCAACAACGCTTCAAGAGGTAAACCTAATACTTGTTTGTGGTTTAGATGAAACGATCCGAGAAGTGTTCTTGGATTATGTGGTTTCATTGTTGCTCTCGATCGCATATTAGCACGACTAGTTGCTCTCGATCGCATATGATGCGATCATCACGCTTCAGTGATGTGCTTAAGAATCTTTCCATAACCTTCAAGAGGACCTAGAAGCTCCAACGTCAGAGTTAAGCTCCGATGAAGGGATATTGCATTAGTACTCCCTCTCCGCACTATAAACCGATGACATTACTCTCTTATCACAAGGGTATACCTCAAGCCAAGATTATAGAGGAAATGGGGGCTCAAGACGAATCAAAAGGCAAATTGAAGTAGGGGGTTTTATTATACACAAGGTGATCAACCATCTCGTGACTGAGATGGCATGAGGAGGAGATGGGGTTAGTGGGAGCTAGGGACATGGCGTGGAAGAGGGAGATGGAGAGTTTAGAATGGTGGTGGTCTTGACATTCAAGAAGGTGATGGGAAGGCATGGTAATATTGAGAAAACTAGAGGTTGGTGCTTCTGATAGAAGATAGAAGGTAGGCTATGCAGGAGGGACTGTTAACCGGGTGGTCAACAGTTGTAGGTGCCCCATTGGGCCACCTCAACCCAAATGAGATAAAATAGGAAAATAAAATACTTTTAAAGTCAATAAATAAAAATAAATGATATTATTGTATAAAATTTAAAACATGAAAAATGTTTATTATTTTTCAAGCTATTTTTCTTTGATTTTTATTTATTTTTACAACATTATTTGTAAGATGTGAATTTTTACATGCATATACATAGGTATATTTACTTGGATTTTAACTATTTTATTTTTATTTTGTATTCTGAATACCTAATACTATATTTACATATTTTATATATTTATAATATCATTAAATACATTTTTTTTAGATTTTTGTTTTTATGAATTTTTTGATGATAAATAAATACATGTGTATGCAGTATAAGTATACATATTTATATATTATAATGTATTATTTATTTTAGTATATTTTTAATTGTTTTATTTGTGTTTATATTTTTAATATAATATAAAAATCATATAAAATTTATTAAAAATATAAAGAGAGTAAAAATACGAAGAATAAAATATATTAATTTTATAAACAGATACACAGCACAATAGTACCCTTGAAAGCCAACTTTTGTACCATAGCTCTATTTTTTAATGAAACTACCTTCATTAAATAGATAATTTAATTTTGGATACAATGGAGGTGATTTGGTTCAATTCGAGTTTGTATGGAGTAGATATTTATCTATGAAGTTTGGTTTGCTGCTTTTTCATCTGTGTATAAGTTGTAATGTACACTATTTTTATAAGCTATTATTTTTATAATTTTCTATATATTATTATGTACAAGTTTCGTGTTGAATAGTTTATCATTTGAGGTATGTATCTATGCGAATACAATAGTGTATGATGGTTATTTATAAGGTATAAAATTAGGATTTTGTATACAATGTATGACCCTTATCTCCCCTACTTTATTCCTGGTCGACCTAGTCAATATTGACTTGGTCTCATTGTTTAGGATCATTCAGTTCATTGATACTTCATTTATTTATATTTTCATTTTCTTTATTCTATAATTTTGGATTTAAATACCTATAATTAAATATCAGTTATAGATGAATATGGAGTGTTAATTTGTATAAGTTAGAAGTATTTACATGTGTTTTGCTAGATCTTTAAAAACAAAATGGAAGAGTAAAGATAGATAAATAGATATTGATTAAGAATCTGAAAAGAATTCAGTACGTTGAATTGGGTAGACTTGAAGTATGAACTATCTGTAATAATTTCATAATAAAATGAGGATACCGTAACAAGTAATAAATCAAGCAAAAGACCTTATTCAAAACTATAACTTATTTAACATTTTGAGAAATCAACATACTATTATTACATGACTTGCTGTGGCTAAATAATTCTAGCTACATTTGCTTTCCTTAGTTGAGGCATATAAATTCTCAATAAATCATTATATATTCCACACATTTGGGCATTTGAATAACTAACGAATAATTCATTTTCTCATTACATCAATGGTGATGTAATTTTGATATCATCGAATTAATTAAATCCTGCTACATAATTGTATTGTTGACATTATAAACCTAGATGTCGTGGCTATTGTGGGATAACTAGACAATAATGACCAACAACCAAGCAAAGCAATGTACATATAAATAGATCGGATATTGTTGGTATTCCTCTCTATTCAATTGTATAAAATAAATCCAAATGACATCAAACATAGTTAATTAAATTTTCTCTGATACCAATTGATAGATATAAAATACTAAGTGGAAGCTATCACAATCAAATGAAGTTTAAGATGATGAAGATGGGACTTCCTTCTCCTTCTCAACCTTGCCAAAAAATGCATGAGTAATGGATCCTCTTGCATAAATATGGTTGAGGGAGAGGGGTGATGAATTAGTGATTCATCACCTTTATTCTTTCATTTTGGCTAAAATTCCTGATAAAATACATGTTAATAATCACTAATTTCGACTAATTAACATACTAACCACATTTGTTAATTTAACACTTATTTTATTCGAAATAAAATAATAAAGAGAAAAAGACAAATAAAAGTAAAAAAGACTGTAGTTATAAAAATATATATAGATTGATCCTAACCCGGAGTCTGGGTCAATATTGACGTGGTCGACAAAATAAAGAAGTAGGAAGAGATAAGGATCATAATGTATAAAAATGATAGAAAATCAAGATAAAAAATACAACAAACACATTTTTTCACATTGTAAAATTTTCAACTATTATATTTATCACTTAGAAAATTTCAAACCAAAACACTTTCTTTTACAAAAGTTGTTCATAAAAATATAAGTTAGTTTATAAAAATATAAGAAAAATCATTTAATTTAAAAATAATTAATTACGATAAACTGAAAAAGACATAAAAGCCAACTTCCAAGATTTATATCTATTTATAGAAAACTCCAAACAGACCAAACTCACTTTTAAACATCGTTTTATACTTAATACTATTTACAAAAAATATCAAAATACTATTAGAATAAAACGAGTGAGTTTGGCTTTTGGGCCCGATTGTATATATGTACTATATGTAACATCTTCCTGATTTTATAACTAATTTTCCGTAACTTCGATTAACTTAATTTCTTTTCTAAAATTCTTTTAAAAAACCATTAGAAAGATATAAAAATATAACTTAGGTCAAAATGCCAATAAATCTCGAAGCCACGAAATCGTGACCTAAATTTTCTAGACCTTATAACTCGATCGTATGGATTCCGAATTGGACAAACTGAGTTTGAAAGTTCGTTTTATTAAGTTATCTACCAAATGACACTGATTTCACTAAAATCAGAGTTAATATGACAAATAGGGGTTTTGGGATCATATTGGTATAACATGTACAATGTACCTTAGTTTATATTACTTAATATAAGTCATTTCTCTATTCATACACTTTACTAATATTTTATTGTTAAATTAATAATTTAAATAAAAAAATTATTATTATTTATTATTACATTAAATAAATTCTTAAATAATTATTAACTAATTTACTTAATTACATAATTACTTACTTACTTACTTAAATATTATTCATTTAATTAACATTTATTCATTACTTAAGTTATTTATTACTTAATCTACTACTTAATTACTTAAATTACATAATTAATAATCAATACTTTTTTATTTCCTCTCATTTTCTCTCTCTCCTTCTCTTTCTCTCTCTTCCTTTCCCCTTTTTTTCTTCTTCCCCGTTGCTTTCTTCCCCATGCCCTTAATCCTTCTGTTCGCCTCGTCTTCTCAATCAACTGCTTCAACGCCCTCAACAGCCGGCCGTTGGCTCAACTATTACGGTGCCACCACCCGCCGCCAATGACTCTACTCCATCTTCTCTATATAAAGCACCCTAGACCCCCATTGCCATCTATCCACCATTTGATACCTTCACTCCCAGAGCTCCGTGAGAGAGAGGGAGATCGGTGATAGGGATCATCCTCCGCACGTCGAGCGAGAGAGAGAGAGAGAGAGGAGCAATGCAATCACCGTCAGTGTCGAGCCCCACTCCGCTGTGCACATCCCCCGCGTCCGTTGCACGTCGAGGCGACGTCAACCTGAAACTTTTGCATCAGGTTCCCAGGTGACAACCTCCATCTGAATTTCTAGTAGGTCCTCTATCTTCTTCTCTTTCTCTTCCATTTCTCTTCTCAATAACTCTCTTTTCTCCTCATTATTCATCCATTCTCTATGCTTCTGATCGAAATTTGACATCAAAATCGCTTGATTTTAATCCGATTCATTCACTTCATCCAAATTTCAATCATTTCTTCACGATTTCCTCCACAATCTGGCCATCTCAGATTTATTTGGGACTGAGCTCCTGATCCTATCCTTCCTTCTCCAAGGATCATCCATTCACCCCCTTTCTGTGTACCATTCGACCGAGGTATCATACCTAGAGCCTAAATCAAATTCGTAGGTGATCGAGTCTGAAGATCAATCCGTCGCCCGTGAATGGACCTTACAGGAGAGTATGGCCATTGACTCTTCGAGTCCATCGTCGAGCTGATCAGAGAGGACATGAAACTCACAACTTCGAAGCGTCAGATCTGTAGCAAGCACCTACATCCTTCATACGAATCCTCATCTACCATCGAAGATCGGAGCGCAAGAAACACATGACTAGCAATTGTTGAAGGAAGGAGATCCGCTTCGTCGAAACTATTCTAGCCTAAACGATCGATACTGCAATAGCACCGCATGAAGCACCGCTACCGCTCACGCAGATCATCCATGCGATCGAGCTTCGTTGCTCGTAGCCAGAAATCGACGACCTCCGCCTTGACAAGATCTTTGCCTCATCCTCGAACCACCGTTGCTTCTTCCCGATCACGAGCAGAACATCTAATTGAGTCCTCTTTCGTCGTTGCTTCTGATCAAGGGAGGAACTTGTGCAAATTCTAGAACTGGTTACAACCATTCGATCACCCTTCAATCGTACGTGTGAAATTCAGCCATGCGTTAGCATTATATCAGACTCGATCTGTTGGTTTTTCAAGAGGATCCTAGTAATGTATATATAAACATGATGGTTACCTATCCATTAAGGTGACCACCAAAGGCAACCACCACCAAGATGCACACTTTCATTTAATCAGTAGCCACACAAAAAATAAAAATAAAATGTTAATTGCCATGCAACAATTATAATATACACATCCAATTACAATAGCAGGGGATGTGTTTTTAATTATTATGATAAAAATTAAAGAATCGAAGTAAGATCATTAGCTAGAAAAACTCCCAATTTGATTTCAATTATTTTAGGTGAAGTGATGATCACGTCTTTGGATTTATTTCTCATATTAATGTCATTTTTTTATTAATATTGTACATAGTCATTCATGGAATGGCCTTCCTGATGATTAGAATGTTGTCAGTACTACAGTCGACCTGATCGGAAACAAAATTCGCATAGGCCTCCGTATTTCTTGGCTGAGGAGGATTTCGGTTCGACAAGAGACACTGATTTAGTCAATTTTTAAATGGGTTTTCAAGTCATCAAAAACAAAACGTAGACTTTCTTTTACCTTGATGATAAAATAGCTACAAAGATTTAGACACAATTTTGTACATGAGTAGAGCAACATTAATAGATTAAATATGTAAGCACTACAACAAAAATGAGTTGTGGCCACGGAATGTGGCTACGGAAACTTGTGGCCACGATAATTATGTGGCCACTAGTTTCTCGTAGCTACAATCAGTGGCCAAAGTCTTCATACAAGAGTTGTGACCACGACAAGTTATGTGGTCACTTGTAATGGTTACGATATATTAATGGTTAGAGAACTCCCGCGACGAGATTTATAACTACGGCTACTGGCCACGATGTGTTGTGGCCAAAACCCAATTCTGTGGCCACAAGCCTCACATCCGTGGACATAGTTCTGTAGCCACAACTTGTTTTTCTTGTAGTAAAGGCTGGACTTTTTCAAACGTGTCTTGCATAAAAAACAACACTACAACACACCCAGCCGTAGGTATTCTACAAGAGAGATCTTCTCCCCTAGACGGATGTCATATTAATTCCAGTGAAAGAGCGAACGCGGCATTCATGAAACTAATAAATGTCAGTGGAGGAATAGTGAGGTAAATATTCTTCCCATTTCGACTCTAGGATCAAAACGTTAACCGAATATGAAAGGATAACATACAGATGTGACCAGGGAAACAATATTGTGCTTGCCATGTGCACTCAAATTAAGATAGAAGCGTTAGATAGAACAGATAAACAATGAAAAGAATTAAACAGAATGCTTTGTGCACATAATCCATCATCTTGTGCTACTTGAGGTTATCATTTGGAACCACGAATAATTTATCATTTCCTTGCTATATCTATCATTGTCAAAAATGTACCAACAAATATCATTCATTGTGAAATTTTCTTTGCCCTTGAAATATGTTACAAATGTCATATTCGAATTATATATATTTCTGGAAAAGGAGAAACTATAGTAACGAGAAACTATAGTAACAGTCCTCTTTTATTTTTTCAATATATTTTCTTCAATCTTTGCTACGTTAACAATAATTATTACTAATAGTAACACAAAAAATTAATGGATAGTTGCTATTATATGATCATTTAGCAATGTCCATTGCGAATTAAATAAACAAAAGATAAATTTTTATAAAATAATAACCGTCGCTATAAAGTGAGCATGGGAGGTAGGGATGCAAACGGTTACGGATATATTCGTATCCGATCCCTCACCGTATTCGTTTTATGCAGATTTTGACATCCGTATTCGTATCCGTTTTAAAAAGAATACGGATATGGATATCATTTTAATATCCGCAAACATCTGTATCCGTATCTGTATATCCTTTTTTGTATATAAATATAGTCATAGATTTATTTTGAACCATATATAACATAATTCTATACCTTATTTTACCATATTTGTATAATTTTTATGATACAAATGCACTTTGTAAATTTATAACATGTGTTTTCCATATAAGTCGTATATATTTAAATCGATTCTATCACTACAAGGAAAATAAGTTGTGGCCACAGAACTATACCTACGGATGTGGAGCTTGTGGCCACGGAATTGAGCTCTAGCCACGGTACTTCGTGGAATGTAGCCATAGCTACAAGTCTCGTCGCGAGAGTTCTCTAACCACGAATATGTCGTGGCCACTACAAGTGACAACAGAACTTGCACTGCAAGAAAAATGAATTGTGGCCACGGAATGTGGCTATGGAAACTTGTGGCCTCGATAATTCCGTGGCCACTAGTTTCTCGTAGCTATAATTCCGTGGCCAAAGCTTCATATAAGAGTTGTGGCCACGATAAGTTCTGTGGTCACTTGTAGTGCCCACGACATATTCGTGATTAGAAAACTCTCGCGACGAGACTTGTAGCTATGGCTACTGGCCACGACATGTCGTGGTAAAAGCCCAAATCCGTAGCCACAAGCCCCACATCCGTGGACATAGTTCTGTAGCCACAACTGCTTTTCCATGTAGTGTTGTCATGACCACAACTCTTGTATGAAGACTTTGGCCACGGATTGTAGCTACGAGAAACTAGTGGCCATGGAATTATCGTGGCGACAAGTTTTCATTGCTACATTCCGTGGCCACAACTCATTTTTCTTGTAGTGTATAGAGTATTTCTGACATTACTCGTATGCGATCAGTATCCGTTTACATCCGTATCTATTTTTTAAGGATATGTTAAGAAAATTTTAATATCCGTCAATATCTGTATTCGCATCCGTATTCATATTCAAAAACAGATAAGGATACGATAATAACTATATCCGCATCCGTCCGTTCCCATCCCTATTGGGACGATATTAGCAACGAAATAATATTCAAATTATTCACTGTAACGGGGCCACTGTTTACTGCTTTGATTGCTTGTCTCATTGACCGATGACGAGAGGATTACATATTTTGTTTTGTTAATTTTCAACTGTAAACGTGTGATGTTATTTGGACCATGGTAATGATGAAAACCGAACAAATATTGCGTTGGTCCAAAATATCAGTGATAGTTGGCAACTGAACAAAGCTATTTTTTTCAAAGATTTATTTGTCTGGAGATGATGTTTTCTGTCGTATTTCAGTAGGAACATGTATATTAACTGCTAGTTATCTGTATAGTCCCATCTTGGATAAAGTGCAACTGGGATTGTAAAATTGAGAAAGAGAGTGAAAACAACGGTTAAGATGAAAGCCAATTCTCTTAT
The DNA here is from genome assembly GCA_037367405.1 of Ottelia alismoides. NCBI lineage: Eukaryota > Viridiplantae > Streptophyta > Magnoliopsida > Alismatales > Hydrocharitaceae > Ottelia > Ottelia alismoides. Next base: position 272,639 of record JAZKJV010001698.1, on the reverse strand, counting down.
TTATTTTGTCCATCGCTCGAACTCATGCAGTCATATTACATATTGTAAGAGATCTTCATGGATACTGACAGCTTCCAAAAGAAGGGTTATTATAGGTGAACATGGCACCATGGAAGCTGCATCTACCATTTGCCTTAAACATAAGCTGGAATGCCACAGATGCATGTGATTCGACGGTGTTGGGGTTAAAGCATGCACCTCCTGGTTTGATGATACTGCAGTCTAGTTGGCCGCAAATGCTGTCAATGCCTGCTTGCAAAGCTACTGGAGAAGCTATGGCTAGCGATGCGATGCACCATCTTCCCTCCTGAAAGAACATATACACACAATTGTAGAATTAGTGTATCCTTGGTGTACATATAGGTCATCATAGAAAATGGATACATACCACCACCCTCCTTAACTCTCTCACATCTCGTGCGTCTACGCAATAGTCAAACAAAGAGAAAATCGAGTCAGAAAGGTGCTTGAAATTTAAACACTTAAATGCTTCTACAGAAATATAGAGGATGCAAGTCTACGCACCTTACGAGATCACAAACAACTCATTTGAAAATATCTAATATATATTTGTATCGTACTCACCAACTGAAACTGCGAGGGCCAAAACCATCCCAATGATAACAAGCTGCACTGACTTGCTCTCCATCTCTTCGCTTGCTCTGCATAATTATATAAATTCCAGGTCAATTTATAGAGTTGAACAAAAACTAAATGCCCAAAAAGATCTCAAAATTTGCAAAATACAACATCTTATTATTATACGATGCTATGGATAGAACGGAAAGATAAAAGATGAAAAGATTGATTCCCAAACTTGACGATGATTTGCCTTACATTTTGCTTTTCCCTCTATAAATGATTTCATTCCATATTTGGAGAGTCGATAGACTATAGTTTGATTTATCTTTAACATTATGAATCCAGTGAGTGATTTCTTAACATATATTCATCGTGCATTGATGAGCACCCGACCGTCTAGGGTTAAGTTGTTAATTATGAAATTTTCATTGTGACCCTAATCAATCAAGCATTCAACGAGAAAATAAACTACTTATGAAATCAAATAGAGAAAATGAGCGGCTTTGCCACTTTTGTTAACCTGGTATAGCAGCTAGGGTCGAACTCAAGGGGCACAATTACATACTAAGTAGTCTATTCCCAAAATCATGGGATTTTTATTGCTTTTTAGTGGTTTTTAATTTTCTAAAATTTTAAATTTTCAATATAAAGGAAATCAACACAAGGGGTAAAACTACGCACATACAATTTTTTGTATTTTTCAAAGAATTCAAAAATACTTAGAAAATTAAATAAAAATGTTTCTGTGTTTTGTATACTTTATAGTGTTTTTGGTAGTTTTTTATGTATTTTTCAAATGTTTTTGTGATTTTCTAAAAATCAAACAATGATAAAAAAATAGTGCACAACCAAGAATGTTCTGCAACTTAAAAAGGGTGAAAGGCTTAAAATTCCTAGAATGATTTTTATGAAAATCTGGAAGGAAATATCTACATACAAGTGTTGAAATCACAATTTTGGGATTTTTATGTGGTTTTATATGATTTTCATAAGTTTTCAAGTATTTTGAAACATTTTATTTCTATAGGGTATTTTTCAACAAATTTTTTACAAGAGCTAAAAGGTAACTAAAGGCAACTACAGTAATTTTTATAGAATTTTTAATGGTTTTTCAAAAATTTATGTATTTTCTAAAACAAATAGGGACTTTTTATGGAGTTTTTGAATTTTTAATAATGAAAATAAAAAAAATAAACAACCAAAAATCACCATAAATTATACATGCAATCAAGAACCATAAGTAACTTTTAGGCAATTTTGGAGTCAGTTTGATATTTATTGCAATGAATAAAAGACAGGTAATTAAAAAATGGTTTACAAGGACCAATATGCAAATATTTTAAGTTCTTGCTCCTAATGATTAATACAACCAGAAAAATGAGGGCCCAGATGCAATTTATCCACAAAATACATGTATCGCATGTGAAACAACACACGTAGGGGTATAAATGTAATTTTTTAAAGGTTAACTTCATTCAATAACAACCAAAAAGTTCAGGAGAAAAATTGCAAATATATCAAAGAGCGCGCACGGGTGCATATAACTACAACTCAAGTGGATTGAAATGTAAATATGAAAACAACGGGGTCCTTATTGCAAATATTCTTGGCTACACTTTATATTTATTGGACTAAAACGAAATAAAAAGACATGCCAGGCAAAAAGATAAATATACCCAGGGAGGCACGTGACTTGGCGCGTGAGGAAACTGAGGGCTCTGATGTTCCACTAGAAAAGGATCTGACGGTAGGAAATAGAGGTGCTGGTGTACGGCTCTGATGAATCCTTATCTAAAGATCTGATGACTCTAGAAAGTCAACAGATATGCAACTCAGATTTGCAGGCTGAAAAGATCCGATGTTTGATAGTATAGCCTGATCATGTGGTTTAGAGGTGATCTGGCACTATCCTCTAACGAGCTGTGAAAACCCTAAGTTAATATGCATGAATGAAGCTTTAATTTTGTCATTTCGTTGTAGGTGGGAATTCAGAATCGATCAAGAAATAATCATAATAAATTAATTAATTTTATTCGGCATGCTTTTATGTTTATTTTACTTGGGTAAGTCCCAAGGTCGAACTCAAAGAGGCAAAGGAACAACCTAGAATTATGTCTATCAAAGTTCGTACACGATTTTGAAGATGGTATTTTTTGTTATTTTTAATGCAATTTTGGGATGTAAATGCAAATGTGGTCAATATTAGGGAGTAAAAAATGAAGATCAATCAAAATGTCCAAAAAATTACGAAATTTGACCCAAGATGAAAAATATGGTGAAATGAATGCACTTTAATTTTTTGATATTTTTGGATCAAGATAAAGATTTTATGAATTTATAAATGCAAAAACAAAGAATTTCAATAACTAACTACAATAAATTTTAAATCTAATTATTTCCAAAAGATAAAATTATCCAAAATCTATCACTGGGTGATTGATCTCAAACAAATCCTACAAGGTTTAATGCCTATTAAAAATTAACGATTGAAATATGCAAAATGATTTTATAGGATAGACCATGCATGTAAATGTAATTCTTTTTACGCACAATGTAAAATATGATTAATTCTATGATTCATGAATTTTCGGTAATTTTTCGAGCAATGGTTAATTTAATATGAATTTCCAAGCACAGAATGGGAAAATACCCAATTTTCCACGAGAATAATTATTAATAATTTACCACAGAGGATAAAAATATGAAACCAATGCAAATAAGTAGAGAATTAATTGAAGAACATCATGCAAATTTTTAAATAATAAAAAGATGCAAAGGAAAGGTTCAAATTAAGAGGGGAACACATGGTTCTATTTGCAATTATAATAAAATAAAATGCAGTATGAGGGTTAAAGTGTAAATACCTTTACTGTGGGGATGATGTCTGCAAAATTACTAGAGGGTCACGTACGAAGCACGTAATCTCAGGAAGCTCAATGGTCCTGCAAATACGTGGATCCTTACGGCGGATTATACAATTTACCTGAGTGGTCACATGCATAGCACGTGGTGCTTGAGTTGGAGGACTACTGCACAATAAGGAAGAGAGGGAGGGGGTTGCATAATTTTCCCACCCCACGCATGTGGGGTCACGTGAGGAGGAGTCCCCTCAATCGTACGTGCGCTGCACGTGATGGGGGTCTTGGGTCTGGATCGGCTGTGCTTTGGCGGAATGAGCGGGGCTTGGAGACCTTCGGTGGAGGAGCAGTAGGGTCTGGCGGAGGGGCAGTGGCTCTTGGAGCAGAGGCACTGAGTTGGAGCTCCAGAAGCGGCGATAATGATGGCGGTAGGGGCGTTGCTGCAGGGGTAGAGATCTAATGGTGATGGTTAGCTAAAGTCAAGGCGGAGCAGCGTTGGCCTGAGGTGAAGTCGCGGAGGACTGAAGGTGGTGCAAGGCTAAGTGGTGCGGAGGTGCAGTGGTTGATGTGAGGGGCGATCGATGAGATGAAGGGGGTGGTTGGCGAGAGTGTGAAGATGAAGTTATGACGAAAGTTAAGTTGAAAGAGGCGGAAGACGATCGATGAGGCCGAGGGAAAAGATGGAGAGGCTAAGAGAGTAATACCTGGAGAGGTTCAATGCTCGACAACTCGAAGTCGGAGCAGAGCAGCGCATTAGACTCACGTTGCAACAACCGTAAGCGGCTGGATCTCGCTGGTGAAGAAGGGTTGCTGTGACGGCGCTGTCACCTCTGCATTACGAAAATCCCTTATTGTTGATGATCGGTGGAAGACTTGAAGTCAAGGGAGCGGTGGAGATTTATAAGAGACGAAGGAATGGCCGGATCGAGAAGGGGATCAGAGAGGGATTCGTGGTTCGATTTGGAAGAGGGACTTGAGGAGGCGGTGCATGGATGATTAGGAAAGGAGGAGATAACAGCGGCAGGGCGGTGTGCGATGGAAGGCGGCGATTGGAAGGAAAGGCTGTGATATCTATTCATTTTATTTTATTCTTATTTTTATTTCCTATTTTTTTATAACTATGATCTGACCAGTTTCTATTCTTTCTTTCTTGCGAGGGCCCGGCGAGCTAAGGCAACTTTCTTAGGAACGTCGAGGCACCCGAGCGAAGCGGATGCGACTCGTTTCTACATCGAGCTGTTGGAGAGCATAGGAGAGGAGTAGGACCCTTGGAGGATTTCCAGTTTTATTTTTAGTTTATTCCATTATTATTGTAATAATACAGGACTCAGACACTTGGACTTGGTGGATTATCAGGGTCTGTTTCGCCGAGCACTGATGTGCTCGGGGGACCTCACCGTGGTTTATACTTCAGTTTTGATTTCTTCGAATTTTCTTTTATTTTGATTCTCGAAGATTTTTGACCCTTAGACTGCGGAGTTTATATTGACCATGACATAATTAATTAAGGCCCCCGTCCTAATTATTTGCCTGCACATATAGATCGCTAAGTGGACCTAATTAATTAAATCACAAAGAAAAAGCTAATTTGGTCACCTGAGAGGTCACGTGACGCTAGAGGCCGTATACAATGCTGGTAGAATCCGTTGTGGCGGACACCGATCGACATCAGATATCGGACCCCGACCTCTCTTGTTGACTTATTAACTATTGTTCTTCTCAAATAGAATTTTTTATCTAAGGTTGATTTCTTCGTGCATCATATATGTAGTTTTATTGATGTCTTTATTTTATGCATGGATCACCCTTCTTGTAGAGTGATGGCGTCAGGTACGCATTTCTGACTTTGCACGCATCATAGTGTTTGACCGTGCATCGGCTTTTTCGACTTCTCTCCCTTGTTTTTGGACTTAAAATAATCAGCAGAATCGAAAAATTCATTAGGCGTTGTTTGTGTTGAAAAATATCTAAAAAAAGAAAAACCATAAAATTGGGACTGCTAAACACACTTGACCCTAAAAGACACCTGATTGAAAATTGATTTGTCTTGGGAGAGAAATCCCCTCATTGTCTGGTTTGGATGAGTGTAGAGTGACCCGCACACTAGGCTAGACCCATATCCGACCTCTTTTCAGACTACTAGTTTCGGGTTAGTCGTTCTCCAGTGAGGATCGCTCTGTTTTCCGATAAAGCGGGTCGCGATATCCTTTACAGAGCGAGTTGATCGGGTAGCTGGTAAACGGTCCGCAACTTGTACTGGCTGAGAAAGATCTAGCCTTGGGATCGGGACAATCTCCTGAGAGTGTTGGATTCCTAACAGCTAGCTTAATTGCTCTAATAGACTAATTGATCACCTAAATAAAATCGATAAGATAAAAGACCGAACCTCTACGGTCATCAGCTCAGCGTGATTAGGTGAATTGGGGGTTTTCTTTGCCTGATCTTGTGTGTTTTCCAGATCTCATCCGCCTTCACTCTCCACATCACAATGATGGGCCGGAGGTCCCTTAGGCAGCATTTGGTTGCACCGCTTTCGAGCACTCCTCACCACTCTTCTAGGTTTGTTCACAAGAGCCCAGACCCTCTCTCCCAACCGAGTTTGACTCCGCCCTATTCCCCCTCGACCACCCTTCTACCAGTCCTGAGATGCCCAAGAAGATACCGTAGCAGATGTTTGTTCATTTGACAGCACCTGAGTTTTGGTCTTTTAACTTTGCAGAGATCATGGCCAGTAGTGAGGAGCGCACTGATGGACTCGGCCAGACCCACACCTACGTACTTGATCAGGGTGCCATCAACAACACCCTATTAGCCTCCCTGGAGACCATGCAGCGTCAGATCAGAGACCAGGGGGCTTTCATGGCCGATATGCGTAGGGAGATGGCACAGATGCGAGAAGACAGAGATGAGCAGAATAGAGCCGGTGGAGGAGGAGACATTCCTGAGGGAGGAGATCCAGATAAGCCAGTGCATCTAGCAACACCAGCACGCCCGATGAGAGACTCGCACAACCCTGGTGCGACACTAACACATAGATGGATCCAGCTTCCACCTATTCTGGGAGATTTCAAGCTCCCTCCTCAGACCATCCAGTTACTGCCCATATTCCACGGGCTTGCCACCAAGGAGCCGCACCTCCATCTCTAGGAGTTTGAGATGATCTGCAGCACGATCCACGATCGACTCGTGGACGAGGAAACCATGAAGATGATGGCCTTTCCATTCTCCCTCATCGACAGAGCAACCTATTGCCTAAAGCACCTAGGGAGATACATCACATCATGGGAACGGCTCCAGAACAAGTACTTGAATAAGTACTATCCACTCGGCCAAACGAATGCAGCACGAGCCCTCATCAACAACTTCTCCATGCTTCCCAACGAGCAATTCCATGAGGCATGGGACTGATTCAGAGAGCTCATAGACCGGTGTCCACATCATGATATATCCAAGCCCAACCTTGTTAAGAGTTTCTTCTGCGGGCCTACACCGAAGTTGCAGGGGCTAGTGAATGCATCCTATGGGGGGTTCTTACTTAGCCAAGGCTGAGCATCAGGTATGGGCCATCTATGAGGAGATGGCAGAGAATTATACAGTCATGTCCCAGACCCGCCTTTACACACAGGGGAAGCCCACAACACAGGACGTGTCCTATCAGAGAATAGCACGGGTCGATGCAGGTCCTTTCACATCTTCAGCAGCCACCGCACATGCAGAGTCTTCGGCTGCTGATATGGGTATCATCAGCGAGAAGCTGGACCGCATCAAGATCATTGCGAAGAAGTAGTGACAGGGCATGTCTCAGATAGATCAGATGGCACAGATGATGAGTGACCTGAAGACCCAGATCATGTGTCTCCAGGAGGCACAGATGGCTTCTCATCCCCGTCTCAGGTCACAGGTTGACCCCAGCAGTAGCAGCTCGACCCAGCCCTCCGCCCACTACAGACAGGTGCACCACATTCTGGCATAGCAGTTGCAGCAGCAGCAGTATGTCAATCAACCACCATCTCCGGACACTCATATGGTGGTATACCAGTCGGGTCAGCCCCTGGCAGTTCTTCCCCCACCCACTTACGAGCAGGAGCCGTTGATGGAAGTCAATGGTATTTGGTATGACCGACCTCATCCTGGGATCCGCCGAGACCATCCCAGATTCCGATGGTCGATTGGAGGTGCCTCATCCCAGCAACAACCTCCAGTTTAGGGTGGCCAGTACAGCCAGCAACGGCCCTAGTTCCCACAGCCACAACCACACTACCAGCAGGGTCTTCGTCCCCTATCAGCAGGGACAGTCATGGAGGCAGCAGCAGCAGCCTCAGCAGTATTCTCACCAGTATCCCCCTCATCCTTCTCAGCAGCAGCAACCTCACTTCAAAGAGGCAACCCGTCCGGTTCTCATGGGCCATCCCATGAGAACCCAGCACTTGATGATTTAGCACCCCTTATCTTCGAGCAGCAGGCTATATTCAGGTGGGAGATGGACGAGTTCTGTCAGGAGATGAGGGAGATCGTGAAGGGCAAGGATGCCATGATGAGGAGGAGAGCGGTTTCTGACGCAGATCATGATCATGATGATGACGGTGGTGCTGATGCCACCAAGGATGTAGATCTAGCCGATGGTATTGAGGCCGTCGCTTCACTAAATGCAGGAGGTGGTGCTGATGCCACCAGACATGTTGATGCTGAGCTAGAGTGCGGTGCTGATGCTGCAAGTCAGATGCTACGGGTGGTACTGTGGCCACCCATCCTATTCCTGTTGCATTTCTTTCTATTTTTGTATCTCGAACTATTCAGGAAAATCTAAAAAATAATAAAGGAAAGGGTTCTTTATTTGCGAGTCCATCTGCGATGCCTGTAGATACTTGTATGGATTCTGTTTCACCTCAGCAGCAGGGACCCGATCCTAGTCCTCCATCTGAGAAGGGTCCAGCCATTCGCTTCCCTCAAGCACTCCACTTGGCTAAGGGGAATAAAAAGAAAATCCAAAAAATCTCAGAAGTTAGAGTTCAGCCATCATATGATAGCCAGATTTCAGATTCAGATGACTCTACAGGAGACCCTCAAGCACATCCCTCTCGTCCAGAGGAACCTTAGAGAGAAGACCACTATTCATAGGAAGAGGAAGAACCATCATGCAAAGATCCATGTGCTCACTCGTGCCACCTGCTTCGCCATTCAGAACCATCTGCCAGCAAAGAGGCCAGATGCATGACCTCCCTATGTCATATGTCATATGCATGAGAAGAGGTTCGATCGGACTCTATTAGACAGCAACTCTTCCATCAACCTACTTCTGGCAGCCTTACTCGACCGATTCGAGTTTGGCCCTCTTCGACAGAGCATGACAGTCCGTCAGTTTGCTGATAGACCTGTCAAGAGGCCGAAGGGGTTGTTGAAGGACGTGGTCGTCACAATTCAGGGCCTGAAATTCCCCGTGAACTTCATTGTGTTGTACATGGAGATCCCTGAGTCTGTGACCGATACCCCCATCATTCAAGGATGCCCGTTCTTGGCCATAGCCAAGGCAGTATCCGATCATGAAAGCGGGAAGGTATACTTTCGCATCGAAGGCGAGAGTATACAAATAGAGATGATCGACGAGACTAGAACGCGAGATTCAGCCTGCTCAGAGCAGCTCATCGATTCAGAGCAGATGACAGAGGCAGAGCGAGATGTCCACCAGGAGTGCGATTTTGTGATCATAGATGATGAAGCTGCTTGGTCAGATCTCATTTCACGAGACATCCTCTCACATTCAGAGGCCATAGATTCATAGATTCCAACAGAGGAGAGCTTGGAGAGCACACTCTTGGCAGAGGTCACATTCGTGACAGCAGACCACATTCAAGATAGCGAGGCAGTTGATATTTCGTTTGATTCAGATTCAGATCCCTCGGATTCAGATATCGATCGGGCAGAGTTTGATGAATTGATACCGTGTTCGATTCCTACAAGGCCAGCAGCTAGGGTGGAGACTGACCCGATACATAGTGCAGATACACGAGCTGAGCAGTCTATGCCAGTTTTACATGATCAGTGAGAGTTCTCACATGCAGATTTGGTCGCCTTCACTCAGACTTTTCAGAGGCCAGATTTGCCAACTCCCAGTTGCCCAGAGCTGAAGCCCTTGCCATAGTCGCTGAAGTATAGATTCCTTGCGGGCGAGCATGAGGTGCACCCAGTCATTATCTCAGCAGATTTGATTGGAGAGCAAGAATATCGTTTGATGGAGGTTCTTCAAAAGAACCGCAAGGCGATAGGATGGAGTGTAGTTGATCTCCAGGGGATAAGTCCAGCCCTGTGCTCCCACCATATCTATCTCGAAGAGGACGCCAAGCCATTGCGTGAGTTCCAGCGGCGGCTGAACCCGAATCTTAGAGAGACTATCATGAAGGAAATCTCGAAATGGTGGAGCGTCTATTTTATCTACCCTATCTCCGACTCCAAGTGGGTTAGTCCATTACATGTGGTGCCCAAGAAGACGTGCATCACTACAGTTGTGAGTGAGTCTGGAGAGAAGATAGCTACCCGGGTACCCACTTCTTGGAGGATCTGTGTGGACTACAGTTGATTGAACCATGCCACCAAGAAGGATCATTTCCCGTTACCTTTTATTGAGCATATTATAGAGAGGCTAGCTGGGAAGAGTCACTACTGCTTCCTTGACGGGTACTCCGGATATAATCAGGTGGCTATTGCGCTCGAAGACCAGGACAAGACTACATTCACTTGTCCCTTTAGGACATATGCTTTCAGACTGATGCCATTTGGTCTATGTAACGCCCCAACGACATTCCAAAGGTGCATGTTATCCATCTTCTCGGACATGGTGGGTGAGTACTTGGAGGTCTTCATGGATGACTTTTTAGTCTATGGCGATGGGTTTGATGCTTATCTTGACTGCATAGACCGCATCCTTCAGCAATGCATGGAGGTTTATCCGGCAAGGTGGATATCATCAGGAAACTCAATCCACCATCCAACCTGCGACAATTACGGTCTTTCTAGGGCACGTCGATTTCTACCGACGATTCATTCATGATTTCAGTTGGATTTCCCGACCGTTTACTGATTTGCTGATCAAAGACACCAAGTTCATTGTAGATGATAAGTGTCTTGCATCATTTGAGACTCTTAAGAGTCTAGTTATTGAGGATCATGTCCTTCAGCCGCCTGATTGGTCTATCCCATTCAAGATCATGACAGATGCCTCCGATTTTGCCGTAGGGGCCATGCTGGGATAGAGGAGGGATGGAGTGCCATTTGCCATTCACTACGCTAGCCGTACATTGGATGCCACGTAATGTAACTATACCATCACTGAGAAGTGGATGCTAGCCGAAGGTTTTGCCTTAGATAAGTTTAGATCATACATCATTGGATCGAAAGTGACTATCTTTACAGATCATACCGCCATCAGGTACCTCATGGCAAAGAAGGATGCCAAAGCAAGACTGACTAGATGGATCCTTCTACTCCAGGAGTTTGACATTGAGATTAAGGATAAGCCTGGAGTCAAGAATGTGGTGGCGGATCATCTCTCCTGATTAGAGCATCTTGAGGAATCTGAGCAGACTGATCCCATTTCTGAGACCTTCCCAGATGAGGTGATCCTTGCTATTGCCTCCTCCTGTGGTACGCTGATATTGTGAACTATCTTGTTGCCAAGAAACTTCCACAAGGTTTTCCCAGGCAGCGACTTGAGACCTTCCTTGCGAAGGCCAAGTTCTACCATTGGGAGGATCCCATCCTTTATCATGAAGGAGGGGATAGCGTCTGGCGTCGATGCATTCCTCATGAGGAGCACCATAGCATCCTCACATACTTCCACAAGCTTGAGGCAGGAGGACATCACTCTAGGAGGAGAACGGCACGGAAAGTGCTCCAATCTGGCCTATGGTGGCCTACCCTCTTCAAGGATTCTGATGAATTCATGAAGAGGTATACTGACTGTAAGAGGATGGGTACTTGTGGATAGCGTGATATAATACCGATGCAGCCCATTCACTTCTGCGAGGTTTTTGATGCATGGGGCATCGACTTAATGGGTCCACTCCCTAAGAGTCAGGGATTTGAGTACATTCTGTTGGCCGTTGATTATGTTAGTCATTGGGTTGAGGCCATCCCCACCCAAACCGCAGATGCTAAGACTGTTTGTAGATTTTTTAGGAAGAATATCATTTCACGGTTCGGGGTGCCTAGAGTTTTGATATCTGACAGGGGGTCTCATTTCGTCAACGACAAGGTAAAGGCCCTTGCTAGCGAGTTCAGCATTGACCATCGAGTAGCCACTCCATATCATCCTTAGACCAATGGTCTTGCTGAAGTATCGAACATGGAGATCAAGACTATATTGTAGAAGGTAGTCTGCCCTGATCGAAAGGATTGGTCACAGCTTTTGAACTCGGTCTTATGGGCATATCGGACTTCCTTCAAAGCTCCTTTGGGGACATCTCCCTTTTCCCTCATTTATGGCAAGCCCGGCCATTTACTTGTTGAGATTAAGCATAAGTGACTTTGGGTTGTCACAGATATATTATTGGATCCAATGAGTGTAGGAGATCAGAGGAAGGCATAATTGGTAGCCCTGGAGGATCTTAGAGACTCAGCCTACAAGGAGAGAGTGAAGGAGTGGCATGATTCTCATATCATCCACAAGCAGTTTGAGCCAGATCAGAGAGTATGGTCGTTTGATGCTAGGCTTAGGTTATTTCCAGGGAAGTTACAGAGCAAGTGGAAGGGACCATACCTGGTCCGAAAGGTACATGACAATGGGAGCATTGACATATCCGAAATGTCATCTGGTTCTACCTTTCGTGTTAATGGGCAGCGGCTCAAACCATATCTAGATCATGAGCCACTGGTCATTGACGTCGCCCCTATTCATTTTGCGTGAGATATGGTCTTTGACTTCCATCTATTGCATCTCACGCCTGATTATCACCGTCTTTCGCCTAGTATAGATCCAGATGTCCATATCATACTATTCTTCAGTCCAACACCCCATTTGCATCTTATGATTATGCTATACTGAGGGTGTACTTTACCCCAAGTATAAGGGGGTGTCAGACTTTTGATTTCACTTTTGATTCTTTTTACCTCTGTTTGCTGCCTATACTTAGGGATATTCTATCTTAAGTATAGGGGATGTAGACCCTGTACATTCTTCCACTCAAATTTCCCTTTATGTACAGTCTGTTATACTTAGGATTACTTGATCCTATGTATAGGGGGAACACCGAGGTCCTTCTATTCTATTCGTTTATTCGTCGTTGTAGTACAGTTTTTCTTTTCACTTTCCTATACTAAGCACGAGTTATGTCTTCTTCATCGCTCTTGATCCACTCTGAGGACATCGTTCGAGCTAAGTATATGGGGTGTCGTATATATTTCAAATATACTTTAGCCCATAACTCGTACTTTGTGTGAGTGTGTTAATAAATAAAATGGCTAAAATCCTTTATCCAAAAACCATAAAAATTTGGAAAAAATTCTTGTACATAAAATTCTTTCTTGCACATACATGTCTATTTATAAAAATTATTTTTGTACAAATATTTGTAAAAATATTTTGTGTAAAGAGTTTGTAGATATCTTGATATCAAAATTATGTATATAGTACAAATTTTTTGTAAAATGTTTAAAAACAAAAGTTTGCAAAAACTCATGTGTAAATGTGTGTAAATAGTTTGCAAAACTTCTGCATCCATGCATTCATTCATTCAAACATTTTTCAAAAATTTTTCACATTTTCAAAAGTTTGCATAAAAACTTGTACAGTTTTTCTGAATCATAGTTGACATTAAAACTAGCATGAAAGTAAATTGGAAAATGGAGCTTGGTTAAAACCTTAATTCACCTAATTCTAAGAGGAACCTTATATGACTTAGGGTTAAGACTTTTCAGGTCCATTAGTGACTTAATTCTTTGAGTCCACTAGGCTATGATCACATGTCATCTTGATGAGCCTAAGTAGAACACTTAACAACGCACTCATGACTCTCACAAACAATGGCTTTACTTGCACCAGCACCTTACACATAGCTCTCTACGGATGAGATGATGAGGAGGCAGTCTTCTTTGGCTTGGGGTAGCATACGAGGGTAGTACTTCTAGGCGGAACCTCTCATCTTCTTTTAGTGAAGGAAGTACGTCTCAACTTGGTCTGGTGGCATTGAGGTCTAAAGATAGGAGTTGTGGGCTGCAATAATGCTTCAAAAGTAGGATAGTCTACTGCCTCAAGAGGAAAAACTCCTTATGTATATATGTTGCACCCTGTAGATATGTTGTACATATGCACATCGAAAAAAATATGCAAAAGAAAGAAAAACTCCAAAAAAGTGGTGGGTCTGATAGAAAATGAAATACCCACCGGAGTGTATATAGCCAAATAAAGCAAAGCTAGTGTTACCCATTCTCATCTCATGAAGCTTGCAGCAGGGAGGCTTAGCTACACTGGTTGGGCTCCCAAGGATACATGGCTACACTGGTCATGGTCCATTTTCTTCTTCCTCCTCTTCTTGAGCCGATTGTACTTGAACTTAGAAGGGAATACCCCACTGCTCGAGGAAAGAGCTACCAGACTAGGGCATTAGAGTTACCTTGTTGAGGGGGCTGTTACTTTGCTATTTCTGAGGTGGGGAGCTACATATCACTTACACGGTACAAGAAAAGATTCATGGTCATTAGAGTTTGTGTATGTAGACATGTTTTGATCTGGATTATTGAAGAGTCTTGACCATAGATTGGTGGAACTTAGAGGCTATTGAGTCTTAAACCTAAGTCCATATAAGGTTCCAATAAACTAATAATCCAAAGGTCTGACTGAGCTCTATATTTCAATTTAATGAAGACAAGTTTAATAATCAATCTTGATTCCCCTTCTATTTCTTGTTCTTTCTCTTTTCAATTATTTTTCAAATAAGTGTTTGCTAAGGGACTAGCATAGGTAAAGTATATGGGGTGATGAATCCCTATTTATCACTCTTTATTATTTTATTTTAGCTAATTATCTTGGCAAAGCATCATGTACATAGGCGTAAATACAATAACTTAGCAGTATGCATACATGTGTTAATATCCTATAATTAGCATGTATTTGTGAAAAAAATAAAAGAATAAAGAATAAAAAGAAAAAGAAGGAAGTATTTATAAAAAATACCGAGCGACCTAAACCCAAAAGAGGGCCAAGCATTGTCCTGATCGCCAAATAAAATAAATAGAGAGAGATAGGGCCACTGTACCTTATATATATATATCATGTGTACATAATTTATTTTTGCCAAATAAAAATAAAAATGTGTTTCTACTTCCTTTTATTTATTTCTAAAAATAAAATAAAAATCAATAAAATAAAATAAAAATAGAATAAAATTCTCTCTCTCACTTGTACATAATACATGTATATAGGTCTTCTTCCCTATTTATTTTATACTTGTAAATGCATAATAAAAATAAAACAAAAAATGTTTTATACTCCACAAATTATTTTGCAAATAAAAAAATATAAAATTGGGGTATTTATGTAAAAATAACAAATAAAAAATAATTGTTCAAAACACATAGGTATAATATACCTGTATATAATACATTATACTGTATATACAATAATTTATTTTTAATAAAAATAAATAAAAATAACAGAAAATTAGTTTGGAAATAATAAACATTTTTCAATTTATACACTTTTTAATTTAAAATCATTTATTATTTTTATTGAATTTGAAATATTTTTGTAAATCTGATTTTCTGATTGGTCCACGGTGGATCGTTGACTCGGGTCAACCCCCTCTTCCAGGTTTAGACCCGACCCGACTACTCCGCCGGACAATCTTATCCCATTTATCCTAGGTGTATCACCCATCCCCATGCTCCGAATCTTTGCTCGTACCTTCCCAGTGGATCTGTGACCTTCGCGGATCCCTAAGAAGGCGCGGATCTTCCTCGGTTCGCACGCTTCGACCGGTTTCTCCAGCCACTTGGGAGCACTATAAATTCCTTCATCCCCCTCCCCAGGTCGACAGCTCGCACCTCACCCATTTTCGATACCCTAGAACTCTTCAGCGTGGTGACAACCGTCTGAGGGGCCCTCCGATGATCGATTTGGTGACATGTAGCCGATGCTCCCCCATTGTGGCTGGACCTCCACCGTGATAAGCCTCCCTCACTTGTCGCCGCTTTGTCAAGGCCATAACCACGCCGATCATCTCCCCTTGGAGCTCCGGAACGTGTTCGGACCTTCAGGTGACCCTTTAGCCCTTCCTAGCTCTTCAATTGATCCAATCTTTCATCTGAACGCCACCGTAGCTCCGCCAGCTCCAACCGACTGGTCGAGATCCGTCACCCGCACCCATCTGTTCAGATACCTTCGCACACTCACCCTCCATCATCCTATGCATCCTGATCACCCTGATCTTAGCCCATGTTGCTAGGATTAGGTCCACGATCTCCCTTGATCACGACCGCCGGAGATCGAGCCCCATTCCCCGTCGCTTCTTTGGTGTTCATCCCTAATAACCTAGACCGAAGTTTACCTCCGAGTTAGAGCAACTCATTGCAGGTCTTGTTGCACGCGGAGAGCCCCCTGATCACCCTCGCCCAACCTTGTTGGAGCAGCTCCAGGTCCCCTACGCCATCTCGCCGATCATACCGTTGGAGCGTCCATCCGAGCCGGTCACCTGATGCGGAATCGACCCATGAATTCACTAGTGTCTCCTGATCTTTCATTGAAGCCAAGGATCGCATCCTTGGGTCCAACGAAGTTCGTCCAGGTATAGTTCTTCCAGATGCCTCCTCTGTCGTTGGATCGATACCACCTACCAGATTCCATCTCGACCACTCATCCATATGAGGTGTCAGACCGTTAGATGTCAGATCTAACAGTATTGTACGTGCCACATCCCCGACTAGCCGACACCCTCAGATCTGACAGTTGACGCCTGTAGAGCCGCACGATCACGCCCCCACCAGCGGTCGATGCGTGGCCATCCACGTGCGACTCACGTGCCTTGAGGGTATATTGCGCCTTTTACCCTGCATTTCTTTTAGTTTATGCTTTAGTTTGTAAAATAAAAGTTACATTTGGATCTTTTTGCGCATCAGTCCTTGTAGTTTTTGATATTTACAGTTTAGTCCTTACAGTTTAGAGACACGTGCTTGGTCACGTGAATAATGGGTTATTTCATTATCAATCCTAAGCTTTTTATGTGTTAATATTTGATTTAATGTTTTTCAAATTTGCATATATACCCCTGTGAACGTGGATTTGGAGCATGTGCATATTTTAGTGGATAAATGGCAGATTTTATCTTGGAATTTATTGCCTGTTATTGTTTAGTCACAAAACTTCAATAAATTGTATTTAGGTCCATGTTATCTGTGTGTCTTATTTTAAATCAAATAAATATCAGAATTACTCCAAAAATTCCAAATATTTTACACGTAGCTCCTACTATTGTGTCGGATTTTTGGTAATTTTTGTGACGCATTTTGGTTTTATTTATTATTTTATAAAAATCAAAAACCTTAAAAAGTGTCTCTATCTATTTTGAAAATTCAATTAAAAATATAAAAATAGCTTTAAATTTCCAAAAAAAATTCTAATTACTTGTTGTGTCTTGCTTTAGTTTCAATGTGATTTTTGTTTCATTCCCTTTTATAAAACCCCTAAAAATTGAAAAAGACTAAAAACTTATAAAAACTTTAAAAATTCATAAAAAAAAAATAAAAAAATGAGTTTTTAGTTTCCGTAGGTAGCTTTTATTTTATATTTTCACATAAAATTATCGCCAAGATTTTATAGGCATTTTAAATATTTTTAAAGTGCCTATCAATCTCGGTTGCACATTGTTTGCATTTTTCTTCTTTCTTTTATTTTTTGAAATTTAAATAAAAATTAGAAAAACACCATAAAATTCCCAAAAACACCTGAAAATTTTAAAAACATAAAAATATTTTTGTTTTGAATTTTTGAATCATTTTAGGCCTTTAAATAATTGCTTGAGTGTTGATTTTTACCTTTTGTTTATTTCTTTTCTTAATAAAAATCATAAAAAAAATTTTTAAAAAAATTAAAACCACCAAAAATTCATTTCTTTCTTGGATTGCTTGACTACTTCGTAGGTTTCATTCTGTGCTCCTTGTGTTCAACCCTGGTAGCAATACCAGGTTAAATAACTAGCAAGATTGCCTGCCTTGGTTTTTATGTTTGCTTGATTTCATTAGTGGTATACTTTTTCTTGTTGATTGCGCATTGCGATTCAGGTCGCAACGACCCTAGATATTCCTTAACTCGAGTTGCATCCGCGGGTCATCAGTGGTCGACCAGAAGAAGAAGTCAAAGGGAAAGATTGGTCGAGAATAGCTAAGGCGGTGGCAACTTTTGCGGTGGAGGAGGCAAGGTCAGAAGAGGAAAGAAGGGGAGACGATGGAGGAAGGGGACGTACAGGTGTTGTCCGATCGGCCGAGATCTGGCGGCCCTAGTGTAGCCACGCGGCAGCACTATATATATTTATTTCTTTTATTTTAAAAATTTTTTAATTTTTTTAACGAAAATAAATATATAAAAGGGCTAAAAATGGGTGACACGTAGCGGCTCCAGGAGCTTCCACGTGTCAGCCCTAGAAAAATCAAAAAATTAAATACAAAGAAAAATCCGGAATAAATAGAAAACAACCTCGGATTGATTAAAAATTTTCATAGAAGTTGTTCATCTCTATGAGATTTACAACTTTCATGAAATCAAAATTTATCATTTGCAAAAGTGATATTTTGAGGGTATCCCATGTATAAAGAAAACCTTGATTTTTAGATTTTCTAATTTTTTTATCATTTTTTAAACCAAATAAAAATCTGAAAAAATATGATAAAATAAAAATTAACTATTTACACATTAATCTATTTTTTGGATTTTTTATAATTAGGGAAGAAATAAAAGAAAACACGAAAAAGATAATTTTTGTATAAACTGTTAGTGAAGACTCGCACTCAGTTAGTTGATTTCAAGCTCAGTTTGGTTTTGGACTTTTACACATTTTAATAAAACTTTTATCAAAGGAAATAAATGAAAAAGAAATAAAATAAAATAAGTTAATTATGTACATAAAATAATAGGTCAAAAATCACTAAATACAAAATGTACAAAAGAGGCCTAAACCAAACTTTCACATATGAGCTCTGATTCACTTGAACTTAGTCTTGTTTTGAAGGTATCTGAATGTACATTAGTTCAAAAGTGAGTAGGATTAAATCAGTCACTGTGTGAGGAAAATATCAAGGTTTTAGTTCGAGAATCCTGCAATTAGGGTTTGGGTTTTTTGTTCCACTTATTTAGGTGAGTGATTTTTTTGTATTTTTCGTTTATTCTTGTTAGTGATATGTACACAAAGGAGGTGGTTTCAAATCATTTGGAGTTAGCATGAATTAGTTAAAAATTAGGGAAGTTAGGCTATTTTACATGTCATTTTGGTTGGGATTTTTGGCTTCTTATTTTGTGTAATAATGAGTGATAAAATGCAATTCTTATCAATTCATGCATGAATGCTAATTATGAAGAACAAGTGAAGAAATGCCATGAGTTTTGGGTATTTGAGCTTAATTCATGACTTTTAGAGGTGGTCACCATGGGGATCGATCGACAGTTTCGGCTCAGAATGAAATTCCACCTAGACTAAGGTTCTCAGGTGGATCGATCGACAGTTGGATGGTCGAGATAGTGGTTGAGCACCTGGGGGTGCTCTGCCACCTACAACGAATCATATGTTCGGCCCTCGCACATGACAGTACATGCAAACGATAACGAGACTCGAGGGCTCTACTTCGGTCAGGTTATTGCATGTAAAATCGAAGGAAGCGACTGGGTATTGGAGCTCTGGTTCCCAATGAAGGTGGGGGTGGGAATTTAACCTAATCATGCTCCGATGAGAAGAATCCATGGGGATTAGGTCGCGTTGGAAGATGGAGGGGGAGTCGAGAAGTCGATTGAAGAAGATAGGGGTGTGAGATTGAGCCCCAATTGCTGGTCGGAGCAAGTGGAGCGGCGATGAAGGCGATATGCTTAATCAGAAGAAACGACGAAATGGGAGTGGAAAAGAAGGTACATGTAGGTTCTATGATGAATAATGATGAGCGGCAGGGGGAAGGCGAGGTAGTGGCCTCGATTGGGTTGTGGAGGACCTGGGAGGCTGCACGCGGCGGAGGTCCGGCAACATAGTGAGCTACATTCAAAACATGCACCAGATCGAGCTCCGAAGGGCTGTTCGAGGAGCTGTCACTCTCCTAAAGGTGGCTAAGGGGCTGTGATGGTGCGAGGAATGAGCTACTCAGCTAGGTAAGGGGAGGAGAGTATATATAGGCATACCGTAGGGTCAGGAAAGATGGGACGAGGGAGATAAACCCTAGATTGATCCGAACTCGCCTAGGGATCTGTGAGGATCACAGATTCAAGGAGAGGAATCGGGCGAAGAAAGCTAGTCAGACCCAACCGGGAAAATGTTGAGAAATCAGACCAACAATAAGGGCTGTCGGGTCGAGTCTGGAAGAGGGGTTGACCTGGGTCAATGGATCCGGGCCATCCAATCAGAAATTCGAATTTTAAAAATCAAATATAAATGAATTTAAAATAGTAGATGAATTTAAAATAAAAATGATAAAGTGAAAAATGGTTGTTATTTTCGAGCTATTTTTCTATTATTTATAATTATTTTTATGAGATTATTTATACAGTATATACAATATCGTGCATTATGTATAGGTATAGTATATCTATGTATTTTACCCTTTTATTTTTATTTTATTATTATTACACATAAATCTTTTATTTTATATTTTTTATTTAGAAAGTAATTTAAAGAGTATAAAATGTTTTTTGTTTTATTTTTAACAAATGAATGGAAGGTATAAAATAAGTAGGTGTTTATACACAATATACAGGTGTGACTTTTATACAATGAACCTTTGATTTTATTTTTATTTTCTTTTTCTATTTTATAGTTTTTATTTTATTTTTATTGTTGAGGATATGTATGAGTGTTCAAGAATATAATATGCACAAAGTATAATATACATATTTACAAGTTAGATGTCATGTGGCTATACAAGGACCTTATCCCCCTACTTTATTCCTTATCGATCAAGTCAATTATTGACCTTCTCTCGGGATTTGGGTCAGTATGTACTTATTACATCCTTTTTTATTTTTCGTTTCTCTTTATTCTTTTATTTTGGAAACATGTTGTTAATTTTGAATTATTAACAAAAGTAGGTACAATGGTAATTTATTATATTTGCACATATTTATAGATTTTTTGCTAAAATAAAATAAAAGGATAAAGAATGAGAATCATAGGTTCATCATGCCTGTGTTCTGGTGATGGATGGGCCAGTTTAGCAGCTGGTTATTGCTTTTATCATGGTTTGTTGTATTATACTTATATCAGACTATGCTCTTTTATTGTCATGTGGAGCTTCCTATTACTTTTTTTGTGCTCCGCACAGCGGGCCCCCTTTATTATAATGTATTTAAAACTATCAACTTCTTTACCTTGATGAATGAATTTGAATCTTTCTTCTAGAAAATATCTTCATTGTGTATCTAACAATTTTTAGAATGGTTTCAATTTGTTGTTTAGTTTTCATGCATTCATGTCATCGTACATCGTCCCCTTTTGTATGAATCATTCTGCAAATTCAAACCATATAATATAAAGTTGCTATGTATAAAGGAATGACGTCAAACCATAAGAATGTATTGTATTTCCATCTATTCTTTATTTGACGTGGAATCCTCAAAAAATGTGCTATAGCTAATTGAAGTGCTACTAATACCCCTCAACATCGGCGAGTATGTGTTATGGAATAAGTAAGTCCGTAAATGCATTCATTCCTAAACCTATTCAGTACTCCCTCTCGAATATCATATGATCTTGGATGGCTAACATATATCTAGAGAATTAGTTGACAATATCGTCCTTTAATGTCGAACTCACTGCAAGAAATCATAATGAGTTATTTAATGCTTATTGTATTCTTTTTCATCGTTTAATTTTTAATTGGAATATTAATTATTGTAAAATTATTTTTGAATCTTTAAATTCGAAATGAATACACCAAAACAAAAGTGACCTTTTAGAATGAATAATTTAATGTTAGTTGCCATATATTTCAGAGCTCAATTTATAACAACGAATATTATCCATCAATTATTTCTTTAAATCCACAAGAATATCACATTCCTTGTTATATGTCTAGTTAGGCATGGGATTGACTATCTCCTCAAATGCTTCACTAATTTAGAAATTATTATTAAGAATTTTTGATGATAAACTTAGTGAACAATTGTTGTTACTTGAAAGTTTATCAACGAATATGTGATTCATTGTGAATTACTGCGAGACATAATTTTATAATGAATATTCAATGATTTGGCTTCTCATATTTGTATTCAATGATAATCCAAACTTCATAATCAGTTGATTCCTAAAATATTTGCATAAGTACCTTCCAAGAAGAAAAGTTATTGTCAATGAAGTGAGGACCAACTGTAGATTGGCTTTCATGATTGATGATGCCAAAGCTAATTATAGATACTATCAAAGATGAAATTGGTGCATTACTCCAAATCAATGAACCTTCTTTGGACAACTTGATAGAAATTGTGGATTGGATATATTCAAAAGGGGTGGGGTGGGATTTGAATGGAGTATGACAAAATAAAATTGTTTTCATGAAAATAAAAGCAAGCAACAAAACTTAGTAAGAACCAGCAAGCCAATAACAATTACTGTACACATTATGTTAATGTGGAAATCGAAGTGGAACCCACCTAAATGGTTTAGTGGTAGAAGGAGCGGGCTCCCACTCCAGTGTCCAGAGTTCCAACCGCCATGTTCTTATATGGATTTGTTACATAATCTCAATATTCAAGTCACTATACGAGGAACATACAATCGCTCTGTCCTTATCTCCACATATCCGCGGACAAATTGCATAATTCTTGAAAGAGTTCAAGAATAATTCCATTGTTGAATTATCTATCTACACATTGAGATATTGATAATTAAATGTGATATAATTATCATGAAGAATATGAATTTGATTCATATTATTTGGCCATATAAGGAGAGTTATCCAAGATGATTAAATGTGATTTAATTATCAAAGATGTGAATAATGTGAATGTGATTCATGTTATTTGGGCACATGAGAATAGAAATCCAAGATGATTAAATATGATTTAATTATCAAGGATATGATTAATATGGATATCACTATCAACAATAATCATGGATATTATAAATATGATTTATTTTATGATGTAGAGATTTATTTGTAAATAGAATTTACAAATTATAAGTTGTTGTGAATGGGATTCAGACTAAACAATTCATTGTAAATCTAATTTATATATTATGTTGGATATTTGAATATGATTCATATTTGTCAATGACATGATTGAAGTTTTCACAAATTTAATCTAGAGTTATTTTTGAGAAGATAAATGCAATAATTATTATTGTGTATTAATTAATATATAGATGAAAATGTTGAAGACTTTATCTCTTTTTTGGTGGCCCACCTTGACTTGGTCAAGGGGGGACGACCAACCTATAATATAGGGATGAATATACATGGCACTATTTTTCAAAAATAAAAAAAATTGCTCAAAAATGGGGAGGGGCATTCATGTTGGCTGCCCCTAGGGGGCAGCCCCATCAACCCCTATATATATATATATATATATATATGTATAGAGAGAGAGAGAGAGAGAGAAATGTGGCTGCTCCCTAGGAGGAGCCAACGGGCTGCTTCCACCCCCATTTTCCCTATTTTTTTTTGGAAAACAAAAATTTGTAAATTCATCATTATATCCCTCTAACATTCTATTAAAATTTCGTCAGAAACAGAGACTCCTATGACCTCCATCCAAACAGGGTCGATTTAAAAAATCCTCTGACTGTTAAAAAAATGACGTCTGGATGGAGGGCCTATGAGTCTCTGTTTCTGACTAAATTTTAATAGAATGTTAGAGGGATATAGTGATGAATATACGAATTTTTATTTTCTAAAGAAATAAAAAAATGATGGAAAAATAGGGGTGGGAGTAGCCATGTTGGCTACTCCCTGGGAGCATCCACATTTTTCCCACATATATATATAGGGAAAAAGGAGACTACATCAGGTGATGTAGGTAACTTACCTACATCGAGTTTTTTTTCACTAATTTTTTTTTGAAATGAAATCTTCAGTGATTTATATTGTAAATTTGGTTTAAAACTATTTTACAAAATAATTTGTAAAATGGTTGTAAAATTATTTATTATCTTGAAAAAAGATATAATTAATTTGTTTTAAACATGTTGTTGTTTTTTTGAAGCAGCAAATCATGGCCATTGATTAATAAACTATTAATCTACAATGTAGATTAAGAGATCACATGGATTGAGAACCATGTGCATCCAACTAGTATAAAAAGAAGGGTAGCCCATGCCTTTGAGAATACACACAGAATTCCAAGAGTAATTAAACTCTCTCCATCTCTCTCTCTCTATACTTTCCCCCACTCTCCCTCCTTAGAGCGGTCGTCCACCCTAAAACCTTGAGAAAATCGTCATCGTCGCCACGTTATTGTGTCGTCACTTCGACCTATCGTAGATCTACGTCGCCTTCGATGCAACTCGCTCATGAAGAAGACATTAGATTTCGTGAGATGAGATCAGGAGATTCGCTGCTTGGATCATCAACATGGATTGCGAGGAGCACGTGTTTCATAAACGCTCTCGCAAGCATCTCCTCCATCGGATCGAACTTGAAACAAGAGGTCTCTTCCTTTAGAGACTCGGTCGCAACAACGCTTCAAGAGGTAAACCTAATACTTGTTTGTGGTTTAGATGAAACGATCCGAGAAGTGTTCTTGGATTATGTGGTTTCATTGTTGCTCTCGATCGCATATTAGCACGACTAGTTGCTCTCGATCGCATATGATGCGATCATCACGCTTCAGTGATGTGCTTAAGAATCTTTCCATAACCTTCAAGAGGACCTAGAAGCTCCAACGTCAGAGTTAAGCTCCGATGAAGGGATATTGCATTAGTACTCCCTCTCCGCACTATAAACCGATGACATTACTCTCTTATCACAAGGGTATACCTCAAGCCAAGATTATAGAGGAAATGGGGGCTCAAGACGAATCAAAAGGCAAATTGAAGTAGGGGTTTTATTATACACAAGGTGATCAACCATCTCGTGACTGAGATGGCATGAGGAGGAGATGGGGTTAGTGGGAGCTAGGGACATGGCGTGGAAGAGGGAGATGGAGAGTTTAGAATGGTGGTGGTCTTGACATTCAAGAAGGTGATGGGAAGGCATGGTAATATTGAGAAAACTAGAGGTTGGTGCTTCTGATAGAAGATAGAAGGTAGGCTATGCAGGAGGGACTGTTAACCGGGTGGTCAACAGTTGTAGGTGCCCCATTGGGCCACCTCAACCCAAATGAGATAAAATAGGAAAATAAAATACTTTTAAAGTCAATAAATAAAAATAAATGATATTATTGTATAAAATTTAAAACATGAAAAATGTTTTTTATTTTTCAAGCTATTTTTCTTTGATTTTTATTTATTTTTACAACATTATTTGTAAGATGTGAATTTTTACATGCATATACATAGGTATATTTACTTGGAATTTAACTATTTTATTTTTATTTTGTATTCTGAATACCTAATACTATATTTACATATTTTATATATTTATAATATCATTAAATACATATTTTTAGATTTTTGTTTTTATGAATTTTTTGATGATAAATAAATACATGTGTATGCAGTATAAGTATACATATTTATATATTCAAATGTATTATTTATTTTAGTATATTTTTAATTGTTTTATTTGTGTTTATATTTTTAATATAATATAAAAATCATATAAAATTTACTAAAAATATAAAGAGAGTAAAAATACGAAGAATAAAATATATTAATTTTATAAACAGATACACAGCACAATAGTACCCTTGAAAGCCAACTTTTGTACCATAGCTCTATTTTTTAATGAAACTACCTTCATTAAATAGATAATTTAATTTTGGATACAATGGAGGTGATTTGGTTCAATTCGAGTTTGTATGGAGTAGATATTTATCTATGAAGTTTGGTTTGCTGCTTTTTCATCTGTGTATAAGTTGTAATGTACACTATTTTTATAAGCTATTATTTTTATAATTTTCTATATATTATTATGTACAAGTTTCGTGTTGAATAGTTTATCATTTGAGGTATGTATCTATGCGAATACAATAGTGTATGATGGTTATTTATAAGGTATAAAATTAGGATTTTGTATACAATGTATGACCCTTATCTCCCCTACTTTATTCCTGGTCGACCTAGTCAATATTGACTTGGTCTCATTGTTTAGGATCATTCAGTTCATTGATACTTCATTTATTTATATTTTCATTTTCTTTATTCTATAATTTTGGATTTAAATACCTATAATTAAATATCAGTTATAGATGAATATGGAGTGTTAATTTGTATAAGTTAGAAGTATTTACATGTGTTTTGCTAGATCTTTAAAAACAAAATGGAAGAGTAAAGATAGATAAATAGATATTGATTAAGAATCTGAAAAGAATTCAGTACGTTGAATTGGGTAGACTTGAAGTATGAACTATCTGTAATAATTTCATAATAAAATGAGGATACCGTAACAAGTAATAAATCAAGCAAAAGACCTTATTCAAAACTATAACTTATTTAACATTTTGAGAAATCAACATACTATTATTACATGACTTGTTGTGGCTAAATAATTCTAGCTACATTTGCTTTCCTTAGTTGAGGCATATAAATTCTCAATAAATCATTATATATTCCACACATTTGGGCATTTGAATAACTAACGAATAATTCATTTTCTCATTACATCAATGGTGATGTAATTTTGATATCATCGAATTAATTAAATCCTGCTACATAATTGTATTGTTGACATTATAAACCTAGATGTCGTGGCTATTGTAGGATAACTAGACAATAATGACCAACAACCAAGCAAAGCAATGTACATATAAATAGATCGGATATTGTTGGTATTCCTCTCTATTCAATTGTATAAAATAAATCCAAATGACATCAAACATAGTTAATTAAATTTTCTCTGATAACAATTGATAGATATAAAATACTAAGTGGAAGCTATCACAATCAAATGAAGTTTAAGATGATGAAGATGGGACTTCCTTCTCCTTCTCAACCTTGCCAAAAAATGCATGAGTAATGGATCCTCTTGCATAAAAATGGTTGAGGGAGAGGGGTGATGAATCAGTGATTCATCACCTTTATTCTTTCATTTTGGCTAAAATTCCTGATAAAATACATGTTAATAATCACTAATTTTGACTAATTAACATACTAACCACATTTGTTAATTTAACACTTATTTTATTCGAAATAAAATAATAAAGAGAAAAAGACAAATAAAAGTAAAAAAGACTGTAGTTATAAAAATATATATAGATTGATCCTAACCCGGAGTCTGGGTCAATATTGGCGTGGTCGACAAAATAAAGAAGTAGGAAGAGATAAGGATCATAATGTATAAAAATGATAGAAAATCAAGATAAAAAATACAACAAACACATTTTTTCACATTGTAAAATTTTCAACTATTATATTTATCACTTAGAAAATTTCAAACCAAAACACTTTCTTTTACAAAAGTTGTTCATAAAAATATAAGTTAGTTTATAAAAATATAAGAAAAATCATTTAATTTAAAAATAATTAATTACGATAAACTGAAAAAGACATAAAAGCCAACTTCCAAGATTTAGAAAACTCCAAACAGACCAAACTCACTTTTAAACATCGTTTTATACTTAATACTATTTACAAAAAATATCAAAATACTATTAGAATAAAACGAGTGAGTTTGGCTTTTGGGCCCGATTGTATATATGTACTATATGTAACATCTTCCTGATTTTATAACTAATTTTCCGTAACTTCGATTAACTTAATTTCTTTTCTAAAATTCTTCTAAAAAACCATTAGAAAGATATAAAAATATAACTTAGGTCTAAATGCCAATAAATCTCGAAGCCACGAAATCGTGACCTAAATTTTCTAGAGCTTATAACTCGATCGTATGGATTCCGAATTGGACAAACTGAGTTTGAAAGTTCGTTTTATTAAGTTATCTACCAAATGACACTGATTTCACTAAAATCAGAGTTAATATGACAAATAGGGGTTTTGGGATCATATTGGTATAACATGTACAATGTACCTTAGTTTATATTACTTAATATAAGTCATTTCTCTATTCATACACTTTACTAATATTTTATTGTTAAATTAATAATTTAAATAAAAAAATTATTATTATTTATTATTACATTAAATAAATTCTTAAATAATTATTAACTAATTTACTTAATTACATAATTACTTACTTATTTACTTAAATATTATTCATTTAATTAACATTTATTCATTACTTAAGTTATTTATTACTTTATCTACTACTTAATTACTTAAATTACATAATTAATAATCAATACTTTTTTATTTCCTCTCATTTTCTCTCTCTCCTTCTCTTTCTCTCTCTTCCTTTCCCCTTTTTTTCTTCTTCCCCGTTGCTTTCTTCCCCATGCCCTTAATCCTTCTGTTCACCTCGTCTTCTCAACCAACTGCTTCAACGTCCTCAACAGCCGGCCGTTGGTTCAACTATTACGGTGCCACCACCCGCCGCCAATGACTCCACTCCATCTTCTCTATATAAAGCACCCTAGACCCCCATTGCCATCTATCCACCATTTGATACCTTCACTCCCAGAGCTCCGTGAGAGAGAGAGAGATCAGTGATAGGGATCATCCTCCGCACGTCGAGCGAGAGAGAGAGAGAGGAGCAATGCAATCACCGTCAGTGTCGAGCCCCACTCCGCTGTGCACATCCCCCGCGTCGTTGCACGTCGAGGCGACGTCAACCTGAAACTTTTGCATCAGGTTCCCAGGTGACAACCTAAATCTGAATTTCAAGTAGGTCCTCTATCTTCTTCTCTTTCTCTTCCATTTCTCTTCTCAATAACTCTCTTTTCTCCTCATTATTCATCCATTCTCTATGCTTCTGATCGAAATTTGACATCAAAATCGCTTGATTTTAATCCGATTCGTTCACTTCATCCAAATTTCAATCCATTTCTTCATGATTTCCTCCACAATCTGGCCATCTCAGATTTATTTGGGACTGAGCTCCTGATCCTATCCTTCCTTCTCCAAGGATCATCCATTCACCCCCTTTCTGTGTACCATTCGACCGAGGTATCATACCTCGAGCCTAAATCAAATTCGTAGGTGATCGAGTCTGAAGATCAATCCGTCGCCCGTGAATGGACCTTACAGGAGAGTATGGCCATTGACTCTTCGAGTCCATCGTCGAGCTGATCAGAGAGGACATGAAACTCACAACTTCGAAGCGTCAGATCTGTAGCAAGCACCTACATCCTTCATACGAATCCTCATCTACCATCGAAGATCGGAGCGCAAGAAACACATGACTAGCAATTGTTGAAGGAAGGAGATCCGCTTCGTCGAAACTATTCTAGCCTAAACGATCGATACTGCAACAGCACCGCACGAAGCATCGCTACCGCTCACGCAGATCATCCATGCGATCGAGCTTCGTTGCTCGTAGCCAGAAATCGACGACCTCCGCCTTGACAAGATCTTTGCCTCATCCTCGAACCACCGTTGCTTCTTCCCGATCACGAGCAGAACATCTAATTGAGTCCTCTTTCGTCGTTGCTTCTGATCAAGGGAGGAACTTGTGCAAATTCTAGATCTGGTTACAACCATTCGATCACCCTTCAATCGAACGTGTGAAATTCAGCCATGCGTTAGCATTATATCAGACTCGATCGGTTGGTTTTTCAAGAGGATCCTAGTAATGTATATATAAACATGATGGTTACCTATCCATTAAGGTGACCACCAAAGGCAACCACCACCAAGATGCACACTTTCATTTAATCAGTAGCCACACAAAAAATAAAAATAAAATGTTAATTGCCATGCAACAATTATAATATACACATCCAATTACAATAGCAGGGGATGTGTTTTTAATTATTATGATAAAAATTAAAGAATCGAAGTAAGATCATTAGCTAGAAAAACTCCCAATTTGATTTCAATTATTTTAGGTGAAGTGATGATCACGTCTTTGGATTTATTTCTCATATTAATGTCATTTTTTAATTAATATTGTACATAGTCATTCATGGAATGGCCTTCCTGATGATTAGAATGTTGTCAGTACTACAGTCGACCTGATCGGAAACAAAATTCGCATAGGCCTCCGTATTTCTTGGCTGAGGAGGATTTCGGTTCGACAAGAGACACTGATTTAGTCAATTTTTAAATGGGTTTTCAAGTCATCAAAAACAAAACGTAGACTTTCTTTTACCTTGATGATATAATAGCTACAAAGATTTAGACACAATTTTGTACATGAGTAGAGCAACATTAATAGATTAAATATGTAAGCACTACAATAAAAATGAGTTGTGGCCACGGAATGTGGCTACGGAAACTTGTGGCCACGATAATTATGTGGCCACTAGTTTCTCGTAGCTACAATCAGTGGCAAAAGTCTTCATACAAGAGTTGTGACCACGACAAGTTATGTGGTCACTTGTAATGGTTACGATATATTAATGGTTAGAGAACTCCCGCGACGAGATTTATACCTACGGCTACTGGCCACGATATGTTGTGGCCAAAACCCAATTCTGTGGCCACAAGCCTCACATCCGTGGACATAGTTCTGTAGCCACAACTTGTTGTCTTGTAGTGAAGGCTGGACTTTTTCAAACGTGTCTTGCATAAAAAACAACACTACAACACACCCAGCCGTAGGTATTCTACAAGAGAGATCTTCTCCCCTATACGGATGTCATATTAATTCCAGTGAAAGAGCAAACTCGGCATTCATGAAACTAATAAATGTCAGTGGAGGAATAGTGAGGTAAATATTCTTCCCATTTCGACTCTAGGATCAAAACGTTAACCGAATATGAAAGGATAACATACAGATGTGACCAGGGAAACAATATTGTGCTTGCCATGTGCACTCAAATTAAGATAGAAGCGTTAGATAGAACAGATAAACAATGAAAAGAATTAAACAGAATGCTTTGTGCACATAATCCATCATTTGTGCTACTTGAGGTTATCATTTGGAACCACGAATAATTTATCATTTCCTTGCTATATCTATCATTGTCAAAAATGTACCAACAAATATCATTCATTGTGAAATTTTCTTTGCCCTTGAAATATGTTACAAATGTCATATATTCGAATTATATATATTTCTGGAAAAGGAGAAACTATAGTAACGAGAAACTATAGTAACAGTCCTCTTTTATTTTTTCAATATATTTTCTTCAATCTTTGCTACATTAACAATAATTATTACTAATAGTAACACAAAAAATTAATGGATAGTTGCTATTATATGATCATTTAGCAATGTCCATTGCGAATTAAATAAACAAAAGATAATATTTTATAAAATAATAACCGTCGCTATAAAGTGAGCATGGGAGGTAGGGATGCAAACGGTTACGGATATATTCGTATCCGATCCCTCACCGTATTCATTTTATGCAGATTTTGACATCCGTATTCGTATCCGTTTTAAAAAGAATACGGATATGGATATCATTTTAATATCCGCAAACATCTGTATCCGTATCTGTATATCCTTTTTTGTATATAAATATAGTCATAGATTTATTTTGAACCATATATAACATAATTCTATACCTTATTTTACCATATTTGTATAATTTTTATGATACAAATGCACTTAGTAAATTTATAACATGTGTTTTCCATATAAGTCGTATATATTTAAATCGATTCTATCACTACAAGGAAAATAAGTTGTGGCCACAGAACTATACCTACGGATGTGGAGCTTGTGGCCACGGAATTGAGCTCTAGCCACGGTACTTCGTGGAATGTAGCCGTAGCTACAAGTCTCGTCGCGAGAGTTCTCTAACCACGAATATGCCATGGCCACTACAAGTGACAACAGAACTTGCACTGCAAGAAAAATGAATTGTGGCCACGGAATGTGGCTATGGAAACTTGTGGCCTCGATAATTCCGTGGCCACTAGTTTCTCGTAGCTATAATTCCGTGGCCAAAGCTTCATATAAGAGTTGTGGCCACGATAAGTTCTGTGGTCACTTGTAGTGCCCACGACATATTCGTGATTAGAAAACTCTCGCGACGAGACTTGTAGCTATGGCTACTGGCCACGACATGTCGTGGTAAAAGCCCAATTCCGTAGCCACAAGCCCCACATCCGTGGACATAGTTCTGTAGCCACAACTTCTTTTCCATGTAGTGTTGTCGTGACGACAACTCTTGTATGAAGACTTTGGCCACGGATTGTAGCTACGAGAAACTAGTGGCCATGGAATTATCGTGGCCACAAGTTTTCATTGCTACATTCCGTGGCCACAACTCATTTTTCTTGTAGTGTATAGAGTATTTCTGACATTACTCGTATGCGATCAGTATCTGTTTACATCCGTATCTATTTTTTAAGGATATGTTAAGAAAATTTTAATATCCGTCAATATCTGTATTTGCATCCGTATTCATATTCAAAAACGGATAAGGATACGGTAATAACTATATCCGCATCTGTCCGTTCCCATCCCTATTGGGACGATATTAGCAACGAAATAATATTCAAATTATTCACTGTAGCGGGGCCACTGTTTACTGCTTTGATTGCTTGTCTCATTGACCGATGACGAGAGGATTACATATTTTGTTTTGTTAATTTTCGACTGTAAACGTGTGATGTTATTTGGACCATGGTAAAGATGAAAAACGAACAAATATTGCGTTGGTCCAAAACATCAGTGATAGTTGGCAACTGAACAAAGCTATTTTTTTCAAAGATTTATTTGTCTGGAGATGATGTATTCTGCGGTATTTCAGTAGGAACATATATATTAACTGCTAGTTATCTGTATAGTCCCATCTTGGATAAAGTGCGACTGAGATTGTAAAAATGAGAAAGAGAGTGAAAACAACGGTTAAGATGAAAGCCAATTCTCTTATTTATTTTGTCCATCGCTCGAACTCATGCGGTGATATTACATATTGTAAGAGATCTTCATGGATACTGACAGCTTCCAAAAGAAGGGTTATTATAGGTGAACACGGCACCATGGAAGCTGCATCTACCATTTGCCTTAAACATAAGCTGGAATGCCACAGATGCATGTGATTCGACGGTGTTGGGGTTAAAGCATGCACCTCCTGGTTTGATGATACTGCAGTCTAGTTGGCCGCAAATGCTGTCAATGCCTGCTTGCAAAGCTACTGGCGAAGCTATGGCTAGCGATGCGATGCACCATCTTCCCCCCTGAAAGAACATATACACACAATTGTAGAATTAGTGTATCCTTGGTGTACATATAGGTCATCATAGAAAATGGATACATACCACCACCCTCCTTAACTCTCTCACATCTCGTGCGTCTACGCAATAGTCAAACAAAGAGAAAATCGAGTCAGAAAGGTGCTTGAAATTTAAACACTTAAATGATTCTACAGAAATATAGAGGATGCAAGTCTACGCACCTTACGAGATCACAAACAACTCATTTGAAAATATCTAATATTTGTATCGTACTCACCAACTGAAACTGCGAGGGCCAAAACCATCCCAATGATAACAAGCTGCACTGACTTGCTCTCCATCTCTTCGCCTGCTCTGCATAATTATATAAATTCCAGGTCAATTTATAGAGTTGAACAAAAACTAAATGCCCAAAAAGATCTCAAAATTTGCAAAATACAACATCTTATTATTATACGATGCTGAGGATAGAACGGAAAGATAAAAGATGAAAAGATTTGATTCCCAAACATGACGATGATTTGCCTTCCATTTTGCTTTTCCCTCTATAAATGATTTCATTCCATATTTGGAGAGTCGATAGACTACAATTTGATTTATCTTTAACATTATGAATCCAGTGAGTGATTTCTTAACATATGTTCATCGTGCGTCTTTTTTGGTAATGGATGGGTCGGTTTAGCAACTTCTTATTGCTTTTGTCATGGTTTGATGTAGTACTTATCTCAGACTATGCACTTTTGTTGTTTTTATGCTCCCCGCTGCGGGCCCCCTTTATTATGATGTATTTAGAACTATCGACTTTCCTTACCCTGATGAATGAATTTGAATCTTTCTTCTAAATAAAATATGTTCGTTGTGCATCTAACATTTTCTAAGATGGTTTCAGTTTGTTGTTTAGTTTTCATGCATTCACATCATGATATCCGTCCCAATTTTTTTTATGAATCATGCTACGAATTCAAACCTTAAAATATAAAGTTTCTATGTATAAATGAACGACGTTAAACCATAAGAATGCATTGTATTTCCATCATTTTCTTTCTTTGACGTGGAAACCTCAAAATAATTATGCTATAGCTGATTGAAGTGCTCGATAGAGCCCCCAACGATGACGAGTATGTGCCATGGCATAAGTAAGTCCAAAATGCATTCATTCCTACACCTATTCGTAATCCCTCTCGAATATCATATGATATTGTCTAGATAATATATATCTAGAGAATGAGTTGACAATATCGTCCTTCGCTCCAACAAGTCATAGTGAATTATTTAATACTTATATTCTCTTTCATCGTTTAATTTTTAATTGGAATATTGATTATTGTAAAATTATTTTTGAATCTTTAAATTCGGAATGAATACACTAAAACAAAAGCGACCTAATAGAATGAATAATTTAATGTTGATTTCCATATCTTTCGGAGCTAAATTTATAACAACGAATATTATCCATCACTTATTTTTAAATCCACAAGAGTATCACATTCCTTGTTATATTTCTAGCAAGGCATAGGTTTGACTATCTCTTCAAATGCTTCACTAATTTAGAAATGATTATTAAAGAATTTTAATGAAAAACTTAGTGAATAATCATTGTTACATGAAAGTCTAGCAACGAATATGTGATTCATTGTGAATTACGAGTGATAATTTTGCAATGAATACTCAGTGGTTTGGCATCTCATATTCACACTCAATGGTATTCTAAACTTCATAATCAACTTATTCCGAATATATTTGCATGTGCACCTTCCAACAAGAATAACTACCATCATCATAGTAAGAAGGACCAACTATAGATTGGTTTTCATGATTGATGATGCTGAAGTTAATTAGAGCTACCATCAGATATGAAATTGGTGCTTTACTCCAAATCAATGTACCTATTTTAATACAACTTTATAGAAATTGTGGATCGGATATGTTCAAATGGTTAAGGGTGAATGGAGTATGGCAAAATAATATTGTTTTCGCTAAAATAAAAGCAAGCAACAAAACACAGCAAGCCCATAACACTCTTAATACACATTATGTTAATGTGGAAACTGAAGTTGAATCCACTTAAATAGTTTACTGGTAGAAGCAGTGGGCTCCCAATGAACCAAGTTCCAACCCCACCCTCATCCCCTAAGAAGTAAAAAAACATGGAAACCAAAGAAGGTAAAAACCGTGATCTAAGTCTTTTGACATATGATTTCAGGTTATTCGAGCTATTTAACTATTTTACTATATCATGAGATATTTCTGTCTATATTTCAAACATTTACAAGAGTACTGAAGTTTACAACTTTGGATCACAAACCAAAGTCACACCTTAGATCAAAGCACCAAAGTCACCACTGCAACTAAGCTAGCTGCAGCACCGCTAGAGGCTTCACCTTGAGCTACCTACAGGGAGAACTCCGAGAGTATCTGCACAACAACGTTAGTAGAACAAGATAAAAAAATATCAA
This sequence comes from Ottelia alismoides, assembly GCA_037367405.1. Classification (NCBI taxonomy): domain Eukaryota; kingdom Viridiplantae; phylum Streptophyta; class Magnoliopsida; order Alismatales; family Hydrocharitaceae; genus Ottelia; species Ottelia alismoides. The sequence goes on along the minus strand of JAZKJV010001698.1, from coordinate 237,284 downwards.
AGATAATGAAATGATAGCAATAAATCAACTGGAATAGCAGAGAATATATCAACAAGATATTCATAATACTTGATTCATACATATATATCTTGATCTCCATACAAAGATATTGAAGTGCTTGCTACAAATTGAGACTAGTTTTCTTAGCGAGACTTTGAATCTCTTCTCTTTGAAAAAGGTGATCACTAAAGAATGAGAGAGAGAGAGAGAGCTTCTCTAGATAAGTTTTAGGTGACTCAAAATGTGTTGTGTGTTGAAATGAGAGGGTATGGTTCTCCTTTTATAGGGATTTAAGTTTGTAACCCTCAAGGAAAAAATAGTAAGTACTAAATTTGTTTGGCTCAATAAGCCAAAATACATTTATCGATCAATGCTAAAATGATCGATTAGATAATAAGTAGTGTCTGATCAGAAAATCCGTATAGTATTCAAAATTTTAACTTTTAGCAATCAAAAAAGGTATCGATCAATAGAAAGTAATGTTCAAGTAAAGACAACTTTCAAAATATAATCGATCAGGAAAAAATATTACCGATCAAAAGGACTTACCAATCTGAGAAAGTGTACTGATCGATCAGATTAAGATGTTATTTAGGAAGCTGCAAATTTTACATCCTGCCCCTCCGGCTATTGATGAATGCTGAAATTGAAGTGTTTAATGTATGGTCTTGTTGGGCCTATGGTGTCCTACAAGTTAGATCCGTCAATTGTTGTGTCAACCACTCTCATAACACTCAACACTTAATCACAACGTCGCAATTAACGATTAAGCCACAACAAAGGCTCAAGCAATGAATAATAGTGAGCTAAATTTTATTATACCGTATAAAATGATATGTATAGTATGGAAGTGTAGGGGTAGACCACAAAGGAACAACCTAAATGGCCACAAAAATTGACAAAAGTGAATAAATATTTTTATGTCTATACACATTTTTTATTTTTGTGGATTTTAATATTTATATTTTTAATGGATTTTTAATCTCTTTTTTTTGTTTTTTATTTTGTTATTTTCTTTTCTTTTTTATTTATTATTTTTAATCTTCTTTTTAATATATATGTGCAATATATATAGGAATATATACTATATATAATATAATAGCTACTATATATGATAAATATATGCAAAATCTGGAAAATACCCTAAAGAACAATCTTTTTTATTTTTAAGTTTTTTAAATATTTTTTGGTATTTTTAATAATAATAATAATATAAGTATATACATATATCAATATATATTATAAGCTAGTATAAATATAGTTATAAATACTCAAAATGTGTAAAAGAAATTGATTTGGTATTTCTTACATTTTCCTCTATTTCTAGAATTTTTCTTGTATTTTTTTGTTAAATTTTTTATTTTTAATTGAATAAAAATGTCAAAATAGTATGTAATAATAGACCAGATTGTTTTAGAATTTAAAATAGGAAAATATCTTAAAATTTTCCAAATCTTATTTAAATATATAATATATAATAAAAGTAAATACATAAACAAAAAATATTTTTTGGATTTTTTATTAATTTTTATAAAGTTTTTAAGGTTTTTAAATTTTTAGTATTCTCTTTTGTATTTTTTAGTTATTTTTGGTCTGGAGTTCAAAAACACAGTAAGAAATATACTCTATTTTTTGGATTTTTTAAAAACATTTTTATTATTTTTTATATTTGTAAATTCAGATAGGGAATAAATGCAATATTTTTGTATTTAAAAAATAGGAAATTAATTTTAATTGCCTTAAGAAAAATATATGTGATTTAAAATATGTCCATGCACTTAAAACAATTTTCCTATAACTTTTGGATGCAAAATGTTATTTTTAATAATACAAATACAAGAAATTAAAATTAATGTTCTAGCAGGGTCCCAAATGTTATTAGAAGAAGGAAAACGTGCATTCTAGAACATATTTTGAATGTATAAGGGACTCTGCGCAAAAATCCCAAATAAATGCAATTTTCAGAAAGGTATATGGACTGCATGTATTTTTTCCCCAAAAATATAACTTTTAATTAAAAATTCTATGGACTAAATAATAACAAAATCTGTGAGGGATCCTGTGCAAAATGCATGCCCCCTCACGTGTATGTGCACGTGAGGTGATGTGGCGAGGGATCTATGTGCAAATAACAAAAAAGATAGGATTAAAAATATAAATTTTACACAAATATTTGAACTACATAAGAATGTTTGTGGACTAAATAGAAAATACAAAAGTCTAGGTGAAACTATGCAAAATACCCCATACGGTGTACGGGTCGACGGCTCTGATCATTTCACTTAGACATACATCGCTTCCTTAATAGTCGATACCACTTCGTCAATGGACAGTGCTGAAGGATATGGAAAGATCTTTAAGCACGTCATGGAAGCATGGAGACACATCATATGCGATCGGGAACGACTACTCGTACTAGTTGCTCGGGGCAACAAAATTTGAAAAAATTAAAATGATGAAACCACAGGATCCGAGAACACTTCTCGGATCATTTCATCTAAACCACCAATAGGTATTAAGGTTACTTCTTAAAGCATGGTTGTGATCGAGTCTCTAAAGGAAGAGACCTCCTGTCTTAAGTCCGATCCGACGGAGGAGTCGCTTGCGAGCGCGTTGATGAAACACGTGTTCCTCGCAATCCATATTGACGATCCAAGTGATGAATCTCCCGATCTCATCTCACAAGATTTGATGTCTTCATCACGAGCGAGGTGCACCGAAGGAGACAAAAATCCACGAGCAGTCGATCCGGCAGCATAACGGCGATGCGACGAATACAAGGATCTTTAAGTCAACAAGTGGACGACCACATTATTGAGATAGAGAGGGACGACCATGAGAAATTACAGAGAGAGAGGGAGAGAGATTTGTTGTATTTCACATTGTGTAAATAAAATACTGGTGATGCCCTTCTATTTATACTATTTGCATGTCCATGAATCACAATCCATGTGCTCACAAATTCAATGGTTGAGATTGATTTGCGCTTTAAATCAAAGGCCATGATCTTGTTGTGTTTTCATTACCAACAACAACTTTTTTGGCTTTTAATTAAATTAAAAATATTCAAATCAATCATAATATTTCAATTTAAATCACACAACCAAGGATGGAATTAGTTTGAATGAATGGAGCCCCAATGCATATATGTGATGGACGGCCACCAAGTTGAGAGAGCTCAACTTGACCATCCACCTATGTCTGGCAAAGAGGCTTCATCATTCCAATTTTGTTGAGATATTATTCTCCAATAATAATTCCACATATGCAATAACTTTTATCTCATGATTATTCACCAAAATAATTCCAAATTATTTTATGATAATTTCAATCATGCCATTGATAAATTGTGAATCATATTCACATATTCAAAATAAAATGTAAATTGTGTTTACAATTAATTGTTCAATGTGAATCCAATTCACATCAACCATTAATTTGTAAATGCAAATTACAATATCTCTCTCTAACATAATTTAAATCATATTTATAATATTCATGAATAGTATGGATAGTGTTATCCACATTATTCACATCCTTGACAATTGAACCACATTTAATCATCTCGGATGTCCATTCTCATGATCCCAAATAATATGAATTACATTCACATTATTTATAATAATTAAATCACATTTAAATATCCATTTTGCTTAATGCTCATATACATTATCAACAATGGAATTATTCTTGAACTCCTTCAAGAATACTGTATTTTTTCTGCAGATATTTGGAGATAAGGATAGGGTGATTGTACGTTCCACGTATAGTGACTTGGATATTGAGATCACATCTCAAATAAAGATCTCGGGGACTCCCATAGATGTTTTATTAAACCAAATCCGTAGATCTATTCTTCTCATTGTATCTGAATCACATCCAGAGTAATGTACAACATTTAGAGGAGTCACAAAAATACAGACATGTTTCATCACTCCCTCAAATTGTAAGCATCATGGTTCATTTATTGATCACATCACCCTTAGGTATTCCTAATACCTGTACATCATGCATACCGGAAGACTTAGAAAAAATCTGAAGTTTTAGATCAAATTAGACTGTCTCCTTTAGGGTTTAATCATTAAGTTTCTTATTTGATCATTAGGAGTTGGTATCGATCATATATTTTCCAAAAGCATATATCATACCTAGGTATCGATCATATGCTTTCCAAAAGCATGTATGAAATGTGAAAATTCAGTCAAGCTTCCAAAGCGAGATGACTGTGCACGAAATTTAATCGTTCCCAATATCTCATGAGTGATCTCATGTCTTCTGGTTTAGTAAATGAACCTGTATGATCCCTTTGAGAGATCATATCACTCATATGCCCTTGTATGGACACCAGTGCGTTGGTGTATAGACCTTGATTAGACCATCAACTTATGTGTGTGCCAAATGTAAATACTCAGACATATTGCAATACATCTATCTCCGATCAGAGGATGCATGCATATATCGTAAAAGCATACGACATAGGACTTGGTTATCTCGATCTCGTTCGGTTGACTCTTTGACCTAACTTATCTAACACCTCCAAATCTCTATTCCTATGCAGAGTACCTGCATCAAGAGGTCGGTTATATATCAGACCATTAGAGAAAGGATTGCTATATCCTACTCATGCTGGAGATCATCTCTTAATAATCATTTGACGATGTCTGATGATTCCTCAATATAACTCTTTATGTATTCATCCAAGAACCAACCTCTATGATTCAACAATTGAATCAGCAGTTGTAAGATCATTAAGATGGCCATGGTACATAACCCTTAATTGTACTAAGGGACCTATTATGCTAATTAGTTATTCTTCATTTCAGAACATGGAATGATATTTGCAATAACATTTATTGCATAATGTCTCACCGTGGGCTCACATGTCCAATAGGTGTGGATTAGATCCTAGCTGAAGATCTGATGGTGTTGTGCGTCTTGATCCAACAGCTCTAATCAAAACTGGAGCGAAGGGGTGATCTAATGGATACTGCTCTTCCTGAAGAACAGGTCTTCGGATGAGCTTCGACCGGAAATTCCCCCTCCTATGGTGATCTTTGATACTGCTCAGGTGCTCAAAATCATCCCTCCCAGCTGTCCGCAGTTGCTAGATGCGTAAAAAAGCTCCAGGCCCCATTGATGGGATCCTAGTAGGTCGAGGAAGCTCCAGTGTCTAAGGAACCAAGTCTTTGTCAAAAATCGCCCAGTAGAGGCTTTTAGCCTCCACGACCTGCATGGTAATCTCAAAGCATACTAATAGGGAGGTACAAAGGCTTTTATAGGTTGTAAATGGAGTGAGGTGGAGTCGGGGCAACACTCTTCGGTTAACGACAGAGGTAGATAGCAGATATCTTGATCTAGGGTGAATCAGGGGGTGTAAAATGGACTAGGATGTAAAGAAGCGAAAGGGGCACGAGGTAAAGGTGAAAGGCAGGGCGAAGCACTACTGTATAGTTGATGAAACAATGGCTGAAGTAGAAGCTCCGGTGAAGTTCAATTTGCTACTTCTCAAAATAAATGGCAAGAATAACATAAACCAAATTCTACTCTATGATACCATTAATCTTTGGAACAAAAAGAAACTTCAAACTATGGCTCAACATTAAAGGGCTCAACCTCAAAGGAGAAGGAAACGTGGCAGAGCTCAGGAGAAGAAAGCCGACGAGCTCGGATCACCAGGTCCAGGACCTCTTCCTCCATGCTAAACACTCCAGCTTGAAAGCTCCTGTCACTAGCAAACTCATGAGCGAGAAATCTGGGGATTTCGAGGGTGGAACCGGGATCAAAATCAAAATGAAGCTAGCTGGGGTTATTTGTACAAGGTGATTTTGATTGAGGTCAGGACTCGATGCAGAGCTCCATCGATCAAGGAGAGATGTCGACGTGAAAGAGCAATAATCAGGGTGCAAAATATAGGAAGGAATCGGGCTTGTTTGATGCAAGGATCATCATGGAAAAAAACAAGGAAGATGGGTGGCCAGTGGCTCTAACAGGGCTAGACGAGTAGGGAGCCAGTTGACCGACGGGTCAAACAAGGACGGCTCCCTATTGGTCTACGTCAGTCGCTACACGACAAGTCAAAAAGAAAATGCAGATTTTATTATTTTTAAATTAAAAGATAAAAAAATATTTATTATTTTATGTAGTATTTTATGTTCATATTTATTTATTTTTTGAGTTAATTTATTATGTGTTACTTATTATATGTACAAACATAGATATTTACCTATATAATGGGTATTTTATTTTTATTTATTATTTTAAAATTTATTATTTTCTATAAATAATTTATATATTTATAACTTATTTAAGTACACATAATTATATTTTTCTTGTATTTTTCTAAAGTTATTTGTTAGCTCAAATAAATATGTATATTTATTATATAGGTATATAAGTATAATTCATCTATGTATTATAGTACACCTACTTATTTTAATGTATTTTTAATTGTTTTGTTCTAGTTTAATTATGTATTTTTTAAAATTTATTTACAAATTTACAAAAATATAAAGAGTGAAAAATATAAAAATTAAATAAATTGATCATTTTATACAGGTAAATTGCACATTGAGGGCCTAAAATCTAACTTTTGCATCATAACTCCAAATTGAATGAAACTACCTTCAGTATATAGATATTTTTTATGAACAATAAAGGTGAGTTTGGTGATTTTGAGTTCATATGGATAAGATACAAGCCGGGGAAGTTTTCTTTGCTGCTTTTTATTTTGAGTGTCTGGGGCACACTGTGCATAATTTTTACATGAAATAAATTTTGTATTTTTCTATGTTTTTTATCTACAGGTTTCATGATCAAAGTTTATTAATTTGAGGAATAAAAATAATAAAATAAAATGAGTCCAATGTATTTATTGATGAATTAAAATAAGTGTTTCTTTATATGTGTTTGTCCTTATCTTCCATACTGTATTCCTTGTCGACCCTGTCATCATGATAACTAGTTCTTGAGGTTTACGACCATTTAATACATTTGGTAATTCATTCCTTTTCTTTTCATTTCTTTATTCTTTGATTTTGGCTTTACATCATTTTATATAATATTTACTTCATAAATAATGAAGGTTATTTTATACAAACTAATGTTATTCACGTGCATTTAGCTAGGGTTTAAAGGCTAAAATGAAAGAACAAAGGTGATGAAATGGAGATTCATCACCCCCTTCACCTGCCTTTAATAGTCTCTAGCAAACACTTATGCCAATAAATTTAGAAAAGAAAACAAAGAAAAGAAAAAGAAAGAACTTGGAATGATTTTCAATTTTTGATTCGTCTTATTAAAACAATGTTTGGAGCTCAATTAAGGTCTTTAGATTATTAATTTGTTCGGAACTGTATAAAGCTTAGGAAGTGCAACACAACGCCTTATGTTCCATAATACTATTATCTAGTTCTATTCAAAATCAGGTCAGAGCCATTCTCTCAGTCGCATACTCTTGCTACCTTGAAATGACAAATCCATATATGTGAATTTTTCAGCTCTTCTCAAACGAACTGCTGAACTATAGAAGAGTTTGCTCTCTTGGTAGATCATCCTCGTGGAGATAGATATTTCCTTCTAAGGTCAGGTGCTGCAGTCTTTACAACTGAAATGAGGAAGAAGCTAGAGGAATGGGAAAAGAAGTGGGAATGGCGCAATGTAGTCTTCATTCCCTTATGCAGCATGGTCGGTGTAATCAAGTCTTCACCCAAAAGCATGCTTTTTCTGGAAGTTCCATATTTTTGGTGGAATTTTTATTTTAAGCTTCTTCTTTGGTTTTTTTCTTTGATTTTGCATTGCTATGCTTTCTTGCCTGTTCCTCAACGAATATAAAGTCTTTTGGTCCACCCATGTTTTGAGGTCTTAGAAAAAGTTACACCATCAGACCATTCCTCATCTTAAGCATTATCCCAATCTAGTCTCTAGTCTTTAGATATCATGTCTACCAGAAGAAGTGGGTTACAGTACTGGTTTCGACAATCCCCATGAATGGTTCCTGAGCCACCCTTGACGAAGTGGCCTAGCATCACCCTGGCATAATATGCAAGATCTTTCAACAATCCATATGAGTTGAGTAAGTCTCAATTACAAGGTTTCTAGTCAAGCCATTTTCTCAAGAGTCCTACAGATGATAGGAAGGGTTGTAGTTAGACACAATGAATCAACTCATGAACGAAGTATCATAAAACCTAAAGAATTAAGTCTTGGTGACTTAAAGTATCCCAATTCCAATCCTTAACGGGTTCCTCTGAAATGAAGTGTATTAAGTTTTGCAAATGTTTGTGGATTTTGGATTTTGAAATTTTTTGGATTTTTCGCACAAAGGTAAGTGAAAGGAATATGTACTTATATTTACACGAGAGTGCTTCTATATTTACAAGAATGAAGGTATATTTTACAGAGGGAATTTAAATGTCGAATGTTAGTCTCCATACATATTTATACATTTTTATAAAATATCTTTATTTGAGCTACTATTGACATAAGGTTTTCAAAATATTTGAAATCATTTTTGTAAACATTTTGAAAACTTATTTTTACAAATAATTTGACAACCATTTTTACAAACATTTACAAAACTTTGAAAATTATTTTGCAAATATTTTTCAAAGAATATACACACACACACACATACATATCAGAAAATATTATTGCAACCATTTTTCCCATCATTTGTAAATAGATTTAGAAAAAATTTATCTACAAAAAATAAAAGAAATTTTTATAAACAAAAGATATTTACAAAGGTTTGAAAACATTTTGAAAAAGTTTTCCAAATAGTTTTCAAAAGATTTTTTAAAATATTTTTCAACCATTTTTCAAATCATTTTGCAAAACATTTTTAACCATGTTTATTACTTGTATTTACAAAGAATTATTGTGTATTTTATTAATTAGCCTTATTTTTTAAATACGCAAGTATGAGTTATGGATATACATCATATATGAGACCCCCTATAATTTGCTTGAGCTATGTCCTCAAATATCAAAGAAAAAAGGAAGACATAACTCGTAATAAGTATAGAAAAGACTATATTACAATGACTAAATAATAAAAGAATGAGAAGTTGACCGCCCCCCCATACTTAGGATCAAATAATCCTAAGTATAACAGATTGTACACAATGTAGATAGGGTCAAGGGTGAAAATGTATGAAATCATCGACTCGACATGTCTCCCCCTCTACTTAGGATAAAATATCCCTATGTATAGACAAAAATCAAGAGCTGAGGAGACAGGTGAGGGATCAAGATGTGAATAACTTGGGGTACTCATCCCTCATATACTTAGGATAAAGTAAGTCCTAAGTAAAACAGTGATGAAAAGGATAAGACCTTTCAGTAGAGTTAGAAAAAGAAAAGGAAAAGAAGAAAAGAAAATCATTTTTTATAAGTTTTTTAGATCAAGTATCTGATCCACCTGTCTATGTGAGCTCATCATGGAATACCACTTAAATTGAATAGACAACAGTTAAGAATGTATAGTGCTCTAGACATAGCTTCAGCAACTATCCATTAACTACAAAAGGTTGTGCCTCAGGTGACAATTCAGATATTAAAAGGCTTCTGTTGTCACATATAATTTTCACAATGAATGTTCCGATCCATTTGCTCTTTAGTTTTCCTAGAAAGAATTTCAACTTGGCGTCGAACAACCACACCTTCTGTCCTAGTTTGAAAGTCTTTCTTCGGATGTGTTTATCATGTTATTTCTTGACTTTCTCCGTATACATAAGGTTGTTGTCATAAGCAAAGTCTCTTATTATAGTAGGCAGATCAGATCAATTTGTGGTTCTTTCCAGCTTTGTCACAATTAAAGTTGCACATACTCAAAGCCTATAATAATTTATGAATAAATTCCATGTACAGGTGAAATGGCTTGCCATAAACAACGCGGTAGGGAGACATGCCGAAAGAAGACTTGTATTATATGTAATACATCCAAAGAACTGAATGAAGCAACTGTGACCAATTCTTTCTATCGGATCGTACATGCTTCTTCACGATTGTCTTGGTCTCCTTGTTTGAGCATTCAACCAATATATTGGATTGTAAGTGGTGTTGCGCAATAACACGATGTTAAATGTAGTGTTCTTTGGTCAGCTTCTTGACCTCTTTGTTCACGAAGTGGCTCCCAAATTTGATATAAGAATTTTTGGCATCCCAAATTGCGAGATAATGTTGTCCTTCACCAATCGATATATGGTGCGATTGTCTACATCTCAAGCAAGGATTTCCTACACCCATCTGATTACATAATCGACAACCAGCAAGATGCATTCAAAGACCTGCCTCTTAGGAAATGTGCTCATAAAGTCAATGCCCCATGCGTAGAAGATGTCTGATATCATAATGTATTTCAGAGGCATTATGTAATAGGAAGTGATATTTCCACTCATTCTCAGACAATCAGTACATTTCTTGACATAATCAGCTGCATCCTTGAATAGAGTTGGCCAGCATAGTACACATTAGAGTACTTTTACTGTCATTCTCTTTCTGGAATGGTGTCCACTAGCTTCAAGCTTGTGACAATGGTCTAGGACACCTGTAATCTCCTCCTGAGGTATACACCTCCTCCAGATGCAATCTGCTCCCTCTGGGAATAGATGTAGATCATCCCCTTGATAGAAATGAATGTCATCTAAGAATTTTTGACTTTAATCTTCGGCCAATACAGTGGAGTCCGCATACCATGGGAGTGAGGCGATAGACAAGATTACCTCATCTGGAAAAGTCCAGTGGAAATGTGTTCTGTTTCAACTTCGATGATTTTGGAAAGGTGGTCTACCACCACATTTTTGACTCCAGGTTTGTCTCGAATTTCTAGGTCAAATTCCGGAAGTAGAAGGATCCATCTGATTAGACGAAGTTTGGCATCCTTCTTGCTCTGTAAGTACTTGATGGCAGAGTGATCTGTATAGATAATCACCTTGGATTTGAGGAGATGTGATCTGAACTCCTCTAAGGCAAACATTATGGCTAACACCTCTTTATCAGTCATTATGTAGTTCTTTTGGGCCTCATTTAATGTTTTGCTAGGATAATGAATTACAAATGGCAACCCATCTCGTCTTTGTCCAAGCACAACACCAATTGAGAAATTAGAGGCATTTGTCATGATCTTAAAGGGTAGAGACCAATCAGGTGACTGGAGGACAGGTGTATATGTGATGAGGTCCTTCTATTGAAGGACTGGAGGACAACAAAATCGGCCTCCTTTCTATGTAGCTCAGTCAGCGGTCGGGAAATATTGCCGAAGTCTTTAATGAATCTTATGTAGAAATCCACTTACCCTAAGAATGATCGGACTTGACTCAGATTTATCAGTGGCTCAAGCTTTGAAATCACATCCATCTTGACTGGGTCAATCTCTATGCCACGATTGGAGATGGCGTGACCCAATACAATTCCTTCAGTCACCATAAAAGTGAAGGATATGGAAGAATCGTTAAGCACGTCACGGAAGCATAAGGATCGCATTACATACGATCGAGAGCGACTAGGCGCACTATTTGCTCGGTGCAACAGAATTTAAAAATTTCTAATTGATGAAACCACATGAACCAAGAACACTTCTTGGATCGTTTCATATAACCACATAGTAGATAAAGGAATACCTCTTGTAGTGTGGTTGTGATCGAGCCTCTAAGAGAATAGACCTCCTATCTCAAGTTTGATTTGTCGAAGGAGACGCTTGCGAGCGCGGAGATGAGTCGCGTACTTCTCACAATCCAAGTTGTTGATCTAAGCAATGGATCTCCTGATCTCATCTCACAAAATTGAACGTCTTCTTCACGAGCGAGACGTACCAAAGCAGATCGAGATCCAAGAGTTGTCAAAGCGATAACACAACGACGATGTGACGACGGTGGTGTTCTTCTCTCTAGGGATGGAGTGGACGACCACTCAAGAAGAGAGAGAAGGGTTAGCACGAGAATGAGAAGGAGAGAGGAGTTATGTTGTTCTAACTTGAAGAGCAAGGGGTTGCCTCTTCTTATATAGGGTTTTGGAGATTGATTTGTGTTTCTTTCAATGGCCATGATTTTGTTGTAAAAACAAAACAATAACTAATTTAATTTAAATGGTATATATATATATTGATAAATCAACATAAATTAATTCCAAATTAGATAAATTAATCTTGGATATGGCGGGGAAGAAGATTTCCATCATCCCTATAAGGGGGTACGACCACCTACTTCTAATGGAAGTTGGTGGATGTCCACCCTCTTAGGATGTAATGAGTCAATCTTCTCAATATCTTATTATATTACATTATCTCATGAAATCTCCAAGATTTACAACAACACTTGTTGTAAATTATTTTATTAATATAATTCATAATTATCTTGTGAATATTGCAATCTTGTCATTAGAAAAACGTGAATCACATTCACAACCCAAAACAAAATATAAATTATATTTTCAATTAATCATTCAATGTGAATATAATTCACATCAATAACTAATCAACAAATATAAATCACAATTGTTTCTCTCTAATATATTATAAATCACATTTATTATGAATAATTGGATAGTGCTATCCACATTATTCATATCCATAATAATTAAATCACAATTAATATATATTGGATTATCATTCTCATGCATTTTAATAATATGAATCAAATTCACATTATTCATGATAATTAAATCAAATTTAATTATCCATTTCTCAATGCTTAGATATAATTCAATAATATGCAGATACTTGGAGATAAGGACAGGGCAATTATACGTTCCATGTATAGTGACTTGGATATTGAGATCACATCACAAAACCTGATCTCATGGACCTCTCATAGATGCTTGATTTAAATCTAGGCCGTAAAACTAATATTCTCATTACATATGAATCTCATTCAGATCAATGTCCAACACTTGAACGAAGATCAGATTACTTCTCTACTGAGAGGAGTCACTAAAATCCAGACCTGTTTCATCACTCCCTCGGAATGGAAGCGTAATGGTTATACAGTCAGTTATGATTACGTTACCCTCGGGTATTCCTAACACCTGTACATCCTGCATAATAGAATACCTATGATAAACCCAAAGATATAGATCAATTTGACACTGTCATCTTTAGGGTTTCATCATCATGTTTCTCATTCTTGGTCATTGGGAGTTGGTATCAATCATATGCTTTCCAAAAGCATATATCATACCTAAAATTCTTGTCATGCTTCCAAAGCACGACGACCATGCACGGAATTTTATCGATCCCAATACTTCATAAGTGAGCTCTTGTTTTCCGATTCAAGGTGAACATGTATGATCCATTTGAGAGATCGTATTACTCAAATGCCCTCATATGCATACCATCTCACCGGTGTATAGACCTTGGTTAGGTAATCAACCTAGTGGTCTGCCTAATGTACACAGTTAGACATATAGTAACACACCTGTCTCTGGTCAGAGGATGTGTGTCCGTATTGTGACAGTATACGACATAGGACTTTGGTTATCTCGATCTCATTAAGTTAATTCTTTGATCTAACTAATCTGACAGCTCCGAATCTCTATTCTCATGCAGAGGACCTGCATCAATAGGTTGGTCAGATATCAACCTAATGAGAAAAGGATTACCATCTCCTACTCTGGCTGGAAATTATCTCTTAACAATCATTTGATGGTGCTTGATGAGTCCTCAATCTAACTCGTTAGATATTCTTCCAAGCACCAACCTTTATGATCTAACTATTGAATCAACAATTGTATGATCATTAATATGGCCATGATACATAACCCTAATTGTAAAGAGGGACCTTATAGTGCATTCATTCATTTAATTTCAGATTGGGAGTGAGAAAAATCAATAACTTTTATTGATAAATCAAATATTACAATAACATTTATTGTAGGAATGGTTCACCTCGGGCTCACATGGCTAACAATCTTCCACTAACCCTCAAAACCATTCAGTTACAATCCTTAAACCCATCATGATTACATGCTTGTCGAAAACCTTCTGTTTCAATGGTTTGGTAAGAGGATTAGCAATGTTATCGGCAAAGTCCACCTTGGTGAAGATGATGTCACCACACTTTTGAATCTCCCAAATGATGTGGTATTTCCTTCCACGTACTTGCTCTTTTGATGCCATCAGGGTTCCTTCGCCCGGGCAATGTATCATGTGTTATCATAGAGTAGAGGGATGGGAGTATCAAAGGAAACCACGCCAAGTTCCATGATGAACTTGCGCAACCACACCGCCTCCTTTGCAGCATCTGATGCTGCAATGTATTCAGCTTCTATTGTTGAATATGATGTAGTGTCCTACTTGCTTCTCCAGCTCACAACACCACCATTCAACAGTAACGCAAACCTTGGTGTCGGTCTATGATCATCGATATCCTACTGGAAGTCTGAATCTGTATATCCCAGGACTTGGAGATAACCATCTCCATAGACCAAGACATAATCTTACGTCCTTCTTAGATACTTCAAAATGTTCTTCACTGCATTCCAGGAATCCAACCATGGCTTTCTTTTCCTCAACAATTTGAGGAGCCATCCCTTTAGATAGGTGGATACCATGTCATAAGGGGAGGAAACCTTTCTTGGAACTCTCCATACGAAAATGTTTCAGAATTTTTTTAATGTACCCATGTTGTGATAATCCCAATATCCTCTTTTCTTGATTTCTGAACATCTTCACTCCTAACATGTAATAGTCTTCTCCAAGATCTTTCATCTCAAAGGTATGGGATAGCCAAACCTTAACATCGGTCATCATCCTTGTATCATTCCCAATGATAAAGATCTCATCTACGTAAAGCATGATGAACACAATGGTGCTCCCACTAAGCTTCTTGTACACATAAGGTTCATCAAGATTCTGCACAAAATCATAACTCTTTATGGTTTTGTCAAATATGAGGTTCCATCTACGAGAAGCTTGTTTGAGCCCATAGACACATTTCTTCATCTTGCATACTTTACCTTCCTCGGTTATGAAGCACTGGGGCTACTCCAAATAGATATCGTCCTTGACGTATGCTTGAGGAAAGCTGTCTTGATGTCCATCTGCCAGATGTCGTAGTCAAGAGATGCAGCTATAGCTAGCAGTGTCCTTATGGGCTTAAGAATAGGCACATGAGAGAACATCTCATCGTAGTCGATGCCTTCTCTCTGTGTGTATCCTTTGGCTACGAGCCATGCCTAAAAAGTCTCTACTTTCCCATCAGGTCCCTTCTTTATCTTGAAGATCCATTTATACCAAATGGATTTTACCCCTTCAGGTGGATCCTATAGGGTTGATACACCATTCTTATGTATGGAGTCAATCTCTGACTTCATTTCTAGTATCCATCTACCCATGTCTTGATCCACGTGTGCTTCATCAAATGAAGTAGGATCATTGTCAGTTTCACCTGACACAAGGAACCCATACCTTTCAGGTGGTACAACCACCCTCGAACTCCTTCGAAAAGGTATGGGTGTTTCATCTTTATTTATCTCTTCAGTTTCAGGAATCTCGTAATCCTCAGGGGGCTTAGTGAGTTCCTCTACTTCTTTTTTATTTTGACCTTTAAGGAATTCACCCTCCATAAATCTCACATCTCTAGAGATGAAAACCTTCTGGGTCTCAGGGTCGTAAAGCTGGTATCCAATACCATCCTTTACATACCCAATGAAGTAGCACTCTCGAGTGCGAGATTCTAGCTTACTTGCATCCATGTTCTTCACATGGACGAAGCAACCCCAAACCCTCAAGTGATTAACACTAGGTTTGGTTCCATACCAGAGCTCATGAGAAGTCTTAGGTATAGACTTGCTAGGAATCTTGTTCAATATATATATTGCAGTCTCTACTGCTTATCCCCAGAAACTAAGTGGTAAATGTGCTTTGCTCATCATAGAACAGACCATATCCATGATGGTCATGTTTCATCTTTCAGCAACATCATTAAGTTGGGGGTTCCAGGAGGAGTAAGATTAAAGACAATTCCATTCTCTTTAAGGTATTCCTTGAATTCATCTGAGAGGTACTCGCCACCTCGGTCAGATCGAATCCGTTTAATCTTCCTATCGATTTGGTTCTCAATCGAAGCCTTGAACTCTTTGAACTTTTCAAAGCTCTCAGATTTATGATGTAGCGGGAAGATAAACCCGTATCGTGAATGGTCATCAATAAATGTTAAATAATATCGATATCCAATTCGGGTTGCGGTACTGAATGGACCACATACATTAGTATGTATTAGGTAAAGAATACCTTCGCATCATGTAACCTTGTTACAAAAAGGTGTCCTAGTCATTTTACCTTGAATACAATGTTCACATGTAGG
This sequence comes from Ottelia alismoides, assembly GCA_037367405.1. NCBI lineage: Eukaryota > Viridiplantae > Streptophyta > Magnoliopsida > Alismatales > Hydrocharitaceae > Ottelia > Ottelia alismoides. Next base: position 220,986 of record JAZKJV010001698.1, on the reverse strand, counting down.
CAAAGATTGAACCTGTAGAAAATCTGCGGGTCCATCCTTTATCAATCTATTCATCCTATCAACCGATAAATGACCAGGCCTTTGATGTCAAATCATGTTTGAATGATTTCCATTCTCACTAAATCATCAGGGTTTTTATTAGTGGTAATAACATTCATGACATTTTTATCAATGCACAATTCATAGAGTCCACTATAAGTCAAAACAACATCCGTAATATGCTTATCATAATGACTTATGACTAGTTTATTACATAAAAGGAAAGAATAAACATTTCCAACTAGCTTACATATAGATATTAAATTCCTTCTGAATTTTGGTACATAAAAACACTCTTTAAGTACTAGGACTCTTCCACTAGATAACGATAGTCGGCAGGTCCCATCTGGATGACTATCTCCCGTTCATTGAGACTCTTAGTTTCCTGAAATAGATGCAACAAATTGCATACATGAATAGAAGCACCAAAATCTATAACCCAACTTCCTTCTCGTCCAACTAGAAAATTAGTTTCAATTATTAAAGTAGATTCCATAACTGATGGGTCTTTAGCTTTCTCGACCTACTTCAGGTAATCCGGGCAATTATGCTTCCAGTGCCCCGGCTTTTTGCAATGATGACAGACATCAGTTTTCTTCAATGCTATCAATGTGGATGCATTGGAAGATGAGCCAATGACTTGACTCTTCTTCTTTCTCTTATGGGTCGGGCCCTTATAAGAACCTCAATTCTGACTGTGCTTTCCTTTGACTTGTGCAACCATTGCACTACCAGAGGGGACATCCTTCTTCATTACGTCTTCTGCAGACTCTAATGCAACCAATAGCCTAGCGTTTGTATAATCAACTTTTCTCACGTGGAACGTGACCACAAAGTTGTTGAAAGAATTAGGAAGCGACAATATAATGAAGTCAACCTGCATATCTGAATCCATGAAAGCTCCTAGGATTTCCAGCTTCGAAAGGTACCCAAACATTTTGAGTACATGTTCTCTGATAGAGGTCCCCTCTTGCATCTTGGAGCGAATAAGTTCTTTCATTATATTATAACTTTGTGTATGGTTTACATCACCGAACATTTCTATCATATTCAGCATGATATCTTGGCAAATGTTCATCTCCACATGATGCTTCTGAAGCACATTCGACAATGAACCTAGGATGTAACACCTTGCTAGATTACGATCTTTATCATATTTCTCATTAAAATTAATTTCTTCTGGAGTCTTTGGGTCTGTGTACTTATCCTTTTACAACGCATAATACATGTACTCAACGGATAGGAAAAGATCCCAATTTTGGATCCAATCCAAATAATTTGGTCCGGTCAACTGATTGACCTCCAGGAGCCTGCTAAGTCGGTTCATGGTCTTGATTTTCTGAAATTAAGAATGCACTATATTGGAATATATAAATAATAATATATTCAGTTGTATTTATTTGATTAAGGGATTTTTAGTCAATGCTTTTTCAACTTTGAGAGTTCATTCCCTTAATCACTTTTAAAGCAAGAGATATAATTATCGTTATATCTCTAGCAAGAACTGGGATCTCCTCTTTATCTTTGTCACATCCCAATAATATGAGAACTTGTTACTCGGATAAAAAAGAAGCGGTAACACATTCTGCCTTGCAAGTCCAACTAGAATTTCCCAAATCGGTCTTTAACACATGGGCCCACCATCCCTAAGGTGATGTTGACCCGTTGTTAATTGAACGAACCATAAATAGGATTAGAACTCCTTATGCACAATCCAATATCAACCCAATAATATGAGGACCCGATATTAGGGTCACTACGGATAAGTCCTTACTATTTCGAGAAGAAAAGATCCTGATCCAAATGCGCTTGTATGCAGGAGCAGTCACTTCGGACATGCATCTCCTACATACAATCCTTGGCAACAGAACCCTTCGCCTTGACGGGAGACCATGGATGTCACTTATCTGATCCTCCAACTCTTTCATATTCTAATTAGTTATCATGAATCACATTCATATAATTAATTCTTCCAAGAAAAATACACATCTATTCATTATAGAGTATTTTAATTGGATATAATTGATTTAATATGATTAAATCAATTATCAATCCAATTCGATCAACCAACAAACTTGATTGTACTTGAAAGGATGGCATTATCTCAAAAATACGTATTATTTGAATTTTAATAATTAAAAAAATACATCATGATCCCTCAAACATTATCCCTTCCCTACCAGCTGTCATGACCAGTACGATGGGAGTGGGACAATCGCTCGCGGAGCAACATGCTAGCTCAACGCTCCCCGAGTAGACACCATATCCACCTCAGATTAGAATAATGCCAATTGATCACTTTGTACTCGAGAACATAATCAGTTTTTCAATCGAAGTTATACCTTATAATAATAATCAAAATCATTTTGATTTATATTATAAGAAAATTTGCTAAACAAATTCTCAATCTTATTCAAGCAACTTTGTTTGCTGTAAAGAAGATCATGTTATCAATTTGTGATATAGATCATATCTAATAAAATTCTAGTTTAGAGAATGTCATTTAAGGAAATAATCATCATCAAATATTTCACAAAATATTCAGAAATAATTATTTCAGGAAATAAACCCTTAATTTCACCGATTCATTAAATGACAATCACAAGGTCCTTGATTAGGAAAGTAATTTTCACCAATAACCCTCACTTACTAAAATTATCATATCTCAATCAATTTAATTACAAATCATACAAAAAAGTTTCTAAAGTTTGATAATTTGATTTACAATAGAATCTAAGTGATTTGCATGCATTTCTAGGCATTTCAAAACTGTAATTAACTATTTAATTCGTCAAGATTCACCATCCCCGATACAGTGGATACATGTTCATTCAAATGATCATAACTTGAGCAATCAGATTGCAAATCATGCAAACTAAAATCCCACGATTTCCTTATCTAATGAGGAACATAATGATAATTTTATGTTTAAACAAATTTAACAGGGCCAAAAAATTCATAAAACATGGCTACGTGAACCAATTGCAATAAATTTTCACCAACCCTAATGAGCCCAAGTCTTCCTAAGTTTATGGATCGTATCCAAAACCTCCGACCAAAGGCTTTAATACCACTTTAAGAATATGGAAGAATCCTTAAGCATGTCATGAAAGCGTGAGGATCGCATCATATACGATCGTGAGCGACTAGTCACACTACTTGCTCGGTACAACTGAATTTAAAAATTTCTAATCGATGAAACCACATAATCTAAGAACACTTCTTGGATAGTTTCATCTAACCACATAGTAGATAAAGGAATTCCTCTTGTAGTGTGATTGTGATCGAGTCCCTAAGAGAAGAGACGTCCTGTCTCAAGTTCGATTCGTCCGAGGAGACACTTACGAGCGCAGAGATAAGTCGCTTGCTTCTCGCAATCCAAGTCGTTGATCTAAGCAATGTATCTACTGATCTTATCTCACGAGATCGAACTTCTTCTTCACAAGTGAGACGCACCAAAGAAGACGGAGATCCAAGAGTTGTCGAATCGATATCATAACTATGATGCGATGACGGTGATGATCTTCTCTATAGGGATTGAGTGGACATCCACTCAAGATGAGAGAGAAGGGCTAGATTGAGAATGAGAGAGAGAGAGAGGAGTTGCGTTGTTGTAACTTGAAGAGCAAGGGTTTGCCTCTTCTTATATAGGGTTTTGAGAGTCCACGAATCTCAATCCATGGACAACACAAAATCAATGGATGAGATTGATTTGTGTTTCTTTCAGTGGATATGATTTTATTGTAGAAACACAACAATAATTAAGCTAATTTAAATTAAAATATATTGATAAATCAATAGAAATTCATTCCAAATTAAATCAATTAATTTTGGAGATAAAAGGGAAGAAGGTTGCCCTCATCCCTAAAAAGGGGGTACGGCCACCAACTCCTAATGGAAGTTGGTGGCCGTCCACCCTCTTAGGATGGAATGAGTCAATCTTTTCAATATAGCATGAGATTACATTATATAATAAAATCTTCAAGATTTACAACAATACTTGTTGTAAATTATTTCACAAAAATAATTCATAATTATCTTGTTAATATTACAATCATGCCATTGGAAAAATGTGAATCACATTTACACCCCAAAATAAAATGTAAATTATATTTTCAATTAATAATCTAATGTGATTCAATTCACATCAAGAACTAATCAATAAATATAAATCACAATAGTCTCTCTCTAATATTTTATAAATCACATTTATAATATATATATATATATATATATATGAATAATTGGATAGTGCTATCCACATTATTCATATGGGATTTTTACCCGACAGACCGTATAATCTTTTTCAATTACCTCTACGACCTTTGAAACATCGTAATTCCTCCCCCGACCTCGTAAATTTGGTTCATCTTACACAACAAACCCTGCTGTCAATTTTAACTATATTTGAGTCAATTACTTGGGTTTGTCTTGAGTTAACCTAACCAATTTACCATCGAACGGTTAGGATTAGCCAAAACAATAAATAAAAGAATATGAAAAGAATCCTGCAAAGTAGGCCGGTAGGGGGGATAGCAGGGAAGCATCGGTAAGTGGGGGGTGAGCAGGGAGCTTGGGAGGGGGCGTCACAAGGAGTAGCGGTGGGGGGGGGTGGGGGGAGGGGGGACACAATCGGCAGGGAGGACTCCATCGGGGGGGGGGGGGGGAGCAGGGAAGCATCATCGGTGGGGGGGGCATCGCCTGAGAGGGGAGCAGCGGGTGGGGGGGGGCATCGCCTGAGATGGGGAGCAGCGGGTGGGGGGGCCATCGCCTGAGAGGGGGAGCAGGGAGCAGCGGCACCGGGTGTGGGGGGCAGGGTGCAGCGGCGCGAGGGGGGGACAGGGTGCAACGACGTCGGGGGGTACAAAGCAGGGAAGCATCATCAGCAGGGAGGGGGGCGGGTGTAGCGGCGTGGGGGGGGGGGGGTGCAGAGCAGGGAAGCAACATAGGCGGGGGGTGATGAATCCACGTTTCATCATCTTTATTCTATCATTTTGGCCTTAAAAACCCTAGTAAATGCGTGAAAATAGGCTTAATATATGCATTTTAGCATTCATGCATATGCGTGTAAATATTGTATAAAATGCAGTTTTTAAAGCCAAAATTATAGAATAAAGAAAAGAAAAGAAAAAGAATAAAATATTGTAAATATTTTATGACCCGAAACCCCGAGACCTAGGCATCTTGATGAATAGGTCGACAAGGAATAAAGTAGGGGGAGATAAGGGCCAAATACCTACATTTATTAATTCATTCTTTATTCATTTTTGGACCCCATTTTTTGTTCCACTTTTTATACATCAAATAAAGAAACTTTGTACATGAAAGTTGTAGATGAATTAATAAAGAAAAATACAAAATTGATTTCACAGAAAAATAATACACAGGTAAAAAGTTATGGTCTGAATAAAAATCCAGAATCCCAACTTCCCTGACCCGTATCTCACTAATAAAAACTCCAAATGCAGCGTACTCACCTTTAATTGTATATAGAAGAAAATAAGCTATCCAATGGCGGTGGTTTCGCATTTGGTGGAGCTACGGTTTGAAAGTTCAGTTTTGGACCCTCATTGTATACTTGTACATATTAAAATATTCAATTTATTATGTATTTATTATTTTTACAATTTTATATTTTTATAATGTTGTAAATATTACTTATAATAATTGTGAATATTAAAATTAGAATAAAAACCTAAATAAAAATAAAAATAAAATACTTGTATACTCAAAACATAGGTATTCTACTTATACACATACCTGTATAAACTATACTTATATTTTATTAATTATACAAAACACATCAATAAAATAAAATAAAAATAGATTTACATGTATAAAAGTATGTTATATTTATATAAAATAATAAACAAAAATAATAATATTAAAAATACCTAAATAAAAATAGAATACTTAAATATATATAGTTATATATACTATAAAGGGTATAAATGCAAATTTGTAAAAATAGACCTCGAAAAATTAATTAAAAATCAGAATAAAATAATTTATAAAATTACAAGAACTTTTTATTTTATAACCTAATTAAAATAATGCCATTTGGTATTTTTTATTAATTTTACAAGGGTTTTTCCCTGGTTGGTCCACGTGGACCAACCAGGTTGGTCTGACAGTTGACCTCTGGTCAACTGTCTGACCCCCCCTGTGGCTGTGTCAGAAATGGGTTGCGACCCATCTTCATGAATTTTTGGAAGCCACACCGTCCACCCTTTGACCCCGCTTCCTTCATGAAAATTGTACCCTATACATCCGTGATTCCCGCCGACCTTTTAGATCCCATTAGATCTTCAAGGTTCGCCCGTGACCGGCCCTCGAAAGTCGCCACTTGACCATGGTTCAAAACGGACCCCCCGACTTCCCTTGACTTTTTGATCACTCTTCCACCGCCAAATCCCTACCCTAGACCCTCGTCTGGACTCTTGGTGACAGCAGGAGTGCGGAGGGCATCTCAGCGGGGCGAATCGGTGTCGAATTGAGCTAGATCCCCTCGCCGGAGTCCTCGCCGGAGGACACCTCGTGCGCGCACGGGTGAGGCCTTTCTTCCCCTCTTTTCTTCCTTGTTCCTTGAAGCTTTAGTGTTAGGAAGCTACAGTGATCTTTCCCTTTTCGAGATCTTCGATCAGCAGCCATCCTAACCTCTCGATCCCCGCGGCCGGCATCGAGTTCGCCGGCCATTTCCATATTTGCATCTAGTTGTTTCCCTGTGCGAAATACTCCGCGAAGTTGGGGCATTTTGCCCCCAACTTCTTCACCCCTTTGTTTTGCAGGTCCCAGGCCTCAAAGACTCCCATCTGGGGTCAATTTTTGACGACGCCGAGCTCCTGGGAGCAGCCCACCTGTTCGAGCACGCTACGACGGACCTCAGGCCCTCCGCGGGCCATTTTGACCCCGCCGTTCCCTCGGGGAGGCGCCCAGGAGCCTCGCGGCCCCTTTTTGCAATCCCTACCATCGACGGAGACGAGGAAGAAGGGTCGGGGAACCCCAGCGCCGCCGGCCCTCCTCCTGTTCTTCGACATCGCCCAGCCGCCGTCGGATGATCAGTGTTCTTCCAGAATATTGCAGAGCCGTTGGATCCCCGCGAGCGTAGACCGTCCGATCTCCATCGGGGTTCAATCTCAACCCGTCATCTACGAAGGGGTACGAGCCCCTGAGATCACGCCACGTGTCTTAGGTGACGCGCTCTCAGCCGTTCGATTGCGCCTAAGGTCGGGCTATTTTGTTACTGTTACCCCGACAATTTTTGTAATTAGTATTTAATTTCTTTAAAAACCTTCATCTGCGTTTAAAACATTTTGTCATATTTCCTAAAAACCCCCATAACTTTAGGCTATTACATCTAGGTCCTCGCCAGGTCACGTGCGCAGCACGTGCACCTGGCGATTTTTGCAGAAGGACCCCGGGGTTTGGTGTTATTTATGTCAGCGCATAAACTTTTTTATCAAAGTATAAACTTTTGGGAATTATTGCACATCAGCCCTCGCAATTTTGTTATCTGCATCTATACCCCTGTCAGGGGCGCGTGGTCTAACACGTGAGTCCTGGTGTTTTTTGTGATTAAACCCCTACGGGTCTGAGATTTTATAATTGGTCCATTAAATTACGTTTACAGTTCTTAGTTTTCTGGGAAAATTGCGTGTAGGCCCCTGGATTCTTGCTAATTACAAAAACGCCCCTGCCGGGCCTTCCATTTTGTGTGCTTAACGTATTTATTTAAGGCATCAGTTGAAATCCAAAAATTCCCAAATTTTGAACTTAAGCACTTGGAAACTTGCACTTCCACGCCACAATTTTAGTTTTTGATTTTATTTTATTTTTTATATTTATTAAAAATCAAAAACATGCTTTTTGTGCACTGTCTCGCTTAGAAAATCCCTAAATCCCCAAAAAATATATTTTGCTTCTCAGTGTGTGTTAATTCCAGACCAAAAATCATTAAAAATTACAAAACCAAACTCCTAAAAATTGCAAAACTCAAAAAAATTTTAAAAAAAATTATAAAATTCATAAAAAAATCCAAAAATCGTGTTTTCTTTTCCTGAATTTTCTTTGTGTTATTATCTTTAATAGAAAATTAATTTGGAGAATGTTTGTTACTGTTTGCTATTTTATTTCTCCATTTTAAGTTTCAGCCTTGCATTTTTGCCACTGTTTTCTTTATTTTGCTAATTAAAAATACCAAAAACATTCTAAAAATTACCCAAAAATCACAAAAACAGTAAAAAAGTATAAAAAGACCAAAAAGACTTTATTTGCTTATTTTTGAGCATTTTTATCTATTTTTATAAATACTCTAGCTTGCATTTTTATTACATTGTCCTTATTTTCCAATATTGAAAAAGAATATATAAAAAAACTATAAAATATAAAAAGAATATATAAAATCAGTAAATTAAAAATCAAAATACAAAATTATAAAATTAAAAATTAAATAAAAAAATATAAAACTAAAAACCCACAAAAATTCTAGATTGGCTGAGTTGCTTATTAGACCTAGGCTTGGATTCTTATCTATGCTCTACACCTTTGCTTCTTGAGTTTGACCCCTACTTGCTTACCGTTGTATCTTTAGTAGGGTATAATAAATTTTAATCCTTGATATTCATTCTCTGATTGATTGTGTGGGTTAATTGTTGAAGACCGAGGAAGTTTGAGCAGTCGCATCAGCGACAGTGAGTCTGACTTGTCAGACCGCTATTTAGCGGCTCTCGCATTCTCGCTTTTCAGGGGGGGGAGCAGGGAGCATCATCGACGGGGGGGCTCCATATGCAAGTGGGGAGCACGGAGCAACAGCGGTGGGTAGGGACAGGGAGGGCTTGAACAGGGGGACCTAGGTGGGGAGCTTGGATTCATACGGACCATTTAAGCAGGGGAGGAGGGAAGGAGCTGGGCATGGGGCTCCTTGGCGGCCGGGTGGTAGAGCAGGGATGGAGGAGCTGTTCATGAGTATCCTCGGCGGTGGCAGTGGTGAGGCTCAAAGCTTGGCGCTAGCAGGGAGCGACGCAAGGGGATCAACTCCTCTCGGATGATGGAGTAGCACTAAATGTAAATTTGATAAATGACATGGGTATAATATAAAAGAACATAACGTAGTGAGGTTAATTTAACGGGTAAATGAACGGGGGTTAACCACAGGGTCTGTAGGGTATGGGTTAGCAAGTTTACGATGTCGGGGGAGGAATTAGGATGTTTCAAAGGTCGTATAGGTAATTGGAAAAGATTATAGGGTCTATCGAGTAAAAATCCCTATTCATATCCATAGTAATTGAAACACATTTAATTATATTGGATTAACATTCTCATGCATTCAAATAATATGAATCAAATTCACATTATTCATGATAAATAAATCGCATTTAATTATCCATTTCTCAATGCTTAGATATAATTCACAATGGAATTATTCTTGAACTCTTTCAAGAATAATGCACTTTCTCCATAGATACATGGAGATAAGGATGGGGCGATTGTACGTTCCATGTATAGTGACTTGGATGTTGAGATCACATCAAATTTATATCTCATGGACCTCTCATAGATGCTTTATTTAAATCAAGTCCGTAAAAATAATCTACTCATTGCATCTGAATCTCATTCAGATCAATGTCCAACACTTGGACAAAGATCAGATTACTTCTCCACTGAGAGGAGTCACTAAAATCCAGACATATTTTGTCACTCCCTTGGAATGGAAGCGTCATGGTTATACAATAGTTTACGATAACATCACCCTTAGGTATTCCTAATACCTGTACATCTGCATATTGGAAAACCTATGATAAATTCAAAGATATAGATCAATTTTACATTATCATCTTTAGGGTTTCATCATTAAGTTTCTCATTGTTGGTCATTGGGAGTTGGTATCAATTATATGCTTTCCAAATGCATATATCATTCCTATAAATTCTTGTCAAGCTTCCAAAGCGCGACGACTATGCATGGAATTTGTCGGTCCCAATATCTCATGAGTGAGCTCATGCCTTCTGGTTCACAAGTGAACATGTATGATCCCTTTGAGAGATTGTATTACTCATATGCCCACCAGCTTGCCAGTGTATAGACCTTGGTTAGGTCATTATCCTATTGATCTGCCAAATGTACATACTTAGACATATAGTAATACATCTATCTCCGATCAGAGGACGTAAGCCTATATTGTGACAGTATATGACATAGGACTTTAGTTATTTCGATCTCGTTAAGTCAACTCTTCATCTAACTAATTCGACACCTTTGAATCTATATTCCCATGCAGAGGACTTGCATCAAGAGGTCGGTCAGATATCAGGCTAACGATAAATGGATCGCCATCTCCTACTCAGGCTGGAAATCATCTCTTAACAATCATTTGACGGTGCTTGATGAGTCCTCAATCTTACTCCATAGATATTCATCCAAGCACCAGCCTCTTCTGATTCAACTATTGAATCAACAGTTGTATGATCATTAAGATGGCCATGGTACATAACCCTAATTGTACAGAGGGACCTTATAGTGCATTTATTCGTTTAATCTCAGATAGGGATTGAAAAAATCAATAATATTTATTGATAAATCAAATATTACAATAATATTTATTGTAGAAATGGTTCATCTCGGGCTCACATTGCTAATAGAAAGCACAAGGTTCACCTCGCAACACCTCTTTAGAACTCAGTCCATATAACTCAAACAATGATCGAAACGGTCCCCATAGGGTGAGAAGTCGTCCATAAAAATATCAAGAAAACTACAAACCATATCAGAAAATACAACCAACATGCACATTTGGAATGTAGCACATGTGTTGCACAATCCAATGGGCATTCTGTGGAAGGCATATGTCCCGATTGGACAAGTACAAGTAGCTTTCTCCTTATCTTCTAGAACAATGGCAACTTGATTATACTCAGAGTAATCGTCCAAGAAGAAAAAGTATTCCTTCACATCCAATATTTCGGCTATCTGGTCAATGAAGGATAATGGAAAGTGGACCTTCTTGGTTGCATGATTTAGGCGTTTGTAGTCTACACAGACGCGTCATGAAGTTGTCACTCGGGTCGGAATATCCTCTACTTTATCATTCGTAACAATAGAGATCCTTGATTTATTCGACATGAAATGAAGGGGACTCACCCATTAGGAGTCGAAGATGGGATAGATGAATCCCACATCATATCACCTGGTAATTTCTTTCATGACCACCTCCCGGAGATTGGGGTTCAATCTGCACTGAAATTCCCGGGAGGGTTTGCTGTCTTCTTCTATGTAGATGTGATGCGAGCACTGTGAAGGGTCTATCTCATGGAGATCCATAATGTTCGAGCCTATCGCCTTGTGGTTTCTTTCAAGAACCTCAAGTAGATGAGATTCATGTTCTTTGGACAAGAGAATTGATAATGACTGGATGCATGTCTGGTTCACCTGCAAGGAAGGCATACTTCATGTTGGAGGGTAGATGATTTGAGCTCTGGTGAGGTAGGAGTCAGCTTGGTGGTAACCTCAGCAACTATGATAGGTGTTGGATCTTTCGACTGTCTGCTATCCACCAATATGCATTCATAATCAGAAATTAAAATATAACACAGATCTACGATAAAATCATCCGCCTTAGACGAGGATGGTAATCAACTCAGTGGATCCATCAGCAAAAATCTCGTTTCCAAAGACGTCAGTAAATTCGATTACGGTCTCTAGGTTTCCCTCAAGTGAGAGGAATGCTTGTGTTTGAGTGTTATCTAGGAACAAATTTGTTTCTCTTATTTCTGCCAAAAAGTCACAGTCTTCTTGTTCATTCTACATGAGCTCTCTCACAACATATACCCTTTTAGCTGGTTTTGGTTCGGGAACCGTATGTATCAACACTTTATCACTGCTGAACGGAATACGATCTCTCCAATGTCGTAATCTATTATTGCTTTGGTGGTTCAAAGGAACAATCGACCAAGAATTATAGGAGTGTGGAGCAGAGGTGCAGAGGTGTCCATATCTAGGACAATGAAATCAACAGGGAATTACATCCCTTGAACCATGACAATTACATCCTCCAACATGCCCCTAGGCCACTTAATGGATTTGTCAGCAAATTGCATAATCATCTTTTGGTCTTGAGCGACCCTACTCCTAATTTAGTGAGTAAGAAAGAGGGCAGCAAACTTATAGACGATCCACTATCGAGCAATATGCGCTCAAACTCTTGATTGAATATCTGGCACCTAATGAGTAGAGCTCCCTTATTTTTCTTTTTATTTGTGAGATGCTAATGGGATTAACTGTCGCCGTTGTAGAATGTGCATATCTGATTTTCTCTATCTGTTTTTGTAGTTCGGACGCTTTGTTGTACATGCTTCTTTTAATCCTCTTTTCACAACGGATATGTACTTCATGGTTTTCAACAATGGCATTCAAGCATAATATTTTGCAATATTTTCACAATGCCAAGATCCGGAAGAACATTTTTCAATTTTTTTATAGTTTTTGATTTAATAGAATCTATGAAAGGAATATGTGCATCCGAAGAAACTTTATTAAAGAAAAAAGAAGAGTCGGAGGGACTTTCTCTATTTCTCTTCGGTATAACCCATACCCAAAGAGTTCTCCCGGAGGTGCACACTAGGTCCCCCTACCCCCGACGCGCAGTTCTTGCCTGAAGTCAAGAGCAGAGCGCGTGGCCTTCCCCCATGCACTTCGAAGCATCTTTGGAAGAGGTCTTTTCACATCCTCTTTCTTGCACGCAGACGAACCCCCCGACTCCCGCCCTGAGAAAATGAGATATCTTATAGTATATACAGCATGTCTATATCATTGTATAAAGTAGGTGGCAAAAATGTGCAAAATCATATACATTTTATGGATCAAAAAATTTTGCAGTCTTAGCTCCATCGACTGGCTCTAGTTCGACTGTGGATGCTGGCTTCTCTGTTGTTGACGTAGCTTCGTCATTCTTGTTGCTTTCTTTTTGAGCTTTTTTAACTCCTTCATTTTTTATGTTTTTGTTGTATCTGTTGCATCATCCAAAAAATCTTTGGCCCCATCTGTTGATTTGGCTAAAAGACTCGCCATTAGATGATGTGCTCTTCTAGTTCATTGTTGTAGATGGTTGGAGTGTCCTACCGCTCTTGAGAGTTATAGAATTAGATACAATAATATTTTCACCTGAATCAGGTTGAACGCTGCAGATTACCTGCTCCTTGCAACAAAAGTTTTTCGGGTTGGCCTCGAACTGGACCGGAATGGTAGTTTTTGTGGTCATTAGGTCGTATATCTTTTATCTCGTGTCAGCATGTTCTTGATTAGTTGGGCCACATAATCTAATGCAAGGTTGAATGGTGGAACCTTAGAAGATTCAGCCTCGTGTAACCTCTAGCTCCGTTGATAGTGCGGAGGTTGCTGCTGGTAACCTTGAAAGTACCATGGAGGATGGGGAAGAGAAGGGTATTGTTGGTGGTACTATAGGGGGGAGTATTATTGCTAATAATTAGAAATTGACAGTTGATACCCCTACTGACAGTATCCAGACTGATGGCATTCTTCTTGTAGGTATATCCATGTGGTAGAGGATGCTTGTGATGATGTTGGTTGGGCTGGAATTTCTGCCCTCCTTATTACTGGTGATATTGCTGGTTGGCTGAGTTCTGACCCTGAGGTTGTCCTTAAGGATGGGACAACTACTTGTCATTGCTCCAAACTCCGTTCACCTATTGGATAAGTAGGGGAGGTAGGGAACATGGCTCGAGGTAAAGTACTGGTAATCAGGTAGCAGGTAAACAACTATATGTGTCTGCGGCTATGACTTCTCGGGCGCCTGCATGTAATATACGTGTTGTACCGGAGGCTGGTAGGGACTCAACTGAGGTAGATGTTGCAATGTCTGCTCTTTCTTCTCAGTTGGAGTTTTAGGGGTGGCTTCAATGGCATTGCAGACACTGATTGTGCTTACAGTAGCTCCAGCTACTTGGTAATTGTGTCGAGCATGTTCGAGCCCTTCATTCTTTATTTGATCCTTGTGAGCTTCTCAAGATCATGTGATCTCTTCTCGATAATGTCCTCTTTGGATAGGTGACTCCCAATGATGCTGAGGTCAGAGTTATCACACCTTTGCACTTCATGAATATCTATTACATTGACATTCTTTCTGAGGATCTGCGGTGGTGGTTAAATTTGGATGGAATGAGCGGAGGAGGGTGTGGCCTCTCCTTCGGCTATCTCTTCGAATATTTACCAGAATGCATCCTCATCCTTGTTAAAATTTGATCCTCCACACGAAGCATCAACCATACGTTGACCGTTCTCAGTGGGGTCCCCGGAAAAGTGCTAGACCATGATGGTATTCAGGATATCGTGGTGGGGGTACTTCTATATCAAATCACTAAATATCTCCCAGGTCTCATGAATGGACTCTTGGGGTCCATAGGAGATGCGGACTATCTTAGAGTGCATGAGATTGAGACGGCTAAGAGGGTAGTATTTGTACAGGAATACAGACTTCAGAGCCTCCCACGTCGTCCCACTTTCCCCAAGTTGTTTATCCAGTAAAGAGCTTTGCCCTAAAGGCTGAAGGGGAAAGCGGTCATCTTGACTACACCCGACGGGATGTTGGGGCAGTGAGTCATGCTATAGATGTGTCCAAACTATTATATATGGATATGCAGTTCCTCATTGGAGTTCCTGTGGAAGCTGGGAGAAGATAAAGGAGTTGCATCTTTAATTAAAAATATGCGTGGATCGATGTGATTTGGATCCACTCGGTGATTCGGTTGGCCCCTGGGTTGTAGGTCTACCTTAGAGTGGGCTTAATTTGACCTCTCCTTCCATCTCACTCGCCTCCACGAGGTTCATATACATAATGCTTATCACCATCATCACTATGTAAATCATCAAATCTTCCTCTTGAAAGTGCTTCTCTCTCTTATGACCACCTCCTCAGGTCATTGAGCATCTCTTGAAAGGCAACTTGGGTAAGGGTTTTGTTGGTCAACTGCTGCTGAATGGCATGGATGGAGGCCAGTAGCTGATTGTTTACCTCATTCTAGTTTGTGCCTTGCCTTGTATTCTACTATGTACTCGGAAGTTGAGATCCGTTTCCTTTGCCCGTAGGATCCATCTCTAATTCGAACAATGAATACTCGGGCTCCAAATCAGGGTCTAGATCTGCAATTGGAAAAATACCACGATAAGTCTACATGTAATCACCAAATCTAGATAATAATAAAGAATTAGGGTCAATTATGAATTTTATTAAGAATGGAGAAGTTTAAGGAGTGAAAAAAATCTCCATCCAATGGGGGTAGAACTCACAAAGAGAGTTTTTCCGGTCTAAGGGAGGTAGAAGAAGCGAGGAGCCCTGAGGATGGTCCACAAAATTTGAACCACACACTTTAGGATCACTCCAAATTATTGGAGATGTCAAACCCAGGGAATCGATGTTGATGTCGACAGAGTCCCGACTAAGCCTTCCAAGAGTCGACATATTGAAGAAAAAAGAAATAGATGATGAATGAAAGCTATGGTGATGAATAAAGAATAAAAGGAGTGTAAAACAGTAGAAGGCTCACAATGAGCAAGGGTCAAAGAGAAATGTAAAAAGGAGAAATGAAAAAATGACATAAGTGCGCGGGTAGATATTTGAATCCTAATCTAGATCAAAACAAACACCAAGCAAAATGAATTCACCAACTCAACTCTGTGAAGTCGTGAAGGTTTTGCTATTTTTACCTTTTCAATTTTAGAGTTGTGATATAGGAAAAAATTATAACACATCCTTATCGCCTAGACCTAGTGGAGAGAGTGCTATGCTAGGAAAGTATCCTCTTACTTGTTCCACAACCTTTTTATCCTGTGATTTGCACATTTTAAGGTCCTTAATCGGTCCTTGGAGTTGAGCGAGCTACGCTCAACCCGATGGCCATCGCCTCAAGACCTGGTGAAGGGTGTGAGGCTTTGCAACAACGTCGAGGGTGGTTGCCGCTACAAGGTTGGAGTCCAACCATGGATCTCACCTGTGAGGACATGCATGTCATCGCCGCTCTCATGACTCCAAGCCACTGTTGTCACTGATCGACTAGAGGAGCTGGTGGATATTTTAGAGGAATAAGTGGATCGGTTGTTCTAGAGGTGGTTGCAACTTTTGTGGGCTGTTGGGCCATCGTTGAGGTTTGTGACGAGGAAAGGACAATGTGGGCGTAAGGAGTGGATGTGGGAGAGGGTCATACGGAGGAAATAGGGAGCGGGTAGTGATTACGCAACCGCCGCGTAGGGGAGCAGTTAGGGGCTCGGGGAAGACAAGCGAGGAGAGAGAGAGAGGACCAACAGGGGGAGCTCATGGTGCACGGAGGAGATGGCCACATTATATAAAAACAAAAATAATTTAGTTAAAAAAGAAATAATAAATAAATATAATTAAAAAAGAAAATAAATAAAAAATATTAAATTCGAAAGGGAATAATAATTAAAATGAAATAATAATTATAATAATAAGAAAACAAATAAATTGATAAAATTTATAAATTAATGAAAATAAAAAATGAAATAAAATGAAATAATAAATAAATAAATATAATAATAATCATATAAAAATAAAACAAAATTAAAATGAGGGAAACATGTGCCGGTTCCGAAAGCATCCATGTGTTGCTCCCAAAAAATAAAAAAAAAATCCAAAGAAAAATAAAAAAGAAATAGAAGAAATATCAAATTCAAAAAGTAGTTAACATGAACGTTGTTTACCACGATGAGATATACAACTTTCATGAAGCATTGAAAATCAAAATAAATCATCCGTACAAAAAGTACTTTTGATGGTACTCTATAGATATAAAATAATGCATTTTTGTGTTTTGCGATTTTTTTTTGGAATTTTTAAATATGTTAAAAATAAAAATAAAATTAGATAAAATATAAAATAAATATTTACACCTTAATTTATTTTTTGGATTTTTATTAATTAAGAAAATAAAAAAATTAAATAAAGGGGACTTATATATACACTATATATACAGACTTAGGCCAATTTATTTTATTTGATTTTTACTTCGATTCTTATTTGGATCTGTTATTAAAATAGGAACCAAATAAAATAAATACAAAAGAATGAAATAAAATAGATTTTTGTGTACACAAAATAATAAGGGCAAATTAGACAATATGTACAATATATAATAGGGGCACAAAACCCAAGTTTCACATACGAACACCAATTCTTTTGAATTTGGTCTTGTTTTGTAGAAAAGTGAGTGTACATTAATTCAAAATTAAAAAGGGTTCCATAGAAGACTGTATGTGAGAGATATTCATATTTTAAGGTTTTTAGTCTCAAAGTAGGGTTTGGGTTTTATTGGGCAAATTTGCCTGTTAGTAATTTTTGGTATTTTTAATTAGTGTTGGTAATACACACTATAGAGTTGGTTTTATCCAATTATGAGTTACTAAAAAATAAATAAAAATAAGAGAAAATATGGTATAATATAGGATATTTACAAGAGAATTTGGGCTTCTCATTCATGAAGTTATGCATGCTAAAATGCATAAATTAATTCGAAGTGCATGGATGATAAAATGCAGGATATATGATGAAATCAACCAGGAACGAAGATCAATTTTCAACTTTTAGAATGATGAATCACAAACTCATTAACCCACTATAGTTAAACATTGCTCGTCCCCGAGCAACTGAAATGAAATGCAAAAGTGAAATGATTTTGGGTTCTATACCATGGTCATGAACAAAAGGTGAAAATGGAGCTCAACTCAACCTTTGGATTATTAGTTTGTAGGAACCTTATCTGGAATAGGATTTAAGGCCTAACAACCTTTAAGTTCCTCAAGTCTCTATTCAGGTCGCTTCAACAATCAGGTCAAAAAAGTCCTCATATGCAAATTCTGATGACTATGAATCTTATTTCTACTGTGTAAGTAAAATACATCTCTCCACATCACATGTGAAAAAGAATAGCCTTCTCTTAACAAGGTGACCCTAATTCCCCAGTTTAGCTACTCTTTCCTCGAGGAGTAGGGTATTTCCTTCTAAGTTCAGGTATGTGTTGTGTCCACAATCGAATAGGAAGAAGATAAAAGAATAAGAAGAGAAGTGGAGTGTGTCCAGTGTAGCCACATCTCCTTATGAAACTAGCCATTGAGCCAAGTCTCCACGAAGATCTGTAGTCTCGCTGATGCTGGACCATTGTGGTCAATATGCATAACTTAGTTCCTCTCTTTTTTTATTTCAATACATCTGCTTCTATTTGGTGGAAAGGATTGTTGCATTGCATTGATCTTATTGTGCCACTAAGTATATATAATCATTCTTTCTACACATATTTTCGGGGTCTTAGAAAAAATTATACCAGCAGACCATCCCTCATCCAAAGCTTTATTTCAACCCACAACTCCCATCTTTAGACGTCCATTCCACTAGACTAGGTTGGGGCACATTGGACACTTGAAATGACTGTATATGTTTCCATCCGTGTGCGTCTCTTGCTAGAGGATTCCACCCCTTACCACCTCATCAATGAAGAGCAACATGCAAGCTTCTTGTCTAATTTAGGTCACTATCTAAAAGAATCATGCATTTGTATGAAATATTCTACTTAGACCAATCAAGATGACATGTGAACATAGTCTTGTGGTGTCAAAGAATTAAGTCTTTGGACCTGAAAAGTCTCAACTCTAGTTCCTATAAGGTTCCTCTGAAATTAAGTAGATTAATGTCAAATCAAGTCCATCCTCAGTTTCTATTCATAATTCGGTTCAGAACCCACCAACTTTCCACTTTGCATATGCAAGATATGCAAATGAAATGCATATGTTATGAAATGCATTTGAATGAAGTGCAAGATGATTTTTTTGAATGCAAGAACGATATGCAAGAGTAAATAAGAAGCCCCTTTTATTGGACAAAAAGTTTTTTTGGTTGTCTGTGGTATACCTCATATTAATTTATATGGATTTTACAAGATTATACATGTTTTACGGGGAGGATATGATACACATTATACACATTTTACAACTTGTATACAATATACATATTATACAAGTATACATGTATTACTTTTTTGCCAATTTTACCCATCTTGTAAATTATTGCATAATATATACAAAAATGCGTGAACGTACAAGCTATGGGTAAAGTATATATGTAATATATACACGCCCCCTATACTTAGTAGTGATATGTCCTTAGAGCACAGGAAGCGAGGAAAAGACATAGCTCGTGCTAAGCATATAAGAGTGAGAAAGAAAAAAAAGTATAGAAGTCGACTCGCCTCCTATACTTAGGCTCTGGTCAGCCTAAGTATATAAGAATAGCAAAAATGAGGCAGTCGAGGTCAAGAAGAGAAATCGATGAATATATACACAAGAGGACATCATCCCCCATATACTTAGGCTCTGATCAGACTAAGTATAGGACATGACTAAGTGTAAGAACTGATGGATTGGGGAATTTACAGAGAGAAAGGGGAGTAGGGAAAAGATGCATGGAGTGTTGGGAGAAGTGAGGAGTCATGTGTTTACTAAGAGTAGATCATGGGGTTCTGGGATACACATGAATGAAATCTCCTCAACATGGGCTAACTGCTCATCTGATACAACAAAATGTTTAGCAGTTGCCCATTTACGAGGAACGATCATGCACCATCTGTAAGCTCCAAAATCTCTACACTACCATTTGTGTGCACTTCCCTGATTTTTAAGGGTCATTTCTACTTGGACTTCAACTTTCCTTGGAAAATCTTCAACCTGGCATTGAATAACCATACCTTCTGCCCTGGGACAAAACTCGTGCATCTGTTATGTTGATCATGCCAATGCTTGATTCTATCCTTATAGATCATGATGTTCTCATATGCCTTGTTTCTGATTTCTAAAAGCTCGTTTAGATCCATTTTTCTGCTCTATTGTCCTTCATGTGTTCTAGTTCACCTTTTTTAATGCCCATTGAAGTTTGTGTACAAGCTCAGCGAGCAGATGACACTGCTTTCCATAAACCAATCAGAATGGGGAGGTTGCAAGCATGGTCTTGTAAGTAGTCCAGTATGCCCATAGTACTTGGTCTAAGAGCTGGGACCAGTTCTTCCTGTCAGGGTAGACTAACTTCTGTAAACACCTCACTATTCGATACCTAAGCCATGCCATTCGATTGTGGGTGGTATAGACTAGCGACACAGTGCTCGATGTCATAGTCCTTTGTTAACTTTTCATTTTCCTATTAAAAAAGTGGCTACCATCGTTAGAGATTATGAATTTGGGGACCTCGAACCATGAAATGATGTGATCTTTCAGGAACTTGCAGACAACTTTGCTATCTGCGACTCGGGTAGGGATAACTTCCACCCACCTAGACAGATAATCAACTGCCAGTAGAACATGCTCATAGCCATGGCTGTTAGGGAATTGACCCATGAAATCCATGCCTCATGCATCGAAAATATCAACCATAATGATATGTTGCATGGGCATTTCATCTTTGGGACGACAACCCTCCCATTCTCTAACATATAGGACACGACCTAACAAATACATACGCATCACAGAACATGGTCGTCCAGTAAAACCACATTGAAGTACTGTATAAGCTGTCCTCTTCCTAGAGTGATGTCCTCCTGCCTCCAAGGAATGGTAGTAGCTGAGGACATTCATGTTTTCTCCTGAGGAATACACCTCCGCCAGACACAATCCGGACCTTCAAAGAAAAGGAATGAATCTTCCCAATGATATTCCCTAGATTCTGACATAAGTCGGTCAATGCTGTTCTTGATCCAATCATGGGGAATTGTACTAGACAATAAAAAATTCACCATGTTGGCATACCATAGAAGTGAGTCGATGGAACAGATCGACTCGTCATGGAAGAAGTCCTTGGTGGGGTTAGTTTCAGAGGAACTATGTGACTCTATGCGGGAGAGGTGATCATCCACAAAATTCTTCACTCATGGCTTATCCTTGATCTGCAAATTGAACTCTTGGAGTAATAGAATCCACCTAAGAATACACGCCTTCGCGTCCTTCTTTTCCATGAGGTATTGGATGGTTGTGTGGTTTGCGAACACGATAACCTTGGACCCTAAAAGATGTTACAAGAATTTATCTAAGGAAAAAACTACGACAAGCACTTCTATCCCTATGGTAGTGTAATTATGTTGAACCTGATCAAGTACTTTGCTTGATTAGTGGACAGCATAAGGAATCCCTTCTCTCCTTTGTCCTAAAATGGCCCTGACTGCAAAGTCAGAAGCATCTGTCTTGATATCAAAGGGTAGAGACCAATTTGGGGCCAGTAGGATAGGAGCATCCATGATCTTCCTCTTTAGGAGCTCGAAGGCCTCAAGACACTTGTGATATACAATGAACTCCATATCCTTTCCAAATAGCTTTGTAAGCGATCAAGCAATCTTTGAAAAGTCCTCTATGAATCTACAGTAAAAACTGACATGCCTGAGGAATGACAACACTTGTTTAATGTTGGTTGGTGGTTGAAGTTTCTTGATCACACCCACCTTGGCGGTGTACACCTCCATTCCTCTCTTAGATATGACATGCCCCAACACAATACCCTCTTGAACCATAAAATTTCTCTTCTCCCAAGAGATCACCAGATTCAACTCAGTGCACTTCTTGAGGACTTGATCCAAATGAGATAGACAAGCATCAAACGAGTCATCGTGGATCGAGAAGTCATCCATGAAGACTCCAAGAAATTGCCCACCATCTCGGCAAATACTACAATCATGCACCGCTGGAAAGTCCCTGGTGCGTTTTCATAGCCCAAAGGGCATGCGTCTGAATGCATTCTTACCAAATGGACATGTAAATGTGGTCTTTTCCTGGTTCCTCAAGAGCTATGACCACTTAGTTGTAGCCCAAGTATCCATATAGAAAACAAAATAATTCTTTCCCCTCTAGTCTCTCCAACATCTGGTCAATGAAAGGTAAGGGGAAATGATCCCTTTTCATCATGATATTCAAGCATCTATAATCAACATAAACATGCCACGATGAGGATACTCGCATCGCAATCTCCTATCCATACTAGTTGGTGACTATCTAAAGTCATTCCTTCTTAGGGACTATATGAAGTAGTGCTACCCATTTGGAACAAGAGATGGGATATATAAACCCTATATCACACCATTTTTCAGTCTCTTTCTTGACACCACTTCTCATAAGTTTGGGTTAAGCCTACACTGGAACTCATGAGAGGATCTAGAAACTTCTTAAAGGTAAATATGGTGTGAGCACAAAGCAGAGTTAATCCCACGAAGAATAGATATGCTCCAACATATGGCCTTGTGGTTCTATTCAAAAATCTATAGCAAGTGACATTCTTGTTCTCTGGTCAACTAGAACTGATAATGACCAGGAACATCCGTGGTGGGCCCACAAGGAAGGTATACTTCAAGGTGGGGGGTAGAGGTTTGAGCTCAGGAATCGTATGATCATTGGGTATATCTGGCTCAACTACCTCTGAATCGGGATCTATGGTGGATGTGTCCGGATCTGCTATAATAGTAATAGTAACCAATTGGTTATGCTCAGGAGTCGGATTGCCAAAGTTATCCAAATAATCGACAAAAGCCGTGTCCGACTCATCATCCTCATCTTTTGATTGACCTGAAGGGAACATGTTTGACAAGCCTAAGTCAGCTTCTGAGTCAGCAAAGATGTAGATATATTCATCATAAAACTCTCTTATAGATAAGGTCTGATTCTGCAGGATCTGTCGATTTACCTCATATACAGTGTCCTCTCCAGGTGATAGGGACTCGTCAACCCAAGCTAACTGTTGCTGCTAGTGATCAACTATGTCAACTCTATAGCACTCAGCTTCCAATAAGAAATACTCGGTAGTGCTATCCAAATCAAGTCTCTGCCATTTCATTTGTTGCATCTCTAACTCTACACTTTCATTATGTGCATGAAAGCGTATCTTTCCCAGAGTATAATCGAATATGGCTCCGACCATCCTCAGAAAATGAAAGCCAAGGATAATCTCGGAATTTTGCCATCTTTGGGGACAATCCATATCTAGTACTGTGAAGTCCATCTTTTACTGCTTCCCCTCGATGTAAAGGATAACATCCCTCAACATTCCCTTAGGCCTCTTAAAATATTGGTTTGCAAATTGTAAGAGTCCTCTCTATCTCCTCAGAGGGCCTAAGCCTATATGATCTAGGAAGGAATATGGTAATAGATTGATTGAGGATCCATTATCGAGTAGAGTACGAGCAAAGGATTTGTAAGCTATCTGACAAGTAATGAAGTATGCTCCTAGATCTCTCTTCTTCCTTGGAATCTCATTACAGATCACACAAGTAGTGGCTATAGACAAAACATGTTTCACCATTCAAGTGTTCTATTTCGTGCTAGCCCTAACGAGCATGCATCTCACCTTTAGGTACTTCTTGAATAAATGAACCATATCCACTAGATGGAAAAGGGATCTCAACTTTTACATTATCTTTGTACATCCTTTCCATTTCCATAACATCAAAATCGTTTTTTTGAGAGTTTTTCTTCTTTCCCTTAGATAAGGCCCGAGGGAAAGGGATTATTGGGGGCTCACGATGTGAAACAGAAACATCATCATCTGAGTACTTATTGGAATAAAAAATAAGTTGTACATGACTTAGACTCCGACTCGGACTCTGTACAGGACCAGACCGACATGCATGAAAAGGAACTGATATTGAAGTCGGAAAAATTGCTGGTGTTGCATCCACGGTGGTCTTCTCATCTCCTAAATTTTCACTGATCACTATCGTGCTATATGTTAATTTATTCTTATTTTTGGGTTTTCTTGGTTTTTTGATTTTTTTTGATCTTTAGGGATTCGCATACCCCTGGTGGTCCTGAAGGTGGTGTTGCTGGTGATGTTAGTGATAATCCTCCTCCTCTGAGATCTCCAGAAGGACTGTCTCATCGGTATCCTTCGCTCCACTCCGCTGTGCCAGATCAGGGGTCTGCATGGTCCTAACACTCTCAAGAGTAAGATGGTGAACACCACTACGGTAGAATCTCATGATCTGATTCTAAGAAATCAAAATAGTATACCTGATCCTTATGGCGATTATGTCCTTGATTCAGATTGTTGAGGTTAACCTGAACAATGTTGAGATGGAGTTATTAGGGGCAGTAAGCTCATCATGCCAATGTGAAAACCGATTGATGTCGACTCTCTGATCATGCTGCTCATTACGGATGAGTTTGAGCTCATTAAGGATTCTCTGAAGGTCAGAGGTACCTGAGGATGAGGCTCCGTGTTCCTACCTTTGGGAAGGCTGCTGATGACCCTGATGTGGCATGTTAGATCCTTGCTGGACCTGCTAACAATACTGTCTCTGTTGAGGGGGGTTCTCTTGGTACTAAAGGGGGCCCTCATTGTCCGACTGCTGATGTTGAGGGGGTGGGAACTAGCAGTACTGTGTCTGAGGGGGTAATGTGGGCAATGCTACGACTGTCACTGGGTGGCATTGAGATCATTTGTGTCCTAAATACCATTCAACTCCCACACCTGTAGAGGTTCCTCGATTGTTGTCTCGATGGTCGGTTCCATGAACTGTCTCTCGTGGACCTCATTCTGACCTTGAGTCCACGTGTTGTGAGGCCCCTACATGGGATGCTCCAAAATGTAGTGCACTCAGTAGATAGGAGCAGGGGGTGCAGTCGGGCCTTGTATCTTAGTCTTATGCACCCTATCAGCTCGCTCTTCCATCTGTTTTGAAAGCTTGGCAAAGCTCTCCCATTCGGTGAGATTTTGTATCTTGCTCACCTTCTTCTCGATCTAGTCAACCTTGGTTAATTTATCACTTAAAATTGCCATGTTGGGAATAGGTTATTTGCCAGATCGGCAACAACTGTTCTCCTTACCTCGTGATGTACGCGAGAGGGTGGTGGCATGTCATAAGCCCTGCTAGATGATATGGTGCAGCTAGTCTCTGCTTTATGTTCTAAGATCATCCAAACCACGTCGGCTTCTTTATTTAGATAGCTGCCTCCACATGCAATATTTAGTAATCCTTGAATATCGGAAGTCAGACTACTATACAGGTTATGGATCAGGATAGGTCAGTCGATATCGTGACCTGAACACTTCTGAATCAGGTCCTTGAATCTTTCGCATTCCTCATGGAAAGCCTCTTGAGACATCTCACGTAATCTTGAGAGATGATCTGCCATCACATTTTTTTTCCAAGCTTATCTCGGATATCAAGGTCAAACTCATGGAGTAGAAGAATCCATGTTATAAGGTGTGGTTTTGCATCCTTCTTTTGTTATAGGTATCGGATGGTAGAATGATCCATGTAGATTATTACTTTGGATTCTAGGAGATGGGATCAGAACTTTTCCAAGGCAAAAACTACCGCTAGCAACTCTTTCTCAGTGACAGTGTAATTCTTTTGTGCTTCACCTAATGCTCTGCTAGCATAGTGAATAGCAAATGTTACATTTTCCTTCCTCTGTCCCAACACAACACTGATGACATAATTTGATGTATATGTGATGATCATAAATGGTAGTGTCCAGTCTGGTGGCTGTAGGACAGGGGCCTGAGTGATCAAGTCTTTTAATTGTAAAAAGCTTGGAGCACATGATAATCGAGAATGAAGTATGTCTCCTTACCTAATAATTCTATCAACAGTCGGACGAGCTTGCTGAATCTTTGATGAATCGTCGATAGAAGTCGACGTGCCCTAAGAATGAACGGACCTGTTTGAGGTTGCTTGGTGGCTCGAATTTTGAAATAACCTCCACCTTGGCTAGGTCAACTTCCGTTCCACGTTGTGATACCACGTAACCCAGCACGATCTCCTCTATCACCATGAAGTTTCTCTAATTCCACGAGAGCGCAAGATGGACTTCATAGCACCTCTACAATACTCGGTTGAGATAATTCAGGCATTGATCAAAGGAATCTCAGTAGACCAAGAAATCATCCATGATTACCACCAGAAGCAGGGGCATTGCACAACCCAAATGGCATCCATCGGAAAGCGTATCTCCCAAATGGACAGGTGAATGTCATCTTCTCTTGGTCTTTAGGAGCGATGGTGACTTGATTGTATCCAGAATAGCCATCCAAGAAGAAGAAATATTCATTCATAGCCAGTCTCTTGAGAATCTGGTCGATGAAGAGAAAGGGAAGCGGTCCTTCTTTGCTGTGAGGTTCAAACGTCTGTAATCCACACAAACTCTCCACAAGGTCGGCACTCTGGTCGAAATCTCCTCTCCTTTGTCATTACTAGCAATGATGATCGCAGACTTCTTTGGCACTACATGTTGAGGACTCACCCATTTACTATCGGTGATGGGATAAATGAACCCTGCATCGCACCATTTCTGAATTTCTTTCGTGACGACCTCCTAGAGGTTTGGATTCAATCTCCTTTTGAATTCGTGGGAGGGCTTGTTGTTGTCTTTGAGGTAGATGTGATGTGAGCACTAGGTTGGACTAATCTTGTGGAGATCTGATATCTTCTAGCCTATTGCCTTTCAATTTCATTCAAGAACCTCCTTCAGACGAGATTCCTAGTCTTCGGTTAGATGGGCATTTATAATGACCGGATACATGTTCAACTCTCCCACAAGGAAGGTGTATTTCATGTTAGAGGGCAGAGGTTTGAGCTCCGACAGAGTGGGAGCTACTTCAGTGGTGACTTCGGCAATTACAACAGGTGTTGGCTCTTTCACCGGCTCATTGTCCACATGTATGTTCAGCTTCTTCACTTAGTGATTCACAAAATTTCTTAATGATATCCTCGTGGTTGCAGAAATCCTCAATAATCTGTTCTTGGTCTTTGAGGCTCAGAGGGCCAACATAGAATTCATCAAGTGCATCATCCAAGATCTCATGATCATCGACATAGGGGAATTCAACTGCTATCTCCTCTCCTTCCTCTGGGAAAAGGAATTCATGGATCTAGATATCATCAATGAATAAGTTTATATCTTGAACTTTTAGAAAGAAAGTTTTAGTCTTCTTGGCAGTGTGGTGATAGCGCACTCATCTCAGATGCATCCTCCGCTGGTTTCAACTTAGTTATGGTCTCTATCTGCAATTTGTGGTTGCTGGAGCTGAATGTGATCTCTCCAGTGACTTATTTCACTACTACCTCTATTGTTCGGAGGAATGGTCGACCAAGAATGATGGGGGTATGGAGCATAGGGAGACGTCCATGTCTAGTGCAACAAAATCAATACAAAACTAGACTCCCTGAACCGTGATGATCACGTCCTCCAACATGCCTCTGGGTCGCTTGACTAACTCGTCTGCAAACTATAAAATCATCTTGGTAGTTTTAAGCAGTCCAAGCATGAATTCTATTAGTAGAGAAGCTAGTATAAGGTTGATAGAAGACCCTCTATCGAGCAGTGCTTTGCTCAAACTCTTGATTGAACATGTTGCATCTGATGAGTGGAGCTCCCTTATCCTTCTTATTGTCCAGGAGATTACTTATGGCATTGATGGTTACCATGGTGAGGATGTGCTTCTCATTCTTTCCACTTTGGCTTCTGAGATTGTGGGGTTGAGACCAACAACTTGTTGTACATGCTTCTTTGAGTCCTTTCTTCACTGCTGGCATGTACTTCACGGCTTTCATCAAAGGAATATTCAATACCTAGTTTTGAACTATTTCCACGGTAGAAGGATCATACACAGAATTTTTCGAATTTTTTTGGTCTTTTTCAATGCTTCAGGAAGTGGGATATGTACATAATCAGAAACATTGTCATTCACAACTTTGTCCATATCATTATGTACATGTAGATGGCAAAAAGAATCAAAATCATATACAAATGGTGGACCAAAAAAATGCAAGATGGGCTTCCTTGACTGGATCTAGATCTGCTACACGTGTTGGCGTCTCCAAGACTGACTGGTCCCCATCGGGTCTGGTACTGCTATTGTCTTTTTGTATTTTTTAATTTTCTTCATTTTTTATGAATTTTCTGCATATGGTTCTCCTCCAAAAATTTCTTTGGATTCTGTTGCTAGCCAGGTTGATGACTCACCATTAGATGCATGATGCTTTCCCTTCACTGACGTCGATGTCCGAAGTGTCCTACCTCTCTTGAGAGTTACAACATTATATGTAAACACATTATTTTCATCTAAATTGGGTAGAACACTGCAAGATACATGCTCCCTGTGTCGGAAGTTATTTGGATTTGCCTCGACCTGGGATGGAATGATGGTCTTGGCAACCATCAAGTCTTCTATCTCTTGGGTCATTTCAGCCATGTTTTTAATCAATTTTTCTAAACAAGCAAGATCCAAGAATGGAATGACGGTCTTGGCAGCCATCAATTTTTCTGACTCTGGTATTGTTGGGGAGACTAATGCTAGTATCCTTAAGAAGAATAGTGAGGAGGGGAGAAGAGCAATTATGGTTATTCTGAGAGGGGTATGAGCTCTGATAATTAGTAGCCAACTGCTGCTGGCGAAACTATGATTCACGATAGACGGACTGCTGGCATCCCTGCCTCAATTGTTCCCATGCTGCGGAGGTTTCTGGTACTCGGATTGATAGAGCTGGAAGTTGCTCCCTGCTGCTGCTAGTGGTATGGCCGATTGCCCAATTTCTGACCCTAGAATTGTCCCTGAGGATGAGTCAGCTACTACTCATTTTCCACCACACACATTCACTTCTTGAATTTGTGGTGGGTGTGGAAAGAATTGCTCCTGATAAGTGGAATGGAGTTCAGGCTGGTACAACACCATCTGGATCTGCTGCTATTGTAGCTGTTGCTCAGGGGCCTACACGTAGTATACGTGCTAGACAGGCTGAGATGGTCGAGGACTCGACTAAGGATGTTGTGTCAGTGCAAGCTTCTTCTACATGGTGGGAGTGTCAGCGGTAGCGAACACTAAGTTGTAGGCATTTACGGTTCTGACAAGCATCTCCACCTATGAGGCAATCTGGTCAAGCTTCTCCAGACTCTGGGTTCTCTTTTCAATGATAGCAAGTTTTCGAGGTCCTGCGACCTCTTCTCTATGATATCCACCTTGGACTAGTGGCTCCCTATGATGCTCGGGTTGGAGCTCTCATCCTTGTCTTCTGTGTGGGCCGCATATTGACAGGCTTGGGATTGGATTGGGGCAGCTTCATGTAGGCTCGCGACAAGGATTGATCGGCCTCTACATTGGCCATCTCCTCAAATATTTCCCATTTTACGTCCTCGTCCTAATTAAAATGCAAGCCACCACAAGCAGCATCAACCAATCTTTGACTCTCAAGTGTCAGCACACCAAAGAAGTGTTGAACCAGACTAGTCTTCGAAATCTCGTGGTGGGGACACTTCTCCTGCAGATCTCTGAACCTTTCCCATGATTCGTGAAAGGTCTCGTGGGGTTGCTGGATAAAGCTGGAGATGCGCGTGCGCATTTGGTTCAAGCGGTCGAGAGGATAGAATTTGTGAGGAAATGCACATTTCAGATCTTTCCATGTTGTCACTACCTTTCCTAAATGGTTCACCTAATAAAGGGCCTTGTCGTGGAGACTGAAGGAGAAGGAAGTCATCTTGACCACCCCTAGAGGAATGTTGGGGTAATGGGTTGTTGCACAGATGCGAGCAAATTGTTGTAGGTGGATGTATGGCTCTTCGATCGTGTTTACGTGGAAGGCCGGGAGTAGAGACAAGAACATAGGCTTCAGCTCAAAATGGGTACATATGGGTGGAATCTGAATCCACTCCGTGACATGGCCTATCGTAGGGTTGTTGGTCTGCTTCAACGTGGGCTTTGGCAGTAGTAGTCTTGCCTCTCCTCCTCCACGACGGATTCCACCTACTAAATAGTTAGCTTATGCATCATCCCTGTCCATCTTATCTTCTCTGTTAAATTCATCCTCTCTCCTAACGTCTATCTCATCGATCCTCCTCCTCAAGTCATTCAACATGTCTTGGAAAGCGACCTGGGCTTATCCTTGGTTCGTTGTTGAATAGATTGAATTGATGCGAGAAGCTGGTTGTTGACTTCATTCCTTGTTGTGTACCACCCTCCCCCCTCATCTGCCTACTCGACTGGTTGAGGCAGCGGTCCCTTTCCTCTTTCTATAGGAGCCATTTTAGATTTTGCTTGTAATTCTAGCTCTAGATCATGTTCTTGATATGCACGGTGGAATAAACCCTGATCAGACTCTGTTTGAACACCAACTACTGAGATGAAATTGGGATCAAGGTCAATCCCAGATGGTTATGAATGGAGCATAGGATATTGACTGAAATAGATCTCCATCCACACGGGTTGGTTCTTGGACAACAGTAATCCTGGCTTATTTGAAGAGGAAGCACTAGCTTGGGCTGTGAATCCATCCCTAACAATGTATTTATTGGAGAAAGGAAAGTACTGAAAGAAGAAAGGATCGTCGAGTCTAATGAGAAGTTCGTAAAGTCCGAACCAGTGACCTGGAGATCACCCCTTATTATTGGGGATGTTGGCGATACGGGAAATGTGGGTGTCTACGGAGTCTCTACTAAACCATCTATGGGATGACATCTGAGAGGGATCAAAAGGAGATAGGTGATGGATGAAAGATATGAAGATGAACGAGAAATAAAAGGAGTGTAAAACAATAGATGGCTGATGAATCTGTGATTCATCATCTTTACTCATTTATTTTAGCTTAAAATCCCTTATAAAACACCTGCATATAACGCTAACTTCATATTCTTACTAACTTGCGTCTGTGTAAATATTGTACATTTCTTACTAATTTTAACCTAAAATAAATAAAGAAAGAAAGTAAAAATAAAGAAAAGAAAATAAAAAAAGAAAATAAAATAAAGAAAAGAAAATAGAAAAAAGGAATACTGTATACAGGCTGACCCAAACCCCGAGAAAAGGTCAAGACTTGACCTGATCGATCAGGAATAAAGTAGGGGGAGATAGGGTCCTTAACCGGAAAATCTAAAAAAAATGTGTTCTCACTTAATTTGTATATATCTGTATAAAACTGACACTAATTTATTTGTACCTTAACTGACCTCAAATCAAATAACATTCAAAACCAAATTGTAAATAAAAATGTGTTCTAATTACTAAAAATAATTGCACAATTAAATCATGTACAGAATAAAAGTAGCCACACTTGGAAAAAAGCCACAAGCACTAATTGAAAGACCAATTCTGGCTCCATATGAGCTCAAATTGAATCAATCTCACTTCCACTGGACTCAAAATTAAATTATCTTTAAAATGGCTGTATTTTCATAATTTTTTGAGTTACGGTTGAAAAGTCGGTTTTCTGGGGTGGTTTGTGCAATTTTCCCATGTATTTTGTGCATATTGTATTTGCATTTATTTGTAAATTATTCTCACTAATTTGTAATAAAATATAAAAATAAAAAATTATAATTCTTTAAAAAAACAAAAAAGGCTAATTTCGTCATTTACCCTTGTATATAATGCCATATATGTATATAGTATATGTATATAGTTGCTATTTTTATTTAACCTCCATAAAAAATAAAAAATAACATTTTTTTAATTCAAATAAATAAAGTGAAGAAAATTTTAAAAAATTAGATAATTTTGTACATAGTTTTATCTCTTTTATTTTGTCTCTTATCATCTCTTATCCTTTCCACCAAAAAAATTGAAAGATTCATTTCAAATTTTCATCTCTTATCTCTTCCACCAAAAAATAAAAAATTCAAAATTTATCTCTATCTTCTCTATTTATATGACTCCTTATCCCTCATTCCAACTTGATCAATCTTTAGAGAGAGAAGTCTGATCTCCGAGAGAAATTTCGTCGAGGAAGTTGCATAGCCTCCGAGCCGTCCAGTGACAGCGAGTCGACCTTGTCGAGGCGATCACGGTCCTTTTTCCGCTCCTAAAGTGAGATCCACATTTTTCTTTGCATTTATCTTAGTTTAATCGTAGTTTAGTCTTCGCATTCTTTTATTTTCATCGTCATTTTAATTTCTCTAGATCCTTAAAAAAAATTTCATCACGATTTGATCCACCAACGACTCGAGTTTTCATCTCATCTTCTCGATCTCTCTGCCTTCAATTTCTACCTCCCACGATCTCTCAACTCCGACCACGTACGGTGGCCGGAGATCGGATTCGAATTCCTCATCTCCGACGAATCCCCGTTCATTTTTCGATTTGTAAATAAATAAAAAAAATTGTTTCCTTTTGTTCTCTAACGTTTGTTTTACAGGATCATATAAAAAATAAAAAAAATTAAAAAAAACAAACTAAAAAATTCTTTATCCTTTTTATTTCCTTTTTTTCGAATTTACAAAAATATAAAAAAAAGTTTTTCATTTTGTTATTCTTGTTTACATCATAATAAAAGATTAAAAAATATAAAAAAGACTTTTTTTTTATTTCTGTAGTTTACAATACAAACAAATAATTTTTTTTAAAAAAACAAAAAAAAGAGAAGAGACGGGTGCCGCAGGCACTTCCGCCCCTCCTCCATCGGCCTCCATCTCCGGTCGCCAGCAGCTCGCCAACGTCACCAGGCGGCAGCGCTATCCTTCACCGTCCTGGCCGGGCCTCTTCTAGCGCCTCCTCGCGCAGCCGTCGCTGCGCCTGTAGCTGCTCGCGGCGCTCCCAGCCGCATCTCCATGCCGCACCGCCCGTGGAAACCACCGCAGGGCCTTCCGCCACCAAGTCCGCGCGCGGCGTCCTTCCATCGACCTCGCCGCCCATCGATGCCGCTCTCCTCTGCGCGCCACGCGGCACCTTCCCTGCAGTCACGCGCGTGTGCGAAGCGCGCACCCCTCTGCAGCATCCTCCGTTCTCCGCTCGCCCAGCCGCGCGAGCCCTGCAGCATCCCACCGCCGACCAGCGGCGCCGCAGCCGCCTCGACGTCCTCCACCCGCTGCCATTGACTCCTAGTAGCCGCTATCTTCCAGATCCGCCCACGCATACCCGCTGCCATCCTCCAGACCCGCTGCAGCACCGTCCGCGTGAAGAAGAAGAAAGGGGGTGGCGACCTACCCTTGTTGGTGCCCCTTTGCAAGCAACGAAAGAAAACCCATCTAGGGTTAATAATTTATTGGGAAAATTGAAGTATTCGTCCTAGAAGTATTTAAAATTGCAGAGACATCTCCGCCTTCAAATCAGATCAAATGGGACGCACATGACTATGGATAATTTGTGAAATTCCTCCTGAAATTTATTTTTATTACAAATTAGTCCAAAACTTTTGCTTATTTACATTTTGGTCCCTGAACTGCAGAATAATAATTTGCTTGTTCTTTTCATTGAAGTAAATGTTTTTATTAGTCCAAAAATTCTGAGAAA
This sequence comes from Ottelia alismoides, assembly GCA_037367405.1. Lineage (NCBI taxonomy): Eukaryota > Viridiplantae > Streptophyta > Magnoliopsida > Alismatales > Hydrocharitaceae > Ottelia > Ottelia alismoides. Next base: position 187,688 of record JAZKJV010001698.1, on the reverse strand, counting down.
ATTCTGCCATGCTCCTGATGTGATGGTCTTCCTAGCATAAGTTTTTAATTGCATTTTGCCTTCATTTATTATTATTAAAATATCAAAAATATGTTATTTTTCCTTGTCTGAAATTCAAAAATTCATAAACATTCAAATATTATTCCAAAAATTTCAAAAAAATTATAGTTGTTGTATTTTGTTGTCTTTAAATTTCTGACCAATTTGAGGCATTTATTATTTATAAAACTCAAAAAAATTGAAAAATATCAAAAATCTTCTAAAAATCATAAAATATTCTACAAAAATCCAAAATTGTGATTTCAGTTCCTGTTTGTAGATATTTGCTTCTAGTTTGTCATAAAAATAATTGTCAGGAGTTTTGGGCACTTAAAATATCCAGGATGTGCACATTTTCTTATTTTCTCAATGTTTGATTTTTAGAAAAATACAGAAACATCTGAAAATTCCACAAAAATTCTCAAAAAATATTACAAAATTTCAAAACTCAAAAATATTTTCCTTGGATTTTTCTGAGCATTTTGTTAAATTGAAAAATTGCAAAAAGAGTTGGTGTGCGTATTTTTTATCCTTGTTCATATTGTTCGTTATTTTTTTGAAAATAAAAAATTGCAAAATCAAAATCACTAAAAATTTGAAAATCAGAGAATACAAAAAAATTAGAAATAAAAAAAATAAAAAAATACAAAGATAAAAAATCACAAAAACCAAGGATAGTTATCCTTTGAGATTCTTGTTTTCTCGTAATTGATTTTTGATTAACTGAATAACCCTCGGGAATTGTAGCCTCCCTGAGTTCGACCATGTCTGCTATATAGGTTAATAGTAGCAAAAATAAAAAAATATTTTTTTGTTATCACGGGATTTTAGGGATAACAACGACCACAACACTTATTTATTTTCATCAATTAATTTTTCCCATCCTCCACAAATTTCATGCACAACAATGGCTCAAACGAGCGAGGATCCATGAGAAATATGTAAAAGAGAAAATGTGACACAATGGCACAAAGGCATGATGTTTTTGGTCTTGACCTTATCAAAACTAATCAATCAAATCACAATACAATGGATTCACCAACTCAACCCGTGATGTTGTGAAGGTTCAAAAATTATCTTTGTATGTTTTAGATTGATTTTTAGGTACTTGTCTTTGTACGAGTCTTTATTGCGGTAATACTATAGGAGCGAGAGTATTGACGAAAAAGTATCCCGTATTTATCTCCTCCTTTGCAACCTGTACTATGCACTTTTTGAGGTCCTTGTAACCCTTCCTGGATCCCTATTCAACCAAAGAATGAGAGAGAGGAAGCTGATAGGTGAAACCACTAATTCGGACCTCGCTTAGGATGGAATCACTTGTGAGTGTGCAAGGACCTACTCTGATGCAAGACGATGACACTGACACACCCATGAAGCCGTGGCCTAAGCTCAGAACTTTCGACAACATTGACATTCTACACAAGGAGAGAACATCATTGTTGACCAGGTCCTACTTGTCCACATACGATAGAAGCGCCAATACTTTAGAAATCCATGCGATACAAAAGGCAGTTACAGGCTAGGTTTTTGTCTCTAATCCTTACGTTATTACTCACTCACTTTGGAAGGTAACCTTCCGCAATGGTACCTAAAAACAAATGAGGGTTTTTATCACACAATGCAATGATTCCAATGAATCAATTTTATTTAGATCAAGTATATTTAGTTGTCCCTTTTTTTTATCTCTTATTTTGAGTAGATTCAATAAAAGTGTCTAACATTATTTTGTAGATTTTCTTTTTGTCTAAGTTTTCAAAATCAGAGGGAGAAGGGGGAAATGTAATGCAAGTCAGAAAACAATGATGAATGCTCAGTTAGAAGACTCACAATGATTCCCAACTCTCTCCATGTCTGATGCAATGCAAACATTTTTAGCCTAGTCTATATGAAAAAGCAACAATGAAATTATCCTAAGAGTAGGAAGTGTTATTAATGTGAAGAACCAAATGTCAAACCCTTGAAAGATCACCCAAAAATCAATCTTGGAGGCAACCTCGGTGCCCACCACAACGGGTCATGAAAGCATTGTACGGTGCCTCTCTCAGTGCTTGATGATCAATCCAAGATTTCACAATTTCATTTGAGCGAAGTCCAAAAGCAAAATATTCTATAGGTACATGAATTGCCTTAGGGATGTGAACCTAGCTACCAAGAAAGTGCACTTAGATCTAATCGCCCAATCACATAAACCAAAGAAAATAAATGTCTAAAACTCAAAACATGGGAAACAAAGAAAATAAAAGGTGATGAAAATCACGAAAAAGACAGTGAGCCCCCAAGTGAATAAACACTTGGAAATTGGGCCTGAATGTTCAAAGTCCAAAGTTTCTATATTATTGCAAATCAATTAATGCAAAATAAATCCCTCTCTCAGAAAAGAAAAGAAAAAATCTATGCTAAGTCGCTCTCTCTTGCTCTCTCCTCTTAATCAATAGATAGAATGACAAAGTCTTCTCGAACTGGGTGCCTCAACCACCTAGGAGATCGGCGTCATCTCGAAGTTCCTCGCAAGAAAAATAGAGGAGATAGATGTTAGCACAATGGATAATAGAATCAAATGAAAAAGAAAATAAATGAAGAAAAATAATGAAACAAAAATGACCCAAAATTCTATCCTACGCATTGCTCCCTGGTAATGATGCCATTTGATGACTAGGATTTTGCAAGGGTCTAAAATAGTATCCTCACGGAAAGAGAAGATATATTGTCACTGAGGCAAGCACTAGAAAAGCCCAAGATCAATCAATAATTAACCCACACAATGTAGAGATCAAGAAAAGCAAGCAAGCGTGAATCAAAATTTATTATACTCTACAAATAAATGTAGAGTGGACAAGTACAGTAGAGGTCGAACAGAAGAAAAAACAGAAGATAGAATTAAAGATGGCTACAAGAAAGTAATAAATGATTTTGGGCTTTTTAAGGGTTTTTGAATTTTTTATGGGTTTTAAATTTTTGAATTTTTATTTGATTTTTAATTATGTCAATGTTTTTGTATTTTTAATTTTTTCAACAAAGATAAAAGAAATAAGATAAAATAGAAAAAATAGTAAGAATATATAGCTATATTATATATGTGGAGTGGATATTAGATAATATAGGTATAAATAAACTCAAACGTTCCAAAAAAATATGTTTTGTATTTTTTATATTTATTATTATTGTTGTGATTTTAATGATATTTTTACAAATTTTTATATATTTTAAATTGAATAAAAAAATGCAAAACTATGAGAATTTAAACAAAGAGTAGTCTTTTTAATTTTAAAAATATCAAACTTCTTAAATAAATCCCAAAACTATTCTTATATCAAAATATGTAGGAAATAGAAAATTCGACAACAAGCAGAAGTATTTTTGGATTTTTCAAGAATTGTTAATTATTTTTAGAAGATTTTTAAGGTTTTCTAGTTTTATGGATTTCCTTTTGTATTTTCAATTGATTTTTGGATATGTGATAGAAGAAGTGAACCGACAGATCTTAATTCTTTAGAATTTTTCAAGAGGGTTTAATATTTTTTGATTTTAAATAGTCAAACATGAACATATAGCTCACAAAATGGTCTTTTATAAATAGAAAAGTGATTTAAAACACCCCACGAAAACAATATGTGATAAATATATAGATAGAGTTTTCTAATAATTTTGGCAACTTGGAGCTATTTATAGTACAAGAAAGATAACAAAAAGAAATACATGTCGACAGGGGCTTAAATGTAATTATCGAAAGAGAACCCCTCATGCAAAGTCTTGGTGTGAAAAAGCAAATATCACATCTATATAAAATATCACACTCCTAGCAGGGATGGAAGTGCAGTAATAAGAACTTCCAAGGGCTCAATGGCAAAAGGTCCCAAAAGTATTACACTAATTATTTGTAGTTTCATATCAAATACAAATAAACTAAACCCTGAGTGGTTTAGATGTAATTTTTACACAAAATGTCTACCTATGTGGACAAGGACCAATACGTAAATAGATGAAAGCTTAGAGTTTGAACGACAAATATTACACAAACATTTATACTGTACAGGAGAGTTTAAATAATAAACTATAAATACAAAATGCAAAGGGAGGAAAGTGCAGTCGGCTAGGAGGCACCCACTAATCCACTTGTTAAGCATCTGGTACCACTTCAGACTCAAACAAATGGGATTAGAAGCCATAAATGATATGACGGTAATGTGCGAGTTAATCTAACGGTGCCTGCACGCCTAGAGGGTTGTTCTTGATCGGATGGTGGAGTGGTGAACTGGATGAACTGTTGAAGAACTCAAGATTGATGAACTTCGATCGACTCCTCCTTGTAACTCCGGGCACCTGGAGCCTTCGCAACTGGACCAAAATAGAGCAGGTGCTCCTTCGCCACTGTTGGAACTGTCAGCAAGGTCCGAGGCTCACTGATTGTGCCCTAGAAGTCAAGGATGCATGGAGTTGCTTCCCTACTTCAAAATCCTCTATAGAGAGCCTCTTTCCCTCTATTTTGTGCAGGTTTAAGTCTACGACAAAAAAATGAAGATAATGATGGCTTCAAATGGCGGAAGGGAGACGAGGCGAGGTCGGTGGTGTTCTTCGGCGTGCGACGGAGAGAGGATAATGCATTACTCTATCTGTGCAAGCTCAGGGTGAGTATAGGGGTGATGGATGATCAGAATGCATAGGGTAATGATGTGGAGGTGGTAGGCACGGCGGATAAGGTCTGAGATGATCAGAACGAGGCAACGGATCTGGAGCTCCGTCATTTGAAAGATTTGGAGAACACAAAATAATATGCGAGATTGCTTGAAATGAAAAAAAACTAATATACACTATAGATAACACTACAAATAGAAAGACAAAGAAAAGGAAGAAGAAATCTCACATTAGGCAAGTCTGAGCAAGCTTCATGAGAGGTCTCTAGCAAACTGGATCGCATCGATTCGACACCTAATAATGCTCCTAAGGAGCTGATCAACCTCCTGTTGTCATCAAGAACGGGATTAGAGACACAAACCTAGGGCTTATGGGTGGAAGAAGGATGAAGAGATCAAGGAAGATGGGAGGCGATGTTATATACGGCGAGACTTCGACGATTACCTCTGCCCGAGGTACGAGGATCAAGAATTAAAAGTCAAGAAGAGACCATCCCAAATGGATGCAAAGGCTAGGCGAGAAAAATATGAGAAGGACAAGGTCAACTGAGGTTTGACATCTATTGTGCCTTGGTCGGAGAGTTGACCGTGGGTAAACAATTGGACGACTCTTATTGGTCTAGCTAGGACACTACAGGTCAAAACAAATATGAAATTCAAAACTAATTCAAGATAAATTATTAAATGATTTTATAAATTATTAGTTAAAACATAAAAAACGTTTATTATTTAATGTAATGTTTAAATCAGATTTTTTTATTTTTATGAGTTTATTTTATTACATGTTATTTTTTTAGGATGTATTTATAGGTATATTGGCCTATGTTTTGCATATTTTATTTTTATTTTGTATTTTATATTTTATTGTTTTATTTTCCTAATTTATATAATTATAACTTATTTTTATCAACATAAATATATTTTTATTATATTTTCTTATGTATTTTATACACTTAAATAAATATGTATACTTATTATATAGGTATAAATATTGTAAATTCATCTATGTATTTTTTTCTATATTATTTTATTTTAGTGTTTTCTTTTTGGTTTTATTGTATTATAAATATGTACATATACTATAAATAATATTTACAAAATTACAAAAATAAAATTATAAAAATTATAAAGAATAGATAAAATGGATATTTTATTGAAGTAAACTATATTATAGGGGTCCAAAACCTAACTTTTACATCTTAACTCCAAACTAAGTGAAACCACCTTCACTAAATAGCTTATTAAAATTTATTTACAATTAAGGGTAATTTGGTACCTTTTGAGTTCATATGGAGAAGATATGGGTATTGGATGTATGGGTTTTGGATTTTTATTCTAAGTATAAAATGTATACTGTGTATTATTTTTATGTAAAATCAGTTTTGTATTCTTCCATACATTTTTGTCTACAACTTTCATGTATAAAGTTTTTTTTATTTAAGGTATAAATAATAAAGAATAAAATGGGTCCAAAAAATGAATTATTGAAGGGTAAAAATTAGGGTCTATATTGTGTTTTTGACACTTATCTTCCCTACTTTATTACTTGTCGACCCAAACATCATGATGCTTAGGTCTCGGGTTTTAGGGTCATAAAATACCTTTGGTATTTTATTTCTTTTTCTTTTCTTTATTCTTTTATTTTATCTTTAAACGATGTATTTTATACACTATTTATGCAATAAATGATGAATGTTAATTTATGTAAAACAATGATATTTAAATGCATTTACCTAGTGTTTAAAGGCCAAAATAAAAGAATAAAGATAATGAAATGGAGATTCATCACTGGGTTTAGAAGCCCTTCGAATTTGTAAAACCTTCTTAGAAATCACTGTGTGTGCTTATTAGAGTTGAGATAAGTACCTGTTAATTACCATCTAGTATTGTTCTTCTCATACCAATAAAAATAAATTGATTCGAGAATAGAAAACCTCAGTATATGTAAAGCCACCATATCAAAAAACTAACATCATATAGGTAATGCATATAGATGTTCTAATGGTTTTACAACTGAATTCTAAAAGTACTCCTTAAACTAATATCAAAGTTCTTACAAATTTAATAATTTTCCAAAATAACTACAACTAAACAAGAAAAAAACCACAAATAATTTCTTCTTCGATATAAAAATTTTTTGGAATCAAACTCTGTTTTGATTTCTTTTTCTCCTTCTCCTTCCCCTTAAACCTAGCATACATGAGTGCCCCTTCTTCTTGATCATTCTCCTCCTCCTCATCATTCGATTCAATCTCCTCATACTTAGATGCATGCCCTTGTGACCTATAATAAGTAAAAAAATTTATATATAATAATTATGTGAAGATAACAAACTTTGAAACTATTACACACTACAAGAATGCTTACATGTACGTTGTGAAATCTTCTTAGATCTTGTTCACCTTCCCTACCATCATCGTCGTCTTGGACTCCATCTGTAGTTGTTGTGATGGTTGTGGCGGTGAATATGACAGCTTGCCATAAGAATACGGAGGAAGACCACCAATCGTCTACTTCCAGTTCTCACTAGCATCTCTCTTCTTCAACACCTATTAAATATTTGATTTTTTGATATGTAGATATACTTAAAATTTTAATCAAATAAATTATTATTTTAACAAGTTTGGGCATCCATCATTGGGTGATATTTCTCCATCTTCTTCCCTTTTATTATATTAGTGTGTCTCATTGTTGATACACCTTGGGGAGAAGGTTTTAGCTTTGTATAGCCTATAGGGAGAACCTTTTTGATCAACATATCTAGTGTAGAAGTTCGATTGGATTGATTAGGTCTCGTGGTTTTTCCCTCTCATTTTGGAGGTTTCCATGTTCAAATTCCATGTGTTTGTGGTCATGCTTGTGATTGAATTTCGTGTCTAAATGCTCATGGCCCTTATGTTATTTGATTTGATTTCATTAACCCGTCAAGTTGCTCGATTCGATATGCTTCCGTATTTTATGGGATTGTTTATTCCCACTAGTTGGAAGGATCTGTAGATTGTGTTTTTTGTCGTTCTGGTAAAAGGTATCAAGTTGTTGGGTTCTCGTCATTTATGGCTAATGATAGAGTTCTGATTAGTCAAGGATTATTGGGATTTTAGGATAGCATAGGTTGGGTTGATTATTAATGGATTCCAGATCATCTACATGTTAGTTTGCTAGAAGTTTCAAAGAAATAATGGGAATTAGTTGTTTGGACTTCGATGAAGGCTGTAGATGGCAATGGATATGGAGGTTTCAAGCGAGATAGAATTGGTTACAAGTGATAGGGTAATGAGCTTCAAGTTGGGTGTCAATTAGGAGGACACTGGTTGTTTGGTTTTGGGGTTCATAAAGGTCAAGTTGATGGTGATGGGATTCAGATAGGACTTGTTTTCAATATGCCACCAAAGATGGCAGGATCCTGGTTAGAAAGATGATGATCGCCTGATCAGGTTAAATGAAGGAACGAAGAATCCGGAGATCAAGTCGATTTTGGATTGGTGTGGCATGCATGTGGAGATATTTTATGATGAGAGTATCTGATACATACATGTAGATGGGTCTCGAATCCATAGTGAGTGTTGGGTATTCAATGATCGTGTATAAAAGTAGATGGCTTATAGGTACAAGTGATGGATAATGGCATGCAGGTACGAGAGAGGAATGAGTAGAGAGGATGAGAGAAGGAGTATTAAAGGAGAAGAAGATAACGAACAAAAATTAGAGTGGAAGGAGGTGTAGGCTCGATGGTAAACAGTTCAAGGAAGTTGATTTGTGGAAAGCATTGCTAGTGCAGGCTTGGTACAAGTCAACATGTGTTGACCTGGTGCTAAAGGTAGACTTAAATGACATATAAACGAGTGACACATGGTCATTTAACTTTGACCAGACTCAAAAATGCAAAGGAAATTTAAAATAAACTATAAAATGGATGCCAGTGGAAAAATTAATCAAAAGGAATTGTAGATCTTGAAAGATAAACATTATCTATGATGGACTCATATGCAAATGGACTCATAAATGCATGTTAAGATTTTTTTGGTGATATTTTATGTATATAAAATACCATTTTTTTGTTTTCTATTTTTATTTGATTTTCTTTAATGAATGTATCCTTGAAAATTTGAATAAAAATGTTGAATTGATGCATAAATTTTGATTGTGATTTTCTTGATCGAGAAAATGAGAAATAATATAATAAAGTGAGTTTTATAAAATGATTGTAATTTAATATTCATATTTATTTTTTTTTCATTTTCTTGGATTTTCTGAATTTTTAGGATTTTATTTTCATATAATTAGCGAAACATGAAATAAAATAAATAAAATTAAAATAACAAGTAAAAGTTAGTAGGTTATGTATAATATACATCTAGATCCTAAACTTAACGGTCAAAACTATTCTAAAATATCCACGCAACCTTTTTTATAATTGATTTCCAAGATTTTTTACTTTTTATGTGATTTACACTGATTTTGCATCTTTATGGCTTTTGAACTTTTGCAGATTTTTATATGTTTTCAATCATTCTTTTGAAAGGAAGTTACCGAATAATAAAACAATATTTTATGTAGATTGTACATATTTTATTTTCATGTGTATTGTATACATACTATGTGTCTTACACAACAACTTTTATATAAAATGCCATTCTCTCATTTTGTTTCCAACCCATAACCCATGATTTTATCCTTATTTTAAAAATACCTAAAAGTATGTGTTATTACTGAAGTATATGTAAAAGATATATATGGATCCCCATTATACTTCACCTAAATTATGTACTTGTAATATCCAAGGAGCGACAAGGAAGACAACCAATGTTGAACATATAATAGGTGAAAAGAAGAGAAGTTGCCCAATATCCATTAATTGGGGTAAAGTATCCTTGGTATATTCAAGAAGATAAATAGAACTAGACTCGTCGAAGGTTAAAAAAAGAATATTCAAAATGATAAGACACAAAATGAACAAGACAAGGTCATCCACCCTCCCTATACTTGGAAATGACAGAACAAAACGTGATATGAACGACTATGTCCATCCACCCTCCCTACGCTCGGAATCATGTTATCATAAGTATATTATACACCTAAGGGAAACTATAGTGTAATGACGACATAGAAGAAATAGTGAAATAGAATAAAACAAGAATATACAAAGAATGGTTTAGATTTGGTGTAAGACACAAGATATGATCAATGACCAATATGTCCTTATAGAAAATGGATTGGGAAAGTTCAACAGTCATTGAAGCATGATCAAGATATGGCCTTCAAGCACTAACCATTGACCTGAAGGTTGCATCAAAAGATAGATCATCTATCTTGATATTGCTATTATCATGCACCTTTTGTACGATGTCCAATTCTTTCTCCTTGCTCTACAGCTTTCCTAGAAACATCCTCAACCATAAGTCCAATATCCAATGTAAGTAAAAAAACTTGAGAAGATTGAATCTCTAAGCTCTTCTAGTTCTGCTAATTCTACCTTACGTTTTTCTCATGATGGTAATTGACAAGGCTTCCCATACACAATTCTAAATGGAGATGACCCCAAAGGGGTTTTATAAGTGATTTTCTAGGCCTAGAGAATTGAGTCTGACAATTGAGAGTAGTTCTTCCTTTATGGTCAGACAATTTTTTTGCAAGATGGTCTTTATCACTTGATTAGACACTTTGGCCAAGACATTCATCTACATGTGGTAGAGAGTAGCGACACAATGGTCGATGTTGTACTCCTTTGCATGCCCTTTGAACTCCGAATTTATAACATGACTATCCCCATCTAAAATGATTACTCTCTGTATCCCAAAACAATAATTCTTTTTTCCTCAGGAATCAACAAACGGTTTGGCTTTCTGTTGCTCAGAAGGAATAGCCTCAACCCGTCTATTGACATCATCGATGTCCAACATATGTATTCATATCCTCGACTGTCAGGATACAACCATAAATTTGATACCCCATGCATCAAAGACCTTACAAAAAGTAATCATCTACATGAGCACTAAATTATATCTATGTCCACATGTCCCCATCTTCCAACATTCAGTACATTTCTTCAGATGTACGATCGCATCTTTGAAGTGTCAGCCACCACATGGTGCTAAAAATATCGCTCGGTATAGTCAACTAAAAATATAGACAACCGTCATTGTCTCGACCGAATGAAATTACCAGGAAAAAATGATTTGTAGATTTTATTTAGACTCCTAAACTTGTGTATATCATGGAAGTACGGGAATATTTAACTAAGGGAGGAAAACTGTGTAAATTAGGGTATATAGTAGAGTGATTTAAGGAATTAATATTTAGTGGATTTTTATATATTTTTAATTGACTTTTATCTTTTTAACTTGTTTTAATCTTTTGTATTATTTTAAGTGTGTTTCATATACATGCTTGCAAAGAATTATAGGTATTAGTTTTATAAATTTTATTTGGTTTTATCTATTAGCGTTTTTATGATTTATATTTGTTTTACTAGGTTTAGATATTTTAAGTATTTTTTAGAATTTTTATGGATTTTAGATTTGTTTTTAAAGTGAAAGCAATGCTATTATGTAAAATAAGGAAGTATTTATTTTTGAAAATAATAATCAGTAAAATAAGTTTTAGATTTTATTTTTATTGTATAGAGTATAAATACTTTTAAAACAAGGTTTTATGTGAAATTTTCCTAATTTTTTTGAATGATTTCTGAGTTTTGCAAGTTTGGATTCATTTTTAGATTTTTAAGGGTTTTAATATTTGGTTTTTTAAATTCTTGTTTACTATTTAAAATACGTTAAATTATAGGAAACATAATGTTTATGTATTTTTAGGTATACATATTTGTATTTTTTATGTAGTTTAGATGTTTTTGTATTTAAATGATTTGTTTTATGATTTATTTAAAATATAACTTTTTAGTTTTCAAAATGTTATTTATATAGTATAGAGTATAGTAATAGGTATACACTAGTATTTTTATTTAAATAATACGTATTTGATTTAATATGTATTTAATACTATTATTTATTAAATATATTGTATAAAGGTACTTGAGTGTAATATACTGGAAATTATGGGAATGTGTGTTAATTTAAAGAACTGAGGAGGTTAGCATGCAAATGGTCCAAAGAGCACATGTGGCTATGCACATGAATTGTCCAGCAACTGTACTTATTCAAAATTCATAAATATTAGGGAATTTCAAGTGTGAAATAACTAAGAGGCATGTGATAGATTACATGTAATTGTAGTTCGATGGACCTATCTAGAATAAATAATAAATTAAATGGTATACCCGTAAAAATTACAAAAAATCTTCAGTCACGTGATACGCATATGCAACGCTCCAAGAAGTGGGGTGGTGGAGCGGATCTGGATCGTCGAATGCAGATCCAATGCCTGAGAACAAACTTAATCTGATGGTTGAGATACTCAACTTCAAATTCTATCTAATGGCAGTTGTATGCCTACGTTTTGATAGATATTCTTCCCTGATTCAATTCGTATCTCCAGGAGGTGGCATTCAAGGTGATGGAGGTAGTATGCTGTTGCTTCCAGTAGTGCTAATCCTCGGATCTTCGATGGTGAAGATGAGTCATTGATATTTCATGGTTGCTTGTATTGATGATGATTAGAACTGAAGTTGGTTTAGATCCACGTGCGATGAAGATCGGAGCGAACTTGAATCTAATCTTTGGTAAGTGTTTCTTCATCTTAATCAGACAGAAGATTTCAGGTCATGGTTGTTCTCGATCACAAGCAACGATGACTCTCAAATATTGATAGACTGATCTTGATGGAGGACAAGACAGTGTCTTTAGTTTTCAGCTGTGTTTCAACACCTCTGGTAGTGCTCCTTGTAGATATATAGGTGCTCAATCATCCTGGTTGTTGTGCTCATGTCCTCATTCGGAGGCTATGGCTTGTTGTCCTCAAAGCAAGTCAGATCTATGATGTTGCTCGACTCTCCAGGAGATGTGGATCTCTATAGTGGAAGTTTCACTCGATGCTCGATGGGATCAAGACGGATATTTTGAAACATCGATCGTCTCTAGATGCTCCCAGATCAAACCTAATGCTTTAGATTTTGATCATGTGATGGACATCATGCACCTGCAATGACATGGATTGACTTGAGTACAAGGCTCGATCTCATTGCAAACAAGAGAATGTGAATTGAAAACTCGTGAGTAGGAGGGGATGGAGATTGATCTCCAAACACCATACATGACCCGAGGCGATAGATCCCGAGGGATAGATCTAGAAGTGAAGAGATCTCGGAGTGATTGTTGATCGGAGGAAAATTTTTTAACCAAATTGAATGGGTATGGACTGGATTGAGAAGAGCAAAGAATCGGAGAGAGAGGAAGACAAAAACAAAGAAAGAATCGAGAAGAAGGGCAAAGAGAATCTAAATAATCTGTAGGATGGACGATGGATGATATTGATCTCTTGGGGTGGAGCTCAGCTGAGCTCTGAGGTGTTTGCCTTGACGCACGATGAGGCAAATCTTGAGTCATAGCAAAGCTATGTAGCTCAAGCCAGCGATGATTTTGCCAGCCCTTAACTTCGAAAATCACCTAACGATTGAGGAGAAGCTAAGGATATCACCTCGCGTTATGTCTCTCTCGTGCTCTAACTCGACCGGAGGTGGATGATAATGGCAGATGGCTTGGGTTCGAGAGAGGAGGAGGTTCTTTATAGGTGAGGGCTTCAGATCATCGAAGGGATGAGGATGAGCAGCCTAGCAGCTGAGGCCATTAAGGAGTTGCGTAGTGGAAGAAGAAGGTGAAGAGGAAGGAGAATTGGGAGGAGGATGAGGAGGAGAAGGAAGAAGAAGAAGGAAGAGAAGGAGGAGGAGGAGGAGGAGGGGAGTGGAAATGTAAGGAGGAAGAAGAAGGGGAGAGGTTGAAAAGTCAACCCCTCATCTTCTAACCAATGACTACCTGACATGTGGCACAAGCCACTATAGGACAAAATAAGAATAAGGACAAAGAACATATATACATTATATAAATTAAAATGTAAATTCATTAAAAAATAATTTGAATAATATAAAAATGTTATAAATAAGTTAATAAATAATTTAGTTTTAAACTATAATCAAATGAATAATTTAATTTAAAAGTTAAATAACATAAATAATATATATCATATGAATAAATTACATATTGACATCAATTAACTGATTTTTTAAATTATTTATTTGATGAATAAAATATTTAATTTATATTTTAATACATTAATATATTTTATGATGATTATAAACAAACTTTTTTTTAATTTTAATAAGATTATTTAATTATTTAAATAAATAGTACTATGTATAATATGGGCACATTATACCTTTATAATAAGTTTATTTATTTATTTTTTATTATTTTAACTTTAATTTTTTATTTTCATTTTATATAATTAATATAAAATATAAGTAAAAAATAAAAGTATAAATAGTGAGAAAATACGAAGGAAAAAATAATAAGGTAAGGATACACAACTATACATATATCATGGTGCTCCAAAAAAGCCGCCTTTTGCATCTTAACTCTCATTTTAATGCAACTACTTTCATTTTAAATATAATTTAATTATGAATTCAATACTATGAGTTTGGTGAATTTTGAGTGCTTACAAAGTAGATAACGCTTTTAATGTTCATTTTATGACTTTTTCAGTTCTTTGTACCATGTTATCTATACATTGAATAATTTTTGTTATATTTTTATAAATTATTATACATTACTATGAACAATTGTGAAGAAGATAATTTTTTGATTTGGGATTATCATGATAAATAAAATAGGTGAATATATGTACAAGGTGAATAATATGTAAATATACATTTGCGATATTTATTTTCTGATATTTTTATAGATTAAGATCCTTATATATCCCTAATTATTTAGTTTATCGACCAAGTCAATATTGACCCGGTCTTGGGATTAGGATCAATATGTACTTATTTACATATTCACATACTTCTTTATTTTATTTTTATTTTTCTCTTACTCTTTAATTTAGATTAAATAAGTATTAATTATATAATATTAACAAATGGAGTTAGTATATTAATTAATGAGAATTTGGTGATATTTACATGTATTTTACTAAGGATTTTAGATAAAATGAAAGAATATAGGAGATGATTCATGGATTCATCATTCTCATGTACTTTACTTTTGCTAGTCCCTTAGGAAACACTAATTCTAAGAATAAGTGAAAGATAAAAAAGAGAAAAGAAAAAGGAAAATGAAAGAACTTAGAACATGTTCGTTTCTTTAAACCAAACTTCACTTAAATGAATTCAAGAACTTGGAATATACCTTTGAATTAACGATTTATCGCGACCTCACTGGATTTAGGATTTAAGTCTCGACAGTCCTCAAGTTCCACAAATCCCTATTCAAGCTCACCTCAACATCCAGCTCAGATCCACCCATCCATCACGCTAAATATTCAATCTTGAAGTCCATTTGTACTGTGTGAAAGGTGTTAGCTCTTCTTGTTTAAGGGGGTGAAATACGACCACTCCAATAATACACTCCCATTGGTCTCTCATCCAGCTACTCGATCCTCAAGGAGGGGGGATATTTCCCTCTAAGTTCAAGCACGTGTTAGTTCACAATGAATGGGGAAAGAAGATAGAAGAATGAGAAGAGAACAAGAGTGTGAAAGGTGTAGTCACATCTCCTATGAATCTTGGCCAGTTTAGCCGAGTCTCCACTAAGATATGCAGGCTCTCTGAAGCTTGGACCATTGTGGTCATGAATGTACTTTGGGAATTTGGTTTCTATTGGTATGAATTATTGTTGCATCGCATAGATCTTTTGTGCCCTTGCAAATATAGAATATTTTTCCATCCATGCTTTGGGGTCTAAAAAAATTATGCTAGCAGACCATTCCTTATCTGAAGCTTTATTTCAGCCCCACAACTTCTGTCTTTAGACGCCTGCTCCACTAGACAAGGATGAAAATGCACTACTAAAATAAACTACCCTTGGTAACCTCATGCAAGTCGAGCTAAGTGCTATGTGCATGAGTTCTAAATTGGTCCACTCTTGAAGAGTTATACAGATGACACCAGGTGTCCTACTTAGACAAGTTTAAGTTAATTTTAAACATGATCCTATGGAACCCAATAAATAAAGTCACAAGACACGGAGAGTCTCAACTCCAGTTCATAATAAAGTTCCTTTAGAATTAAGTAGATTAAAGTCTAAATCGAGATCCAACCTTTAGACTTAGCTCCATTCGGTTCAAGAATCAATCTTGTTCTGAAAAATGCTAATGAATGCAATAATTTTTGGTGAAGTGAATTTTTCAATTCAAAATTATGAATTATAAAGAATTTAGTAATTTTCAGTCAATTTTAAATCTCTTAATTTTTTAAGTATTTTAAAAGATTAATGAATTGAATCAATTAAAATTATTAATAAGGGTTATGTACATTTTTATAAAGGAATTTATACATAAGTATATACAAGTTTTACAAGATTTACAAAAGGATTTTATTTACAAGTTTTATATAATTAAGGATTTTTTATACAAGTATTTTAGCAACACATTTTATAAACACTTTTTTAAAGTTATTTTATAACTCATAATTATAGTTTTCTGACAACATTTAAAAACCCAAAAGAAAAATATTAACCCATAGCATTAGAGCCATATTATAAAAATAAAAGTATGATTTGTGACTTTTAAAGTATATATAGAATATATATATATATATATATATATGTATGACACCCCACTATACTTAGCATGAACTATGTTCTCATCGTGACCAAGAAGTGACAAAGAAAGACATAAATCGAGCAAAGTGTAGACGGGTGAAAAGAATATATACTACGACTCAATGAAATGAAGAATAATGAATATAAGTCAACCATCCCCTATATACTTAGGAAAAACTAATCCTATGTATAAGAGAGTCAAAAATGAGGATGGTCAAGGTTAAGAGAATGTAAAAAATCAAAGACTCGACTTGTCCCCCCACCCCCTCCCCATATTTAGGGTAAAATATCATTAAGTATAGAGAAGAATATCAGCAGTTGAGGGAAAGTGAGAGAACAAAATCCACACAAACAAAAATGATTAAAAGATGAAATGAATGTTATTACCCCCTCCCATACTTAAGCAAAGTACACCCTAAGAATAAGCAACAACAAGAGTAATAGGACATAACAAATATGATCAACGTGATGTTTTAGGATAAAGTACACCCTAAGTATAGAGATAAAAATCCTAAGCGAGACACGGGTGTAAAACAATGGAAGAAAGAATGAATAAAATAGAAAAATGTATGTACAAGGTGAAATGAACGAACAAATCAGAGTGAAACTCGGGTATGAGATGCAGAATGTGAAGAATCAAGTACACATCATATACAAAATGAACGGAGGCAACCTCAACGGCCGGTGACTCATGGCAAAGAAATGGCTTCAAACGTTGATTGTTGAGTCGAAAGGTGGACCCATAAGATAACTCAGAAATATCAATGCTACCATGGTCGTACACCTTTCTCTCTATGTATGGACCTTTCTACTTACTCTAAAATTTCCCTGGGAATAACTTGAGTCTCGCATCAAATAGCCAAACCTTCTGAGCAAGCTCAAATTGCTTATGCCAGTTGCGTACATCATGCCATATTTTCATCCACTCCTTATAATGCATGCCACCCAAGAGAGCCTCATCTCTCAACTCTTCCAAGGATGCCAACTATGCCTTTCTCTGCTCTCCAGCACTCTCTAGAACCAATATCATTTCTTTCACTGCCCACCAAGAACTGTGCTTGATGTCAACAGGTAAGTGGCATGTCTTGCCATAAACGAGCCGAAAAGGTGATATACCCAATGGTATCTTGAAGGAAGTCCTATATGCCCAAAGGACCGAGTCCGTAAGCTGTGACTAATCCTTTCGGTTTGGGAGAACAACCTTCTACAAGATCATCTTGATCTCCCTATTCAAAACCTCAGCTAGAACAATGGTCTGAGGGTGATATGGAGTAGCAACCCAGTGGTTGATATCGAACTCGATAGTAAATGCTTTTACCTTGTCATTGATGAAGAGTCTACCCCCATCTAAGATAAGAACTCGAGGAACCCTGAACCGTAAAATGATACGCTTCCTTAGAAACTTGCAAATCGTATTTGCATCAATGGCTCATGCATGAATAGCTTCAACCCAATGACTCACGTAATCAACAACAAATAGATTGTACTCAAAACCTTAACTCTTAGGGAATGAGACCATAAAATCAATACCCCATCCATCAAAAACCTCACAAAAAATGAATAGGCTTCATTGGCATCATGTCTCTGTGTCATCAAGTACCCATCCTCTGACAATCAGTACATCTCTTTAGGAATGCAATGGCATCCACAATAAGAGTATGCCACCAAAGACTGGATTAAAGAACCTTCTATGATGTCCTCTTCCTAGAACGGTGCCCTCCATCTTGTAACTTATGGGAATACATGGGAGTACTATGTTATTCAAAGGACGTTATTTTCGGTTCGTTAAGAAGTGTATTTTATGAGTGTCGTTGTGCACACACAAAAACCAAGATATTTAGATAATTTTTTATTCAACTACAAGTCAACATATATTAAAATATGTATAGGATTAGTAGAGGATCGATCTACAGGGACTCAAACATTCTTACGTGAATTTTTATTCTATTTACACATGCATTTCGGACTTTATTGACTCAAATCGAATCTTATTTGGATTTTTATTCATGAACCTTAGATTGTGTTAAAACCTTTTAACTAGGTTCTAGATATCAAAAGGATCGTAGAAAAATCTGTGAATTTTTCGATTTTTTTAGTTATTTTTGTGAAATTTGGAATTGCTAATGACCTAAATGTAATTTTAGAAAACTTTAGGGGATTTAATGTAAATAATAGAAAGTTGAGGGCATGATTGATATTGTTAAAAATCATCTAGATGGAAATGAAATTTACTAAAATTAATAAATACTTAAGGGTAAATTGCAGAGGAAAATTAAGAAGTTGCAGAGAAGTTCCTAAAGGACTAAAATGTAAATAGGAAAATATGAATTAAAAAGTATACAATTCTTACAATAATAGGAAATGGGTAAATTATGTAAAAAATATAAAAGGATTAAGTAATTACAAAGAGGTCTAAAATAAGGAAAAAATAAAAACTAAATAAATTCAAAATAACAAAGGATCCATAGACCCCTGCTTCTGCCATGAATTTTGGTTCGCTCGTGTTTTGGCATCTTAGAAAAAGTTACGCCAGGAGAACATTCCTCATTCGAAGCATTCTCCCAATCCAATCTCCAGTCCTTAGATATCATGGACACCAGAAGAAGTGGGTTTGAGTACTGGTTTTGGCAATCTCCTGGAATGGTTCCTGAGCCACCCTTAATGAAGTAGCCTAGCATCGTCCCGGCTTGGACTCCAAGATTTTTCGACAATCCATCTCGATTGAGATAAGTGTTAAGTGTGAGGTTTCTAGTCAAGTCACTATCTCAAGAGTCGTACGCATGATATGAAGGGTTCTAGTTAGACACATTGAATCGACTCATGAACATAGTCTCATGGAACCTAAAGAATTAAGTCAAAGGTGACCTGAAGTATCCCAATTCTAGTCCTTGATGTGTTCCTCTGAAATTAAGTGTATTAAGGTCTATACCAAGTTCCAATATTTATACTTATTTTTTACTTGTTCAATTGTCTTGATCATTCCGAAAAATGCAAATGCTATGCACAATGCAAGAAAATATTTTTGTGAAACAATTTTTTGATTTTGAATTTCTTATGAATTTTTGAAAACATTTTGCAAATTTTATGCAATTTTGAAAACATTTTGCAAAATTTTATATGATTTGAATTTTGCAAGTTTTTAGGAATTTTTCAACAAAAGTCAATGAAAGAATTATGTGGTAGTGCATCAACGTCTACAACTGTTGATTAAAGGATTTACAATAGGAATTTATAGAAATTAAGTTAGTTATTATTTATAGGTTTTTATCTATATCTATATAATTGTGTTTGTGTTATTATTCCTCATAATTATGTACAAATTCCTCAAAATATTTTTAAAATATTTTAACAAAAAATTATGAAAAAAATATTTTTTAAATAATTTTACACATATTTTCACAAGTATTTGCAAAATTTGAAAATCAATTTGCAAAGATTTTTCAAACAATATGTATATATTTTTTACAATATTTTTTACAACCATTTTCTAAATCATTTGCAAATCGAATTTCAAAAATTTTATTCAACAATGAAACAAAATTTTGCAGATATTTGAAAAAGTTTTTTTTACAAATGTTGGAAAATGATTCGGAAAAAGTTTTTCCAAATGGTTTTCAAAAGAATTTTCAAGCAATTTTACAACCATTTTTCAAATTGCAAAATATTTTTAAACCAAATTATTAATCATATCTACAAAGAGTTTTTTAAAATTTTATACATATTTATAGTGTATTTTTTATAGTTTATTAGTTATATAATCTCACTCATACAATATAATAGACATATTATTCAAAAATGCTCAAGTAAGTGTTATGGCTAAAGTATATACAACATATATAAGACCCCCCCTATACTTAGCTTAAGCTATGTCCTCATAGGTTAGAGAGAAAAAGGAAGACATAACTGGTGCTAAGTATAGGAAAGTCTATACTACAACGACTAAAATAAAGAATGAGAACCCGGTCATCCCCCAATACTTAAGATCAAATAATCCTAAGTATAGCAAACTGTATACCAAATAGGGATGATCGAGGATCCAGAATTTATGAAATCAATGTAGTCAGCTTGTCCCACCTATAGTTACGGTAAAATATCCCTAAGTGTAATCAGAATATAAAAATTTGATAGACAAGCGAGAAGAAGAATAATGAATAACTCGAGGACACTCACTCCCCCTATAATTAGGATGAAGAATATCCTAAGTTTAACACGTATGACTTGTGTGAGTTCAGCATGGAATAAAGATTTGGAAGAATGAAAGCGAAAAGAAGAAAAAAAGAAAAGAAGACTATTAATCGAAGATATTTTTGGCAGCATTGTCCAGCTCTACTGAAGTTATTGAAGCAATGAATTCATATGAAAAAGTTCTTGTACATAATCAACAACGGCCAGGAATATATCATGCTCTAAATACGATTTCAGAACAGACCATTGACTATGAAGGGTGTATGTCAGTGAACAATTCTGATATCAATACACTTTCATTGTCACGCACAGTCCTAATTCTATACGGTCATGTCCATTTGCTCTTGAATTTTTTGAGAAAAATCTTCAACTGTGCATTAAACAACCACACTTTCTGTCCAGATTTGAAGGACTTTCTTCTGATATGCTTGGCATTCAAGCGTTTGACTTTCTCTTTGTACATTATGTACACAAATAAAGTATTTTGACCTAATTCTTTCTCCATTACATTCTTTTATTAATTAACTAACTTATAATTAAGGAACAAAACTCATACGACTCAGAAAATCGGAAGAAAACATAAAAATATGACATTGTATACTTTGTACATATTTTATCTTTATCGATTTTATTTTATAGTTTTCTAACCTATAAAATCCATAAAATTAGATTAAATATGTATATATTGTATATAAATTAAATCACTAATTAAAATAAAATTAAAATACAAAAAAATCACAAAATTAAAAAAATATGGTATTTTATAATCAACAAAGTACCACCAAAAATACTTTTTATACATATGATATCTTTTAGTTTTGGTCCCTCCGCGAAAGTTGTAGATCTCATCAAGACAATCAAATTTTAATGTAGAATACTTTTTCATTGACTTCATTTACTATTTTTATTTATTTTTTGGAATTTATTTTCAAAATTTTTGGGAGTAGCACATGGCAGCTTCTAGATACGCCACATGTCACCCCCTTTGATTTATTTTGTTTTTAATTTTTTTCTATTTTATTTTTTTGACCACCACGTGGTCGCCTCGCAGCACAACACGTGGCCCTTCTCTTTGTCTCTCTCTAGGCACATCACGTGCCACCCTCTCTCTCTCCAGGCACGTGTGCGCCACATACGAACCCCTTCCTCTTCTCACGCGTGCGTGGCGCGTGCCGCCCCTTTCCTCCTCCCCACGACAATTGAGCCTCCGCATGGCTTGCTGTTCTTATGCAACACCATAGCTCCCCTCTCCGCCTCCTTACCTCCCCGTCATTACTCCCCGTTCACCTCCCAGTCGTTATTCTCATTTGATCTCTCCTCTACCTGTGTTCGAGCTTCACCCCTCTAGTCGAACTTCCTTCTGGTGACAATAGGTGAAAAAGAACCTTGCCAGAAATGAAGAGAGGGAGAGCAAGATGCAATCCTCAGCCCATATCCTCGTTCAAGTAACAACTACTCTCCGAGATGCAGAGCTTAGGTCCCTTGCTCGTAGGGACCCATGAGCGAAGACCTAAGGAGGGTCATTCCTCCTGTCTTGGCGTGCTCCATCACCCCACTTCCATCCTTCTCTGGTCAAGTTCCAGGTAACTCTCCTTCTTTCGGATCCTTCTTCTTCTTCTTATCTTTGTTTTCTTCTTTTTTGATTCTAGCAAGATCAGAACCCAAAGCTCTGACATTGATTGATTCACCCTCATCCTCTTACCCCTCTACTTCTCCTTTTATTTTAGATATCCTTCCCATCTCCAACCTTACTAAGGTCAGAGGTCAAGCTCCAGAACCCCACACCATCGAAGAAGTTACACCCGTCTCCTTTTCCTTCTTGCTTTTCGCTAACACCTACAGAAGCAAGATCCATATGGAGCATCGACCCGCTGCTCGCGGTGAGCGCCTCAACCACCGACCAGCTCGCACTTCAGTAGCCCATGTGCCACTACAAAAAGCCTCCTCCATCGTTCCTTGACCTCGAGTGTGTATCGCCCGAGGTCTGCCATGACCCACACCACCTTCATCTCCAGTGCCTTCACCTTGACCCTCAACCTCTGCTCTCGACCAAGTTCTGATCGCCCCAGCTCTGCTTCAGCCGCCTGTGCACCACCGCAGTTTGTCAGCCACTATTGAAGCCTACCATCACCATATAGAATGCTGAATTAGGCACTCAGCCTCGATCCAATGAACGCCCCTCTGCCACATGGATATCCGAACCTCGACCGATGCCTCGAGGTTCGGGTGGCCCAAGCCCCTTCCAGCGCACCACGTGGAGCTTTAGTGGCCTGAGCCTTAGCCGTCGATCTATCCTCATGTGGCACGCACAACGCATGCGGGCAGGGTAAATTTACATCCCGCCCACTCCGAGTTTCAGCGAATCACACCCACACTCCCATCTACAGTTGGACATGCAGTGCATGTGTGTCGCTTGAGAAAATTGCAAGGAGGCTCCCACAGGTTTTGAATATTAAAAAAGATCCTGACCGCCTCTAGAAGCCATGTACGACAAATGTGCCTACATGAGTAAATTACATAATGGACCCAACGATTTTAGATAATTGCAAAAAAGTCCTTCCATGGCCCTTTTTGAGAAGAAAAAATTATTTTTGTTGCATTTTAATGCAACTTCTTTTTATCATATCTTCCTCATTTGAAGTCCATTTTTAACACACAATATGTTGTTTTGAAGCTTGTTTTTGCTCTATCATTTTGCATATATTGTGAATAGATCAGACCTTTCTTTAAACCGAATATTACTATTCGAGAATCTATTCTAACCATGCATGCTTAATTTTAACTTTTTTGTGCCATATTTATCTTGAGAAATGTTTGACTAATCTGTAGGGACTAGATTGAGAAGAATTAATTCGATTAATCATCTCATGATTATTGTTTATTGATGGGTCCGCTAAATACGTGATATAATTTGTACTCGTTATAATATGGGTACCTAGTGAATCGTTCAGAACTGAGTCAAATATCTCTATGAAGAGGACTCGGCTTAAATTTATATCCCGAGCAAGTCTGGGGTCGAACACATGGAGGCAAAGGAACAACTTCGGGTTAATTTAGAAAACTTAGGTCCAGGTTTCAAATGCAGATTTTTTTTATATTTTTTATGTAAAAATAAATACGAATGCAAAATGTGGTTGAATCAAGTTAATAAGAAATCACACAACTTAGCCAAATTAATATTAATACAAAATTAATTCAATTTAGCCAAATTATACTTTTTCTAGAAACCTAATCCAGTGATGAATGAAAAACACATTTTTTGGAATTTTGTGGGTTAAATTGCAACAAAAAATGCACACTTTTTATGGGTTTTACATAATTTTTCACTAAAACAGAATGAAAAAATTATGAAAATTTTACTGGAACATAAATATGACAAAAAGAGGCTACACATTTTTTTTGGAATTTTCTGATAATATATGAATTTTTTATGATTTTTTATGAGAATAGAGTGGTAGTGAATATTTAATTTCTAATAAATCTACATTATCAATTAACCTACAGATAAAATTATCTCAACAAGATATTTATATGCAATCCAAGAAAATTGGAATTTTGCAAAAATAATGTGCATGGATTTAACAAAAAATCAATTACCAAAATCACTCTACAATTTATTCAAGGCACAAGACAACTCAAATTTAAATGAAATTAAGAAAGTAATTTAAACACATTCCAAGACATCATTTTTAATTTTTAAAATTTTTTGGAGCAACGACGAGT
Source organism: Ottelia alismoides (assembly GCA_037367405.1). NCBI lineage: Eukaryota > Viridiplantae > Streptophyta > Magnoliopsida > Alismatales > Hydrocharitaceae > Ottelia > Ottelia alismoides. Next base: position 163,393 of record JAZKJV010001698.1, on the reverse strand, counting down.
TAAATATGAATTTAAGAGCTCAAATTGGGTAAATATGTAATTTTTCACTAAAATAATTTTATTTAATTACCCAAATCTAACAAAAATCCTCATACATAGCCAAGTAATCGAGGTTTAGTTGCTCGACATCATGACATATTTCATTAAAATAAATGATACAAAATGAATATCCAAATTAACATGTAAACGTAGGGTTATCATGCAATACAGAATTTAACTTGAAAATAATTAAAATATAAGCAATGAATTTTTTATAATTATAAAAACTTGAAAGAGAAAAAAATGGAATTTTCAAGAAATTAAAAATATAAACAAAAAGACTTTCTTTCTTCTTCTAGGCAGTTAGAGTAGCACGATTGGAGGAAGCATCACACACGGTGGCCCCGCGAGGAAGGATGACGGCACACGGTAATGCGTTGTGGTGTGGAGGGAGGAGACCGACGCCTGTGGCTGCAATGAGGAGGAAGGCATGCATGTGGGCCACGGGCGGCGGCAATCTGGCATGTCTGGAGGTGGTCGAGCTGGAGGATGGAGATCTGCGGGCCGTAGGATGAGGGCCACGATGACACACCCCATGCGAAGGTGGTCGACTGGCAGAGACAGGGGCGTCCGCATCTGGCAACAGGCTGGGCAGATGAGGCTCGGCCACGGGTGGCGAGCTAGGTGGCATGCCCGATGCACGGGGGCTGTAGGGGAGCCGTGGAGTAGGGCTACGGAGGGGCAATGGCGACGATGGATGGCCGTTGTGGAGGTGAAGGAGGGCCTGCGTATGGTGGTTGGGATGGGGCATGCCGGCGGCGGGCTGGGGTAGATGAGGGAGCGACTGCCAAGGGAGCGGTCGCTGCTTCTTTCTTTTTTTGATTTTTTTTATTTTTTTTGCAGTTTAGATTTGAATTTTTTTGATTTATTTTTTTATTTTTTTGTTTTCTTAAACAATGAGTAATACTTAAAAAAATTGTAAAGAGGATGATGGCGATGTTGATGTGCTTGACAATAAAATGAAATAAACAAATGAACTTGTGTAGGTGGTGATGTGATGTGATAAAAAATGAGAAAATAAAAAATAATGCCTAATGGTAAAAAGAGGAATTACCTGCAAATAAAGCAGATGCCTATGGTGTGCTCACGAGAAGCACTGTCTTCGCTTGAATTGCCATCAAACGATGAGCTCGAGCAGCGCGCAGAGACAGTTGCGATGTTAGCCGGAATGCCAACAAATCTCATCGGAGAGGAGGTCGGTCGTCGCTCTAATTCGTCGTTCACTGTCACCGAAACGGGTGATCGGAGCTTTCAATTCTCTCTCGCATAAAAATGGATCGGTAAAAATGAGGATGAAGAGATGAATAAAAGGAGAAGAGAAAGTGAGGTTAGAAAGGTGGTGGAGTTGAATGGGACATTAGATTAATGGTGGAGTTGAATGGGAAGTTAGATGAATGGTGGTGTTGAATGGAGGTTAATGGAATAAGAGAAGTTATTGTAGTGAATGGGAATTAAATAAAAGTAGGCTATTAAATGGGAGAATAAAATAAAGAGAGAAAAATGGAGAATTTACAAAATTAAGACAAACAATATGTACATTTTTTAACTTTTCTAATTTTAATTTTTATTTTAATGAAAGATATTTAAAAGATAAAAATAAAATATAATACTGGAAATAAAATACAACACAAAAATATTTTTTTTGGATTTTTTGGAATTTAGAAAAGTAAATAAAAATGAGAAAAGAAAAAATATGTACAATATATACAATGTACACCTAGGTCCCAAAACTCAAATTTTGTAAATGAGCTCCGATTTTAATGAAATCACTTTCATTGGATAGATAATTTTCTAGCTTAAACTTTAAAAGTGGGTTTGGTTAATTTGGAGTTCATACATAGTGGGAATTTGGCCGAGAAGTTGTACTTTACAGCTTTTCATCTTTGGTATCTACGAGTATTTATTTGAGGTAAAATTTATTTTGTATTTTTATATTTTTATATACATTTTTATAAATAAGTTAGAGAAAGAATTAGCCGAAAAGGAGTTGAAATTAAGTTATTAAAAATACATGAAGTTTTGGGCTATTTATAGGTGAAAAACTCCTTTATTTTGCGGTTTTTTATTGTTATTTTTTATACAATATAATATACAATAATGAGTGTATTTTATTTACAAGAGTCATTTATTAATTTATTGATTTTATGAACATTTATTTGAGATTATACTCAAGGATTTTGCTAACATTAATATATTGAGATGATGAAACCTGGATCCATCACCCACTATAGTTAAACTTTGCTAGTTCTCGAGCATATAAAGAATGAATAAGTTGGATTAACCCCTAACTGTGCATATGAACACAAGACTTGATCCATTCAAGAACTCTCGGTTTTAGAGATCGTAAAATTCTAAGCTTAACCAAGCTCTAGTTAAAAGGTATCCAATTTCCATAATCATCAGACTCTCTCTGTATACATATATAGTAGGGATATGACTTAAGTGTGGAATGTAGTTACAAGAGTAGAGTCACAACGTCACCCAAGGTTCCAGTCCAAGAGACTCTCCTAAGAAGCTGATCCTCAATACTAGGGAATAAATCATTTCTTACATCCAATACACCATCTCTTTAGTTGCCAGACTTCAAAGTGTAGATGGAAGGTCAGATGATGGAGGGCATAGGATTGTGTCATTTCTTCTCTCCCTCTCATTAGAACAAGGATCCTCTCGAGTGCCTTATTAACTCAACACATGTATTATTTTGGTTGTTGATCAGTGTGTCTGTTTAGAGAAATTAGAGTCTTCTGCACATATTTTCCTAGGAGTACACCGTGGTGTGTCTTTTTTGAGTACCTATCGTACCTTCTACACCCAGACTTGTATCACTATACGATGTAGAGCCCTTTTTGGGTGCTAGCCCGACTCCATTGTCCTAATAGCGGCGGTCCAAGTGGACATTTTGAAATGGTTGGGAGCACTCGCATTTGGTGGAAGCTCTTTGACATTAGGTTATCCTATGGTGAGAGCTTTCCTTTCAACATTTCTTTCTTTCTTTTCTTTGCTTTAAGAGTTGGCACACACTAATCAATATTTGTTTTAAATTTCATCACACCCTGGCACATAGATAAATGTCAAGAGATAGTACAAGAACCATGTTCTCATACTGTCTGAAGGTGTTGACACTCAGGTTTCATGAAGCCTTCATTGATTTTATCCCATCCTCGAGTATCATAAAATGAGGTCCAAACTCAAATTCCTCATCCAAGTTCCTCAAATGAAATTTTAACTCATCTCATCGCAACTACAGTCGTGTATGTGAAGTGTCGATCATATTCTTAAGGTAGCGACTAAGCGTGCAATATAGCACACACATCTTTCAAACGAGGAAAATGTGAATAGTTTGGTCAAAGACCACTAATGACTAAGGTTGGTTAACTCAAAATTTCAAGACCTCATAAACCAAGTGTTCTTGAACATCAAAAGTCTTGTGTGAATGTGTAAGTGTTAGGGGGTAAACAAACTTATTAGTTAGGTTTTTTTTATTTTTTAATTTTTATATTTTTTTAAAATAAGAAAGGAAAAGTATGCTTTTTTTTAAAAAAAGGTTTTTGCTTTTTCTAAAGTTTTTTAAAAGAAAGGTAGATAAAAAAGGACACAAGTTTTTTTTGAAAAAGTGATTTTTTTTAAAAAAAGTTTTTTTAAAAACAGATAAGGAAATAAAAAAGAAAATTGTTTTTTTTGAAAAGTTTTTTTTTGAAAAAAATTACCCACCCCGTAATTATTGTATAATATATATAAAAAATACATGAAAGAACATGCTATGGGTAAATTATGTATGTAATATATACATACCCCCTATACTTAGCATGTGATAGGTCCTCAGAGTACAAGAAGTGAGAAAAATACATAGCTCATGCTAAGCGTAGGAGAGCTAAAATAACAAAAAGTGCAGAAGTCGATCCGCCCTTAGGCTCTGGTCAATCGAAGTGTAGAAGAAGAGCAAAATTGGGGCATTCAAGTTCAAGAGGAGAAATAGATGAGTATATACACATGGCATGCATTAGTTCCCCCTATACTTAGGCTCTGGTCAGCCTAAGTATAGGACAGGAGTAAGTATGAGAACTGATGTGATAAGGAGAATATACAGAGAAGGGAGAATGTGCACGAGTGAATGAATCTTCTAAGCTGTTGAATCTTGATGTTGCATCTTCATGAAGAGTAGTATGATGTATCTGCTATGTGCTCATTCTGCATAAAGTTGATGACCTCAACTTGGACTAACTACTCTTTACAATCTACAAAATGTTTCAACAGTTCTGCATTCGCCACATGGGATTGTGCACCATCTGTTGGATCAGCTATCTCTACACTTCCATTATCGTGCACTTTATTAACAACAAAGGGACCTGTCCACTTAGATTTGAGCTTCCCATGGAACATCTTCAACTTGGCATTAAACAACCATACCTTTTGCCCAGGGACAAAATCTTTGCACCTAATGTGTTGATCATGCCATCTCTTCACTTTGTCCTTATACATCAAATTGTTATCATAAGCCTTGTTTCGGATTTCCACGAGTTCGTTCAAGTTCAAGTCTCGACAAAGCTTCCCTAGGATACAACTCCAATTAATCTGCTTAATTGTCCATTCAGATTCGTGAATCAGCTCTATGGGCATATGGCATGGCTTGCCATAGATCATTCTGAATGGTGAAGTACCTAATGGTGTCTTGTAGGCTGTCCTATAGGCCCACAGAACTTGGTCCAAGAGCTGGGTCCAATTGTTCTTATCGGGACGAACCAACTTCTGCAAAATGTTCTTCATCTCTCTGTTCGAAACCTCTGCCATGCAACGAGATTGTGGGTAGTATGGACTCGTAACTTTGTGCTCAAATCCGTAGTCCTTAGCTAAATATCTCACATCTCGTTTCACAAAGTGGCTACCCCCATCAGACATCAGAACTTTTGGCACCCCGAACCTGGCAATAATATGGTCTCGCACAAACTTACAAATAGTCTTGCTATCTGCGGTTCGGGTTGGGATAGCCTCCACCCACCTAGATTAATATCAACCGCCGACAAGATGTACTCATGTCCTTGGCTGTTGGGAAAGGGACCCATAAAATCTATGCCCCCTGCATCAAGAACATCACAAATAATCATTGATTGCATGGGTATCTCGTCTCTCTATTCAACTATCCCTCCCATCCTTTGACAAATCGGGCATGACCGTACAAAATCAATAGCATCTCAAAACAAGGTCAACCAATCCAATCCACATTGAAGTACCTTGTGAGCGGTTCTCTTTCCTGAATGATGTCCTCTAGCCTCAAGTGAATGACAATATGTGAGGTAACTCTGGTACTCCTCCTGAGGAATACATCTTCTCAAAACACAATCCAGCCCTTCAAAGAAAAGGAAAGGATCGTCCCAATGGCATCTCCTTGAATCTGACTTCAGTCGGTCAATGCTGCTCCCAGTCCAACCATGGGAACCTGCTTGGAGACAAGAAAGTTCACCATGTTGGCATGCCACATTCATAATCAGGACTGTAAGGAGAATCCTTAATTTCAATCCGAGAAAGATGATCAACCACAACATTCTTCACTCCAGGTTTATCTTTTATCTCCAAATCAAACTCCTGGAGGAGCAAAATCCACCTAAGAAGGTGTGCCTTCGTGTCCATCTTTTCCATTAAATATCTAATGATTGTGTGATCAATGTAGATTGTCACCTTAGAGCCCAAAATATACAACTTGAACTTCTCAATGGCCCATACTACAACAAGCATTTCCTTTTCAGTCATGGTGTAATTCTTCTGTGTAGTGTCTAACACTTTGCTCGCGTAGTGGATCGCAAATGGGATCCCTCTCGCCATTATCCTAACACATCTCCACTAGAAAAAAACTGAAGTGTTAGTCATGATCTCAAAGGGGAGAGACCAGTCAGGAGCTTGTAGGATAGGCGAGGCACAAATCTTCCTCTTCAATAGCTCAAAGGTCTCCAAACACGAATGATCTACAACAAACTCTGTTTCTTTCCCTATGAGCTTAGTCAGTGGGCGGGCAATCTTTAAAAAATCCTGAATAATTCTCCTATAAAATCCAACATGCCCTAGAAACGACCGCACTGACATTATGTTGGTAGGTGGATCGAATTTCTTGATCACATCTACCTTGGTAGGGTCAACCTATATTCCCTTTTTGGAGATGAAATGCCTCAACACAATACACTCCATCACCATAAGTGACTCTTCTCCCAGGAGAGTATCAGATTTACCTCTCTACATCTCTTAAGGACTCGATCCAAGTGCGCTAACATGTATCAAAGGAATCACCATGAACTGAAAAGTCATCCATGAATACTTCTAGTAAATCTCCCACCATATCGATAGATATGGCAATCATGCACCGCTGAAAAGTGCTCGGGGCATTGCAAAGCTCGAATGGCATGCGCCTGAAAGCATAAGTGTCAAATGGACATGTGAATGTGGTCTTTTCCTGTTCCTCAGGGGCTATGGCTACCTGGTTGTAGCATGAGTACCCATCAAGAAAATAGAAGAACTCTGTTCCTACAAGTCTCTCCACAATATGATCAATAAAGGCAAGGGAAAGTGGTCTTTCTTGGTCGTGGCATTCAAGCACCTGTAATTGACACAGACGCGCCACAACGTGGGTACTCGTGTCACAATCTATACCCCCTCCTCGTTGGTGACCATCTGAATTCACGACTTCTTCGGAACAACATGAAGCAGGGCCACCCACTAGGAGTCAGAAATAGGGTATATAAACCCTGCCATGCTCCATTTCTTAATCTCGTTCTTCACTACTTCCCGTAGATTGGGGTTAAGTCTCCTCTGGAACTCACTAGAAGGTCTCACATTATCTGCACGAGATCCGACATTGTCTAGCCTATTGCTTTGTGGTTTCTCTCTAAGACCTCTAACAACCTAGACTCATGTTCTAAAGTCAAGTCTGAGCTAATGATAATAAGATATCTCTCTTTGGGTTCTGCAAGAAAGGCATACTTGAGTGTAGGAGGTAGTGATTTTAGTTCTAGGAATGTGGTGTCATCAAGAAAATTTGGCTGAACTGAATCTGAATCTGAATATGTACTGCATGAAGGTGGGCTGGACTGTGTAGTACTCGCCACCAACTCAGAAGTATATGGAGTCGGATCGCCAAAGAAACGCGGTAAGTTGGCCAAAGCCATGTCCGACTCATCATCTACATCCCATGAACGTTCCGAAGGGGATGGAACTGACAGATCCAGATGGATCTCTACATCATCATGGGAATATGTAGATGCATCTCTAACAAGATCAGGCAACACCTTACAAACTGCATCATGCACTATGTCCTTTCTAGATGAAAGGGTCTTGCTCTGTCCTAAAGGAACTTGTCTCCAAATCCCAACAGTGCTAATCATTCTGCAATCTACCTCTGAAGATGAGTACTATGTGCTACTCTATGAATCGGGTCGCTGATACTTGGTTTGCATCATATCAAGGTTTACATCTCCACCTGGAGAACTGAACTTCATCATTCTCTTACCATAATAGAAAGTTGCGCCTGCGGTTCTAAGGAAGGGCCACCAGAGAATGATCTGAGATTCTCTCCAATGATTGGGAGTCTGCATGTCCAAGACTGTGAAGTCAACCTGATAGTCCTACCCCTCAATCGAGATAACAACGTTCTTCACTTCTCCCTTAGGTCTCTTCACTGAACGATCTACGAATTGGAGTAAAGATCTGGATTTGTGAAGTGGTCCCAACTCCAATTTCTGATATAAGGCTAAGAAAGTAAGTTGATTGATGAACCGTTATCCAAGAGTGTGCGTGAAAATGCAATGTCGTCGATATGACTCTCCACACAGTGAGCACCCATGTCTGGCTTTTCCCTTGGCAATGTTTGATTCTTGAGACAATATGTTGTGGTTACTGACAAGACATGTGTCTTCACATTTTGGTTCTCTTTCTTCCTTCTAACCTTAGTAGGTGTGCATCTCACCTTAAGGTATTTCTAGAATGCAGGATGGTTACCCACATACTCATCAAATGGCACTCTTATAGTGATATTTTCTTTACAAACCGTACCATATCAGGGTCATCCTTTGAATCTTTTTGATACACTTTCCTTCCATAAGAGCATGAGAGAAAGGGATTGAATCTAGGGAAACAGAAGATGAAGAATCTGAATCATGAACTGAAAGATCATTCTTGGCATTAACGGAAATAGAGTTCTTCATACATGAATCTTTTTGATGCAACATGGAATCAAAATCATAACTATCTACTATATGTTGTGGAATAGATGTTGAAGTAGTATCTGCCACAACCGAAGATGCAAGGTCCTCCATAGACTCGGAAGTATATCCATGCTGTTGATGCTGCATATGTGCTGTCCTTCTCTTCTCGACTCTGTGAGTAGATATCCCCAAATGGTGCTGATGGGGCTCTGGAATATGTTGCTTCTCCTCCTTGTCCTCTGAAGACTCCTTAGGTAGAGCTCCAGAGATGCCCCTTCTCATGTCCCTCGCCCGATCAGGTACGATATGGTCCTTCCACTCTTGAGTGACATGTGATTAGCCTCGTTACACGAAATAATCTAATGTTCAGATCTAGGAGATGCTGAATAGTATACATGACCAAAGTGCTGCAGCGAACTAGATCGGTTCAGGTATTGGAGTTATCCTGAACTTGGGCTGGGATTGAGGTAGAGGGTGCAGTCTGCTCATCTCTCCATTTGGACAAGTGGTTAACATCCACCCGTAAGTCATGAATTTTGTTCATGTAGGAACGTATCTCGTCGAGTATCTGTTGTTGAATGTCTGTGGGAACAGATGAAAAAGGAAGGGTATAAGACTGGGAAGAAGAATGGGAAGACTGGACCTACTGGCCAGGATACTGCCTATGCTGTTGTTGTTGCTGGGGTGTCTGCTGAAATTGTGGGCCCTGCTGGTCGCCTAATAATGGCCCTGTCGACCATACTGTTGGTACTATTGCTGCTACTGGTGGGGTGGTTGGAATCCAGGGCTCTACTGTGAAGGAGGTGGTACAGAGGTCAATGTTGTGTTGTTAAAGGTCAGGAGACACTGGTAGGTATGGCGATCCTCTGTACTTCCTTGCCTGGCAGGGTCTTGAGTAAACCATACTCCATTCACCTCCTAAAGTGGTGGAGGCTCCTCCTCAACTATCTCCGCTAATGGAGGTGGTTGTTGGAAAGAGTGGGTGTAGGACTAGTTGCTCCCATGGCTGGGGTTGCCCTGACACCAACTTCTCCTGAACATGGTGAACTCGGTATACGGGAGCAGATGGTGCAGTCACGGTAGGTATATTTATCTAAGATACCCTATCAGTCTAGTCCTTCATTTGTTTCGGAATTTTGGAGATGCTCCGGTCCAATTCATCAATCCTCCTATCAATCCTCTCGACTACAGTAAGCTTGTCCTCAAGGAGTCCCATACTAGGGATCACGTCCTGAGAGAGATCGACTACAGATGATTTTCCCCCTCTAGATGAGAGTGAACTGGGGAACGATGTATAGGCCCTGCTAGCCATCTGTGAGTGGCTGGCTTCAGCCATCTACTCGAATACCTTCAATACGGTATCTGATCCTCTTGATGTATAGCTTCCTCCACAGGCACGCTCACTAAACTGTACATCTCAAGGTTGAGACTAGTGAAGAATGATTGGACCTAACAGTGACACTTCTGCAAGATGTCCTTGAACCTTTCCCATGCATCACAGAAGGTTTCATGGGGTAATTTGGAAAAGCTAGTAATGGGCATCCTTATCATGTTTGTCCTACTAAGGGGTTAGAACTTATTCAGAAATGGGTCCTTGAAGTAGGCATAAGTGGCAACTGTAACTCCAAAGTACTTTACCGAGTAGTCGGCTTTGACATCCAAGGCAAATGGAAGGGTTGTATGTCTAATATAATCCTGGCTAACATTAGAATGTCTAAGGTTAGCGCAGACAAGCTCAAAGTCCCTTAGGAATGCATATGGCTCCTCAGAAGAATTCCCATCAAAGTGTGGCAGCAGGTTCAAACATTGCGGCTTCAACTCAAAATCGACTGTGGGTTTGACCGGAATCAAGTAGTTCTGAATTATGTATTGTCCAGGGTTGTACGCTGCATCAATTGGTGGTTCGACCCCAACATTGAGATGTCCTAACTGAGCTCTGAGTAATGCTTGTTTCTGCTCAAATGCAACTAATCTGGCTTGTACCATTCTCATCAGCTCTTCAAGGTGTTCTTCTTCCTCTTCTTTCTTTTTTGGAGACATTTTACTTGAATCTTGTTTAGGGCCTGAATAAGAAATGCTGTCTTGATTAGAAGAGGATTAGGCATGAAGATATTCTCACCGAGGCGAAGGTCTTCCTCGGTGAGGTGGGAGGAGAGAAAGGGAATGGTTTGAGAGTAATCTTCCTGAGAGTGATTGATCTTGGGCTCAAGAGGGTCATTAGTCTAGGTTGGCCCAAGTTGCGTTGAAGATGTACTTCTTGGAGGGTTCAACGAGAGATTCGCAAAGTTCGAATAAATATCCCCCCAATTATACATCTTCGATGTCAATATAACCGACTAGAAGATGATATTCAATGAGGTGCTAGTTCTATGGTGCACATGAATGTGCAGAGAATACTCACACAATACAAACAGAATTCAAACCCTCAATTTCACCAACTCAACACGTGATTGCCGTAAAGGTTCAATTGAATTATCTGGACCGTTTTAATTGGTGATAATTGCAATCTTTAAAAGATTAACGAGTTGTTAGGTGCCTTTATTTTCCTATAGTCTGTCCCAGTTCTTACGACTAGTTGGACCTAGTTTCAGCTAGTATGGGACTAAGTGCGGACCGTATAAATACAGCTACCCGTTTCTTGAGGACAAAGGCTTAAAAGGCATCCTCTAATCTTCCCACTCTATTAAGAAAATCTGGATCGTTTACTAGCTACCCGTAGAACCTCACTGAGAAGTAGCTAATCGCCTAAAAAGAAAGAACCAATAGTCTGTAAAAAATCCTGGCTTGGCTCTATCCTAGTGTCGTCTCTCTCTCTCACTTGCAAGTAAATCATACAATGAGGGATTTATGCACCCGTGAACAAGGTTCTATTTATTCCAATTTTTTAAAATCGATCTGCTTAATTCAGTCCCAATTTTAAAGTTAGGTTGTCACTTGAAAATTAATCTGAGCACAACAAGGCACGTCTATCGTTCAGTCCCAATTTCCTTTGAAATCCTAAGTTATAAAACAAGGAAGGAGTCGAAAATCAGAATGAAGACATGAAATAATGATGCATGCTCAGAAGAAGGTATACATACAATGACTCCCATCACTCTCCATGCATTATGTAAAACTGAATTTTTAAATTTACACTATATGCATGCATATCGAGAAAACTGCACCTAAAAAGTATACTATTAGCGGGTGAGTTAATTTGAGCTAAGTAGTGCGTGTCTATGTGCATCTCATTATGAATCTTATTAGATATGTGAATCTTCTAAGATATGTGTGGCCTAAATTACGATAGGCACAAACAAATTTGATGCTACACTATCAAGTGCCTAACCTTAATTTCACCACTCAAGTCGAGCCCCACTCTCATCGGAGAGTGAAAAAGGTCTCAACACACAACAAAATAATGTCCAAGTCTCTTCTATGTGCATGAGCACTCAAACAAGAGCCGTTGTAAATGAGCAAGTTACCTAAATTATTACAACACAATAATTACAAAAATTACAAAATGCTAGTGCTCTCAAAAATAAATTAATTTTTTTTCTTGCTCTTTAGTAGTTGTCACGCGTCACGTTCATCGACCTCCGATGCACTCCAAGTTCACCGAACCCTTGTAAGGAAAATATAATTTATATTAGAGAGATATATAACAAAAAATATAAAAAATGAGCAGAAAAATAATTGCAAGAAAAAAACGGATTAGTTACAAGGTGGCTAGGGGATCAGACTACCTGAGTGAGAGAAAACCTAAATCTAATGTTATAAATTAAACCTAAGCTGTTTTCCACCCCGATAACGACACCATCTTACGGGTCTACTAAATACGTCGTATAATTTGTACTCATTGTAATACGGTTACTTAGCGAATCGTTTAGAACCAAGTCGAATGTCTTTGTGAAGAGGACTCGGCTTAAATTTTTATCCCGGGCAAGTCCGGGGTCGAACACAGGGAGGCAAACGAACAACTTCGAGTAAATTCAGAAAACTTAGGTCTAGATTTCCAATGTGGAATTTTTGTATAATTTTATTCAAAAATAAATACAAACGCAAAATGCGGTTGAATCAAGTTAATAAGAAAGCACACAACTTACCCTAATTAATTTTAATACAAAATTAATTCAATTTATCTAAATTATACTTTTCTAGAAACCAAATCAAGTGATGAATGCAAAACACATTTTTTGGAATTTTATGGGTTAAAATGCAACAAAGAAAAATGCACACCTTTTATGCATTTTTACGCAATTTTCCACTCAAACAGAATGCATAAATTATGATGAAATAAGGCTACATTACTTTTTTTTGGAATTTTCTGACAATATATGAAATTTTTATGATTAGTTTTTATGAAAACATAATGATAGTGAATACTTAATTTCTAATAAATCCACAATATCAATTTAGCTAGAGATCGAATTATCTGAACAAGGTATTTATATTTGCAATCCAAGAAAGTTGGAATTTCACAAAATAATGTGTGTGGATTTAGGGTTTAGGGTTTAGGATTTAGGGTTTCACAAAAATAATGTGTGGAATTTCATAGGAGGTCGGCGCCTACGGCTGCAGCGAGGAGGAAGGCGGGACTGCGAGCTACAGGCGGTGGTGATCTGGCGAGTCTGGCGGTGGTCGGGCTGGAGGCTACAGATCTGTGGGTCATGGGCGGAGGGCCACAACAGCACACCCCGCACGAAGCCAGTCAACTGGCGGAGGTAGGGGCGTCAGCGTTTAGCGGCAGGCTGGGCGGATGAGGCTCGACCGCGGGTGGCGAGCTGGGTGGCGTGCCTGACGCACAGGGGCTGTAGGGGAGCCACGGAGTAGGGCCACAGAGGGGCGGCAGTGGTGGTGGACAGCCACTGCATAGAAGAAGGAGGGCTTGTGTGTGGTGGCTGGGACGGGGCACGTCGGGGTGGGCTGGGAGGATGAGGGAGCGACGGCCAGGGAGCGGCCGCTGATTCTTTCTCTCTTTTTTGATTTTTTTGATGTTTAGATTTGAATTTTTTAATTTAATTTTTTAAATTTTTTCCTTAAATAGTGAGTAATAATTAAAAAATGTAAAGAGGTTGATGGTGATGGTGATGTGCTTGAAAAAACAAAATAAACAAATGAAGGTATGTGGGTGGTGATGTGATGTGATAAAAAAATGAGAAAATAAAAATAATGCGGAATGGTAAAAAGAGGAATTAACTACAATGTAAGTGGTCGCCTATGGTGTGTTCACGAGAAGCGTGGTCTTCGCTCGAATCGCCGACGAGCGATGACCTCGAGCAGCGCGCGGAGGCGACTGCGATGTTGGCCGGAATGCCAACAGATCTCACCAGAGAGGAGGTTGGTCATCGCTCTAATTCGTCGTTTGCTGTCACCAAGATAGGTGGTCGGAGATCTCAATTCTTTCTCGCATAAATGTGGATCGACAAAAAATGAGGATGAAGATATGAATAAAAAGAGAAGAGAAAGGGATGTTACAAAGGTGGTGGAGTTGAATGGGAGATAAGATTAATGGTGGAGTTGAATGGGAAGTTAGATGAATGGTAGAGTTGAATGGAGGTTAATGGAATAAGAGAAGTTATTGTAGAGAATGGGAATTAAATAAAAGTAGGCTATTAAAAAGGAAGAATAAAATAAAGAGAGAAAAATCGAAGATTTTACATAATTAAGATAAACAATACGTATATTTTTTAACTTTTCTAATTTTATTTTTTTTGTATTTTAATAAAAAATATTTAGAAGATAAAAATAAAATAAAATACTGGAAATAAAATACAACACAAAAAATTTTGTTTGGATTTTTTTGTAATTAAGAAAAGTAAATAAAAACGAGAAAAGAAAAAATATGTACAATATATACAATGTACACCTAGGTGATATATAATTTTCTAACGTAAACTTTAAAAGTGAGTTTGGTGAATTTGAAGTTCATACGGAGCGGGAATTCAGCCGAGAAGTTGGACTTTACGGCTTTTTATCTTTGGGATCTATGAGTATTTATTTGAGGTGAAATTTATTTTGTATTTTTATATTTTTATATACATTTTACAAATAAATTAGATGAAAAGGAGTTGAAATGAAATTATTAAAAATACATGAAGTTTTGGGCTATTTACATGTGAAAAACTCATTTATTTTGTGGTTTTTATTGTTAATTTATTTTGTATAATATAATATACAATAATTAGTGTATTTTATTTACAAGATTCATTTATTAATTTATTGATTTTATGAATATTTATTTGAGATTTTACTCAGGGATTTTGCTAAGATTAATATATCGAGTTGATGAATCCCGGATTCATCATTTATTATCTTTGAGGACATAATCTTTTGTAGTGAAAATATGATTTGATAATTTTTTAATGAATAATGAAATTCTTTGGTATGTTATATTGATGTTTTGACTGATACATATCTCTCATGATATGTTCTTTAGATCTGTGATAATTTGGGGATTATTTGAGCTTTATTGAGGAAGGTTTATTATTAATATTTTTAATAATTTTTTTGATTAAAAGATAACTTCCTTGGTGATTAAATTATGGAAAGATCAGGGGTAAGAGTATCTTGAGAAATTTTTGCAAGATTATTCATTAATGTATCGATCTCTTTTGCGTGTAATAAATATATTTGTTTGACAAACATTTCCTCATGTTACAAACTTAGATTTGTGATCATTTTTATTTGAGGATTTAAAGATAAACAAATCACATACATTATGTGTCATTGTATATTTGATTCATCTCCTTGCTTTGCATTATATTTTTATTATTTGCTTCTACTTTATTTTTTGATATAGAGAATAATATTACTATTAGTTAATTGCATAAATTAATTTGGAACCACACAACTAAAAATCATTATTCCTCCGTTCGACCTTGCTACACTTACCAAGTAAAAATACTCCACAATAATCAATAGTTGTGTTTTTTGGTGATCTGATTTCCTCCTCATATACTACAATTTATCATTTTAAAGAGGTGGATTTCCACTTCATTAGATGGCATCGTTATAGAGGAACAATGAATTTTTAGGGTTTTAGATTAATTTTTGTACATAATTATTGTGATTAATATTTCTTTATCTATTTTCTTGCATTTTTTTCAAACAAATTTTCTTTTATTGTCTCCATTTCTCTCTCATCAAATACTAATCCCATTTTCTCTCTTTGTAGATAACTAGCTTGGAGCATTTTTTGGACAAAATTCAAAGTCTGCCAAGAAGGTCGTTTCAATTTTTAATTTATGTGAGGGAGACATAGAATAGGTTTATTTTCTGTATTATTTTCAGGGTCTCTTTAAACTCTCAAACTTGTAACTAAACTAGACCGACCTGTGGGGATACTTGGGCCTATTTTGACACATGCTATTTGGCTAGGGATCCAAATGTGTTTTTTATTATATCTAGGACCTGTACTAACGGTTGAATAATATTTATGTGCTTGTGCTTGGCTCTGACTTTAGGACACACATCACATAAATTATATGCAGTGTAGATCATTCAACCTAGCCAAATTTTAAATCAATTCTTCATTGCTAATAGAATTATCTGCTTAGGAGCATTTTCATCGGTTGCATTTATTTATAGGAAATTCAATTCATTTATGAATCCCACATGAAGAATGCGGGGAAGCACTATAAGTCTTATAACTGAGCATACATCATTGTTTCATCGTGCATTGGTTTTTCTCGATTCGCACTCATGTTTTCTCACATATGTTAAAAGGAATTGGGATTGATCTGTAAACGAATATTTTATGCTCATGAAGGCCCCCGGTGACAACCTAAATTAAATTTGGGCCTACTAACAAGGTCGACTAAAATAACTAGAATAAAATCAACCCTTATTTTGGGAGAGCAATACCCATCATTGGACACAAGTACTCTCCACACTGAGCAAGGCACACCACACTTAAGGATTATAACCCAAATCCCCGGATGTTTGCTTTGAATGTCAGGCTATAAGAAACCTTACTCGATAGTGTGGATTAGAGAACTGCCTATCGATACTAGCACAGAGTAGGAACCCCACAAGTATTGTTGGGTTTTCCAAAGTATTGCTGAAGCTATCCTTCTATTGACTGTGCCCCCTCTGATGTTTTCTACTCGGAGATCATGGTGGAACGGTACTGTCTCATTGGGACTTCGGCGAAGGCCATCATCTCATGCACACTTGAGTCTAGCATGCGATAGTTTTGGTATTACAAGTACTCATCCTCAGGTTAGACAGTGATCTTGTGTGGAAAAATATATAGGAGGA
This sequence comes from Ottelia alismoides, assembly GCA_037367405.1. Classification (NCBI taxonomy): domain Eukaryota; kingdom Viridiplantae; phylum Streptophyta; class Magnoliopsida; order Alismatales; family Hydrocharitaceae; genus Ottelia; species Ottelia alismoides. The sequence goes on along the minus strand of JAZKJV010001698.1, from coordinate 146,927 downwards.
TTGATTCGTTGTTACCTCAAGTGAGGAATCTCCAGGTCTCTCCAAGTATATCTCGACCATCGATCACTATAGGCCATCTAAGTGCTATAGTTGAAAAGATTGTTAGAAAATAATCCTTAAAATTGAAAAGATAACTCTATGGTGCCTTCACAAGTGTCCAGTTGGCGAATTTAAGGGTTTGATTTGTATATGTCCAAAAGTTTTAGATATGTACCCCCGGTGTATCCTCTCTCTCTTGGCGCGATCATCTTGCTCTTACTGATTATCTTGACATCAAAGATGGATTTCTCTAGGGAATATGGTTCGGACTTTATGAATGCTTCATAGAGCTCCTTAGATTTCATGTCTCCCTAGGTTCGAGATGACCCTATTCTCAAGCCCTCTCGATCATGGGACAACCCTATTGCTAAGACAAAAATCAACAAGTCACCTTAAGGATTTAGTTGATCAAGGACTAACCCTCTCTTTTATTCTCCCCTACTAAGGAAACTTTATATTTAGTAGAACCCTGAAACCTTCTACATATGTGTCTAATTCTGACTTGTCTGCATCTAAAGGTTAAGAGGAAGACAAGATGCCTCTGAAGAGGAATCCTGGTGAAGATGAAAACAACAATGATCCAATGATAGCAATCCTAGCCTAAATAACCACATCCAAGCAATAGAACAGACTACTCAGAGCTCAGTTGGCAGGACTGCAAGGAGCCATAGATCAGGAAGAGGCTATAATGGAAGACACATATCTCCCGAAGATTGATGAAGATTGCAACTGGCTGAGGCTATTTCCTCCTAAGGATGCATTTGAGCACAACCGCATGTCCTCGCACTACTTCACAATGTTTGGAGAAAACAACCATGAAGAACCATACTATTTTCTCCGAGACCTAAATTATTCTGTGTCAGCTTGTCATATCCTGGGGTTAGTAAAGACTATATTAGGTTGAGAGATGCCCCCTTTGCATTTGCAGATAAAGCTGCATATTGGCTCAAAAATTTAGGGGAGGTAGTCTCAACTTGGGTTGCATTTAAGACTTTGTTTTTAAAGAAATTCTACTCAGTGAGTAGAATTAACTAGATGACGATCAAACACACAAGCTTCATCTAGTTACCAAATGAACCATTTCATGAAACCTGTGAGAGGTTTACAGACCTAATTCAAAAATTTCCAGAGCACGACATTAGCAAGATGATGTTGGTTCAGAGTCTTATATGTGGTTTAAACCCAAAAATGCAAGGTTTAGTTAGTGATTCTTGTGAAGGAAGCTACATGGGCCGACACAAAGACACTATTTACAAAGTGTTCGAAAAACTGGCCGACAAAAGTTGTACGTAGACCACAAGTCGAGCATACATGCCCAACCCTTATTCACTCATATTAAAAGAAGGGGGAAAGAAGACTATGAACAATCTATCCATCGACCAGAGCTCTGACATGGGAATCATAGCTAATAAGCTAACTGCGGTCGAACATATTTACATGAAGATTGACGATCTTCATAAATTTACTGATCTGGAGAACAAAACTGCCTAAGAAGATGGAGGAACTTGCTGATAGGGTATCCAAGATACATGTCCTGACAACACCCCCTGCCCCAATACACCAAATTCATTACATTAAATGGCAAGGGGTAGAGAAATAGAGAAGCTAGGGTGGAGACCAGGTTTTCACCCATCAAACAGAATAAACCTCTACTCAGACAGTTTACGAGGAACCTCCACAAGTCACGGAGATCAACGGAGTATGGTACAATCTCGATCCAATCAACAGAGGGGATGCTAATTCTACTCCGAATCCTCATCCACCATAGTCTCATCCTGGATATCATCCCCAATAGTAGCAGCAACAACATCCATATCAACAGCCCCATCCCAGTTACCAGCTACCGCAACAACCATAGTATCAGCTCCAGGGCTAGCAGATCCAGTTCTAGTTCAAAATTTCACAATTAATAGTTCGTACATTAGAATATTTTGAAATTTGGAAACAATTCAGATCTTTAACACAACAATATAACAAAACAATCTCATAAAAAATGAAGTTCCGATTAAGGAGTTATAGCCATTACAACACAGGTGCACAGATGCAATAACAAGTATGAAACTGCCGTTCAAAATAGAGCTAAAAAAGTTTCTGAAATATCCAAGAATGTGGGGAGTTTTCTTGCAAAAATTCCTACTAAATCCAGGTGGTGTTCAGCTATTTTTAGATGGTTGGGGCACGTGCGGAAAATACCAAAAGTGAAAGGGTGTGTTGCATAAAATTCCTACCCCTTGGATGGATGGCTAAGATTAGAAGAAGAGGGGTGGATCCAATGGTGGCTGCTATCCACCCATTGCTTCTTCTTCTTCTTCCTTTGGACAACAACAACAAGAAGGCCAACCCGAGGGTCGACTGCACATGATGGTGTGGAGATCCGCGTAGGGGATGTTGCCATGAATGGAAAATGTTTTGATGGAGACATGCGATGACAAATAAGTGCTCGAGCGTTAGCTCGGCATGCATTACACACAGAAAATCTATGAAGTGAATGGGTTCTCCTACGAAATGGGAGAGAAGGAGATTCTCTCCGGCCACTGTGCATGAACGGAGTTGGTGAGGATGAGGATGAAGGTGCGGAGAACGTGAAGCGTAAGCGGTGAAGAGGTGGTTGGCCGCATCGAATTAAAGGGAGGAGCAAATGGTGATGATGGGTCTTACACTAAGAATAATAAAAGCAAGAACTAATTAAAACTAAATTACCTTTACACTAGAACAAGAAAAACACATCAAGTAGATGAAGCCGCCTAGGATGACATGTGCTCCGACGAGCACGATCGGTCTAGGCATCGATTCTTACAGTGACAAGACTTGATAGAGACAAACTTCGTGGTACAATGGAGTAAGAACACCAAGGGATCATGCCAAAGAATCCTCCCCTGGTCGTGGCTTCGTCTCCAACCTTCTCTCTATCACAATGGAGGTAGAGGAGATAGAATGAACACTGTAATGGTGGATGGATTCAAAAATGTGGCTTGAAGCTCTTTTTATTATGGTGGAGAAGATGGAAGAGAGGATGGTGATTGGAGGAAGTTTTTACCAATGGGAATGACTTACTTCAATTTTTTAGGCAATAGTCGTAGTCTTCATGTTCATGTGTACTAATCAAAAAAGAGTGGTCTTTTCCCATGGAAAATATGCACAAATCAAATAATAGGAGACCCCAAACTAAAAACTCAAATCATAAAACTTTCTCAAAATAATGGTATCTAGAATATTGCAGAAGATTTTTTTTCGAAAGATGTAAATTTAAAACCAATTTTCTGAAGGTATAAAATACTCATTTTGGATTTTAATGATTTCTAGTTTTATTTTCTTCTTAATAATATAAGAAACTCTGAAATATTTTTGTTGATTTTTAATTTTATGAGATAAATAAAAAAACACTAAAGATAAAATACAAGCCAAATTGACTTGTATAGAGGAGATCTATTTTGTATCTTTTTTATTTTATATTTTTAGTTGATTTTATATTGTTAATAAAAATTAATATATACATTAACAAATTAAAATTGAAGGAAAAAAAAGGAGTTAAAATGGAATCTATATAAAAGAAACAACAAGCAGTGAACTATTGTACAAATGGATCCCAAAATCGACTTTTCATGAAAGATCACCGATCACTTTCAAAGTATTTTTAGAATTTAAAGGTTTTAAAGTGATAAATTTAAAAGTGAGCTTGGGTTAATTGGAGTTCGTATGCTCCAGTATAAAATCTGGATTGCACACATATCGGAAAAAAGTGAAGTTGTTCCATTTTTCCATTATTCGTGGTGATATTTTGTAATATTGTTATATTTTTCTATACATTTTTATTGATATAATGCAATAGAAATCATTTAAATCGGATTTTTATAAAAATACTTATAAATGATTGAAGTTTTAGTATATTTGTGTGTATTTTTGTGCAGTAATTAGCCCTCTCTCTCCCTACTTTATTCTTTGTCGACCAAATCAATTCTTGACTTGGTATTAGGATGTAGGATTATAAAAAAAACCTTTGGCATTTTCTTATTTTTCTTTTATTTTCTTTATTCTATAATTTTAGCATTAAAAACCATATTTTATAAATAATAAGTGGAATAAAGAATGAATGTTAATTTGTACAAAATAATGCTATTTACATGCATTAGCTAGGGTTTTTAAGGCCAAAATTATAGAATAAAGGTGATAAATTGGAGATTCATCAGGTATTCTTTCTGGGATTTTTTATATATTTAAAGAAAATGAAATCAAACGGCTAATAGATCTTAATTACTACTAAGCGAAGGAATTGAAGTAAACAAGAAAGAGCAGCTCACCACGGCTGGAGACTAGGGAGTAGAGCTTCATTGGGAAAGCTCCGATGAAGGGCGAATACAACTCCTCCTCCTTTGTCCTCACCCAAGAGCAGATGCGCATCCTTCCTATCACCAAGGCTAGGTTTCCAGATGGCTCAAGCAGGTCAGAGAGGTGGTGGATGATCAACATATCAAAGGAGAAGGAGGAAGCTTATTTATAGCTGGCTGGAAAAATGGAAAAGGGAAGCTGGGGTTTCGATGTGATTCGGCCTACAAAAATCACAGCAAGATGATATGTGAGCAAGAGGGTGATCAGATATTAGGATTTCGAAAAAGAAATCGGGCCCAAAGGAGTAACAGAGTTCACGTGAAAATTGGGCAAAGTCGGCTTCCCAACATGGTCTAACAGACAGTAGAGGGTAGGGGGTGTTGACCTGAGGTCAACAATCCACGACCAGTGATTGTGCCATGTCAGCGCTACGAGGGTGCAAAGTGACAAAGCAATCTAAAAACTAAAAGGAAATTCAAATTGAAATAGAAAAAGATTTTATTTAAATAAACTTTAAAACATGAAATATGTTGCAAATTTAATAATTTAATTTTTGATGATTTTTATTTATTTTTATCACTTCATTACTAGGATTTGATTTTTGCATGTTTAATATAGGTATAAATACCTATATATCCTTTATTTTATTTTTTTGTCATTTATATTTTATTATTTTATATACATAATGTTTATATTTACACTGCATTTAAATACACGTGTACATATTTTTCCATTATCTTTCAGAAGTTATTAATGTGCTTAAAAAAATATATGTATATATATTATAGATATTTTATAGGTATATTTACCTATGTAGTAAAGTGCACTATTTATTTTGATAAAATTTTAATGATTTTATTTTAGATTTAGTATGTACATGTATTTAAGATAATGTTTACATATTTATTAAAATATAAGAATGTAGAAAATATAGAGGAAGAATATATTGAATATTATATACATGTATAATGCACAATGAGGGAACAAAAGCCAACATCTGCATCTTAGCTACAGATTAAATAAAACCATTAGATAGCTTATTTAATTTTATGAACAATAAAGGTGAGTTTGGTTAATTTTGAGTTTGTATGGAGGAGACACAGGTCAGAGAAATTTTGTTTGTGACTTTTTATTCTTGTGTCCTGGGCACACCATGCATTATTTTTTAGTGAAATAAATTTTGTATTTTTCTTTATATTTTTATGTACAAAGTTCATATTCAAGGTATATTTATTGATGTATAAAAATGTGAAAATAAAATAGGTCCCAAAATATATAAATTGACATAAATAATTAGGGTTTTAATGCTCCTTTTTATGTGGTTCTATGCGCTATTTCCCCTACTTTATTCTTTGTTGACCAAGTTACTGCATGACTTAGTCTCGAGGGTCAGGCTCCGTCAGTATCTATGATACCTCCTTTATTTTTTTTCTTTTCTTTTATTTGTTCCTTCATTTTAGGGTTTATTTATAGGTATTTATATACACTATATAGATGGATATACATATGTTAATTCAAAAGTGTTATTAATATTTACATGCATTTATCTTGGGATTAAAGCCTAAAACTAATGAATAAATGTGCATGAATGGCAATTTATCACTCCCCTATACTTGGCTTTGCTAGTCCATAACAAACATTGATGATAATAAATGCATGAAAAGAAAGAAAAGAAAAGAAAAAGAAAGAACTTAGAATGATAACGATTATTAAACTTATCTTCATAAAATCAAAGTTTGGAGCTTAATGAGACCTTTAGATTATTAGTGTGTAGGAACCTTAAAGGGAATGGGATTTAAAACTTAGCACCTTAAGAACCACAATTCTTTTTTTAGTTCTCCTCAATAGCCATATCAGAATAAGCCTTTTCAAACGCAAGCTCTTATGACTATGAATATTTTTTGTACATCATCAATGATATGTTGCTTCTATCGGTTGAAGCCGTAAAGAGACGGTTTTCTCTAACATGGTAACCCTAATTCCCCAATCCAGCAACTCTTTCCTCGAGAATCAAGGTATTCCCTTATACTGCAACCAAATCAAGAAGATGAGGTAGAGAAGAGAATATACGGTAGCCAGTGTAGCTACCTATCTTGGGATGCTTGACTAGTGTAGCCAAGTCATCCAGCTGCAGGCTCACACGAATACTTTGACTTTGAAGCATAAGTTTGTTTATTAGATACATACTACGATGGGGATTGATTTTTTCCTGTTTATTCTTTTTAGAATTTTTGGTTTTGCATTTTTGATTTTTTTTAATACTATGTACAACAACATTTAACTTTTTCCTCTTGGGCCAATAAACTATCCCTCCTTAAATCTATATTGCAACAACAACATTCTATATTTAGACCTCATTGCCACTGGATTGGGTTGGGGCACGATGGCCACATAATTGTGACTTTGTATGTTTCCATTAGCTTGTGTCTCATGCTGGCAAATCTAGCCCTTTACTACTTCAACTGATTTGAGCAAATTGTAAGGTGTGGGTGTCCAAATTTGGTTACTGTCTAAAAAGTCATGTGTGTGTCTCGAATATTCTACATAGGCATACTAAGACCACATATGAACATAGTTTTATGGTCTTAAACAACTAAGTCAAACCGACCTGAAAGCCTCATATCCAGTTCCTATAAGGTTCCTATGAATTTAAGTGAATTAAGGCCATAATAAAGATCCAATCATCATACTTTACTTAGATTTAGTTCAATTTTCATTACCAATCCGAAAATGTAAATCCTATGTACAATGCATGAAAAATATTTGTAAGGCATCGTCTGATTTTACACTTTTTGGAATGTTTCAAAAGGTTTTCAAAAATTTTGTGCAATTTTTTAAAACATTTCACAATTTTTTGTGATATTTTGAAAAGTTTTCAATTGTTTAGGGCTTTTTACAATAAAAGGGTTAATAAAATAAATATGTGCAGCTATTTACTTAGGAGTGCATTAATATTTACAAGAATTAATTGTGTATTTATAAAGGATTTTATATACTGACAAATGCAAATTGAATATAATAATTTTATTTGAAGTGCGATTACACATAATTCTCCAAATAATTTGGAAAAGTTTATACAAACACATAATTTAGCAAGTAATTTTTACAAACATTTATAAAATTTGAAAATCATTCTGCAAATATTTTTCAAATAGTATGTATAGATTTTTCAAAGTATTTTTACAACCATTTTCCAAACCACTTGCATATAGATTTCCAAAATATTTTATTCAAATAAATAAAAGAATTTTTCCAAACAAAATATTTTTTACAAAGGTTTGAAAACATTTTACGAAAGTTTTCCAAATGGTTTCAAAAGATTTTTCAAGCATTTTCCAACCATTTCAAATAATTTTGTAAAATGTTTTTAACCTAATTTATTAACTAGTATATACAAAGAATGTTTGAAGGATTTTTATACAACTTTACGATATTAGCCATATTATTTTAAATACACAAATACGGTTATGGATAAAGTATGTACAATGTATTGACGACCCCCTATACTTACCATGAGCTATGTCCTCATAGATTGAAGAGAAAAGGAAGACATAACTCATACTAAGTATAGAAAAGCCTATACTATAACGAGTAAAGAAACAAAGAATAAGAAGTCGTTTGTCCCCCCTATTCCTAGGATTAATTAATCCTCGGTTTATCAAATTGTACACCCGATGGGGATGGATGGGGATTTGAATATACGAAGTCAATGACTCGAATTGTCTCCCACTATACTTAGGGTGAAATAACTCTAAGTATAGACATAATAGCAATAAGTTATGAGATAAGCAAGGAAAAAAATGAACACTCAAGATACTCAACCCCCATAATTAGGATAAATTCATCCTTAGCATAGCATTGATGAAAGAGGTGAGTCAATAACGGGAGAAAGAATGAAAGTAAAATGAAAAGGAGAAAAACAGAAATGAAAAATCATTTCTGTGCTCAAGAATCAGAATCCTCGATTGTTCATTTCTTCTTGAAATACCACTTCGATTGAGTCAACCACGGGCTGGAATTATCGTGCTCTATGTACGGCTTCTACAACTATTCGTTGACTACGAATGGTTGTGTGTCAGATGAGAACTCTGATATGAGAATGCTACCATTGTCACACACAGTCCTCACCAAAAATGGTCATGTCCACTTGCTCTTTAATTTTCCTGGGAAAAACTTATTTTTTGCATCAAACAACTAAACCTTCCATCCTGGTTCAAAAGTCGTTCTTCTGATATGCTTGTCGCGTCATCTCTTGACTTTCTCCTTCTACATCAGGTTGTTGTTGTATGCATAATCTTTGAATTCCAGGAGTTTGTTCAGATCTATCTTGCAGTTTTGACCATTACGTTGTGAGTCCAAGTTACAAATGTTATCTACTCAAAGTGATTTGTGAATCAACTCAACCGGCAGATGGAAAGGTTTTCCATATACAAACCGATAGGGAGACATACCCAATGGAGTCTTATAGGTGGTTTAATAAGCCCATAGAACTGAATCAAGAAGTTGAGACAAGTTTTTCCTATCCAGTCATACAATCTTCTGCAGAATAGTCTTGATCTCTCTATTATATAACTCAGCCAAACCATTTGATTGTGGGGGCTAAGGAGATGCTATGTGGTGTTCAATGCCGTACTCCTTCACGAGCTTTTTTACTTCCTTGTTCACAAAATGGCTTCCCCCATCTGAAATAAGAATCTTGGGAATCCCGAAACATGTAGTATTATCCTTGAGAAAGCGATAAATAGTATGACAATCAGTGGAACGAGAAAGGATAGCCTCCAGCCACCGACTCACGTTATCTACAACAAGCAGGATGTATTCAAATCCTTGACTGTTAGGAAATGGGCTCATAAAGTCAATGCCACAAGCATCAAATGTGTCTAAAATTTGGTTGAACTTGAGTGCCATAGAATCTTTAAAACCGATGGCACCTCCCAATTGCTGAAAGTCGGTGCAACATTTCACATATGTTATGGCATCCTTGAATATTGTAGGCCACCAGAGGTCACACTGCAATACATTTGATGCCATAGAGTGCCTCGAATGGTGTCCTCCTGCTTCAAGCTTATGATAATGCTCGAGGACACGGTGTACTCCTCCTAAGGAATGCATCGTGGCCAAATGCAATCCGTACCTTCCATGTAAAGGTATGGGTCCTCCACTGGTAGAAATGGATGTCAGACAGAAAATTGTCCTTCTTGACATGAGTCCAATCTTGTGGAACTTTCTTGGTCACGAGATAGTTCACAATCTCGTCATACTATGGGAGAGAACCGACGCTCAATATCGATTCATCAAGAAAGGTCTCTATGAGAGATGTAATACTCAAGGGAGTCTCTAAACTTTCAAGTTTAAACAAATGGTTTGCTACCACATTCTTAACTCCAGGTTTGCCTCTTATTTCCAAATCGAATTCATGAAGTAGAAGGATCCAGCGGAGCAGTCATGACTTGGCATCCTCTTGTCCTATAGATTCTGGATAGTAGAGTGATCAGTGTAAACAATGATTTTCGAACCTAATATATGTGACATGAACTTCTCAAGGGCGAACACAACAGCCAACAGTTCTTTCTCTGTTACGGTGTAGTTTCCCTGGGCATTATCCAAGGTTCTGCTGGCATAGTATATAGCAAATGGAACTCTCCATCCATGCACTGACCCAAAACAAACCCAATAGCAAACTCTGAAACGTTTGTCATGATCTCGAATGGAAGAGACCAATCGGGCGGCTGAAGGATAAGAGCATGAGTAACATGTTTCTTCGTTGTGTTGAAAGCAAGGAGCACCTTCTCATCGACAATAAACTCAATATCCCTGCTCAGAAGCTCGGTAAGAGGTCGAGCAATTTTACTGAATTCTCAGATAAATCTCCTGTAGAATCCGACATGCCCTAGAAAAAGACCTTATCTGCTTCAGTGTTTTAGGTGGTTCAAGATTCGTAATGATATCTATGTTGGTCGGATCGACCTCCATACCTCTTTTTAAGATGACAAGGTCTAACACAGTTGCGTCTATAACCATGAAATGGCTCTTTCCCAAGAGAGAACCAGGTTAACATCACAACATCTCTTAAGCATTCAGTCTAGGTGCATCAAACAGGAATCAAAATCAACACCATAGACGGAGAAATAGTCCATGAAAACCTCCATAAAACTACCAACCATGTCGGCAAACACATCCAACATATATCTTTGTAATGTAGCGAGAGCATTACACAATCCAAAAGGCATCTGTCGAAAGGCAAAGGTGCAAAATGGACAAGTAAATGTAGTTTTCTCTTGATCCTCAGGGGTGATCTCCACTTGGTTATACCTGGAGTACCCATCTAAGAAACAAATGAACACTTTTCTTGCAATTCTTTCAACAATAAGGTCAATAAAGGGTAGAAGAAAGTGATCTTTCTTGGCTATAGAGTTCAGGCATCGACAATCTACATAGACATGCCAAGACGTAGATACTTAGGTCAAGATCTACTCTTCCTTCTCATTTGTGACAATAGTGATTCCAACTTTATTCAGAACCACATGCAATGGGATAACCCATTTAGATTTGGAGATGGGATAGATAAAGCCTGCCTGACACAATTTTGTTATCCCTTCCATGAAAACTTCCAAGAGATTAGGATAAAGTCTCTGCTGATTTACTCTGGAAAATTTGCTCTCAACCTCTAAGTAGATATGGTGTGAACACAAGGCTGGATTTATCCTCCAGAGATATGAAATAGTCCAACCAAGAGCCTTGCGGTTTTTCTCTAGAACGTCTAGCAAGAAAGATTCTTGATCAACGGTCAATCGCGAACTGATGGATGTTGGCTCACCCGCAAGGAAGACATACTGTCCAGGCTTACCTGCAAGGAAGGCATACTTAATATTTGATGGAAGTGGTTTACCTCAGGTGGAATCAGATCTAACTTCTCAATTACTTCTGAAACTCCACTTGCTGCTGGTGAATGTTGCAACAGTGTGTTAGGGTTCACCTCGGTTACACTAGATTTAGAAAGTGCAATACAGAACATATCCGCAATCATTTGCTTTTGTTTAGTCTTGGATGGATACTCTTGAAATAGATGGATCAACTCTTCATCTTCCACTTCATCTATGGCAATGGAGCAAAATTTGACTGTGCTTTCAAGGTCTTGGTTTTAGTCCACAAAGTATCTATATCTCTAATCTCCTCAGATGTGTTACAGTCGGCTGCATTAACATACATCCTTGTCTCTGATGTGCTATCTTGCTTCCTCAGCTCTACACGCATCTCTATAGTTACCTTGTCATTGTGGGAGTGAAAGGTGATCTTTCCAAATCCATAATTAACCACCGCCTCGATTGTTCAGAGGAACGACTGACCTAGGATGTTCGATGTCTGGAATAATGGTACCAGGAGTCCATGTCCAGGACAATGAAGCCCAGTGGTAATTTCATACCTTGGACCGTTACTATAACATCTTCCAAACTCCACGCGGCCGCTTAATGGATCAATCAGCAAACTAAAGGATCATCAGAGTTGTTTTCAATTTTCTCATGGTTTTGTTTTTCATTTCTTCTGGAAAAGGTACATATACATTTTCTAAAGCAACATTTTTCATTTAAGAAATCATCTTGTACATCTAGACAACTCGAAGGGATACAATCATCCAATATAGATGGAGAACGAAAAACTAGAAATTCAGCCTTGTCATCTCGCACGATAGTTGCCGTAGGCACTGACATCTCCTTGGCAGCAACATCTCAGCTTTTGTTGTTAATCCTGGTGTTTTAATTTTCTTGATTTTTTGGATTTTTGTCGATTTGGAATTGGCTCCTCAAGGTGCATCATCTCCACGACTGGCTGGGTTGCTAATGTAAAAGAGGCTTTATTTTTCCCCTTCACAGCTGCAGATGGTTGTAGTTTCCTACCGCTCCTAAGATTCACAAAATTATATAACATAAAATCATTTTTACATGAATTTGGGGGTGGTGGGGCACTACGAGGTACATGCTCCCTATGCTTGAAATCGTTGGAATTGAGCTCTACCTACATTAGTATGATCATCTTCGCAGTTGCGAGGTCAATAATCTTCTGGATCATCTCATTCATATTGTCAATCAATTGAGCCAAACAATCTAGAATGGGATTCACGGGAGCGGCCTCAGATGGTTCAACGACATGAGGTTGCTGATGTTGGTAGAAATAAGGTTTCTATTGGAAGTTTTGATACTGATGCGAAGGGTACTGCTGATATAGATAGCGAGGAGGAAGGAAATTTTGATATGGTCATGCCGGTTGTTGGTGACGAAAAGGTTGGCGGTTTACTGACGGATGGAAGTTCTGTTTCAAAGTGTAGCTCCGATGTAGGGGCACTTGTAGTGGGTTGTTGCTGGACTGATGTTGCTGCCGAAAACTCTACCAACCCTGATTTTGGTTGAATTGTCGATTGTCCTATGCTTGCCCCTGTTGTTATCCTCCAAGATGGGGTGAATACTTCTCAATTGCCCATACAACATACTTCTTGGATCTTCAACGATGGAGGTTCACGAACCCTATTTTTACCCTTCTAATTATGTATAATTAGTAGTGTTCGTTGCTGCCAGGTAAAATAGAGTCAATCAAAAATCGCTTCGAAACAATGTATGACTTAAAGGTCAAAGTGGTCGATTTATATCTTACTTGGGCAATCCCAAGGTCGAACTCAGGGACACGAGGCTCTTTAGTCTCATTTAGACTCTTATTATTTATATTAAGTGTTGGATTAAAGAATCATAGGCCAATGAATGCATGAAGATAGGCAATATGCATAAATAAACATGAACAATGCATATTTTTATTCATTTTTAATGCAAGTGACAAATGCAAATAAATGCAATGTTATAATGATGCGAAAATGCCTTAAATAGATAAAATAACCGAGCCATAAACATTAGTCAAGTTAGGTTCAAATTATGAAGCTAGTTCAATTAATGAAAAAAATACAAGGCATACAAAGCAATATACGGAGACACTAAGTTTGAATTGAGTCATCAAAATTCATAGTGTCAAAATAAAAAATAAAATATTCTATAAGAAAGATCATTAGTTTAACATCGAAACGAGACCAAAATCTACTGAAACGAAGCTCGCATGCTCAAGTTATTAACAAAGGAAACCAGGGGCATAAATGTAAGAAAACATGAAAAATATTTAGCAAACTGGTCCTTGAGAGGGAATAAAATGTAAATAAAATAAAGAGCAGGGCTTCCCTGTAAATTACCCACACAAACGGGGGTATTTTGCAGTTATTAAAAACCCCATGGGATAGGGTGCAAAATACCCCAGACGCGCGTGGTTATCACGTGATTTCAGTACTTGATTGCAATTTGGAATAGTTCTGAGGGCCTCCTTGCAAATGTAACCCAGACCGCACGTGAAGAGCATGTGGACCTAGGCTCGGTTGACACTGGATGCTCGGAGGAGGCTCGAAGGGCTCTTGTGCTCCAGCGGTGGCTCGAGAATAGCCTCGGCTTCGGATGTGGCTCGGAGATGGCTCAAAGGTCCCTAGCCTATATCTGGTGTTGAAGCTGGAAGCTGATGACGTAGTCGCATGTAGACCGTCCAATCAATGAACATCAGATGGTGGCTGAACGGAGATGTTGAGTCAACGTGGCTCTTTGATAACCGTCTTATCGTAAAGATCTAATGGTGGCTGGAAGATCCAAGTGCATTTATGTGGCCGTAGATAAGTCGTTGGATGGACACCGGAGGGTGCCATCCAATGGCACATGTGGGTTCTAGATAATCTCCCTCCGCCGTGGGCTGGCGGCGATCTTCGAACTCCGACGAAGCCTCCCGTGCTCTGCCACCTTCTACCTAATGTGGTTAAGATTCCCAGTCGTTCCTGAAGGTGCTGGATCGGTCGTTAAAGTGAGGCCGATAAGCGGGACCACCTGGAAGCGACTGATGTCGATCCATGGCTGGAGACGATGCTCGAGAAGAGTGCCCCGACGAAGCTCCAACCAATCAAGTAGGATCTACAAGAGTTAGTTCTAGATGAAGCGGACGTATGGGTGTGTGCAATGAGTGAAGCGAGGTTCCCGACGAATGAAGGAATGGAGGAACCAGAGCTCCTCTCCGACGAATCGGAGAGGAGGTGGTGCGGTGGTGGTCAGGTGCTGGAGAAGGGGGTGGAGGCGATTAGAGAGGTGCACAGAGATGGTGATTAGGTGGTGGAGGTAAATCAATGGTTAGTGGAGGGTGATGTATTATAGGGGAAGCTAATATATTAAGAGAAATTAAAGAAAAACATAGAAGGGATATCGGAGGCTTACCTGGGCGATGGCAGTCATCGGCAGCTTGTGATTGGGGTTCAAGTCGAACCTCGGGTCTTCGCTGGACACCATTAGCCTTGTGGAGCAGCTCGAGCGAAGGCGGAGCTCGACGACGCACCCTTGAAGGCGGCGGGTCTCACCAGGGGCATAAGTCATCATCTCACCTGCAATCGGACCTCCCCCTATCATAGGGAGTTGGTGGAGGGCTGGGCCTCGCCCCTCGTAAAGGTGGACGCCGGTGAATGGCAGAGGAGAGGATGTATTTGAAGCGGGGGAGATCAGTTCTAGGTGGTTGACGATGTGGGTTGGATGTGGAATATGGAGCGAACTGGAGGGAGTCGTGAGGTGAGTGGTTGCCCGCGAGGAGAGTGGATGACTGGATACGTTGTGAGGTCATCGGGAAGTGGAGATGGTGGATGAGGAGAAGGAAGAAAAAGGAAGGGGGAAGCAGTGGTGTGAAGTGGAGAACGTGGGTGCGGGGTGAACGAAGGAGGAAGAAGGTTCAGTGGCCATTGGACTTCGCGATCCAATGGCTACGAGTGGGGTGCTCAACTACGGCTAGGATCTGATCAGAGTGGCGCGATCGAAGGACGATGGGTGGTGCCACGCGGCGAGAGTATATGCGGGCGGAAATGGACGGAGGTGATGAGATCGGAGGTACGATCGAAGGGTTGAGGTTTGAAGCGGGAAAGAACGGCTAAGACGCAAGGAGGGAAAGATGATCGGATGGTGATGGAGTTAGACACGTGGTGAGAGGAGGTTTAGGCCTAGTGAGTGGTCCAGATTTGAGCTGGACTTTGATCGGGTGGCTGGAAATGGATATAGGAAGAACGATGGAGATCTGAAGAGGAAGGAGGTGATATAACGGTAGAAATTGCATGCAGGTGGCATGTGAAGGAGCGGGCTGTGTGGCGCAACCAGAAAGCACCACGTGACCCAATCTGGTTTTTCGAAAGAAAACCTCGCAAAAGATGAAGAAAATGTCTGAATTTGGAAAAACTCAAAACATGAAAGTTGTAGATCTCGATGAGATCTACAAGTTTCATGTTGACCAAAAACACTTGCTATTTTTTTGTATTTTTAACTTATTCAAGGGGTCAGATAATTACAAGGATTAATCTGGTTCTTATTGACACTTAGTCTAAGCTACAGGGTTAATATTTGCGAATTAGGATAATAAAACTAGGTTTCGTCAACCCCCTATACTTAAACTATGCTCGTCCCTAAGCATCACAAAAAATGAATAAGCTGGATTAACCCCCTGGTGCATGTGCATACAGGATCTGATCTGTTCAAGTCCTCTCAATTTTTAGAGATCCAAAATCTCATAGTTCAACCAAGCCTTAATCATGAGGCATCCAATTCCTCAAATTTCCAGACTCTCTCTTGTATACATATAAGCTAAGGATATGAACTTAAGTGTTGACCGTGTTCACGAGAGTAGAGTCAAAACGCCACCCAAGGTCCCGGTCCAAGAAATTCTCCTAAGGACCCGATCCTCAACACTAGGGAATAAACCAAATATTACATCCAATCCACCGTATCTTTAGTTGTCAAACTTCGAAGTGTTGGTGGCAGTACAGCTGATGGAGGGTTTGGGATTGTGTCATTTCTTCTGTCCCTCTCATTGGAACAAGTATTCTCTCTAGTGCCTTTTACTGAACACAACTTTTTTTGGTGTTGATCAGTGCGTCCATCAAGAGAAGTTGGAGCCATCTGCACTTGTTTTCCTAGGAGTATACCAGGGTGTGTCTTTTTTGAGTACCTATCGTACCTTCTACACCCAGACTAGTGGCATTTACGATGCAGAGCCCTTTTTTGGTGAAATCCCGACTTCTTGTCCTAATAACGGTGGTCCAAGTAGATACATTGAAATGGTTGGGAACGATCGTCTTTGCTGTAAGCTCTTTGATGATTGAATTTGTGGAATGAGAGCTTTTCTTTAACAGTTCATTGCTTTGTAATATTTTGGCTAGCTCCACTGCTTTTACCAAGAGTTGGCGCACACTGATCAACAATTTTATTTATTTATTTCACACCCTGGCACTTAGGTAAACATCAAGAGAATAGTATAAGAACCAAGTTCTCATACTTGCTAAAATGCTAACACGCAGGTTTCATGAAGCCTTCAAAAATTTTATCCCATCATCGAGCATCATTAGATCAAGTCCAAACTTGAATCCCTCATCCCAATTTCTTAAGTGAAATTTCAACTCATCTCATCGAGATCGCAGTCATGCATGTGAAGTGCTGATCATATTCTTAAGGTAGGATACTAAACATGCGATATAACATGCAAATCTAAAAACCTAGGGAAATGTGGATGATTAAGTCTAAGACTCTGATGGCTAAGGCTAGTTAACCTAAAATCTCAAGACCTCTTAAACCGAATATTCTCGAACATCTGTGATCATGTGTGGAAGTGAAAAATGTAGGGGGGTTAATCCAACTCCTTCATCCATAATTTTTTATTTTATTTTTTTATTTTATTATTTTTTATTAAGACTTTAAAGGACATCATGACTGTCTAAACTCAAATGAGTAGATGCATCTACATTCAACCAGTATAGGTGTAAGTACATGCCAGAGCCCGTTGCTTGAGGACGAAGGCTTACACGATGTCCTCTAAACCACCTACTCTGCTAAAGGCAAACACTCACTAAACGAGGCTACTTATTTGGGTTTAGTAGTCACTATTGACTCTTAAAGTATTTTTTTATGGATTTTTGGATTAAGGTTAGAACACAGGTTAGACTCATCTTCCTTGACATCAAAAAGAATTTTCAACACCATGTCATACAAGTAAAGATTTTCCAAACATTTTCAAAACAATTTTTCAAAACAAGAGAAAACTCATTTTTCAAATCATTTTCAAAAATATTATTCTTTGAAAATAGTGTAACATAATATAGAAAAGCCTTGAAAACAATTTTGTCCACTTAGTTCAAGAGAGTATACTTTAGCCAAAAAGTTTTAAATTTTTCAATTTTTTTCAAAATATAGCTAAAGTACATATACTGTATATGTGGCATACCCCCTATACTTAAACTTTGCTATGTCCTCATAGCACTACATGATACAAGGTCATAGGTCCATTTAAGTATAGAAAAATATACGTGAACTGAGGTTGGTTCCCCCTATACTTAGATTAGAAATAACCTAAGTATCAGGGCAAGGAAATATGATCAAGAAAATCACGGGGATTCAGGTCCCCCCTATACATAGGCTGAGAGTAGCCTAAGTATACAGATGGATAATTGATGTTGGGAGAGAGCTGAGGTGAACGAAGAAGTCGGATGGATATACAAATGAACGGATGAATATTCGAAGATTAATGAAGTACTTAAGGACTAGGGGATGGTTTTGGAGTATTCACGGCTAAAACAAGCATGCA
Organism: Ottelia alismoides; assembly: GCA_037367405.1. Taxonomy (NCBI): domain Eukaryota; kingdom Viridiplantae; phylum Streptophyta; class Magnoliopsida; order Alismatales; family Hydrocharitaceae; genus Ottelia; species Ottelia alismoides. Next base: position 128,888 of record JAZKJV010001698.1, on the reverse strand, counting down.
ACACCCTTTGATTTCACCAACTTACATGTGAAACCAACAAATGTTTGTTGATTATCTTGTCATTTTTATTGGTGATTAAAAACATTCTAATTTATGCGGGAATCAAGAAAATATCGAATAAAATCATCCTACGTAAACAACTGTGTTGCTTTCCCAAAATAAGGTTTTACTCCATTTTATGTTGACTTGCAATTATAAGTCCCAATTTATTTGCTTAAGGTTATCATTGATTTAAGGTGAGCAAATAAATCAAGAAATCATCGTCTACCGCTCATTCTCAATTTCCATTAACCTAGGTGATCAAGCCAGGAAGGGAGATCGAGAAAAAGCCATGTAGTTGATGAAAAATCATGATCTAGACTAAGTGGGAAAACATGCAGTGTCTTGAGCAAAAATTCATGAAAACTCAGACTAAATTTAAAACCAAGTCCTAATGTATGCAAGTCGATGAAAACCTCACCTAAAATGCTTCTACTAGTGGGGAGGAAAATCTTTTAATTTGGCTAAGTGAAGTGATGCTTACGCGCGTCTTGATTAATTGTATGTCCTACCTACGATCAAACACGTAAAAAAGAGAATGTTAAAATAGCTCAAAGAGCTGCGTGCCTGGTCCTAGGTCGACACTCAAGTGGGGGGATCCCCACACAATCACATATAAGTCGTTCATTTACAAGCGTGAGTCCTCGATTAAAGACCGATGTAAAGACGATTATTACATGAAATGGAGTAAAATGCAAGACATTTTTCCCTTCAATTTCTCTCCAAAATTGCTTCTGTGGCTCCTCGCAATGGGAATACACCTGCTCCTCGCCTCCTTGAACATCAAGGGCCCTGCCACAATAGCAAATGTTAGATATCAATCAAAAAATTTTTTAATGATGCAAGACAACATGAACAAATTGACCTACGAATTAAAAACAAATACTTAATTAAATAAAAATAAATCTAAATGTGAAAAATGAGTCGTGTCCCCGGCAACGACGCCATTTGTCGAACCCTATTTTTACCCTTCTAATTATGTATAATTAGCAGTTTTCGTTGCAGACGGGTAAAATAGAGTCAATCAAAAACTGCTTTAAAACAATGTATGACTTGAAGGTCAAATCGGTCGATTTACTTTTTACTTGGGCAAGCCCAATGTTGAACTCAGGGACACGAGCCTCTTTAGTCTCATTTAGACTCTTATTATTTATATTAAGTGTCAGATTAAAGAATCGTAGGCCAATGAATGCATGGAGATAGATAATATGCATAAATAACCATGAATAAAGCATTTTTTATTCATTTTTAATGCATGCGACAAATGCAAAGTTCCCTAAGTAGATAAAATAACTGAGCCATAAACATTAATCAAGTTAGGTTCAAATTATGAAGCTAGTCCAATAAATGAAAATAATACAAGGAATACAAAGCAATATATGTGAGACACTAAGTTTGAATTGAGTCATCAAAATTCACAAACATTAAAATAAGAAATAAAATATGCCATCTGAAGATCATTAGATTAGCTTCGAAACAAGACCAAAATCGACTGAAACGGAGCTCGCATGCTCAAGTTATTAACAAAGGAAACTAGGAGCATAAATGCAAGAAAACATGAAAAATATCTAGCAAACAGGTCCCTAGATGGGACTAAAACGTAAATAAAATAAATAACGGGGCCTTCCTTATAAATTAGCCACAAGCGCGTGGGTATTTTTGCAATTATTAAACACCACAGGGGGTAGGGTGCAAAATACTCCAGGCGCGCGTGGTTATCACGTGATTTCAGTACTTGATTGCAATATGGAATAGTTATGAGGGCCTCCATGCAAATTTAACCCAGACCGCACGTAAATAGCATGTGGACCTAGGCTCGGTTGACAATGGAGGCTCGGAGGAGGCTCGGAGGGCCCTGGTGCTTCGGCGGTGGCTCGGGAATAGACTCGGTTCGGATGTGGCTCGGAGATGGCTCGGAGTTCCCGAGCCTATAGATCTTGTGCTAAAGCTGGAAGTTGTTGACGTGGTCGCATGTAGATCGTACGATCAATGAAGATCAGACGGTGGCTGAACGGAGATGGGAAGTCGACATGGCTCTCTGATAATTGTCTGATCGTAAAGATATAATGGTTGCTGGAAGCTCCAAGTGCATTTGCGTGGTCGTAGATAGGCCGTTGGATGAACACCGGGGGGTGCCATCCAACTGCACATGTGCGTTCTGGATAATCTCCCTCCGTCGCAAGCTGGCGGTGATCTTCGAACTCCGGCGAAGCCTCCCACGCCCCGCCACCTTCTACCTAATGCGGTGAAGATTCCCAGTCATTCCTGAAGGTACTGGAGCGATCGTCGAAGTGAGGCTGATAAGCGGGACCACCTGGAAGCAGCTGATGTCGATCCATGGCCGTAGACGATGCTCAAGAAGAGGGCTTCGACGAAGCTCCGAACATTCAAGTAGGACCTGCAAGAGTTAGTTCTAGCCGAAGCGGGTGTGTGGGTGTGTGCAATGAGTGAAGTGGGGTTCCTGGTGAATGAAGGAATGGAGGAACCGGAGCTCCTCTTCGGTGAATCGGAGAGGAGGTGGTGTGGTGGTGGTCAGGTGCTGGAGAAGGGGGAGGAGGCGATCGGAGAGGTGCGTGGAGATGGTGATTGGGTGGTGGAGATAAATCAATGGTTTGTGGAGGGTGATATATTGCGGAACGGAGACCGGAGGCTTACCTGGGCCATGGCAGTCGTCGGCAGCTTGTGATTGGGGTTCAAGTTGAACCCCGGGTCTTCGTTGGACTCCATCAGCCTGGTGGAGCAGCTCGAGCGGAGGCGGAGCTCCGCAATGCAGCCTTGAAGGCGGCAGATCTCATCGGGGGCAGACGTCCTCATCGCACCTGCAATCGGACCTCCCCCTTTCACGGGGAGGTGGAGGAGGGCTGGGCCTCGCCCCTCGTATAGGTGGACGCCGGTGAATGGCGAAGGAGAGGGAGTATGTGAGGAGGGGGATATCGGTTCCAAGTGGTTGATGATGTGGGTTGGACGTGGAATATGGAGCAAACTAGAGGGAGTCGTGAGGTGAGTGGTTTCCTGCGAGGAGAGTGGATGACCGGGCTACGTTGTGGGTTCGTCGGGAAGTGGAGATGGTGGACGAGGAGAAGGAAGAAAAAGAAAGGGGGAAGCAGTGGTGTGAAGTAGAGAACGTGGGTGCAGGGCGAATGGAGGAGGAAGAAGGTTTTGTGGCCGTTGGATCTCGCGATCCAATGTCTACGAGAGGGGCGTTCAACTGCAGCTAGGATCTGATCAAAGAGGTACGATCAAAGGGCGATGAACGGTGCCACGCTACGAGAGTAGGTGCAATCAGAAATAAACGGAGGTGATGAGATCGGAGGTACGATCGAAGGGTTGAGGTTTGAAGCAGGAAAGAACAGCTAAGATGCAAGGAGGGAATGATGATCGGATGGTGATGGAGTTACACACATGGTGAGAGGAGGTTTAGGCGCCGGTGAGCGGTCCAGATTTGAGATGGACTTTGATCGGGCGGCTGGAAACGGATATAGGAGGAATGGTGGAGATCTGAAAAGGAAGGAGGTGATCTAACAGTGGAAATTGCAGGCGGGTGGCATGTGAAGGAGCAGGTCGCATGGTGCAACCAGAAAGCGTCATGTGGCCTATTCTGGTTATTCGAAAGAAAACCTCGCAAAAGATTACGAAAATGGCCGAATTTGGAAAAACTCAAAACATGAAAGTTGTAGATCTCAAATGGCCGAATTTGGAAAAACTCAAAACATGAAAGTTGTAGATCTCGATGAGATCTACAAGTTTCATGTTGACCAAAAATGGATACGAGGTCAAACAAAGGTAGAAATATTTTTGTTAGCATTTTTAAAGGCTTAAAAATTCTATGAATTATGTTTTGCTATTTTTTATTTTTAACTTATTCAAGGGATTAGATAATCACAAGGATTAATCTGGTTCTTATTGACCCTTAGTCTATGCTAGGGGGTTAATATCTGTGAATTAGGACAATGAAACTGTGTTTCATCAGAGGTGAAGTAAATTGCTCAGAATAAGATGGAGCTTCTGGATGGTAGATGACCATCTGCATGTATTGTTGTGACTGTGAACTCTGGTCTGCAGCTTGCACGTAATAAACATGTTAGACCGTTGGTTGTTGTGATGGACTTTGTTGTTGTTGTGATGGGAACGTTATCTGCTCTTTCAGCTCAACTGCTGGTGTTTCGGTGGTTGTGCTCATAGCATGGGTAGCATTGATGGTGCTGACAAGAAGGTCCAATTGTTGTGTGATTAGATCGAGCTTATCAAGGTGCTTGGTTCATTGTTCGATCACATTCAGATCTTGTGGTCTCTTCTCAGTTATATCCACCTTGGAAAGTTGGTTCGTGATGATGCTCAAGTTGGAACTCTCATTTTTCCCCTCTTTTTCATATTGTTATATTGTTATATTAATATCTTTGTGAGAAATTTGTGGGGCTTTTGATAGGCACGAGATGAGGACAATGTCGTTGGTCCTTCGGCCATTTCTTCAAATATTTGCTAGACCATGTCCTCATCTTTATTGAAGTGGGAATCTCCACAGGCGATGCCCACAAGCTGCTTGCTCTCCTGATGTAATCCCCCAAAGAAGTTCTGCATTAGGCTTATCTTCAGCAAATCGTGATGGGGGCACTTCTCTAGAAGATCTCGGAATTATTGCCATGCATCATTGAAAGGCTTGTGGGATAGCTATGAGAAGTTGGAAATGAGAGCTCTCATCTGATTAAGACAACCCAGGGATAGAACTTACGCAAAAATGCATATTTAAGCTCTTCCCAGGTCGTGATTGTTTTCCCTAGATGATTTATCCAGTAAAGTGATAACCACAGAATTTCGAGTGTCATTTGGTTTTACAAGGCGAAACCGTAGTGTATTGACCACTCAAAAGACTGTGATTAATCAAGAATTAACCCTTGATGAAATATTAGCAGTGCATGACGAAAATGTGGAATTAAACTTTACTATTATCTACAAAACTAAGTGTATAACAAGCAAGCATGTAGAGATTGAACCATAGAGAGCAAACCAGGTAGCCTACGATTATTACTAATCAATGTGTAGTGTGTAGTATTATAATATATATATATATATTGTTTGTCAATATATTTTTTTAGATTTTAATTTTTCGATTTATATTTTTCTTTTTTTAAAAATATAAGAATGATAAATATAGATGTATATATAATATGTATAATATAGATAATATATATATATATATTTAACGTTTTTTAAAATATTAAGGTATTTATAATATTAATAGTTATATAAAACATATATAACATTATAAACACTTTATAAGGCAATATATACATTAATAAAATAAAAATCAGAGAAGAATTTTTTAGGTTTTAAATATTTATCTTCTAATTTTGTATTTTTAATTATTTTTGCTAATTTTCATGGATTTGTAATGTCAAAAATATCATAAATCATGGATTAAATAATCAGACGAAATTCAAATGAAGATTAAAAATAGCAAAATAAGTCCAAAATTCTTCAAATCTTTTTTAATAGATAGATAATGATATAAGAAAAATTAAGAAACTGAAAAAAATGATTTTTTATTATTTTTTGGAATTTTTAATATTTTTTGTCGGATTTTAGAACTGTTTACTTTTTATGCTTTTCTTTTTCTATTTTTAAGGATTTTTGGTCTGGATTTAATACAGGACATAGTAGATGACATATAATATTTTTAAAAGTTTCAAGGCATTTTAATATTTTTTTCTGATTTTCATGTCTAAACAGAGAAAATTAAGGCATTGTTTGAATTTTAATAAATAACAAAATGCTTGAAAATGCTAGTTAAAAATCATGACAATTAAATACAACATTCAAGGCATTCACCATGATTTTTAAAAATAAAAATCAAATAGGAGCTCTTTTTCATTAAAATCCCAAGAAAATTTGTGTTCATTACAAGCAAGGACCAAAATGTAATTAATGAAAAACTCTCTATTCCTTTCAAAACCCTCATTATAAAATCCAGGGACATACGTACAATTTATACATGAATACAAAAATATTATGCACTTGGGAGGGTCATAAATGCAAATAGGAAGAATAATTGGTCCTTTGTGTAATTTATCAACAAAAATATACACATCATATACAAATTCTTGGATTAAATATAAATACAGAAAATTAGAGGGATATGCGTGCAAAAATCATGACTTCACATGATCCCCCAGGTGGTGTGAGATGGTACGGACAGATGGGCAAAAACAAGAAACCTCCGGGGCTTTATTTCAATTTTTCCTACATATTTTACACTCCAAACAATATTTAATGTACTAAAAAATAAAATTTAGAAGGCGGAGGGGGTCCAGGGTAATTTACCCCTAATTACATGCTAATGAACGACCCAGATCGCTTCACTTAACATGATCGGACGGTGATGGGGCACTTCAGTTCATTGCTTGGTCAACGGACGAGATAGGAACTGAGGCACGAGTGTGATCCGATGGTTGCTGCTGCTCGGGAAGAACAGGTCTTCCCCTGTCCTTCGATCATCGATTTCTTCGTCGACTAGTGGCCTTCTTCGATGTTCTTGGGCTTTGCACCTCTACTCTTCCACAGCGATCGAGATGCTCAGGAGGATCCAAAACCCATCGATAGGGTCTCCGTTGGCTCTGGGACTTGCATAGAAAGATGTTGGGCATGAGGCGATAGTCCTCGACCCATTTTGAAGCTAGAGAGCATAACAGCTAAGGGGGGCGGGGAGGCTACAACGAAAGGTGGAGGGGAAGCCTCGATTCATCGATCCAACAAGGATTCGGGGATTCAGATGGATCGATCAAGTGGATATCGCATCAGAAAATTAGATGGGGTGCACGCGGGAGTCGGAAACAGTCGTTAACATGGTGGATTGATCGGAGCCCTGGAGGCTCTGGCGAACGAAAAATCTAAAATATACTATCCTACGGAATCAAATGCGAAAGTAATGACGGAATTAAAAACACAGAAGGAAAGCCTACCTAGCAATAGAGAAGAGCGGTGCTCTTATAGCTACTGGAAGGTAGGGAGCAGAGGTGGCCGGAGAACCATTATGGATCTGCTCCTCTCCTCGCTCCGTCGTCTCTGAGCACGGGGGAAGGTGCAGTTGTCACCTGACCTTCTACACACACATGCGGGACACGGGAAGAAGTTCCAAGAGGGATCAAGAGGAGGAGGAAAGGAGCATCTGAATTATAGAAACAGTAGGGACCCTTATTGACCAGTGATTTAGGATGAATCAATGGTATGTACAAAAGTTTGGAGGTATGGCGTGGATTAAGGATGATCAGAGAGGAGTTTAGTGAAAGATCTACTCAGACCTGAGTGATTAGAGGCCAGGGAAAAAGGTGAGAAGACATGCATCTTGTCGTCTGACGGGGTAGGAGACCTAGGTCAACTAGGGTTTGATTCTGGTTGGTCAACGTGGACTAACCAGAAAATTCCATTGCAGAAATTACTGGTAAAATAAATATTAAATAGCTAATGAATTAAGTAATGTTAGAGTATAAAATAAAAAATGTTTGTTATTTTATGTAGTATTTTAATAAGTTTTTTATTTATTTTTTTGGGTTTATTTATTATAAGTTAATTTTTAAGGGTGTATTTATATGTATATTCATCTATATTTTGCATATTTAATTTTATTTTGTATATTTGATTTTATTATTTTATTCTCTTATTTTATATATTTATAACTTATTTTTAGGTATATAATTATATTTTTATTATATATTTCTTGTGTTATTTATACACTTATATAAATAGAGGAATAATTATATAAGTATAAGTATATGTATTTCATCTATGCATTTTTGTATATTATTTTATTTTTATGTTTCCTTTATGGTTTTATTCTAGTTTTAATATGTATATATACTATAAATAATATTTACAAAATTATTAAGATGTGCATTTTAAAAATAATAAAGAATAAATAAAATGAATATTTTATTCTAATATATTATATCAAAGTGGTCCAAAACCTAACTTTTGCATATTAGCTCCAAATTAAGTGAAACCACCTTCATTAAATAGCTTACTAAAGTTATATACAATTAAAGGTGATTTTATTACATTTTGATTTTTATTTAGGAGATATGGGTCTGTGAAGTTTAGGTTTTGGATTCTTATTCTGTGTATAGAATGTACATTGTATATTATTTTTGTGCAAACTTAATTTTTTTTATTTTTCTATACATTATTATCTACAAATTTCATGTACAAAGTTTTTTATTTGAGGTATAAAAAGTAGAAAATAAAATAGTTCCTAAAAATGAATAAATGATAAATAAATGGGATTTTTATTGTATTATTGGCCTTATCCCCCCTACTTTATTCCTTGTCGACCTAGTCATCAAGATACCTAGGTCTCAGGATTTTGGTTCATAAAATACCTTTGGTCCTTTATTCTTTTTCTCTTCATTTATTTTTTCTATAATTTTAGCTTTAAAAACTATATTTTATACACAATAATAGAATAAAGAATGAACGTTAATTTGTAAAAATAAATGCTATTTTCATGCATTAGCTAGGGGTTTTGAAGCCAAAATGATAGAATAAAGGTGATGAAATGGAGATTTATCACCCCCCTATACTTGCCTTTGGTAGTCCCTAGCAAATACTTATGCAATAAGTACAGAAAATGAAAAATAAAGAAAAGAAAAAGAATTAACTTTGAGTAATTTTCGACTTTTAAACTGGTTTTTAATAAAGTCAAAGTTTGGAGCTTAGAGAAGTCCTTTGGATTAATGGTGTGTTCGGAACCACATTGAAGTAGAGAACTGTGAGACAACAGCCCTCAGATTCCATACTCCTATCATCCCGTTCAATTCATAGCTAGGTCAAAACCATCCTCTCAATCGCATACTCCAACTACCTTGAAATGATAGAACCATGTGTGTGGATTTGTTCAGCTCTTCCCAAACAAAACCATTGAACCATCAAGGTGTCTGCTCTTCTCGTAACACGTCCTTGTAGAGACAGATATTCCCTTCTAAGGTTAGGTACTTCCGGTCTTTACAACCGAATGGGGGAGGAAGTCAGAAGAATGGGAAGAGAAGTAGGAATGGACCAAGGTAGTCTTCAGTCCCTCGTGAAGTCGGTCAGTGTAACCGGTTCTCCACCAAGAAACATGCTTTTTTAAAGCTCAAGTTTTTGGTGGAATTTTTCGTATAGGCTTCTCTGGATATTTTCTTTGACTTTGCATAGCTTCTGCATTCTTGTTTACGCCACGGTGGAGATAGCATATTTTGTTTCACCCATTGTTTTGGGGTCTTAGAAATGTTGCGCAGGTAGATATTCCTCATCCGGATCATCGTCTCAATCCATCTCCAGTCTTTAGATATGATTGTTACCAAAAAAGTGAGTTAGATTACCGGTGTCAGCAATTCCCAAGAATGGTTCCTGAGCCACCCTTGATGAAGAGGCCTTGCATCGCCTGACTTAGATCCCAAGATTTTTCAACAGTCCATATGTGCTACGCTAAGTGCGAGGTGTGAGGTTTCCAGTCAAGTCGCTGCCTCAAGAGTCGTACAGATGATATGAAGAGTTCTCTTTAAGAACAATGAATTGACTCATGAACATAGTCTTATGGAACCTAATGAATTAAGTCAAGGTGACCTGAAACATCTCTACTTCCAGTCCTCAATGGGTTCATCTGAAATTAGGTATATTATGGTCTATTCCAAGCTCCAATATCCGGACTTTGTTTGACTAGTTCAATTGTCTAAATTATTCTGAAAATGCGAATACTATGTGCAATGCAAGAAAATCTTTTTGTGATGTCATATTATAAATTGAACTTTTTATAAATTTTTGAAAAGTTTTGCAAATGTCTATGCATTTTTTCAAAATAAAAGGACTTTTGGCGCAAAACAGAAGTATGCACAGATATTTACACGGATGCACCTCTTTTTATTTACAAGAATTGAGGTTGGAGGATGTACATATCGAATGTGAATTATTTGTATAGGTACGTTTATTCAATTTGTAAAGAACTTATTTGAGAGATGTATATATTCCTCAAACTTATATGAATGTGGTATTACAAAAAATTTTGAAAACTATAATCCAAATAATTTTTGCATATAACTTTTACAAACAGTTACAAGCATTTGAAAATCATTTTGCTAAGGTTTTTGGAACATTATATATAGTTTTTTCAAATATTTTTGCAATCGTTTTCCAAACCATTTGCAAATAGGTTTTTAAAACATTTTATTTCACATGAAAAAAGATTTTTTTTACAAATCAAACAATTTTACAAAGGCCGAAAACATTTTGCAAAATATTTTTTTAACATGTTTCAAAAGATTTTTCAAATAGATTTTCAAACTATTTTTTAAATGTTTTGCAAAATATTTTTACCTAATTTATTAATCAGTATATGCAAAAATAATTTGAGGAATAATATGCATCATTTTATTAATTGATCTTATAAATTTTGTATGTGGATATAAATAGTAATTTAGCCATCTTTATTTAAAATACGAATGTACGGGTTATGGCTAAAGTATATACATAGTATATATGACCCCCTATACTTATCTTGAGTTATGACCTCATAAATCAAAGAGAGAAGAGAAGGCATAACTCGTACTGAGTATAGAAAAGCCTATACTTCTACGGCGAAAGAATAATGAAGGAAAGAATGAGAAGTCAAACATCCCCCTATACTTAGGATCAATTAATCCAAAGTATAGCAATTTGTATCTACGTGTAGGGAGGGTCGAGGGTGGGAATGAACCGATCACATTCAGACTATCTCACCCTATACTCAGGGTAAGATATCCCATAGTATAGACGAGAAGAGGAGACAGTGGGGGAATCAAAGAACGAAATAATTTCGGGGTGCACACCCCCTATACTTAGGACAAAGTGGGTCCTAAGTATAGAATACTTACCAAAAGGGCCAACGCCATTTTGGTAGAAAAAGAAAAATGAAAATGAAAAGAAGAAAAGAAGAAAAAACGAAAAGTTAAAGGAAGAGTTTTTGAATGACATTATCTGAATCTTCTGATTCGACTAAGGTTGTGGAGCTCCTTCGGTGCATATCGCTTGGATAGAATCGACAACGTTCAGGAATGAGTCACGGTCGAGGTAAGGCTGCAGTAAATGACTGTTGACGACAAACGGTTCTGCGTGAGGACACAATTATGATATCACAATGCTTATATTATCATGCACTTCTTGCACTCTAAATGTCCATGTCCATTTACTCATTAATGTGCCCGGGAATATATTCAACTTTGCGTCATAAAAGCACACTTTTAGTCAAGTCTGGAAGGTCTTTCGTCTGATGTACCTGTCATGCCAGCATTTAACTTCTCCTTGTACATCAATGTGTTATTATATGTATAGTCTCGGAATTCCAAGAATGTTCAGATCCTCTTTTCTTTTCTAACCACCTCTTTGTGAGTCCAAATTGCAGATGTTGATGGCCCATAATGATTTGTGAATTAGCTCCACTAGCAGACAATACATCTTTCCATATACAAGACGGTAGGGCAACATGTCCAAGGGGGGCTTGTAAGAGGTTTTCTATGCCAAAAGGACGGAGTCCAAAAGTTGGGACCAATTTTTCATGTCTGGATTTACAAGCTTATGGAGGATCGTCTCGATTTCTCTGTTTGATAATTCAGCCATGCCATTGGTCTGAGGATGGTAAGGAGAAGCGAATCGGTGCTCGATGCCAATTTACTTCATTAATTTCTTGACCTCTCAGTTGATGAAGTGACTACCCCCATCTGATATGAGTATCTTCAGAATCCCAAACTACACAATGATGTTTTCTCTTAGAAATCAACACATTGTACGACTGTGTGCAGCTTGGGCAGGGATAGCTTCAACCTAGCAACTCACATAATCAACGACAAAAGGATGTACTCATATCCCTGACTGTTAGGGAAGGGTCCCATGAAGTCAATGCCCTAAGCATCGCATACATATGCTATCTGAATGAACTTCAGGGGCATGGAATCTTTAACTGTAAGGGTTCCTTTCAGTCTCTGACATTCAGTGCAGCACTTGACGAATGTTGTGGCATTCTTAAAAAGTGTAGGCCACAAGAGACCACACTGCAGTACTTTTGTTGTTGTTCTATCTCCAGAGTGATATCCACTAGATTCGAGCGAATGACAATACTCGAGGACACTATGATGCTCCTCCTAAGGAATACACATGCGCCAAATGCAGTCCGCTCCTTCCTTGAATAAGAGAGGATCTTCCCATTGGTAGAAATGTATAGTGGACAAGAATTTGTCCTTCTTGATCTTCCTCCAATCATGTAGAGCTACAACCGAGATGACGTAGTTCACAATTTGGCATACCAAAGGAGTGAATCCATAGTTAGAATCAACTCAACAAGAAAGGTGTTTGTGATGGGTGCGTTGCTCAATGGAGGCTCTTGCTGCTCAATTATGGAGAGGTGATATGATACCACATTCTGAACTCCAGGCTTGTCTTTGATTTCCATATTGAACTTCTAGAAGAGAAGGATCCATCTGATCAATCTCAGCTTAGCATCTTCTTCTGTTGTAAATATCTGATAGTAGAGTGGTCAGTATATATAATGACTTTTGATCCAAGCAGTTAGGATATGAACTTCTCAAGGGCAAAAACCACAACCAACAATTCTTTCTCTGTGACAATATATTTTCTCTAAGCTTCATCTAATGCTTTGCTGGCATAGTGAATGGCATAGGGTGCCTTGTCTTTCCTTTATCTTAGAACAACTCCAACTGAAAAGTCTGACGCATCCGTCATTATCTCAAAAGGAAGAGACCAATCTGACGACTGTAGGGATGAAGCTTGAGTGATGAGCTCCTTCAGCTGATTAAATGAGAGGAGAATTTGTTGATCAACATTGAACTCGTCTCCTTGCACAGCAATTCGGTAAGAGGTCAGGCAATGCAGCTGAAGTTATAAATGAATCTCATGTAGAGTCCCACATGCCCCAGAAATGACTTCACATTTCTGATTGTCTGAGGTGGCCCTAGATTGACAATAACATCCAACTTTGCTAGTTCGACTTCCATGCCACTTTTGAAAATGACGTGACCCAACACAATCTCTTCTTTGACCATGAAGTGGCTCTTTTCCCAAGATAGCACAAGATTGACTTCGCGGGATTTCAGAAGTACTTTGTCTATGTGCTCAAGATAGGAATCGAAACTGTCATCATAGGAAAATAAGTCATCCATAAACATCTCGAGAAAACTGCCTACCATCTCAACGAAAACTACACGCATGCATTTTTGGAATGTAGTAGGTGTGTTGCACAGGCCAAAGGGCAATCTTCTGAAAGCATAGGTGTCAAACAAATAAGTGAAGGTAGTTTTCTCTTGGTCTTCCGGGGCGATCGCCACTTGGTTGTACCCAGAGTACCCATCTAGAAAGCAGAAGAACTCTTTGTCAGCTAGTCTTTCCAATACTTGATCAATGAACGACAAGGGGAAGGGGTCCTTCTTGGTTGTTGCATTAAGACAGTGGTAGTCAACACATGCATGCCAGGATGTCAGTACCCGAGTGAAGATCTCCTCTCCTCTGTCATTTGTGACCACGGTGAGCTCTAATTTCTTTAGAACAACATGTAGAGGGCTTATCCATTTCGAATCAGAGATGGGATAAATGATGCTCACGTCACACCACTTCATGATCTCCTTCATGATAACGTCCCTCAAATTTGGGTTCAGTCTCCTTTGAAACTCTCAAGATGGTTTGACGTCTTCTTCCAAATAGATATGGATTGAGAAAAGAGCAGGATTTATTCCGTGAAGATCTGAGATGTGACAACCCAGTGCCTTACGGTTCTTTTCTAGAATCTTGAGGAGTCGAGATTCTTGATCCAGGGTCAGCCTATTGCTGATGATGACCAGATACATGTTTTCTGCACCCGTAAGGAAAGCATACTTAAGACCTGTCGGAAGTGGCTTTAATTCAGGTTCTGATCTGGTCTGCTTCTCGATGACTTTAGAAACTATGCTCGTTGGAGGATGATCTACAATAACTTTAGAGGTAGTGCTGCTCAACTCAGTGGCTTTCTGTTCAACTAGCAATGTACCCAATAGATTTAAAATGAATTCATCATGTTCGGACTAGCGTGAATTGTCTAATCGAAGAGATGCATCAACAAATTAGATTTCGTCTCCCAAGTTCCCTCGGAGCTTGTATCGACTGTTCTTTCCCAGCCCACCTTAGGAAGAGGACTTCTAGGGTCCATATGCCATTCAAAGAGAGGTTTGTATCTATGATCTCTACAATCAAGTCACATTATGCTTCAGGTGGTACTGCATGACCTTCATCGGATACGACTTTCAGCTTACTGACCATGCCTATTGTAACTCTATGATTGCTCGAGCTAAACGTGATCTTCCCAGACCCATAGTCAACTACGGCCTCTGCAGTACACAGGAATGGCCATCCAAGGATAATAGGGATCTGAAGTAATGGTGCAGGAGAGTCCATATCAATGACCACAAAATCAACAGGAAACTGCATATCATGCACCTTTAACACAAAGTCTTCCAACAAACCTCGAGGTCGCTTGACGGATCGATCCGGAATTGAAGGATCATGTGTGTTTTCTTCAACGAACCCAGCCTGAATTCTTGCTATAATGACAAGGGTAAGAGGTTGATGGAAGAACCGTTGTCAAGAAGAGTCTGCTCGAAGACTTGGTCGAAGATATCACATCTGATCAAAGGTGCTCCTTTGTCTTGCTTTTTTTGTGGGAGATTGCTTATGGTTGCGATTGTGGTCATGGTAAGAATGTGCTTCTCTACTTACTGGCATCTATTGTTACGGGTTGGTCGACACTTGTTTGTACAAGCCTCCTTCAAATCTTTCTTCACAGCATACATGTATTCCATGGCTTTCATCAACATAAACTCAACAGTCAAATTACTAATAATATCCACAACTCCACGATCAGATAATGAATTTTTCCTTTTTGCATTTTTTGGATTTTTTTAATGCATCAAGAAAAGGAATATTTATAGTGTGGAAATCAAAATAAGTTTTATTATTTACAACAAAATTTTTGTCCATAAAATTTTGTACATCCGGATCACAAAAAAGTGTACATGCTGGACGTGAAGATTCTGCTATTGGTGGACAAGCAAAAGGTGCGGTCTCCACTCCGTCGACTAGCGTTGGATCAGCTACTACTACTAGCTCCTTCGTGGTTGGTGTGACTTTACATCGATTGCGATCATCTTTTTGGATTTTTTGGATTTTCTAATTTTTTTGTTCTTTTTGTTGGTGTGGATGGTGGGGAGTGACAATTGGCATGGCTCCTCCTTCTTCTTCTTCTTCCTTTCCTGAACCTGTACCTGGAGTGGTTGATGCAGAAGACGATGATTCACCTGACAATGCTTTATTGTTCACTTTGATGGTAGCAGATGGAGGTAAGGTCCTACCATTCCTGAAAGTGATAGAATTAGATAAAACAAAATTACGGTCATATGACTCTACCGGTATAGATAGGACATCACATTCTACCTGCTCTTTATGCTTAAAATTATTGAGATTTGCTTCGACTTAGGTCAAAATTGGAGTTTTAGTGGCTGTGAGGTCATTTAGCTTCTTGCTTATCTATTCAAGGCCCTTCATGAGTTGGGCCAAGCAATCCAGGATGGGGTTCACTAGAATTACCTCAGAATATTCAATGTGCAAACCGCATTGTTGTTGATGGTGTGGAGGTTGTGGTTGGGACTGCTGGTGTTGCGGTGGAGGAGGAAGCTGATATTGTTGGTACTGAGGTGGGGTCGGATACTACTGTTACAGTGCAGCCACGGTGATACTTCGCGTGCAGGCAGTACTACGGTTGAGGGTACTGTTGTGATTGTCTCCAATTGTGATATTGTGGAGACTGGTGGTACTGATATTGAGGCTAAGGTTGGGGGTATTGTACATAACGACCACCCTGAGGTTGGTGGTAAGGGTTGTTGACAGGTGGTCGGCCCTGATGTTGTCATGTAGGATGGGTCAACTGTGTGTCATTGCTCCAAACACTATTTACTTCTTGGATCAATGGTGGTGGTGGGAATGATGGATCAGAAGATGGGAGGTAGTCTGGCTGATAGACCACAATCTGTTGTTGTCGCGGGGCCCTGCTTGGGCACCTGCAAGTAGTATATGTGCTGGATGGCCAATTGTTGCTTACTCAGCTGAGGCTGATGTGGTGGTGATGGTTCATCCTTCATCTCAGTAGGAATCTCTGATGATGGTGTCGCTGACTGAATAGAACATATGCTGCTCACCAGTAGCTCCAACTACTTGGTTATTTGGTCTAGCTTAACCAGATTATGTATCCTTTGTTCGATCACAACAAGCTTCTCGAGATCCTATAACTGCTTCTTGATAATTCAACCTTAGAAAGATGTCCCCCATTGATATTGAGGTTGGAGCTCTCATCTCTCTCTGCCTCACCGGATGCCGCCATGTGAATTGACATCTAGAGGACCTACGACTGTCTCTGGTAAGCTTGTGATGAAGAGAAGGCGTCCTCTCCCTCAGCCATTTTATCAAAACTCTGCCATACCACGTCTCCATCCTTGTTAAAATGAGATCCTCTCCATGCAGTGTCCACTAGTCATTGGATCTCTATATTCAAGCCCCCAAAAAGTGATGGACCAGATTGGCCCTCGGTATCTCATGGTGGTGGCATATCTCCTGCTAGTCTGTAAATTAATCCCAGGATTCAAGGACAGACTCATGGGTGGCCTGAGATAAGTTGTTGATCCTGGCTCGCATCTGGTTGAGCCGCCCAAGAGGGTAGAATTCGTGAAGGAACGCAGATTTGAGTTCCACCCTAGTCGTCGCAACCTTCCCCAAATGATTGACCCAGTAGAGGGCCTTGTCTTGTAAGCTGAAGGGGAACGTTGTCATTTTCACTACACCCAATGGGATGTTAGGGTAGTGGGTCATCCTGCAGATGCGAGAGAACCACTACAGGTGAATGTACGACTCCTCGTTGGTGTTCCAGTGAAATGATGGGAGGAGCGCATGGAACTGGGGCTTGAGCTCGAAGTCAGCATGGATCAGCAGGGTGCAGATCCATTCGGTCATTTGGTTATCTCTTGGATTGCGCGTATCCTTTAATGTGGGTTTAGGGTTCCCATTCCCTACCTCCTCGTGATCTGGATTATCAAGGGGTATTTCTCCACCTGCTCCTCTCGTTGGTCTATTCATTACATTATTCAGCATATCCTGAAAAGCAGTTTAGGCTAGTGCTGCTCAGTCAGTTGTTGTATGGCCTATATGGAAGCCAGCAACTGACCGTTCACTTGGTTATGGTCGTTCCCCTGACCCAACTCCATCTACGGAGGCTGCTATCCTTTTCCTTTTCCTTGACGTACCATCTCTGGGTCTGAACTAGAGGAGATGAATTTTGAATTGGGATCCAAGAGTGGGGTTTGATTCTATCTACAATTATGAGAGAATCCCAATCAGACCACTTGAAATTGAATTTCCAGTTGTCGTTATGACTCTGAGATTAGGGTTCATCCTAGATAGTTGTGAATGGAGTAAAGATGTATATTATAATCGACCTCCACTCACAACATGCGAAAGGGGGATATTAGTGGTCCCAGTTTATTGGGTGATAAAGGAGGGTGAGAAGAAAATGAGGAGTCTGGAGGTTGGTTTGCAAAGTCCAAACTGAGTTCTCGAGAATTGCCTAGAATTTATTGACGGTGCCGAGTCCATGGAATCAATGTGGGTTTTGACAGAGCCCCGACTAAACCAACAATGGATCATCATCGTGGAGCAAGAGAAGATCGATGCAGGAAGAGAGATACGGTGGTCAACGAGGAATAAATAGGAATGTAAAACAATAGAAAGGCTCGAACTGAGCATGGGGGTCAAAAGGAAAACGCATATGATAAAATTTACGCAAACAAAATTGGGTTCACCAACTCACGTCATATCAAGCTGTAAGGGATCAGCTATATATTATCTTTTTATTTTTAGATTTGTTATTTCAGGCATATCTTATAACAAGTACTTATCACGCTAACCCTATAAGATAGAGAGTACTGCCAAAAAAGCATCACGTACTTGTCCTCCTCCTTTGTAACATGTAGTTTGCACTTTTTGAGGTCCTTGTAACTCTTCATGGATCCCTACTCAGCCGAAGAAATAGAGGGAGGAAGCCGATAGGTGAAACCACTACTTCGGACCTCACTCTAAATGGAATCACCTGTGAACATGGAAGGACCTACTCAGACGCAAACCGATGAAACAAACACCCCCATGAAGGCATGGCCTAAGCTCAGTACTTCAGACCAAGTCAATGTTCCACACAAGGCGGGAACACCACCGTTGACAAGGCCCTACTCGATCACGTATGATATAAGCGCCATTACTTCGGAGATCCAGGCGATACATAAGGCAGTTACAGACTGGGATTTTGGATCTAATCCTTTGCAGGCCGTGCCTCGCTAATGGGAGGGGTTTTGGTCCCCTCCTAAGGTACCTGAAAACAATGAGGGCTTTATGAACCCAAGGCAATGATAGTTCATTACAGCTTTAATTAAGGTCAAAGTTTATTTAGTAGTTGATGAATCTCAGATTCGTCACTCTAAATCTCATTCATTAAGCTCAATTCCCTCAAAATCATTAGCATTTCTGAATTTATTCTGCATAATTAGCATTCATACATGTTTGTATAAGATTGGCATTTTATCCATCATTTTTTGCACAAAATATGAAGCCAAAAATCCAAGCCAAAGTTGACCTGTAAATAGCTTAATTTCCCTGATTTTTAACTCCTTCATGCTAACTCCGACTGACGCAAAACCACCTCCACTGTGTACATATCACTAACAAGAATAAATGAAAAATAAAAAAAATCACTATCCCAGTTAAGTGGACCAAAAATCCAAACCCTAGTTTCAGGATTTTCGGACTAAAAGCCCCATATCTTCCCCATCCAGTGTCCGATTTGATCCTACTCACTTTTGAACTAATGCATATTCAATTACCTTCAAAACAAGACCAAGTTCAAGTGAATCAGAGCTCGTATGTGAAAGTTGGGTTTTGGGTCTCTTTTGTACATTGTGTATTTTAGCGATTTTTGACCCGTATTTTATGCACATACTTTCTTAAGTAATAAAAATCCAAAAAAATAGATTTAGATGTCTTTTATTTATCTTTGATTTCTCCCTATTTTTTCGGAGTTTTTGTCTTGTTTAAAAATAACAAAAAAATAGAAAACCCAAAAATCAAGGTATTCTATGTACATGGGATACCTTGAAGGAACATCTTCTATCTTTGGTCGTTTACTATTTCTTTTTTATTTTATAAAATCTTTTTCTTCATTTTTCTGGAGCTGACACGTGGCAGCCCCTGGGGATGCCACTTGTCAGCATTTTTTGGGCGTTTAATATTCGTTTTTAAAAAAAATTAAGCGGCCGCACGTGCGAGGCACGTGCCCCCCAGGCACGCGCCAAGCACGTGCGCGCTCCTTCTCAGACCCCTGCCACGTGTCTAGATCTGGGTCGTCCGATCTCGGCCGATCGGATGGCCCGCACTCATCTCCTACCTCCCCTCTTCTCCTCCGAAACCTCCGCAATCGTCGCCCCCGCTATCTTCGTAACCAGTGCTGCCTCTCGCCTCCGCATATCCCGCACCGTCGTTCACTCCCAAATCTCGCCAACCTCCTCCGCATCTTCTGCAACCTACTACCATCTCCGACGACCAATTTAAAGGCCTCCGACCCCACCTCTATCCCCTATCCGCCGATCAAGGATCGCCTCTAGGGTGACAGGCCAGGGCTTTCTCTTCTCGACGAGATCCAGTGGCTCCCCCTTCAACCGCTGTTGCAGCCACGCCGCTCCGCCGCGTCTCTGCCTAGCTCCGATCATCGTCGAGCCTATGTCTCCAGCAACAACTTCATCTTCCACCTTCGTTCCCCAGCACTGATCAACAGCACCTCATCTTCATCGACCACCAACAACGACTCCATCTTCAACACAGCCATCTACTCCGCAACTCGCCACGCACCACCGCACGATACGTCAACGACGACCGCCATCGACTCAACGCGTCCGACATTCGCCCCAGATAATTTTATTTCTTGAAAATAAGTAGGTTTAATATTTATTATAATTAAATATTGAAAATAATTCTATTTGCATTCAAAAATTCATAAAAAAATCATATTGTCTCCAAAATTTATAGAAATTACATTCCATTTATTTCATCATATTTTGCATTGTGGCCAAGTTTCGTATTTTTCGGACATCATTTGAATGTAACTTACATTTTAGTCCCTAAAATAGGCCGAATTTGCATTTTGCATCCCTTATTGCATTGAAAAATTCCAAAAAAACGCATTGAAAACCAAACACAAAATTGGATAGACTTAACTCTAGGTTTTTCCTTTGCCTCCTTGTGATCGACCTTGGGACTTGCCCAAGTAAAATAAACATAAAACCACTTGATTAAAAATTGAATAATTATTTGTGGTTATTTCTTGACTGATTCCGATCACCGCCTACAACGAACGACAAACCATATTTTTGGCATGAACAAATAAAAACAACTTATTTAAAGCAACGGATTTCGGAATCGTCAGATGGTGCCGTTGCCGGGGAGGCAAACGGCTTAGTTTTGTGTTTTGAAAATTCTTGTTCGGTTTTCTGCATTCGGGTAGTCTGACCCCGAATTTGTCATTGTAAATTTCATTTTTTTTCTTGCAATTTATTTTCAGCATTTATTTTTCTTAATTTATTTTTTTGAGTCACTCTCTCTTACATCTTCTCTCTTATTTTTCTTGCGAGGTACGTGGCATACGTGGAGTGGTTTTTCAAGAAACCGAAGCATCTTCACCGACTTTTGAAAAGCCGCAATTAATTTAAGATCGAGTTGAGTCGTGAGAGAGCATAGAGTCTAGGTTTTTAATTCCTGCAAATTTCATTTTCTGCTAATTTATAGCGGTGTGCGTTTGGACTCTCGCGTATGTAAAAAGACCTTGAACTCTTCTTGTGGTGTGTCGTGGCCTGTTTCACTCTTCGGTGAGGGTGGGGCCCGACTTGAGTGGCGATTAGGATAGACCTGCACATACGGCTCTCAGAGCATTTATATTTTTGATTGTGCTCGTTGGATCTTAAGCCACACTTCACATTAATCGAGACGCATATAGATCATTTAACTTAGCCAAATTTAACTCAATTCTTCCCCGCTAATAGAACTTTCTACTTAGGTGTGGTTTTTCATCGGCTTGCATTTCATATAGTATAATTTTCAATTCTTGTATAGCATCCCACATGGAGATTGTGAGGATTCATTGTAAGTCTTCTAACTGAGCATTCATCATAGTTTTCCGCGTGCATCGGCTTTTCCCGAATTTCTCCCTCTTGTTTTATCACATAATTCTAAAGGAATTTGGGACTGGATGGTAGACGTATTTGTGCTAATTTAAATTCTTTAGTGATCACCTAATAAAAATTGGGACTGCTAAATATAGCCGATTTTAAATTAACCCATAAAATCAAGAATTTTTGCGGGAGAGCAACCCCGACCTTGGATGTTTCTATTTTTCTGAGTGAGCGAGAAACGACACTTAAGGCTAGAGTCCAAATCCGAAATTTCGGCACCTAACAGCTCGCTAAATGTTTGCCAAGATTGATTTATCACCAACTAAAATTGAAAAGATAATAGCCGAACTCTTACGGCTTCATTGTGTGTGTTGATGAAACTGGGGTTTGAATTGTGTTTGCATTGGTGTGCGTGAACCGATATCAAAGATCATCAGCCGTACATTTGACAAATTTTCTTTTGACTATCCCAAGCAATCATCTCTCTCCTTCTTGATTTAAACCTCATCATGGAACTCTTGTCCAATAACTCTTGCAGATCCAACCCCTCATTTCTTCCAGCTCTTTCAAAAATGACCGAACATTTATCAGAAAATCTATCAGAGCTATATTATGAAAATGAATTTGTTTCGATTAAACCCAAATCAACTAAATCCTCTTCTTTCAATAATCCTCCAACATTTGCGGGAAACTTTCACCCGCAAATAAATTCGGCCCCTCATTGAATTCTTACTCAAATCATCAAACCACACAAAACCACCTACCATCTTGGACTGAACTGCCATACTCTCAGTTTCTCGCCAATGAAACATTTCAAAATCAAAATCCCTTTGAGTCTCATGACTGGCAGAGAAACCAAACCTAGATGGAAAGACATGCACTGAATGATAATCGGCATTGGATTGACAATGACAGACCCCTCGTCAGATGTGATACTCATACAGAGGACTGGACTGACCTCCTAGAAACACATAAACCATGTATGCTGACTCCACAATATCAAGGTCTGACCAATCATGATCAAAGGATTGAACTCCACTCAGATCAAATATATATACCTGGACCATATGAGCAGCCTCCTTCCATTATTTCTGAGGAGAAATTTTCAGAAAATAATGATCATATGTCAGATATTCCAAGAAATTCTCCTCTCAGCACAAACGAGAAAATGGAAGATTAAATTATCGAACACACATCGACTGCTCCCACGATTGATCATGAACCGAATTTTGAGGATGATATTTCGAGGATAAATAAGAGATTCAATTCAATAGAGGATGGATTTCAAAAATTTACCGACCGATTAATTTCACTCTATGGGAGCTCGGACATAAAAATGAATGAGGAAATGATTGGATCTTATTTTAACAATTTTGAGTTAGAACATCAAAGCACCTACTCGTCGACAGAAGAAACCACATCACCACATCACACACAAAATACCAAAAAATCGGAATATTCGAAAATCACAAAAAAAATCGAAAATCTTGAAAAATATATAAAAATTGAAATTAAAGAAGATCCGAAGAATTTGGATTCTGCTTTACGGGAAGCACTAGGAAAGAAATTGATTTTTGAACATCCCTTTCTACCGGCCATTGAACACTTCCCTGACCTTAAAAGATTTTTAATAGAAAAATTAACTATGAAAAATCGGGCAGGATTAGAACCAAGACCGAGAGACATATCTTGTCAATGGCCTCCTCCTTAGTATTGAGGAGAAAAATCAAGAGTCGCATAGTGAAGCGGTTACCCAAATTTGACTGTGAAATCAAAGACACAGTTTTCACCCATGCTCGGATTGATGACGATTCACCAATCAACATCCTCTCGACCTCTGTATTCCATGAACTCAAACTCGGACCGATTCGGAAGATATGAGAGATTGTTCAATTGGCGGACCGATCGATAAAGCGGCTGGGAGGAATCATTTCTGTCATCATGAAATTCCAAGGTGCTCCGCTCAAAGTAGAATTCACGATCATTGATATTGAGCATCAAGGAGAATTCACCCAGTCTCCAATCATTCTCGGAAAGCCATTCTTGGCATTGGCCAAGGCAATTATTGACTGTGAGACTCGGAAAATCAATTTCACAACATTGGAAGCACTTAGATCTGACCCTGTCTTTGAGGAACCACGATTTTCTGAGACAACCCACGAAGTCCGCGACAGCCGCAACCATGAAACGGTAGAAGAGCCCTACCCTGCTACGACACCTGAGATAGCGGTTGTTGATGAGACTATTGGTTTAGAAACTCTCCCCAGTATTTCAATTCCTGCGGATCTGAAAATAGACAAATCCTTCTACTACGATCCTGAGACATATGCATGGTCGCACCCTGGAGCAACATTCTCTGAATACTTGGACCAAATCATCCCAAATTTAGAGTGCACCAACATTCAGAAGACCAAGAGTAAACAAACAAAACGCAAACCGACCAAGGAGAAGAACTCTAATGTCTATTCATCTGGATACTCAAGTCAACTGACACCTTCATGAAGAAAGAAAAAGAGCATTACCTTTGACCTTTCGAAAGAGGAATCAGTTGCTGATCCCTCATTAGGTCCGGAAAAGGTAGTCTACATGAATGAAGTATGTTCGGCAGATCTAAATCCATATCTTCGCAAGGATCCAAAATTCAATTCTCATTGAAAACTCTCGTTCCTAACTACTATTCATCCAAAGCTGATGCTCCTATCCTCTTCATGTACACTGGAATTATTTCATATGAGCTGACTGAAACCGGTGCTTCTGAGTATTCATCCGAGGACAAACCGACTGACCCCAAAAAGGAACGAATTCTGAGGAAACAACTGAAGAAACAAAAAGATCAGAATACTTGGAGTATGTCCACTTTCAAATACTACTCCTCTGAGGATAACTCTGATGATGGATATCTCTCATCTGACTCAAACACTTCATCTATTATCCATCATGATTTTTTTGAGGATGACACTGATCATAGTTGGGAATCATATACTTCATCTCCATCCCGTCATTACGATCGCCCACCGCAGGCTCACAAAAAGATCAGCCGAAAACCGCCTTAATCATCGGCTTCCCACCCTCCCTCCCGATAACATCGGCCTCCTTGTACAGCTTCTTCCTCTACTTAGGCCAAGGCCTAAGTATAGGGGAGGACTGATGCCATCAGTATATATCATTCTTCTCCTATCTCCTGATCGCTCCATTTCCATCCTTCTTCCATACTTAGGTTGTCCAGAGCCTAAGTATAGGGGGAACCGACACCCACCTGTATATACTCTCCTCATTCACATATCCCTACCTCTTCATTTTTTTCACTCTCTTACGCTTAGCCCGAGCTATGTCTTCTTTATGCTTCTTGTGCTCTGAGGACACAACACTCACTAAGTATGGGGGGTCTGTATATATACTTTGTATATATTTTACCCATATCTCGTACTTTCGCGTAAGTCTATATGTATTTACGGGGTGGGTAATCTTTGAAAAAAAACAACAAAACAAAAAAAAGAGAGAGAGTTTTGCTACTAACACTAACCTTGTCAAAAAAAATTGAAAAAAAAGGCTTCTTATTTCATTTTTTGCATAATAATAAAAAAATTTGTGTCTGCATTTCACACACCTGCACTTCATCCAGCATTGCATTCATTAGCATCTGTGAAAAGTCAGTGGGTTCTGAACCGAGTTATGAGTAGAAACCGAGAGTGGTCTGGACTTGACCTTAATCCACCTAATTTTCAGAGGAACTTCACTGAGAAATAGGATTTTAATAGCTTCAGGTCTTTTGACTTAATTCTTTATGTTCCACATGACAATGTACAAGGTTTGACTCTTAGTCTCTAATTTGGTCTCTTCATTCTGGGTACAACTCTGGAATAGGGAATTAATTTATACTCTCGCACTATGCACTTAGCTCAACTCAGACGGGCAGCATGGAAATCTAAAGATCGGAGTACGGGTTGAAATAAAGCTTCAGAAAAGGGATGGACGGCTGGGCACAATTTTTTCTAAGACCCCAAAAAATGTACGGAACAAAAAGATTCTATATCCGTAGGGGCACAACAAGATCTAAGTAGAACCACCAAAAATTCCAAATACAAAGAAGCAACTACCAAATAAAATCCGACCAAAAAGGTCCAAGCTTCAAGAAACCTGCAGATCTTGGTGGAGACTTGACTACACTGGCCATCTTCACAAGGAGAGGTGACTACACTGGCCACCCTCCAGTTCTTTTCCCCTTCATCTATCTTCTCCCCCAATTCGATTGTGAACACAGCGCGACAGACCTTAGAAGGAAATACCTGGCTCCCCGAGGATGAGTTACTGGAGAGGAGAGGAGCATGGTAGTTCGGCATTCTGGACGGGAAGAGCTAAAACCCTTCACACACATGAGTCGATTATTCAATGTTCATAGGGTATACTTTGGGAAGAGGATTGATCTAAGATGACTTCTGAGCCAAAACTGTGACAATGATGTGTAGAACTTGAGGGTTGTTGATTTTAAAATTCTAAGTCTCATAGAAGTTCCGCCATACTATTAATCCAAAGGTCGAGTTTAGTTTCATTTTTACCTTCATCTCATGATCTTGGTATGGAACCCAATCTCATTTCACCTCATGGCATTTCTTTTTGATGCTCAGGGACGAGCATGGTTTAAGTATAGGGGGATGATGAATCTCAGATTCATCACTCTAAATCTCATTCATTAAGCTCAATTCCCTCAAAATCATCAGCATTTCTGCATTTATTCTGCATAGATAGCATTCATACATGTTTGTATAAGATTGGCATTTTATCCATCATTTTTTGCACAAAATATGAAGCCAAAAATCCAAGCCAAAGTTGACCTGTAAATAGCCTAATTTCCCTGATTTTTAACTCCTTCATGCTAACTCCGACTGACGCAAAACCACCTCCACTGTGTACATATCACTAACAAGAATAAATGAAAAATAAAAAAATCACTATCCCAGTTAAGTGGACCAAAAACCCAAACCCTAGTTTCAGGATTTTCGGATTAAAAGCCCCATATCTTCCCCATCCAGTGTACGATTTGATCCTACTCACTTTTGAACTAATGCACATTCAATTACCTTCAAAATAAGACCAAGTTCAAGTGAATCAGAGCTCGTATGTGAAAGTTGGGTTTTGGGCCCCGTTTGTACATTGTGTATTTTAGCGGTTTTTGACCCGTATTTTATGTACATACTTTCTTAATTAATAAAAATCCAAAAAAATAGATTTAGATGCATTTTATTTATCTTTGATTTTTCCATATTTTTCCGGATTTTTTATATTGTTTAAAAAGGACAAAAAATAGAAAACCTAAAAATTAAGGTATTCTATGTACATGGGATACCCAAAAATTCACTTTTTACATTTGACCGATTTTTGCTTTGATGTCTTTATGAAAGTTGTAGATCTCGTCGAGATGAGCATTTTTCGTGAAAAATCTTTTTCGATCCAAGGTCGTTTACTATTTCGTTTTGATTTTATAAAATCTTTTTCTTCGATTTTTCTAGAGCTGACACATGGCAGCCCCTGGGGCCGCCATGTGTCAACATTTTTTGGGCGTTTTAATATTCATTTTTATAAAAAAAATTTAAGTGGCCGCACGTGTGAGGCACGTGCCCCCAAGGCACGCGGCAAGCACGTGCGCGCCCCTTCTCAGACCCCCGCCATGTGTCTAGATCGGGGTCATCCGATCTAGGACGATCGGACGGCCCGCCCTCATCTCCTACCTCCCCTCTTCTCCTCCGAAACCTCCGCAACCGCCGCCCCCGCTATCTTCGTAACCACCACCGCCTCTTGCCTCCGCATATCCTGCGCTGTCGTTCACCCCCAAATCTTGCCAACCTCCTCCGCAACTTTCGCAACCTACTACCATCTCCGACGACCTACTTAAAGGCCTCTGACCCCACCTCTATCCCCTATCCTCCAATCAAGGATCGCCTCCGGGGTGACAGGCTGGGGCTTTCTCTTCCCGACGAGATCTGGTGGCTCCCCCTTCAG
Organism: Ottelia alismoides; assembly: GCA_037367405.1. Lineage (NCBI taxonomy): Eukaryota > Viridiplantae > Streptophyta > Magnoliopsida > Alismatales > Hydrocharitaceae > Ottelia > Ottelia alismoides. The sequence goes on along the minus strand of JAZKJV010001698.1, from coordinate 101,556 downwards.
CCACCGTGGCAGCCACGCTGCTCCGCCGCGTCTCTGCCTAGCTCCGATCATCGTCGAGCTTATGTCTCCAACAACTACTTCATCTTGCACCTTCGTTCCCCAGCACCGATCAACGACACCTCATCTTCATCGACCACCGACAACGACTCCATCTTCAACACAACCATCTCCTCCGCAGATCACCACGCACTGCCGCACGATATGTCAACGACGACCACCATCGACTCAACGCCTCCGACATCTGCCTTCTTCTCTGACAACCCGCCTCCGTCGTCCCTATCTTCACCGACCATCTCCGACTCCAGCACCGCCTGAGCTCCTCTGCGGGCCATCGCTCCATCACCCACGACTTTGACTTCGCTCGCCAACACCTCTGCAAACGACTCCGTCTTCTTCACCGAGCTCTGTTCTTCATCAACCGCTCCAGGAGCTGCTCCACCTCGACCAGAGGGCCTCGCAACCGCCGTGCATCATCAACCACACCGTCCCTAGGCCGTGTGTCGGCCAGAGGGCAGTCTGCCACAGCTCCGCCAAGAGGGGCTGGGCCTCCTCCGTCCTTCCACCCCGTGCTGCTGGGCGCTAGACCTGAGGTCCCCCGCACGTGCTTCGTACGTGCGTGGGGAAATGATAGAAGGAGAACCCCTGGGTCGCGTGCCCCGCACGTGCCCAGTGGGCAAATTTCAAGTCACGCCCTGGAGGATCCCCTTTTGGCACTTTAGTCTAGCCCTTTCAAGGGCACATGTTGTCCCCTTTTGGCACTTCAGTCCAGCCCTTTCAAGGGCACGTGCACAACACGTGCCTCTTGGAAAAATTGCATTGATACCCTACTGGTTTAGGTAATTGTATAATAGCCTGCCCCCCTACTTTTATTTATTTATCTATTGTAGATAGACCCTCGTATTCTCCTTCGTTTTTAGACATATCCCGTACATTATTTTATTAATCCAAAAATAGCATGATGTTTGTTAATCAATTCTCTACATTTTGACATATTATGGACATTTTTGTGATTGATGGTTAATTAATAATTAATTATTTTGTGAAAATTTGCAAACTTTGCCTATGTTATGCTCTTCAATTTTTATTTGATTAACCATTGTTCTAAAAATCCCCGAAAATCAAATATTGTAGAGTTAATTATGCTTGACATTGTGCCCAAAGATTTGCATTTGCATGCATAATTTGCCATGTAAAAATCATTTTGCATATTTCAGTATTTAATTTTTAATAGGTATTCAACCCCACATTTTTGACGTCTATGATTTTTCTAAGATCCATCACCTAGTGATAGATCTTAGATTATTGTATTCCTTGAAAATAATTAGGTTTAATATTTATTATAATTAGATATTGAAAATCATTCTATTCGCATTCAAAAATTCATAAAAAAATTCATATTGTCTCCAAAAATTCTAATAAATTACATTGCATTTATTTCATCATATTTTGCATTATGGCCAAGTTTCGTATTTTTCAGACATCATTTGAATGTAATTTACATTTTAGTCCCTAAAATAGGCCGAATTTGTATTTTGCATCCCTTATTGCATTGAAAAATTCCAAAAAAAACCGCATCGAAAACCGAACATGAAATTGGATAGACATAACTCTAGGTAGTTCCTTTGCCTCCTTGTGATCGACCTTGGGGCTTGCCCAAGTAAAATAAACATAAAACCACTTGATTAAAAATTGAATAAATATATGTGGTTATTTCTTGACTGATTCCGATCGCCGCCTACAACGAACGACAAACCATATTTTTGGCACAAACAAATAAAATAACTTTTTTAAAGCAGCGGATTTCGGAATCGTCAGTAGTGCCCTTATTTCATTTTTCTGGATTTTCATTTTTTGGGTATTTTGCATACAAGCGTCTAACGATTTTGTAGATTTTCATTTAAGTCCTATGTGTTCAAAATCAGAGGAAGATAGCGAAAAAGTCATGCAAGTTGATTCAATGATGGAAATCTCACCATTGAATCTAATGATGCATGTTGAGTTAGAGAACTTACAGTGCTTCCCATCTCTCTCCATGTGTTATGCAAAATAGAATTTTTAAATCTATCTACATGGTGGGGTGCATTCGACAAAATCTCCCTAAATAGTAGTTGTTATTACTCGTGAAGAACTATATGTTAATCATTGATAAGTGAGATCAAAAGTCTGATCTTCCATGCCACTCGGTCCCCACCACAACGAGTCTGCCAACATCTTATGTGACCTCTCTCGACACGCGATCTTAAGTCTAATAATTAACATTTATTAATTTGACTAGATCCAATCGTAAGAGACTATAGGACATGCAGTTCTTATTAGGGATGTGGACCGAATTACCGATACAAGTAACCTACAGGCTAAGGTCTCATGCACACAAAACAAATAAAATAAAGCGGAAAACTCTTAAATATCGTGAAACAAAATAAAAGAAGGCGATGAAAGCATGAGAAAACTACGACGAGGCCCCCAGGTGAACAATCACCTGGGTACTGGACCTCGTAGAGTAGAGTAGTGTCCAAGTATTTAATTATTACAAATAATGAATAAATCTCTCTCCCACCAATAAAGAAATCTAATCTAAATCTATGCTAAGTAGCCTCTCCTTTCTCCAATTGCTGCCTCTCCAACTGGTTAATGTGTGAAGACCAGTCTCCACCAAGCTTGGCTACACCAGCCTCCTAAGAAGCTGACCTCACATAGCGGGCCCTCGCAACAAATACAACCAGAGAGATGTATTAGCTTATTTAATCAAATACTCATAATCAGATAAATGGGTAAAAATGAGTTATGTACAAGTTATAAACAGAACAGTGAATATGCACGCATGAATGAATCAATCATTGAGATAACAAATCAATAAATGAATAAGTGGATATAGACAGGTAAATACACAATAGGCTACACATGTTGCTCCCCGGCAACGGAACCATTTGATAACCACAGAATTCCGAGGGTCATACGATTTTACAAGGCGAAACCATATTCAGTATATTGATCACTCAAAAGACTGTGATTAATCAACAATTAACCCATGATGAAATATTAGCAGTGCATGATAAAAATGTGGAGTTAAACTTATTATTCTCTAAAAAACTAAGTGTATAGCTAGCAAGCATGTAGAGGTTGAACCACAGAGAGAAAACCAGGTAGCCTACGATTATTACTAATCAATGTATAGTGTGTTCAAACTTGTTCTTCTATCCCTTTTTGTTTTTAATTTTATAGTTTTTATATATTTTTTGTTTTTCAATATATTTTTTTAGATTTTATTTTTCTGATTTTTTATTTTCTTTTTATTTCTAACATATAAGAATGGTATATAGATGTATATATACAATATGTAGTGAACCTGACGCTTGCTTGTTCGGGCGGAATTGATGTAGTGGGCCACCTTTCTGCCTTAATCATCAAGAAAGAAGATCCCTCGCTATCATCGCACATGGAAAGGATTCCTAATATAGATAATATATATGGGTTTTTATCAGTTGTGCCCCTCTGAGATATTACAATGTCAGTTATGCCCCTCCCTTTTTGATAATATCAAATGTGCCCCCAAACTTCTTACCTTTCTACCAGTTGTGCTCCTCAGGTTAGTTGATGTTCATTCCCAGTGCAAACGGACGTTAACTTTGGTACATAATGGGAATTAAATTTAAAAAAAGACTGAAAAGGACATTTTCTCATCCTTTTCTTCCTCCTTCCCCATCCTCTTCCTCTTCTTCCCCTTCCCTTCCTCATCCCTAGCCTCATGCTCCTCTACCGTATCCTCCCCCGCCTCCAAGTGTGCCCTCCGCCCTGACCTCCTTCCCCCGCCCTCGTGCTGTCTGCTTAGTCCCAAGCCCCTCCCCTGCCCCCAGGTCAACCCCTACCCCAAACTTCTCTCCACTGCCCCCGTTGCCCCTACGCTTCCCCCTTCCCTCGCCTCCAGGTCGCCCCCGCCCCCAAGTCGCCCCCGCCTCCCCCTTCCCCTACCCCCAGGTCGCCCTCACCTCTAGGTCACACCCCAAGTCACCCCCGCCCCCAGGTCGCACCCGCCTTCCCCTTCCCCCGCCCTGAGGTCGCCCCTGTCTCCAGATCGCACCCCAGGTCACCCATGCCCCCAGGTCGCACCCGCGTCCCCCTTCCCCCGCCCCCTGGTCACCCCCGCCGCCAGGTCGTCGCTGCCCCCAGGTCGCCCCCTACCCTCTCCCTCAAGTCACCCCCTGTCCCCACCTTTCCTTCCCCATGCCCCGAGCTTCTCTCCCTACCCTCGCTACCCCCGCACCGCCCCCTTCCCCCGCCTCATCCGCCCTCCTCCTCTGCCCCTCCTCCCCATCCCGCACCTCCTTTCCTCCACTGACCACCACCTCCTCCCAATCCAACCCCTCCTGCCCAATCTGTGAAGCTCCTCCCGTCTATTGTAGTTGTCGGTCTCATCATCGAGAACCTACGGTCTCATCATCAACATGTTGATGTTGATGGTGAACGAGGAGGAGAAGGATATGGGGGAGGTGGTGGTCATAGGAGAAAGGGTTGGATGGTGAGGAGGAGGGAGGAAGAGTGAAAAGGGATGTTATCTTTTATTTCCTAATATGCCCCTCTTAACTACATCATGGTTTGAGAAAATTGTGGTTAAGTTCAAATTACTCACGGCTAAAGTAACGGAGGGGAACAAGTTATAGAATGGCAAGAAGTTATGGGCACAACTGTTATTACCAAAAGGGAGGGGCATAACTGAAATTGCAATATCTCATAGGGGCATAACTGATAAAGACCTTATATATAATATATAATAAATACTAAAAAAATCAAGAATATACACACAAGTACAGTCCTCTTTATATATATAAGGTTTTTTGGAAATATATTAACGTATTTATAATATTAATAGTTATATAAAACATATATAGGTATATATAGACTATATAAGGCAATATAATGTATCTAATAAAAAATCATAGAATAAATTCTTTTTAAGGTTTTAAAAATTTTTCTACTGTTTTAAAATTTCTAAGGATTTTTGCTAATTCTTATGGAATTTAAAGTCAAAAATATCACAAATCAAGGATTAAATAATAGGAAGAAATTGAAATGAAGATTAAAAATAACAAAATAAGTCCAAAATTCTTTAAATAAATTTCAATAGATAGATAATAATATAAATAAAATTTATAATTACAAAAAAATTATCTTTTGGTATTTTAGGGAATTTTTAATATTCTTTTATTGGATTTTAGAACTTTTTATGGCTTTTATTTTTCTATTTTTAGAGATTTTTGGTCTGGAGTTGATATAGGGCATAATAAACATGACATATACTTTTTTTGTAATTTATCAAGGCATTTTAATATTTTTCTGATTTTCATGTCCAAAAAGGGAAAATTAAGACACTATACGATTTTTAATAAATAACAAAATGCCTAAAATTTATAATTAAAAATGATGACAATTAAATACTTCATTCAAAGCATTCACCATATTTTTTTCAAAATAAAAAATGAACCGAAGCTATTTTCCTTAAAAATCCAAAGAAAATCCATGTTCATTACTGGTAGGGACCAAAATGTAATTAACGAAAACTCTCTATTCCTTTAGGGACCCTTAGGCATGCATTCAATTTTTACATGAATACAAAAATATTATGTGCCTGGGAGGGGCATAAATTCAAATAGGTAAAATAATTGGTTCTTTGTGCAATTTGTCCACAAAATATACACAACATATACAAATTCTTGGATTAAATATAAATACGAAAGTCAAAGGGATATGTGTGTAAAAAGCCCAACCACACATGGTCCCCTACGTAAGGTGAGCTATCCCAGATAGATGGGCAAATAAAAGAAACCTCTGAGGCTTTATTATAATTTTTCCTAAATATTTTACACTCCAAACTATATTTAATGTACTAAAAATAAAATGTAAAAGGCAGAGGTGATCCAGGGTAATTTAACCCTTATTGCGCGCTAATGAGTGGCCCAGATTGCATCACTTAAGGTGATCGGATGGTGACGGGGTGCTTCGGTTCGTCGCTCGATCAACAGATGAGGTCAGAACTGGGGCGCGAGTGTGATCCGACAGTTGATGCTGCTAAGGAAGAACGGGGAAGAACAAGTCTTCCCCCGGCCTTTGATCATTGATTTTTTCATCCACCGATGGCCTTCTTCATCGCTCTCGGGCTTTACACCTCCGGGAGACTCTTCTACAGCGGCAGAGGTGCTAAGGAGGATCCAGAACCCATCAATAGGGTCCTAGTTCACTAGGAAAGCAGAAGCACCTGGAGCATCTTTGGCGAGATCAAATGCGACCGTAGAAGGGTCTGTTGGCTATGGGACCTGCATAGAAAGATGCTCAGGTGCGAGGCGATAGTCCTCGACCCATTTTGAAGCAGGAGAGAATTGAAAATGAGGGGGCGAAGTGGCTCCGGTGAAAGGTGGAGGGGAAGCCTCGATTCGCCGATCCTGCGAGGATCGAAGGGTTCAGATGGATCTATCTGGTGGAGAACGCGTCGGGGAATGAGATGGGGTGAACATGGGAGTCAACAACAATCGATAACGTGGTGGATTGATCTGATCCCTGGCAGCTCTGACGAACGAAAAAACTAAAATTACGATATTCTACTGAATCAAATGTGAAAGTAACGACGGAATTTAAAACACAGATGGAAAAAACTACCTAGAAATGTAGAAGAGTGCAACTCTTATACCTGCTAGTGGGTGGGGAGTAGAGGTGGCTGGAGAACCATTGTGGATCCTCTCCTCTCCTTGCTCTTCCATCTCTGAGCATGTCACTTGACCTTCGACACACACAAGCGGGACATAGGAAGAAGCTCCAAGAGGGATCAATAGGAGAAGGAGGAAAGGAGCATCTTATTTATAGAAACAATAGGGACACTTATTGACCGATGATTTAGGACGAATCGATAGTATGTACAGAAGTTTAGAGGGTAAGGTATGGATTAGGGATGATCAGAGAGGAGTTTGGTGAAAGATCTACCCTGATCTGAGTGATTAGAGGCCCAGGCAAAAGGTGAGAAGACATGTGTCTTCTCGTCTGACGTGGGTAGGTGACATGGGTCGAAGAGTTGACTCATGTCAACTAGGGTTTGATTTTGGTTTGTCCATGCGGACCAACTAGAAAATTCCATTGCAGAAATTATTGGTAAAACCAATATTAAATAGATAATGAATTAAGTAATTTTAGAGTACAAAATAAAAAAATTATTATTTAGTATTTTAGTATGGTTTTTATTTATTTTTTGGTTTATTTATTATAAGTTAATTTTTAAGGGTGTGTTTATAGGTATATTTGTTTATGTTGTGCATCTTTTATTTTTATTTTGTATACTTGATTTTATTATTTTATTCTCCTATTTTATATATTTATAACTTATTTTAGGTACATTTTTATTGTATTTTTATGATGTTATTTGTACACTTAAATGAATAGGGGTATAAATTATATAGGTATAAGTATAGGTATTTTATCTATGTATTTTTTTTATATTATTTTACTTTTATGTTTTATTTACGGTTTATTCTAGTTTTAATATGTACATATACTATAAATAATATTTACAAAATTATAAAAATGTAAAATTAAAAATAATAAAGAATAAATAAAATGAATATTTTATTCGGTATATTATATAGTAGGAGTCCAAAACAAACTTTTGCGTATTAGCTCCAAATTAATTGAAACCACCTTTCTCAAATAGCTTATTAAAAGTTATATACAATTAAAGGTGATTTTGTGCAGTTTGAGTTTTTATTTAGGAGATATGGGTCTGTGAAGTTTGAGATTTGGATTCTAATTCTGTATATAGATTGTACACTGCATATTATTTTTGTGTAAACTCAATTTTCTATTTTTCTATACATTATTATATACAATTTTCATGTACAATGTTTCTTTATTTTTGGTATAAAAAGTTGAAAATAAAATAGGTCCCGAAACAAATAATGATGAATGAATAAATGTGATTTTTATTGTATTTTTGATCCTTATCTCCCCTACTTTATTCCTTGTAGACCTAGTCATCAAGAAACCTAGGTCTCGAGGTTTAGGGTCATAAAATACCTTTGGTATTTTATTCTTTTTATTTTATTTTCTTTATTCTACAATTCTAGTATTAAAAACTGTATTTTATACACACTAAATTGAATAAAGAATGAATGTTAATTTGTACAAATAAATGCTATTTTCAAGCATTAGCTATGGTTTTTAAGGCCAAAATTATAGAATAAAGGTGATGAAATGGAGATTCATCATAGAGAGCCTTACACTGAAGGCTAAATGGGAAAACAGTCATCTTCAACATCTCTAGTGGTATATTTGGATAGTTCATGGTACCGTGGATGCGATTGAATTGTTGCAGATGAATGTACGATTCTTTATTGGTATTTTTGTGGAAGGTCAGCAGGAGAGGTAGTATGAAGGCTTCAGCTCTTCACATCTGCAGAATACGTATCCAGTCTGTGACTTGCCCTGCTCCCAGGTTGTAGATCTCTCTAAGAGTTGATATGTGCTTGACCTCTCTCTCCTCTTCCTCCCTGCCATGCTTTCCTTCTGTAGCACCTCCTGCTCCAACATGTGCACCTCCTCCATTGGCACCTCCTGGTTGTTCACCACCATGATCACCTCCATGATCCCTCCTCATATCTGTGAGCATTTCCTGGAAAGCACCTAGGGCATTGTATTATCAGTTAATTGTTAATGTATGATCTGAATGGGAACAAGCATCTAGGAGTTAACCTCATTCTGATCCACACCTTGGTATAATCCCAAGCCCTTTCCCTATCTTTGAGGATCCATTTCTGAATCGGTGATGTTATCTGACTCTAGTGAAGGATGGTGATCTACATTGTGAAATGAGCCCTGATCAGCCTATAGAAATGATTGAGTTTGAAAAGAGATTTCAATCTTAGAGTCAAGATCGAATAATAGATTTATTGGTGAAATATAAATAGTGGAAGAAGATGATTCAGGAAGAGAGCCATCTTGAACTCTAGGTGGAGTGAAAATCAGGAGCCCAAAACGAGGTTTGCAAAAGCTGAACACAGCTCTCTATGATCACCCTGGCAAAGCGACATATCGGCATCGTGGAGTCGTTGTAGGTGTTCGCGGAGTTTGAACAAAACCCTCCAAGATGTGACATCATCATGGCAAAAGGAGTGAGATGATGATAGAATAAGAGAAAGGATATAAGAAGAAGAATTCAAGAGGAATTGAGAAGAGAAGGATCAAAGCAAGCGGGATGAAGGATAAAAGATGGAAGTAGAGATAGAAGGGAGCAAAGTACATGAATTTTTTTATCTTGACCTACTTTTATCTAATCGAAACAAACCTCAAAACAAGGGTCAATTCACTAACTCAACACAATGAATGATTTTCAGGCGATTATCTTTTCAATTTTCTTGGTGATTTTCAAGCAATTATCTTTTCACTTGTCCTTAGAGGGATATCCCTATAGGAGTGTGTGTACTATTAGGAAAGTTCCCTATATTTGTTTCGCCTCCTTTGTAACATGTGATCTACGTACTTATAGGTCATTGATCTCATGCTTGGGGGGCTACTCAGATAAAGAAATAGAGAGGGGAAGCCGATAGGTGAAACTAGTACTTCCCTCACAAGTGAGGTACTCGGACGCAAGACAATAAGACAGACACCCTCGTGAGGGTGTGGCATGTGCTCAATAATTTAGATCAAGTCATATGTTCCACATAAAGGTAGGAACACTGTCGTCGGCAGGTCCCTACTTGCCTATATACGATAGAAGCGCCATTACTTCACCGACCTTGGTGATTATCAAGACAACCACATATCAGGTTTTAGGCTCTAATCCTTAGGGGTTGCACCTCTCAGTCTGTAAGTTACATGAAATCAATGAGGGCTTTATGAATACAAGATAATGAAGTTCATTACGAATTTTAGAATTAGGTCAAGCTTTCCTTAGCAATCCCTTTTTTATTTTTTTTGGTTTTTCACTTGATTTGTATATTTTTATGCAAAGGCCTAACGATTTATCGATTTCCGTTGTTTTTCCTAAGTGATCAACAATAGGGAAGAGAATGGAAAAGCAATGCAAGCTAACACGATGCTGGAAAACTCATCATCGTGTCATCTGATGTATGCTCGATAAGATGACTCACCTTGCTTCCTAGAGCTCTCCATACGAGATGCTAGACAAAATTGAAATTATACTACATGCATTAAAAGGTGAGGTCCCCCAAATGCACCTGCACTTGGCAAAACAGTCCCGAAAAGTCTAAGTATTCAAGTGCATCTGAATTATTAAAGTTCAAACAAAATCTCTTTCTCTCTTTCACACAAAAATAAAAATAAAATAGCTACTAATGCCAAGTCTGCTTCTCAACACTATTCCTTGTCTCCTTTGATGCTCTCTCCTGTAGGTCAGGCAAGAATGACTTGCTCTGCCTCGCACGTATTCAAAGGCGAGTCAAAGACATCCTCACTCGATCAGAGGTCCCTCACAACAAAGGAAATAAGAGACAATGTCAGAAACAATTATGAAACAATATAAGAAAAATAATATAGAAAGCAACGTAAATAGACAAACAAGCAGACAAAGTAATAGAAAACCTGAGTGTCGAAGGCTGCTAATCTACCTGATTATTGCTTCTCAAAAATGATGTCAATTGAGGAAATTTCAGAATTGATATCGAGGGATGCTAATGGATGATCTTGCAGGGCATGTGGTGCTCGATAAGCTGGGTTTGATAATTGTTGTATCGGAGCCTCTCGTAGTACTCGGATATCAATCAACCAATCAATCATTGATCAAAACCCACGGATATGTATGTGAAAATAGATCATGCGGGAGTGAGTGATGAAATTTAGTTAGACTATGTGAAAAGTGTATAAGCAAACAGGTAGAGTGTCGTCCACGAGACCAAACAGGGATAGATCACAAAAATGAAACTCAGCTCAAGGAATCAAGCACAAAAATATCGATTTTGCAACCAATTAGATTTAATAATTTATTGTGGGCTTTTTATTTTTAATTATATATATTTTGGAATTAATTTTGCAAATGTTTTTTAGTTAATAATATATATTAATAAATATAATAAATATAGGTGAGAAGTATATAAAGAGAGATAAAGAGAGTCTTTTTATGTTTTTCAAATATATTAAATAAATTCAAAATGCATAAAATAAAATATTTTTGATTTTTTATATTTTTCCCTATTTATGATTTTTTAAGATATTTTAAAGCTTTTAATGGATTTTTTAAAATTAAAATACACAAATAAAAGAAATAGAAAATACAGTAACTTCAGAAGGGCCTAAAAAATATCTATTAGATCAGAAAGGGTCTAAACTAATTTTTCCTGTATAGTAGACAAAACAAAGAAAATTTGGGGCTTTAGAGAGTATTTTCTGATTTTTCTACATTTTTAATGACTTTTTAAGGTTTTCTATATTTTATAATTTTGAAGCTTTTTGTTTGTATTTTTTTACGATTTTGGATGTGATAAAATGTAGTATAATACACTTATCCTAATATTTTGGTGATTTTCATAGCAATATTTTAATTTTTATGATTTTTCTAAGTCAAAATAAGAACATATAGCAAGTTTTGTATTTATTAATTAGGAAAATAATATTAAATTCCTTAAAAATATATATGTAATAGAATATAATATAAGGTATTTAGATTAATTTACCAGATTTTTTAGAGTTAACTAGGTAATTAATACAATTAAAGATAATACAAACAATTAATTACAAAGCATATGGACTATTCTGCAAATAAAGATCCCTAATGCCTGCGATTTTAACAATAAGCAAAGTTCAATGGCCTTTCCACAAACTACATAATTAAATTCACTATTTAAAAGTGCCTAGTATGGGTATTTCTGCAAATAAAATAAAGTTCAGGGATATCGAAGCAATTTTTCCCAATAAAATATCAATTCCAATAACACTAGCAGGGACTAAATTGCAAACTCCATAAATATTTTCAAACTTTCCAAACAATTCCAACAAATCCACATGATAAATAGTGCAACTTACCCCCAAATTCCTCGCGTGGGACCGCATGTGAGGTGATGTGTCTTAGACTCAACTACAAGTAGCATAATCCCTAGGGTCAAAAGTGTAAAATATCTAAAAGTTTTAGAACAATTATATACATATATATATATATATATATATATATATTTACTTACAAGACCAAATAGTATATAGCAAAATAAGAGGGAAAATAATGCAAAATACCCTCCTTTACGTGTTGGGGAATGGTTAGGATCCATTCACTTGAAATCATGGCACGTTGTTAATGGTGGATACCCCTTCGTAGATGAAGGGGAAAGATTAGATCCGAGGCCTGATCTGACGATGGATATGGCCTCTCATCGGATGGCTGCAGTAGATTCTGTAAGAGTGTTATACATCTGACAACAGATGAGGCTCTTGGAAGAATGGATGAAGAACACTTGGCCAGCAACTATGGATCAAAGCTCCTGAGCAACTCTGGATGTCTCCCGTTGTGTTGATGGGCTAGGAAGGTTTCTAGGACGATGCCGGAGCAATGAATTGTCGGAAGAAGGTCCAGGACCCATGGAGAGGGTCATGGAGGTCGAAGTCGAACCTGAGACCTTAAGCTTCCTGGTCTGGTACCTGGGACCCCTCAGATGGGGTTCTTTCCAGCCAATACCTGCATGGTTAGCACCAAGGACAGGAAGTGGAGCTTCCATGCCTAAAAATAGGCAGGAAGGTATGGTGAATGAAGCAGGAAGAGGGGTCTCCGACGAGGTAGAAGAGTGAGACTTGAGGAACCCGATATGTGCAGGATCGGGATGACTGAGATGGTATAAGAGATGAAGAAGTGCAAGAGAAACTGATGGAGGCGGAGTGGAAGGCGGAGTGGGTGCGTATGATAAGGAAAGAGTGTCGGAGCTAGAAGCTCCGGCGAGGTGTTCTTTTGGGATTTTTGATATATTTAGGCAAAATGAAAGACAACAACAAATAGGTCTAGATTACTGCTAAGCTAAGGAACAGAAATAAACAAGAAAGGGTAGCTCACCACAGTCAGAGACCAAGGAGCAGAGCTTCACCGGGAAAGCTCTGACAAAGGGTGGATACAGGTCCTCCTCCTTTGTCCTCACCCAAGAGCGGATTCTCAACCTTCTTGTCACCAAGGCGAGGCTTCCCGATGGCTCGGGGGGTTAGAGAGGCGGTGGACGATCAACAGATCAAAGTATAAGGAGGAATCTTAGTTTTAACTTTCTAGAAAAGTCGAAAAGGGAAGTTGGGGTTTCTACATGATCGGCTGATAAAAATCACAACAAGATGATCTGTGAGGAAGAGGGTGATCCGACCTTCGGATTTCAAAAACAAATCGAGCCCAAGGAGTAACGGAGTTCACGTATAATTTGGGTGAAGTCAGTTACCTGATAAGGTCTGACAGACAGCAGAGGGGAGGGGGGTTGTCGACCTAAGGTCAACAGTCTTCGATCGATGATTTGGCCACGTCAACTCAACGGGTGTGCAAAATTACCTAAAAAATAGAAGTGGTATGCATATGCATTCGGACAGGCCATTGAATACTGAATAAGTGGTATGCAGGGGCATATGCGGGGTATATATGGTTCTATGCAGTTTTCTAATTTTTAATTTAAAAATAAATAAATAAATATGAATAGCATTACTACTGAATTTATGTATCTAAGTGGAGTTAAAGAAGATCTAAGAAAAATGATTCATGTTAGATGGTTGAGTCTATGCTTTTAATTGCCTAACATATAATCAAAAAACATTTAGCCATAAAAAATTACATATTAGATGATGCATAATAACATAACTTCTTTACACATGCACTCACTACATGTGCAAAACCTCAATCGGCATATATTAAAATATTTGAAGATACATTGCATATACTCATGAAAACAATACACGAGGTAAACATAAAACATTACATATATATAGTGGAATAATGCATTGCAATTGTATACAAATTCATGTCATATTCTTACAATTGAATGGAGGAAGAGGCAGATCTACAGAATTAAGCACATGAATGAGAGGATTGGGAATTTGGAGATGCTAGAGAAGTATGCGTGATATGTGGGGCATGTGGGTCGCATATGCAGGAAGTGCATATAATGGACCGATTCATGAAATCAGTTCGATCTACATGTTGCACGGGCATATGCAACCGTATATGCGGTTCGTGCGACTGATTTCATGAACTTTGTAGTACACAATGAGTGCCCAAAAGCCAACTTTTGCATATTAACTCCAAATTAAATGAAATCACCTTCATTATATAGCTTATTTAATTTTATGAACAATAAAAGTGAGTTTTGTGAATTTTGAGTCTGTATGGAGGAGGTACATCTCTGAGGAATTTTTTTGTGCCTTTTTATTCTATGCGTCCCAGGCACACTATGCATTATTTTTTAGTCAAATAATTTTTTTTATTTTTCTTTATAATTTTATCTACAAATTTCATGTTCAAGATTTATTGATTTGAGGTATAAAAAATGTGAAAATAAAATAGTTCCCAAGGTGTATAAATTAACAGAAATAATCAGGGTTTTAATGCTCCTTTTTATGTGGTTCTCTACCCTATACCCCCCCTACTTTATTCATTGTAGACCAAGTTACTGCATGACTTAGTCTCGAGGGTCAGGGTTAGTCAAATCTATTTATTTGTCTTTGATTTGGATATTAAATACAAACCTGGAGTGAAGAATGTAGTGGCTGATCATCTGTCTCAGATTGAGCAAAATAAAAGCCCTGAGTCTAAATTGATCCATGAATCCCTCCAAGATGAGTCAATTTCTGTTATTGACTCTCTCTCTCTCTCGTGGTATGTCGACATGGTTAATTATCTTGTCTCTAAGAAAGTTCCCCAGGATTGGACCAAGAACAGAATCGACCGACTTAAGTCAGAATCCAGACATTTCCACCTGGGAGGATTCATTCCTTTTCTTTGAAGGAACGGATTGTATATGAAGAAGATGTATTCCTCAGGAGGAATACCGAAGTGTCCTCACTTTGTGCCACACCTTGGAGGCAGAAGGACACTACTCTGAGAAGAGGACCACTGAGAAAATATTACAATGTGGATTTTATTGGTTGAACTTGTTTAAGGATGCCTATAATTTTGTAAGGTTATACTTGGTCTATCAATGAATGGGAGGGACCATTGGTCCCAAAGATGCCATGCCCATGCAACTAGTGATCGTCTGTGATGTATTCGATGCAAGAGGCATTGTCTTTATGGGCACATTCCCTAACAACCATGGATTTGAATATATTCTTCTTGCGGTGGACTAACTATCAAGGTAGGTGGAGGCTATCCCTAATCAAGCCACAGAGAACGAGACCAACTATAAATTCCTGAAATATCATATTGTTTTGAGGTTTGGGATCCCCAATGTTATGATATCTAATGGGGTTAGCCACGTTGTCAATAGGGAGGTGAAGAAGTTTACTAGGAGTACAATATTGAGCATTGTGTCGCGAGTCCTTACCATCCACAATCTAATGGCATGGCAGAGGTGTCAAATAGGGAGGTCAAAGGAATTTTATAAAAGCTAGTTTGTCCAAACAGGAAGAACAGGTCCCAACTCCTAGACCAAGTTCTAGGGGCTTACAGGATGTCTTATAAGGCCCCATTAGGTGCCTCCCCATTTAGAATGATATTCGAAAAACCATGTCATTTGTTCGCATAATTAGTGCACAAATCAACAAACAACAACAACAACAAAGCCTTTTCCCACAATTAAGTAGGGTCGGCAACATGGATTCTTCGCCTCCATTCAGATCTATCTTTGGTCAGTCCCGGGATTATATCCACAAAACAAAGATCCCTTCGTATGGTCTCTTTCCAGCACTTCTCGGGTCGTCCCTGCCCTCCCTTAGATGGCTCAACATCCCAACACTCACATCTCCTAACTGGTGAATCAGTTGATCTTCTTTGAAAATGACCAAACCATCTTAAGTGGTTTTCTTGCATCTTATCCTCGATCGGAGCAACACCAACTTTCTTTCTGATCGCTTCATTTCAAATCCGATCTTTACATGTATGTCCACACATCCACCTTAGTGTTTTCATTTCTGCTACAACCATTCTCTGCACATGTCTATGGTTCATAGGCCAACATTCAGATTCATAGAGCATAGCTGGTCTTACGGCTGCTTTGTAAAACTTTCCTTTAATTTTTAAAGGAATTTTCTTATCACAAAGAACAGTAGAGACTCCACTCCACTTTAACCAGCCTGCATTTATTCTATTAGTAACATCTCCATCCATTTCCCCATTATGTTGCAAAATAGATCCCAGATATATAAAAGAATCTCTCTTCTGAATGTTATCATTACCAATCTTCACCTCAATTCCTTCACCATTGTTTCCATCAAAGGTGCACTCCATATATTATGTCTTAGCCCTACTTATACGAAATCCTTTACTCCCCAACTCATGTCTCCAGACCTCAAGCTTCTCATTTACTCCTTCTCTAGTGTCGTCAATCAACACAATATCATCAGCAAATAACATATATTAAGGTAACTCATCCTGAATGTGACTTGTCAACTCGTCCATAATCAAAGTAAAAAGAAATGGACTCAAAGTTGAACCTTGATGTAAACCAATGTTGATGTCAAAATAGCCAGTCTTCCCAAACGAGGTCCTTACACAAGATAAAGCCCTATCATAAATGTCCTTTTATGAGGTTAATGTATAGGACATGCACTTGTCTCTTCTCCAAAACTCTCAACAATATCTCTCATGGGACATAATCATAAGCCTTCTCCAAATCAACAAAGATCATATGGAGGTTCTTACTTTTAGCTCTATAAATCTCCATTGTTCTCCTCAATAAATGGATGGCTTCAATAGTTGAGCAACCTGGCATGAACCTGAATTGGTTTTCTTTGAAGTTGGAACCTTGCCTCAACCTTCTCTCGATCACACGTTCCCAAATTTTCACAGTGTGACTCATCAGCTTGATACCTCTATAATTTGCACAATTTTGAATGTCTCTTTTATTCTTATAAAGAGGCACCATGATACTCCTCCTCCAATCTTCAGGCATTTTCTTGCTTCGCCAAATAACATTGAATAGATTCGTAAGCCAAGTCAAAATGAGCTCTTAGAGATAGTAAACCATGCATATGAAAACAACACAATCTACGAAGACAGAATGAAGAAATGGCTTGAGAAGCATATCAGAACTAAAAACTTTGTCCTAGGATAGAAAGCATGGTTGTTTAATGTAAGGTTAAAGATTTTTCAAGGGAAACTAAAATCAAAGTGGATGGGACCATTCATCGTTAGAGAAGTACGTAACAATGGCAGTGTAGAGATTCCTGAAACAACAGACATCGCACACACTTCCCTAGTCAATGGATAATTGCTTAAGCATTTTGACGAATCAAATGAGCAGTTGGTTTAAGTTGAGCAAATCTTATTCATACTGAGCACGGATTCAGAAGGAAGACTCCCTCGACCCATGTGAAACCTTGGTACAAGGTGCCATCCTCTTCAGTGCAGCTAGAAGATTCAAACGATCACTTATACATCCATCTTAGATCTACTTGATGCTCCACCTATGATTACTCTTTCATACTTAGGTTGTCCTAAGCCTAAGTATAAGGGGACTAATATCATTGTGTATACATCACTTCTATTCTTTATTCTCACCCTCGACCACCTCATTTCGTGCTCTTTTGTTATACTTAGGCCCTCAAAAGCCTAAGTATAGGGGGAGAGTCGACTTCCTATTTGTATCGCTCAACTATGCTTGGTACCAGCTATGTCTTCATTTTCACTTTGTGTCATGAGGACATAGCACAAGTTAAGTATAGGGGTGTGTAAAAATTCTATGTACTTTAATCCATAGCTCATACTTTAATTGTTTCACATCAAAAATCGGGTATGGGTATAAGTTGTGTATATTATGTATACTATACAAAATTTCCTTTGTGATTATAATACTTGTTTTAAAAACTTTTTTTTGAAAAAAAATATGGGGTATAACAAGATTTGAATCTAAAAAAATAGCTTAGATTCTATCCCTGACACTTTCACTATCACTCAACACTTGATGAATAAAAGAAACTCTGATTTATGTGCTCCTTCGATTCAGAGTTAACTGGCCTTAGTCATTGATGAATCTCCATTTCATCACCTTTATTCTTTTATTTTGGCATTAAAACCCTAGCTAAATGCATGTATATATTATTAATTTATCAAAATAAATGCTTGATAAATAGTACAAAATAACATATAAAATACTACATATTTAGTATGTTTAATTCTAAAAATAAAAGAATAAAGGAAGAAAAGAAAAATAAAGGAGACACCATAGGTGTTGAGTAACCCTAGAACCCAGAGATCCAGTCATCATGATGACTTGGCCGACAAGGAATAAAATAGGAGATAGGGCAGATGAATTGTACAATCTATATATAAAAAACCCTAATTTTTAATCCATCTATAATTAATTATTGAGATCGATTTTGTTTTTTATTATATGTACCTCTCATCAATAAACTTTTTACATGAGCATTATATATAAAAATACATATAAAAATACAAAATTGAGTTCATTGAAAAATAATGAACAGTTTACCAGGGACACACAAAATAAAAAGTCAAAATAAAAAACTTCACAGACATGTATATTCTTCATACAATATCAATAGGGACAAAAATCACCGTTAATTCTATATAACTTTTAATAAGATATTTAATGAAGGTGTTTCATTTAATTTGGATCTAAGGTGCAAGATTTTGGTTTTAGGCCCATATTGTGCAATATACATATGTATTTTATTCAATATATTTATTCCTTATATTTTTCAAATTCTTTTATTTTTTAAAAAAAATTTAAATATTATTTGAAACATATGTACATAATTAAAATAAAATAAAACCAACAAAATACAATTTAAAATTAATAATACATAACAATACATAGGTAACATATACATGTATATACCTACAATGTACATTTACATAACTATTTAAGTATAAACTCATAAAAATACAATAAAAATACCTAAATGTTAAATCAAAAATATATAAAATACATGTACAAAATAATAAAATCTATATTATAAATTAAAAATAAAATACCAAAACACAAGTATTTATACATGTACTTTACGTGTAATATTAGCTTATCATAAAAAGCTTCATATAAATTAATAAAAATCATAAAAAATATTAAATAAAATAAGAAATATTGTTCATGTTTTTACCAAAAAATAATAAAATCATTTGTTAATTTTTATCGAATTAATAAAAAAATTTGATCTTGGATTTTTTCAGTTGGTCAACTTGGACCAACCAGAGGGTTGCCTTTGTTGACCTGGGTCAACTCTTCGACCTAGGCCACCAACCTTATCAGACTGAGAAGACCCCCCATCTTCCCCCCTTTTTCATGTCGATCCATCACTCATTTCCCTTCAATTTTTCATGCAATCTCAGCTCCACTGCATCATGAGAGATGCCTAAGTCCTTAATCCCTTGTACATACCCCCGATTCATTATAAATCCTAGGTCAATAAGAATCCTTCCTTTTCCTATAAAAAAACCACCCAAACATCCTTCTCGAGTTTGATCCCTCTATTGCCCATGTAACCCCGATCCTTAGTGTGTGTGTGTGTGTGTGTGTGTGCGTGTGTATGCGAGCATCCTTGTGATAACAGGAGTTCCCTCGAGGTGTTGGTGTGGAGAAAGGAGGCGGAGAGGTAGTCCACCTCCATCTAGGTCAGCAGCTCCGATGAGGGTTTGTTGCTCCCTAGAATAGCAAGGTATGAGCTAATTTTCTTTGCTTTTTATCTCGCATTTTCGTTCCTTAAGTTTAGGATTAGCGATAGTTTTATCAATTCCTCAGTAGGATAGCATAATTTCAAAGATATTCATTAACCTGGAGATTGGTCTCCAGGTCGAAATCACAATGATTCTGACTTGTCCCGACCCCTATCGCACTTCCATCTCATTCCCCTAAACCTGCTCCATCTACAGACCCATACTCCCTCTTGATTCTGTAAGAATCAGGCTCGATCGATGCTCCTCCTCTGCCATCTGTCAGAGCACTTTTGCCCCATTGTGTGCAGCAGCTTCAAATCGATCGAGGATACTCCCCTTGAGCCTCTGAACCCTTTCGTGCATGTTGACGAGCCTTCAACCACCCTACCTAATTCAACCAGATTAACGATCAAATTAAATGTTGCGTTCGTTGTAGTCGGGTAAATCGAGACTAATCAAAAATTACTTAGATTAATCAAATTAAACGCAAGCGGTATTGTTTTTACTCGGGCAAGCCCAAGGTCGAACTCAGGGAGGCAGCTTTTCCTTAGGTTAATTTGAAGTCAACTTTGATGTTAGATTTTCAGGAGAATATTTTTTTATTTTTATGCAATTAAAGAAAAATGCGATGCAATTTAAGCCAAATTTTAAGTTAAATTTGAAATAGGGTCAAATTAAGTCCAAAAATGATGAAACTTGGCCAGAATGTGAAATGCAATGAAACTAAGCTACTGCAATTTTTCGAATTTTTAGACTCTGAATGAATTAAATATGAACTAAAACATGAATGCAAGGTATTTTTACAAAATTAATTTCAATAAATACAAAGTACTTCATTTTCAGATACAAAAATTATCCTAGATATTTCTATATGAGATGAATCCAGGAAAATTTATAAGACCTAAAAAATGATGTATATTGGACCTACTAAAAATCAATTTAGCAAAAGACTAATTAACTTATTCAGGCCTCGTGATGCGTGCAAATGATGTGATTTTTGGTCACGAAGTAGAATAACTTAAACTAAACCTATTGTTATTTTTCGATGATTTTTGGAGCAACAAATAATTTATTATGGAATTTAAAGCACACAGTGGGCAAACTATGTCAATTTCCACAAAAATAATAATTCTAAAATCTTCAAAGCTCACAAAAATATGAGAGGTGTCTGCAATGATAAAGCACAAGTTTCTCTAGAACTTGTAATTTTTGGAATTTAAAAATGAGGTTAAATGAATGCCTAAATAAACGTGCAAACACATGGACCAAAATTCAAATAGGACTTAAAATTGCTTAAATCAAAACATGCGTACAGGGACTAAAATGCAATTACCTATAATGTAGGGGATATGCATGCAATTTATCCACGGGAACACGTGCACCTCACGTGATGCACTTGGCAAGGACTAAGTTGCAATTCTGGAAAATTACAGGGGCCTCAGTGCCAAATACCCAGACCGCACGTGAGGGACACATAAGGTGCTTGGCTCGGACAACGATGGAGGCTTGGACTTTGGCTCGGGTATGCTGCAGGCTCGGGTATACTTCAGGATATCTTCGGGAGCTCCCAGCCTCAGGGTCTGGGAAGAGGCTCAGAGGAAGTGACATGGTGCACGATGGATAGTTCGATCGACGAGGATCAAATGGCTGCTGAAGTTGGATATGTGGCACGCCTTGGGACCATTAGATCGTGATGGATCTAGCGCTATCTGGAGCTCCTGGATAGGTTGACTTGGATCGTTGGAGACTGTTCGATCAAGACGATCAGACGGTAGCTGTATCTCTTGCTCCTTCTCATCGCCGCCTCCTGCGGCGGATGCGGTTGGGCTCCGACGAAGCCTCCGCAGCTCTGTCGCCTTGGTTCTTGCTCGATGCTAATCTCCGGGGGCTCCTAAGCAGCTGGGAACGATCGTGGGAGCTTCCCGGAGTGACTGGAGCGTCTGGACGAGATGGAGGTGGTCCGTAGGACGGAGGCGACGAAGCTCGAAGCAGCTCCGACGACGCTTCCGACCAATGAAGAAAATGGTACCTACAGGTTGAGGTATGCCAAAAGATGGTGCTCGGGTTCACGTGAAGTGCAGTGAGTGCTTTAGTCCTTCTGGAGTGAAGTGGTTAGAGGGTAGTAGTGTACTTCCACCGTGACCGGCAGAGCGATGGTCGAAAGTGGATTGATGTGTCGTGAAGGTGAACGGAAGGTGGGGCGAAGATGAGAGCTCCAAGGCGGAGCTCAATAGATGGTCAGCGGAATGTGTTGATGAGCGAGGGAGGCGGGAAAAATAGGAGAAAATTGAAGGAAAAGAAGAAGAAGATCGGAGGAGGAATGGAGGAGGCTACCTGGGATTGGAGGCTCGACGGGGAGTCTCTAGTTGTCGCTCGAGGGCCGATAGCAACCTGAGCTCGTGCAGCTCGAAGGAGGAGCTGGTACACGGCGAAGCTCGCCGGATCTCACTAGAGAGGGGAACACCGTCGCCGCTCGCTCTCAGTCCTAGTCTCTGTCACCATTAGGAAGAAGGGAGCTCTGGTATCTCTCGTGTAAGGGCAGATGGTGATGAAAGTGGCCGGAGGTGGAGTATTTATATGAAGAAGGTGGAGGTCCAGGCGATGGAGGGAGTGGTTTGTGTGGGGTTTGTGGAGCGAAGGAGAGGTTGTCATGGGGTGGGTGAGTAGTCACGAGGATGAGGAAAGTAAGTGCTCCATCGTGGGCTAGTTGGCGAGTGTGGCGAGTGGCGAAGATGGTGGAGAAAATATGAAGGAGCCACCGAGTTGGTGAGGTAGGTGATGACGTGGGAGATTCTTTATCGAAGGTGGAAGACGATGCCTCGACTGTTGGATCTAGTGATCCAATGGCTGCTGGCGAGGTGCTAAGAAACGGTTTGGATCAGATAAAGGCGATGCGATCGAAGGGAGAGGGATGCGCCATGTGGTGGACGTAGGTGCGGGTGGAGATGAACGGTCGTGATGGAGATCAGACCTTGATTGAGGGGTCAAGGATGGAGCGAGAATGAACGACTCTGATGGAGATGATCGGGCGGTGATGGAGTGTGCTGCGTGGTGCAATGAGGTGAAGGTGGAAATGATTGGCCCAGATGTGATTTGGGCCTTGATCCAATGGTCAAGATTGAGGCAGTAATGAATGGCCGAGATCTGAAGAGGAAGAAGGTGATCTGACGGCCAGGAGAAGGGGGCATGTGGCGAGCGGATGAGTGGGCTGCGTGGCGTAACCAGAGGGCGCCACGTGTCTCAATCAGAGTAGTCGAGGAAGAAGATGAAATAAGAGGGGGCAAATTGCCTAATTTGGAAAAACGCAAAACATGAAATTTGTAGATCTCGATCAGATCTACAAGTTTATGTTGACCAAAAACGGAAACAAGGTCAAATGTAGTGATAAAATACAAGGGTACAAATACAAGTACATATCGTATACGATGGGGGGCCCAAAACCCAAGTTTTGCATACAAGCTCCGATTTTAATGTAATTGGTCTTATTTTGAAGGTCTCTAAATGTATATTATTTTAAAAGTGAGTAGGAGTCCGTATGAGAGAGATTTGTGCATTTTAAGGTCCATGGTCTCAAACTTGGATTGGGGTTTTATTGGTCAATTTTATAAGTTAGCATTTTTTTGGTATTTTTCTTGTATTAGTGTTAGTCATATATACAGTATAAAGTTTAAATTATGGAGTTTGGAGTTAGTATAAAATACATAAAAATAGGTGATTTTTACAAGTGGATTTGACTTCTTATTTAATGCAGATGTGAATGCTAAAATGCAGATGTTATCAATGCATGCCTGAATGCTAATTATGCAATATAGGTAGAAATATACCTCTAATTACCCGGGAACAAAGCTCTATTTTCAACTTTTAGAGTGATGAATCACATATTCATCAACCCCCTATACTTAAACATTGCTAGTCCCCGAGCAACTAAACTGAAATGCAAGAGTGAAATGATTTTGGGTTCCATACCAAGGTCATGAAAAAAAGTTGAAAATGGAGCTTGGCTCGACCTTTGGATTAATTGTGTGGCGGAACCTTATTGGGATCTGAACTTAAGACCTAACAGACTTCAAGTTCCACAAGTCTTCTATTCAAGACGCCTCAACAGTCGTGTCAGAATAAATCCTCAAACGTAAATTTCTGATGACTATGATTCTTATTTGTACTGTGTAAGTGAAATTTAGCTCTCCACATCAGAAATGGCTAAGAAGCAGTCTCCTCAAACAAGGTAACTCTAATTCCCCGATCCAGTAATTCTTTCCTCAAGGAGCGGGGTATTCCCTTCTAAGTTGAAGTGCGACCAACTCATGAAGAGGAGGTGGAGAAAAGGATGGACGGTAGCCAGTGTAGCTACCTATCCCAAGATGCTTCACCAGTGTAGCCAAGTCATCCAGTTGCAAGCTTCTTGCTAATATACATACTCCGACAAGAATTTTATTTTTCACTCAGGACTGTCTTATTTTTTTAGAGTTCTTGCATTATTTTATTTTTTGAACTATATACAAGGTGCAACATGTACATCAGGAGTTTTTCCTCTTAAGCCAGTAGAATATCCCTCTTTTGAAGCTTTATTGCAACCCACAGCATCCTATCCTTAGATGTCAACACCACCAGACTAGGTTGAGATGCACTGCCCTCCCTAGAGGAGGACGGATGTTTCCACCCATGTGCTAATCTAAGCCAAAGGATTATACCTCCTCACCACCTCATCAATGAAGATCTATGTGCATAGTGCTTGTCCAAGTTAGGTCACTGTCTATAAGAATCATGCATGTGCACGAGATATTCTATTTAGACTAATCAAGATGACATGTGAACATAGACTTGCGGACTCAAAGAATTAAGTCACTTGACCTGAGAAATCTTAAGTCTAGTTCCTATAAGGTTCCTCTGAAATTAGGTGGATTAATATCAAATCAAGCCCCTCCTCAACATTTATTCATAACTTGGTTCAGAACCCACTAACTTCTCACTTTACGTATGCTGGATATGCAGATGAGGTGCAGATGACATGCTATGTAGATGAATGCAAGACTCTTTTTTTTCTTTCTTTTTAAATGCAAGGACGATATGCAAGAGTAAATAAGAAGCCTTTGATTTTTTATTTTTTATTTGATTTTTTCCACAAAATTATACAAGAGTATTACAAATATACATGTATTTTACAAAAAAGAAAATCAATTTTTACCCACCCCATAAATACTGTATAGTATATACAAAAATACGTAAAAGTACGAGCTATGGGTAAAGTATATATGTAATATATACATGCCCCCATATACTTAGCGTGTGCTATGTCCTCAGAGCATGAAAAGCGAGGAAAAAGACATAGCTCATATTAAGCGTAGGAGAGCTAAAATAATAAAAATGTATAGAAGTCGTCCCGCCGCCCTATACTTAGGCTCTGACAGCCTAAGTGTAGAAGAAAATCAAAAAATGGGGCGGGCGAGGTCAAGAGGGGGAATGGATGAGAATATATACATGATAGGCATCGGTCCCCCCATACTTAGGCTCAGGTTAGCCTAAGTATAGGATAGGAGTGAGTGTGAGAACCGATGGGATCTGGAGGATGTACAGAGAATGATTAAGTGACTCGAGTCACTCTCCCCCTATACTTAGGATCTGGTTATCCTAAGTATAGTCATAAAATGAAGAGATATGGAGCAAGGGAGAGTGACTGGAGTCACGGGAGGGAGGGAAAGAATATACAGGAAGGGTGAGTATATAAAAGGGTCATGATCTGAATCTTTTCGATGCTGCTGATGGCGAGAGCTCACTGTTGCAAGGTCTCATGTGTGGCTTTATGTGTGTCTACTGAGTTTTCCTCACGCATGAAAACAATCTCCTCAACATGGACTAATGGTTCATTGGGTTCGACAAAGTGTTTCAACAATTGTCCATTAACTAGGGATGTCTGTGCTCCATCTGTAAGATCTGAGATCTCTACACATCGACTATCATGCACAACACGGACTATGAATGGACCCGTCCACTTGGATTTCAGCTTACCTTGGAAAACCTTCAGCCTCGCATTGAACACCATACCTTCTGTCCAGGAACAAAGGTCTTTCATCTGATATATCTATCGTGCCAACGCTTTATCATGTCCTTGTACACCAAACTGTTGTCATATGCTCGGTTTCTGACTTACACAAGTTCATTCAAATCCATCTCTCTCTGTTTCTACCCTATGTGTGTATTCCAGTTGACCTTCTTAATTACCGATTCGGATTTATGCACTAATTCTGCGGGCAAATAGCACGGCTTCCCAAATACCATTCTGAATGGGGAGGTTCCTAAAGGTGTCTTGTAAGATGTCCTGTAAGTCCAAATGACCTGATCCAAAATCTAAGACCAGTCCTTCCTGTCTGGGCAGACAAGCTTCTGTAATATGGTCTTTACCTCCCTATTCGACACCTCGGCCATGCCATTGCTCTGTGGGTGGTAAGGACTAGCAATACGGCGTTCGATGTCGTAATCCTTTAAGAGTTACTTCATTTCTCTGTTCACAAAATGGCTACCCCCCATCAGATATCAACACTTTGAGGATCCTGAACCTAGAGATGCTGTGATCTCTAATGAATTTACAGACAGTCCTGTTGTCTGCGACTCGGGTCGGGATAGCCTCCACCCACCTTGACAGATAGTCCACTACTAGAAGGATATACTCAAAACCATGGCTAACTGGGAATGGGTACATGAAATCGATGCCCCAGGCGTCAAAGACATCATAAATGATGACAAGCTGCATAGGCATATCATCCTTGGAACCAACGGTTCCTCCCATTCGTTGGCATACGGGGCACGACTTCGTAAAGGTGAGCGCATCGTGAAATAGAGTCGGCCAGTATAAGCCACATTAAAATACCTTCCACGCGGTCCTCTTCCTGGAGTGGTGTCCTCCTACCTCTAGACTATGGCATAAAGTAAGGACACTCTGATATTCCTCCTGAGGAATACACCTCCTCCAGACACAATCCGATCCTTCAAAGAAAAAGATCGGATCCTCCCAATGGTAATGTCTCGCATCCAACTTGAGTCAGTCTATGTGGCTCTTGGGCCAATCTTCGGGAACTTTCTTGGAGACAATATAGTTCACTATATTGGTCTACCATGGGAGTGAGTCGATAACAGAAATCGACTCGTAAGGGAAGGAATCTCGAATAGGCGTATCATCAGAAGTATCAAGATTTTCGAGACAGGAGAGGTGATCGGCCACTACATTTTTATTTCCAGGTTTATCTCTAATGACCAAATCAAATTCCTGGATAAGTAAAATCCACCTTAGAAGACGTGCTTTTGCATCCTTCTTTTCCATTAAGTATCGTACTGTTGTAGGGTCCGTGAACACAATCACCTTAGATCCAACTAGATGCGATCTGAACTTATACAAGGCGAACACTACCGCAAGCATCTCCTTTTCGGTAACTGTATAATTACGCTAAGCAGTATCAAGCACTTTCCTTGCGTAGTGTATGGCAAATGGGACGCCATCCCTCCTCTGTCCTAACACAGCCCCAGCAGCAAAATCTAAGGTGTCCGTCATGATCTCAAAAGGAAGAGACCAATCTGGGGCTTATAGGATCGGGTCTTCCATGATCATCCCTTGTAATTGCTTAAAGGCCTCAAGACATTTATGATCGACAATAAACTACATGTTTTTGCCTAAAATCTCAGTTAGCGGTGGGGCAATCTTCAAAAAATCCTTGATAAATCTCCGATAAAATCCAACAAGTCCAAGGAATGACCACAATTGTTTCACATTGGTTGGTGGCTGGAGTCGTCTGATCACATCCACCGTGGTAGGGTCAACCTTCATTCCTCTTGTGGAGATGACATGCCCCGACACAATGCCGTCCGTCACCATGAAGTGACTTTTCTCCCAGGAGAGCAACAGATTAACCTCACAACACCTTTTGAGGACTCATTCCAGATTCCTAAGACAGGAATCAAAGGAATCATCGTAGATCGAGAAGTCATCCATGAATACTTCCAGGAATTCACCGACCATCTCAGAAAATATTGTAATCATGCACCTTTGAAATGTACCGGGAACATTGCATAACCCAAAAGGCATGCGCCTGAAAGCATAGGTACCAAAGGGGCATGTGAAAGTGGTTTTCTCATGGTCCTCAGGAGCGATGGCTACTTGATTGTAGCCCGAGAACCCATCTAAGAAGTAGGAGAATTTTTTTTCCCGCGAATCTTTCTAAGATCTGATCAATGAATGGTAGGGGAAAATGATCCTTCTTCATCGTGGCATTCAGGCATCTGTAATCCACACAAACACGCCACGACGTGGGTACTCATGTTACGATCTCCTCTCTGTCCTCATTGGTGGTCATCTGAATTCCCGACTTTTTCAGGACAACATGGATAGGTGCCACCCACTTGGAGTCAGAGATGGGGTAAATGAAACTCGTGTCACACCATTTCTCAATCTCCTTCTTCACGACCTCTCGTAAATTTGGATTCAACCTACGTTGGAATTCACGAGAGGGTTTAGCTTCATTCTGCAAGTAGATATGGTGCGAACACAGAGCGGGATTTATCTCATGGAGATCGAAGATGCTCCAGCCTATCGCCTTGTGGTTTTTCTCCAGGATCTCTAGCAAGCGAGATTCCTGCTCTTCAGTCAATCGCAAGCTGATGATGGTCGGATACTTCCTCTCTTGTCCCGCAAGGAAGGCGTATTTAAGTGTTGTGGGTAATGGTCTGAGCTCAGGTAAGGTTTGATCATCAAGGAAGTTTGGCTCAATCAGTTATGGCTCTGTGTTGGTAGTGGTTGGATCTATCTTTGAAGTAACTACCACCAATTCATTCTGCTCTGGAGTCGGATCGTCAAAAGTCTCCAAGCAATCCACAAAAGCCACGTATGACTCATCATCCTCATCTTTTGATTGTCCTAAAGAGGGAAGGACTGACATCATCACTCCATAGGAAAGAAAGGCTCGGAACGGAAAGACCTAGGAGAAGAGTGAGCTCGTAGAGTCAGAGTTAGATACATGCATTGTTAAGCATTGATTCAAACTTTCTTGAATTGCTCAAGTAAATAGAAGAATGTTCTAAGGAAGGGCCTTCATAGTATGATCTGCGAATCTCTCCGATTCGAGGGGTCTCCATATCAAGGACTGCAAAGTCCACCATGTAATATTGTCCCTCGACTTCGATGACAATGTTCCTCAATTCTTCCTAGGACCTCTTGGTTGATTTGTCTGCGAACTGGAGTAAGGCTCTAGATTTCCTAAGAGGTCTAGATTCTTCCAAGAGAAATAACACATCCATTCATAATAGAGTGTCTTAATTTTAATTGTATTCCAATTTGGCACCTCACGTGCGCCATCACGTGCCTCGGCTGGGTAATTGCACCCGTACCCCTGCCATTTCCTGTTGTTCTAGTTTAGTTTAATAAATAAACATTAGCTCTTGGACATATTGCACTTAGGAACTTAATGTTTCTGTTATTTGCATTTTCGTCCCTGCCTGTGTGATACACATGCTTCGTCTCGTGATTTTTGGACAAATTGCATTGTATGGGCTCGTAGTTTCTATGTGTTATGGAATGAAATTGTTTTTCTGATATTTGCATCCATAAAAGAAGATTAATTCGAAATTAATCTTTTCTGGTAAAACTCACCTGGTCGATACAACAACTGGTACATTTTCTCTGTTTGCTCCTTTTACAGGTTCAGAAGACCAGTGATCAGGTGGTGTTTTTCAGATGGCACTGTTGCCGTGGAGGCAACGCTAGGGTAGCCGTAGACTTAGGTTTAGGGTTTCTATTTTTCGCCATTTTATTCTCTAACCTCACGGCTTTTTGTTTCTGATTTGTGCAGTACAGGATGATCAGCACGAGACAAAATCGTAAAGCTGATTTTTGTAATTTCTTGTAATAAAAAAATTGTTCATAGGAAGGGGCCCCTTAAGGGTATCCCGACTAGTACCTCTCTCTCTCTCTTCTTCTCGGGGTCTGTTTCACCAGGTTTGTACTCCTGGTGGAGCAGGGCATCCACCGCGGCTTTTTTCGCTCGTGATTTTTCTCGACGATTTTTCTGTGGCTTTTCAGGATAGGTGCTTGTTAGGATTTTGCGAGTTTCCCCTTCTCTACACACCGTAGATTAGATGCTTGCTTATGTTATGACACCTAGTTGCTTGTATCTAGGGCCATGCCCAAAAAAATATGTTAGACGATTTCTCTGAAAATATCCAAAAAACTGAAAATCGAAAATTAAAATAAGGATTGATAATTTCTATCTGATCATAAAATAAACATAAGGACTTCACTTGCATTAGGAGAGCAACCCCCGCAATTGCATCGCAGGTATACCCTCCAGATCAGTGCGTGAGGGACGACACATAAGGTAGTGCTAGAGCTCGAGCTTTTTTAAGAGACTACTGCGGCCATATAATTAATCACTATACTCATCAGTGAGGACTCTCGAGTAGCCAGAAATGGTTCGGGCATCCTTAGCAGAGTGGAAGGTTTAGAGGACACTGTGTAAGGCACGGTCCTCGAGTAACATTGGTAGCCGGTAATGGTTCATACTTACTTCCATACTGGCTAGGAGGAGGCCATTTTCTATAAGGACTCGGGACAGTCTTGAGGGAAAGCTTAGGTACCTATCAGTCTGCGCTAATCTGTGAAAACATGCTTGCCAAAAAAACCCTAAAACTGAAAAGATAAACGACCGAACTCTTACGATCATCACCAGGGTTGAGTTGGTGAACTCGGGCTTTATTTTGTGTTTGATTTGAGGTATGAGTCCTTGATCTTCCAGATCTTAATCAATCTCATAGATCAGTTGTCATCTTACTCTTAGGATGATGGGTAGACGATCACTTCAGCCGACTATTATGGCACTGCTTGCATGCACACCTACCCGTCTATCTAGGTTGGTTCAAGAGAATCCTCTCTTTGAACCTGAGTTGAATCAATCTCTTCCTTTAATCTTGTCCCCTGGGTCGGTCTACGAGAACCTCCTATTTGAGCCAGATTCGGGACATCTTCCCTCTTCCAGGTGTGACCTTGACCCTAGAAGCTTCTCTCAATCACTCTATTGTTCTCTACCTCCGATAATCAGTACACAACTATATGTGGACTTATCAGAACTAGACATGGATACTTTCTCCTTCTGGAAACAGATCAGAACAATAATGGAGTACATTCGTAGGAAGCTTCACAGATGCTAGATCAAGCAACGATCAACGCCAGTCTTCTTGCTTCCCTTGAGATTATGCAGACTCGGATTAGGGAGCAGGACTTTTTGATGACCGAGATTCGAGCCAAGCTACTACAATTGAGAGAGAAGAGACATCTTTCAGAGGATAATGAGCCAGATAGAGAGGAGACAGTACCTACAGAGCCTGTCTGCACGATGAGATAACTTCACACACCCGAAGCTTCTTCTGCTAGTGGTTGGATTCGACTTCCTCTTATTCACAGATCATTTGTCCTCTCACCTGAGATTATCCAAACATTATCGATTTTTCATTGGCAATTCACTGAGGAGCCACATTCACACCTTCGAGAGTTCGATCTGATTTGTAGTACAGTTTATGACTCTCAAGTTGATGAGGATACTATTTGGATGATAGCATTTCCATTCTCCCTGGTTGATAAGGTCGCGTATTGCTTGCGATATTTAGGGAGAACAATTACTACATGGGAGCAACTTCGTACTGAATTCCTGAGCAGATTCTACACCATCGGATGTACGAATGTTGCAAAGTCTCTCATTACCAGTTTCACCATGTTCGGGATCGAGCCGTTCCATGAAACATGGGATCATTTTTGAGACTTGATTGATAGGTGTCCCTACCATGATATTTCTAAGGCTAGCTTGGTTTAGAGCTTCTTTAGTGGGTTGACATCTGACCTGCAATGGTTGGTGGACGCAACTTGTGGTGACTCATACTTTTAGAAGCATGAGGATGTTGTCTGGGATATTTTCGAAAAGATGGCATCTCATCATGCCACTTTAGCTTAGACAAACTCTTATTCTCAGACGGAGTTACCTGCATCTCTTCACCAGTCCACCGTGGCACAAATTGAGGAGGATCCATCGATACTCACATCTTTAGAATCTTCGTCAGCTGAAATGAGGATCATTAACTAGAGATTGGATCACCTAGAGCATATTGAGACAAGATGCCAGTAGTCACACAAGCTCGATAAGATCGATGGGCTTCTAATGAGTATTAGTGACCTCAAGAACCAAATTGAACAGATGGCATCTACCTTATCTTCAAGGTTACCAGCTGATTCATCTGATACACAATCTCCAATACAGCAGATACATCACCTTCAGTTGGATCCTGTGGCCGGCCTCAGATTCAGACTTACACTCAGTGGATGCCAGAATCTCTTTCTCAGCAATTTTCAGATTACTCCTCCAGTCCTCTAGGGCATTCCTATGAGAACTTGGCTTTAGATGATTTTGCCTATCAGATCACAAGTCAGTATGAGAATAATAGGTAAGATATGGATGAGTTCAAACAACAAATAATGGATCTCGTGTTAGATCAGACTGCCATGAAAACTCAACAGATAGACTCTACTCCTCAAACACATACCTCACCTGATGATGAGAATAATGTCGATTT
Organism: Ottelia alismoides; assembly: GCA_037367405.1. NCBI lineage: Eukaryota > Viridiplantae > Streptophyta > Magnoliopsida > Alismatales > Hydrocharitaceae > Ottelia > Ottelia alismoides. Next base: position 69,185 of record JAZKJV010001698.1, on the reverse strand, counting down.
CATTTCCCTGAGGAGTGTTAGAGTTCCCACTAGAAGTAGCTCAGCTATACTTGATACAGATACATCAGTAGATGATGTCTTCGAGCTAGTTGAGCATAATGTAGAGCAGTACGGGTGCCACTAGTATCCATGATGATCTGGATGGTGGTGCTGATGCTGCCAAATCTGATGATCGTGATGAAGAGATAGTTGTATTACTAACGTTCATACCTAGTGATGAAGATATAAGAGTACAAATGAATGAGAAGAGGAAGAGATCCAGAAAAAGAAATAAAGATAAGGCAGCTAATTCGTCTACTTCTGATGATCAACATAGAGGTAGTCCCCATTTTACAAAAAGACCTAATTCTTCTTCTTCATCTAAGTCTCCTATTGTACATACTGACAAGGCAGATGTACAGATTCCTTTTCCTCAAGCACTCTGCTTAGGAAAATACGATAAAAAAGAAAATCCCAAAAAGAATCAAATGCTTGATCTGACGAAAGAGATGCTTGATAAATTCACTATTCATCTCACTCTTTCGGAAGCCTTGGCACACATTCCTCTTCTACATAAAGGTCTCAAATAATGAACCACCATCCATAGAAAGAAGAGGAGGCGTAATCACTGTTCTGAAATCCATGTATTGACCAAGTAAACTTTTCACGCCATCCAGAATCGTCTCCCAGCCAAAAGATCAGACACGGGAGCACCGTATGTCAGATGCGAGATTCTAGATCAGACTTTTGATCGTACTCTTTTAGATAGCGGATCATCGATTAATCTCCTTCCCTCTTCCTCACTCAACAAGTTCGAGTTTGGACCTCTTAATCGAACAGTCTTGTAGTTTGCTGATAGATCGGTCAAGAGACCAAAGGGATTAATTGAAGATGTTATCGTCACCATTCAGTGTTTGAAATTCCCTGTGGACTTCGTCGTGTTGGACATGACGGTCCCTGAATGTGTGACTGATACCCCGATCATATTAGGACGACCTTTTATTGGCCATAGCAAAGGCCATTTCCAATTATGGTATAGGGAAGGTGTACTTTTGCGTCCAAGGCAAGAGTATACATATAAAGACGATCCAAGATCTCAGAGCCAGATCAGAAGAGTCAGAGAGAGCATCTGATGATGAACCCGATAATCATCAGGACTGCGACTTCGTGCAAACAAACAATGAAGCCGTTTGGGCCGAACCAAGCATACATTTTTTCATTACGCCTTCAGGAGAGTCTGAGTTGCATATATTAGATGAAGACATAATTGATAGCACGGTCTTGGATCAGACACAGTCACAAGTTGAGGCCGACGATCCCGATGATGATCATTCAGATTTTCAATCATGTTGTCCCGATTTTGATCCCTCCGATATAGATGTGGACTTTGATTGGAAGAGTTTTGATGAGTATGTTCCGCGTCTAATTTTTATATGAACCTACAACCAACCTGGAGACCGAGCCCGTGCAGCAAAGTCAGCAATCAGAAAAGCAACCTCCTGATCTTTCTCAGTCAGAGTAGGCTGAGCTTTCACATATCGATCTAGTAGCCTATATCTAGGCCTTAATCAAACCCGCTCTTCATGTTCCTTCTCCCCCTGAGCTTAAAACATTACCTCAGTCAATGAAATACCGATTCCTTGCTGGTGAATCTAAAATATTTCCGGTCATCATCTCTTCCAATCTGATCTAAGATCAGGAATCCCATCTGATGGAGATTCTTGAGAAGAATCTCAAGGCAATCGGGTGGTCAGTAGCGGATCTCCATGGGATTAGTCCGGCTCTATGCTCCCACCACATCTTTCTCGAGGATGACGCCAAGCCATCTCATGAGTTTCAGCGCAGGCTGAACATGAATCTTTGAGAGGTGGTTATGAAGGAAATATCCAAGTGGTGGAGCGTCGATTTTATCTATCCCATCTACGACTCGAAATGGGTTATTCCTTTACATGTGGTACCCAAGAAGACAGGTATCACTACAACGATCAATGAGGACGGAGAGGAGATCGCTACCCGAGTACCGACTTCTTGGCGTGTCTGTGTGGACTACAGACGTTTGAATCAGGCGACCAAGAAGGATCACTTCCTGCTACCGTTTATCGATCAGATTATTGAGAGGTTAGTTGGGAAGAGCCATTACTGTTTTCTTGATGGGGACTCGAGAAATAACCAGGTGGCTATCACACTTGAAGACCAGGAAAAGATGGCATTTACCTGTCCGTTCGGAACATATGCTTTCCGATGAATGCCCGTCGGATTATGTAATACTCCAGCTACATTCCAGAGGTGCATGCTCTCAATTTTCGCAGATATGATAGGCGACATTTTAGAGGTCTTCATGGACGATTTTTCGACCTACGGTGATGATTTTGACTCCTATTTTCTATCCTAGATCGAGTGCTTCAGAGTTGCACTAAGGTAAACCTCATTCTTTCTTGGGAGAAGAGTCATTTCATGATGACTCAGGGGACGGTTCTTGGTCACATCATCTCCAGCAAGGGCATGAGGTCAATCCGACCAAGGTGGACATCATCAAGAAGCTCAATCCACCATCCAACTTGAAGCAGTTACGGTCTTTTCTTGGGCGTGTCGGTTTCTACTGATGGTTCATTTAGGACTTCAGCAAAATTGCCCGACTGTTATCTGATCTTCTTGTGAAAGACACCAATTTTATTGTCGATGATAAGTGTCTTTCAACATTTGAGACTCTCAAGAGTATGGATATACATGCTCCTGTCCTTCAGCAATCCGATTGGTCTCTCTCATTCGAGATCATGACGGACGCCTCCAATTCTGCCGTTGGGGCTGTGTTAGGACAAAGGAGGGATGGCATGCCTTATGTCATACACTACGCTAGCAAGACTTTGGATTCCGCGCAATGGAATTACACTATTACAGAGAAAGAAATGCTAGCCGTAGTATTTTCCTTAGATAAATTTATATCCTACGTCTTAGGCTCGAAAGTCACAATTTTCACTTATCATACCACCATCCGATATCTAATGGACAAGAAGGACTTGAAACCGCATTTGACCAGATGAATCCTTCTACTCAAGGAACTCAACATCAAAATCAAGGATAAGCCTGGTCAAGAATGTGGTGGCAGATCACCTCTCCTGACTAGAACTCCCCGAGACTTCTAAGTTTGATGCACCCATCACGGAGACCTTTCTCGATGAGGTGATTCTTGTTGTCGCCTCGCTGTCATGGTATGCCGACATTGCAAACTTTCTTGTTGCTAAGAAAGTTACGCAAGGTTGGTCCAGGCAGAGAAATGAGTCTGTCCTCGCGAAAGCCAAGTCTTACCATTAGGAGGATCCGATCCTTTATCATGAAGGAGCAGATTCCGTCAGGCGTTGGTGTATTTCTCAGAAGGAATACCAGAGTGTCCTCACTTATTGCCATAAATTCGAAGCAGGAGGACACCATTTAGGGAAGAGGACAGCACATAAGGTGCTTCAGTCTGGTCTTTGGTGGCCTACTTTCGTTGCGGATGCCTACACATGCGTAAGGAGATGTACTGACTGTCAGAAAATGGGCACTTGCGGACATAGAGATAGGATGTTGATGCAGCAGATTCACTTTTATGATGTTTTCGACGCATGGGGCATCGACTTTACGGGCATGTTTCCTAAGAGTCAGGGATTCGAGTATATCCTTCTGGTTGTAATTACATGATTCGTTGGGTAGAGGCTATTCCTTCCCGAAATGCGAATGCAAACACGGTTTTCAAGTTTCTAAGGAAATACATCATTACGTGGTTCGGGGTCCCTCGAGTTCTGATCTCAGATGGGGGTATACATTTCATCAACAACAAGGTAAGGGCTCTTTCTAATGAGTTCGGTATAGACCATCGGGTTGCTACTCCGTATCATCCTCAGACGAATGGTCTAGCCGAAGTTTCGAATAAGGAGGTTAAGACGATCTTGCAGAAGGTTGTTCGCCTAGACCGAAAGGATTGGTCGTAGCTTTTGGACTCAGTTCTTTGGGCCCATAGAACATCCTTCAAAACTCCATTAGGCACGTCTCCCTTTCAACTCGTTTATGGCAAGCCATGCCATTACCTGTGGAAATCAGGCATCGATATTTTTGGGCAGTGGATATTTTACCCTAACTATAGGGGGACAAGTTGCGCCGTTGAGTTGTGTACATTCTCTTGACCTCGATCATCTTCGATTTTGAGTCTGTTATCCTTAGGATCACTTGATCCTAAGTGTAGAGGAGATGATCGATTTATATTCTTTTATTAGTAATTCTTTGAGTCATTGTAGTATAAGATTCTTTTCACCAATCTATACTTAGCATGAGTTATGTCTTCCTTTGTTGCTTCTTTGGTCACTATGAGGACATAGTTCACACTAAGTATAGGGGGTGTCGTATATATATGCTATATATACTTTAGAAGCCATAACCTGTACTTTATTTTATTTTTAATAATATGACTCTCTAAAAGTATGGGTCTATATTTTGGATTTTTAAAAGCCGCAAGAAAACCATAAATATAAATTATTAAAAAATGGCTTAAATTTTGTATAGAAAAAATTTGTAAAATACTTTGATAAAATCCTTAAAAACTTGAAAATAAAATCCTTGTAACATTCGTATAAAAACCGTATAACTTGTATATAATCTTGTATATAAAATCCTTTATAAAATATACAAAAATACATGTAAAATTTGTATAAATTGAATTAATCCAGTAACTCTTTCAAAAAGACCCCTAAAATTTGAAAAGTTTTAAATTCAATAAAAATTTGCAATAATCTTTAAAAATCACTTAAAACATTTAAACCGAAAAATGTACCTCATAAAAAAAATTGTTGCATTCATTCGCATTTTTCAGAACAAGTTTGATTCTTGAACCGAATGGATCTAAGTCCGAGAGATGGAGCTTGGCTTAGGCCTTAATCCACTTAATTCTATAGGGACTTTATTAGGAACTGGAATTGAGACTCTTCAAGTCTTTTAGAGTTAATTCTTTGGGTTCCATGAGACTGTGTTTGGAATTCAACTTGAAAGTGCCTCAGTAGGGCACCTGGTGTCATCTGTTTAACTCTTCTCCATTTGAACCATTTTTGAACTCATGCACTCTGCACTTAGCTCAACTTGCTTGAGGCTATGAAGGGTAATCCATTTCGGTGGTGCGTTTCTATCCTTGTCCGGCGGTGATGATGTCTAAAGATGGGAGAGATTGAGGTTTAAATAAAGCTTCAGATGAGGGAAGGATATGCTGGCACAATATTTCTAAGATCCCAAAAATGGACGGAATGAAAAGATGCTATATCTGACATGGCATAAAAGACTTATGCAGTGCAACAATTATCTCTACCAAAAAGAAGTTGAATACACCAAATACCAAAATGACCACAATGGTCCGAGCTTCAGAAAAGCTTGCATGTCTTCGTGGAGACTTGGCTAAACTGGCCATGCTTCATAGGAGATGTGATTATAGCGATCACACTCCAATTCTCCTCCAATTCTTCTTACTTCTTTCTATATTTGATTATGAACACAGCACGACCTGACCTCAGAAGGAAATACCTCCCTCCTTGAGGACTGAGTTGTTGGGTAAGGGCCCAATGAAAGTATATAACTGGATGGGCGGTTTCTTTGCTTCTCTAGAACGGGAAGAGCTAAAACCTTTCACACACAGTCAAGTTGTTTTCAAAGCTGAAAAGTTTGTGTCATGAATAGGTGGATCTGAGCTGACTATTGAGGTGAATCTGGATAAGGATTTGTGGAACTTGAGGGTTGTCGAGGCGTAAATCCTAATTCTAATAGAGTCCCGACACACAAATAATCCAAAGCTCTAAATCCAAGCTCCAGATTTTGGGTGAAGTGAGATTCGGTTTAAAGAAACAATCATGTTCTAAGTTCTTTTATTTTACTTTTTCTTATTCTACATGCTTGCACTTATTTATGGAATAAGTGTTTACTAAGGGACTAACAAAGGTAAAGTACATGGGAATGATGAATCCGCAATTCATCGCCTTTATTCTTTCATTTTGGCTAAAATCCTTGGTAAAATACGCGTAAATATCCACTAATTCCAAGTAATTATCATTATAACCATAATTGTTAATATTATATAATTAACTCTTATCTTATCCAAAATAAAAGAATAAAAATAAAAAGAAAAATAAAAGAAAAGAAGTATGTATATAGAATATATACAGACTGATCCTAACCCCGAGACCAGATCAATATTGACCGGATCAACAAATAAAATAAGTAGGGGAGATAAGGATCCTAACCTATAAAATTATCAAGAAATCAAAGATCAAAAATATAATTTACCCATTTTTCACATTTTAAATAATTCACCTATTTTATTTATCAACAAGAAAGTTCCAAACAACAACAATTCTTTTACAAAAGTTGTTCACAAAAATATATATTATTTAATAAAAATATCAGAAAAATATTTCATCACAAAAATAATTCACTGCAACGAACCGTAAAAGCCGCAAAAGCCAACTTCTAAGGTTCATGAATATTTATAGAAAACTACAAATAGTACAACATCACTTTTAAAATCCATTTATACTTAATACTAGTTATTAAAAATATTAAAAAATATTCGAATAAAACCGATGAGTTTTAGCATTTGGGACCGTTGTATATATGTACTATATGTAGAATCATCTCGGATTTTTAATTAAATAACCGTAAATCTGATTAACTTAATTTCTTTTCCTAAAATCTTATAAAAATGTATATAAAAATATAACCAAGTCAAAATACCAATAATACTCGAAGCCTCGAAGCCGCTACGTAAACTTTCCGTACCTCATAACTCGACCGTATGAACTTCGAATTGGGCAAACTCAGTTCTAAAAATCTTATTATTAAATTATCTACAAAATGACACTAGTTTCACTGAAATCGGAGTTAATGCGAAAAACACGGTTTTCGGGTCCATATTGGTATATCGTACAATGTATCATAACATTTATTATTATTTTATATAGGTTAATTTATATACTTTATTTATATTTAAATTAAATAAAAAATCTAATTTAATTTATTATTTGTATATCTTTTAATTATTTAATTATATACTTATTAATTAATTTATTTAATACTTAATTACTTAATTATATACTTAATTATTTAATTTATTACTTAAATAATTTATTAATCATATTTAATTATTAAGTATTATTTAATTATGAAATTATTATATAGATAATTAATTTATTAGTAACTAATTTTATTTTTAGTTAGTATTTTGAAAAATAAAAATATTTTCTATTTTTAATAATTCATTTAAAGGTAAAAAATATAACAAATTTTAAAAATTCGTACAAAAATTATAAAAACTTTTAAAAATCTAACAAAATTTATATACAGTATATTTTACTATACTTTACATAATAAATCAAAAATAAAATAAAAATGAAATATTAAATCAATAAAAAAATACAAAATACACAAAAACTTCAAATATTCATAACTAAATAAATAAAATTCACCTAAAACGCACAATATATCTTTTTGAAGGTTGTTTCATCTGCTTTTAGATAAAAATAAATAAAAGGGTTTTCTCGTTGCTTTCAACCTTAAAAATTCAAAATACGTCACAATTTTCAATATACACTTAACCTTTCACTTTAAAAATAAACCAAACCCCATAAAAATCTTTTAAACTCATAAAAATTCGTAAAAATAGAAAATAAAAAACCATAAAAATAATAAAATAAATAAAATAAAAATTATAAATATTTTCTAAAATTAAATAAATCGCAAAATACCCTAAAATTCACAAATATTATAAATTTCAGTAAATTTCAAATAAAAATCCATAAAAATCTTTAAAAATGAAATAAAAATTAGGAAACCATTTACCTTAGGATTTCTATAGTTTAGTCCTAGTCTCAGACAGTTTGCCTCCTTGAGTTCCACACTCCCGTGCTTAACCGCTATACACTTAAGTTTAGGAGTATAAATAAATAAAAGAAGATTAATTCGAAATTAATCTTTCCTGGTAAAACTCATCTGGTCGATACAACAATCGATACATTTTCTTTTTTGCTCCTTTTACAGGTTCAGAAGACCAGTGATCTGGTGGTGTTTTTCACGTGGTTCCGACCACATTGAGCCCCTTTCTTGCCATTCCTAGGTAAATCCCTAGTCCCCTTTTCATTTCCCGCTTTCAATTTCTTGCTTAATTGCTTCAATAATCCCCAATTCTTGGAGACATGCTTATTGGTCTAATCCATCGTGATCTCGCTATTAGTTCGCCTCATTCGAACCCCCTACGTTTTCTCCATCGAATCTACCACGCCCCCCCCCCCAGATTCTTCATGAATTGGGGAGACTAGCTCCAATTAGTCACCTCGCTGGAGCTCCATCCGATTTTGCCCCCGCTGATGTTTCATATGATCTCTTAGGCGAGGAAATAGCCCTTGTGCCCAAGAGAGTTTGGTGCAAGTTTGCAAGTCCTCGGATGCATCTGGAGACTTGATGATCACCTGAAAGATCTCCAGGTGCTTCAACCTCGTTTGAGCACCTCGAGCTCCCTCGCCATCCTAGGAGCCAACCGTTGCACGTGGAGGACTCCCAACACTCTATTGGGCTTGTTGGAGGAGCCATCCATCGTCGGAGCATGAAGAATCGAAGAAGCAAAGCTCGTCAGTGACCCGTTCTTTTCTAGTTCTTAGAGACCACCCAGGAGTCATCTGATCAAGAACAACGGCTCAAATCTAATCTCAGCCATTGAATTAATTCTAAGGGGTACCTGAGGTTGGTCGTTCGATTAGACAAGTGGCAGATTGGTAATGACTGGATATCTCCGTTTAGATGGGCATATTTTAAAGAACCCCTCTACAATTTTTGTGTTTAATATTTAGTTTTGTAAATATTAACGCTTAAAAAGTAGTGGACAAATACATGTAAGCCCTGACTTATCTTTATATTACAACTAAGTCCACTACTACGTCATATTGCATGGCAACCCACATGCGTGGGAAACTACATGTATACCCCTGTGCCTTTTTGTAATTAAGTTTTAATATAAAAGTTTGAATATTTCTTAAATTTTTGGGTATTTTGCAATATAGTTCTCGATGTTATTTTTATTTGCAAATATACCTTTATCAGTTCAAATATTTTTGTATATGTTTATTGAATTTTTATAAATATCACTCATGCACCAAAAATTATAAAAGATAGGATGAGGTACATGGATGCATGCTCTTTCACGTCATGTAATTAGATTTGAATTTTATGCCCTTTTCCTATTTATTAAAACTCAAATGTTGCATGAATATTCCTTGCTTGATTTACAAAATCAAAAAAATATAATCGTGTTTAAAAATTCCCAAAAAATAGTATGTGTTTATTATAGTATTTAGTACCCCCAGACCAATTCTAAAAATTGAAAAAGAAAATGAGAAAAAAGTTAAAAAGCTCCAAAATTCTATAAAAATGTAAAAAAATCCTAAAAATCATAAAAATATTTATCCATGTTCGGTAATTTCATATAATATATATTAGTATATATTAAAATTGATTTGGAAAATTTGGAGGCTTTTTGTTATTTTTAAACCCAAAATCAATTCAACATCTTTATTTAATCCCTATTTTTGGGATTTTTACTTCAAAAATACCTAAAAACTTGCCAAATTACTTGAAAAAACATAAAATTGTAAAAAAATATAAAAAAGCATAAAAATATTTTATTCTGATATTTTTGACTCTTTTTACCTGTATTTATAAGTATATTATCCCATGGTGTATTATATCTCTATATATAGTAATATGTAAGTTATATTATTATTTATTATTATAAATATTTTCTAATTATTTTAGAAAAAAATGTATATTAAAAATAAAAATATTTATTTAGAAATTTAAAAAGAGAGAGAGACTCACATTCTTTGCTTAATAGTGTGTATAACTATATACATTTATACATAATTTATTTACAAATAAAATTCTTGTGCTACACATGTGTTCCCTATGTTTGACACCCTACTCTGTTTATCACTATACACATTCATCGTAGGGTATAATAAATTTTGATTCACACCTGCGTATTCACTGATTGATATCTATTATGTGGGTTGATTTTTGAATTTAGCCTTGGTCATCATGGGTTGTCATCATAGCGACTTAGTGGTCCTGCCTTGTGTGGACCACAAGACACTACCTGTATGGGTTTTGGCTAATTTCAAAAATCCATGGAATACATGTATGTGGTTAAGAAAGGATTGAAAGAGACATGTACAACAAAGCGTCAACCCTGTAAGAACTGATGCCATAGAGCCGAAAAGCAAATCCTAAATAGGGCTATAGTCAATGCCATCAGCGATCTCCCTTGGAAGAAGCCAAACAAAGGAGCCCCTTTGATCAGATGTGAGATTTTTAATCAGGTTTTTTAGCAAATTCTTCTTGATAAAGGTTCTTCAATCAACCTCATGCCCTCATCATTGCTTAAAGAATTCGAGCTAGATCTGCTTACACCCACACGCATGATCCTTTGTTGATTGATCCATTAAGTGGCCCAGGGGTTTGTTGGACATCATCGTAATAGTGCAGGATATGCGCTTCCCAGAGGACTTTGTTATCATGGACATGGATTTGCCTGCACCGTTACTCCAAAAACCCATTATCCTTGGTTGGTCATTTCTTCGAACTGTCAAGGCAGTAATCGACTATGGGTATGGAAAGATCACGATCTACTCGTGTAGCGACAAAGTCACTATGGATATGACCAATGAGCCAAAAGTCGTGTCTGATGAAAGCTGAACAGAATTGTCTATAGAAAGTTGTGACCTTCTTGATGAAATCAAAGATCCAACAATATCCTTGAATAATACATGGACCCAGGAACTCCTCTCTCTCGAAGGAGATCTGGAAAGCACAGTCGATGTATGCTCTTATGTCATTTGGGAGAAAGATTCCAACTTGCTACTTAGCCTGCTAGATACAGAAAAATCAAGTTAGTTTGAACAAGAATATTTCATTGCAGATATGTTTGACACATTATTTTATGAGCCACAAGTGACCGAGGTGAGCAGCACCTCCATAATTTTGGCAAATCATCAACCTACAAGCACAATTTTCAAAGTATCTAAGAAGTAAGTTCGATCAGAACTAGAACTAAAGAAGCTTCCGGCAGGCCTCGAGTAGCTTTCCTTGTGGGTGCCGAGAAAATGTATATGGTCATTATCAGCAATTGTTTGACTCTGTACCAGGAATCATGATTTCTTGAGGTTCTAGAGAAAAATTGCAAGGCGCTTGGTTGGAAAGTGTAAAACCTCCGTATGATTAATCCATCCTTATACTCACACCATATCTATTAGGAGGATAATGCGAAACCATCCCAGGAATTTCAAAGAAGGCTAAACCTCAATCTTCAGGATGTGGTCATGAAAGAAATCACGAAGTGGTGTGAGGCTAGCTTCATTTTTCCCATCTCCAATTCCAAATGGGTGAGTCCCTTGCATGTAGTTCTAAAGAAATCAAGGATCACCACAGTTACCAATAATAAAGGAGAGGAGATTTCTACTTAGGTACTAATATCATGGCTTGTATGTGTTGATTATCGCTGCCTGAATTCCGCAACGAAGAAAGTTACTTCCCTTTTCCATATGATCAAGTGTTAGAAAGTTTGGCTAGCAAGGAGTTATTTTGTTTTCTTGATGGATACTTAGAGTACAACCAAGTGGTAATCACACCAGAAGAACAAGAGAAGAATACATTCACTTGTTTGTTCGACACCTATGCTTTTCCAAAGAATATCCCTTAGTCGGTGCAATGCCCCAACCACATTTAAGAGATGCATGCTTGCAGTTTTTGTTGATATGGCTAGCAGTTTTCTCGAGGTGTTTATAGATGACTTCTCAGTCTATGGTGACAGCTTTGATTCTAGTCTCGAGCACCTGGACTGAGTGCTTCATAAATGTCATGAAGTAAACCTTGTTCTATCTTGGGAAAAGAGCCACTTCATGGTCACCGAAGGGATCATGCTGGGTATGTCGTTTTCAAGCGTGGCATGGAAGTTGACCTGGCAAAGATGGATGTTATTACCAACCTTGAACCATCTCAGAATGTCAAGAGTGTGAGGTCATTCCTTGGACACATAGGTCTTTACAGATGATTCATCGAGGACTTCAGCCGAATTGCCCAACCTCTCCCCGAGCTACTATGCAAGGAGATCGAGTTCCATGTTGATCAACAGGTTCTCCTTTCATTCAATCAGTTGAAAGACCTAGTCACTCGTTCTCCCATCCTTCAGTTGCCAAATTGGTCTCTACCTTTTAAGATCATAACAGACGTATAAGATTTTGAAGTTGGGGTTGTTCTACGACAAAGAAGAGACAATATGCCCTACGTCATTCACTATGCCAATATAACATTAGATGCAACACAAAGAAATTATACTATTAAAGAGAAATAATTGATGGTTGTAGTCTTCACCCTCGAGAAGTTCAGATCCTACTTCCTTTGATCTAAAGTGATTGTCTACACTAATCACTCGGCTATCCACTACTTACAGCAAAAGAAGGATGCAAATCACGCCTACCCAGATGGATCCTTCTCCTCCAGGAATTTGATTTGGAGATCCGAGACAAATATGGAGTTCAGAACGTGGCAGCTTACCATTTATCCAGTATTGAATGCCAAGATACTCACTTGAGAAGTCACCGATTACTGATACATTCCCTGATGAATTCATACTCAGTGTTGCACCTCTCCCCTAGTACACTAATGTTGTGAGCTACCTCGTCTCTGGTGTGGTTCCACAAGATTGGACGATGATCAGAAAGGAAAATTTATTGTCCAATATTCATTTCTACCAAATGGAGGATCCTTACTTTTTCAAGGAAGGAGAAGATTGCATATGGCATCGGTGTATTCCTCAAGAGGAGTACAAAAGTGTCCTTGAGCACTATCATTCGCTCAAATCTAGTGGACACCTTTCTAGAGACCGAACAATAGCAAAAAAATATAGTGTGGCCTCTGGTGACCTATACTATTTAATGATGCAGCAACATATGTTAAAGGTTGCACTGACTATCAGAAAATGGGAGGCACCCTCGCTGCTATAGACTCTATTCCCATGAAGTCCATTCATATTTCAGATGTGTTCAACGCGTGGGGAATTTATTTCATGGGACCCTTTCCTAACAGTCAGGGATTTGAATATATCCTTCTTGTCGTTGATTACATGAGTCATTAGGTCGAATTTATCCCTTCTCAAGCCGATGACATTCGCACCGTCTGCCATTTTCTAAGAGATAACATCATTTCATAGTTTGGGATACCGAAGATCTTGATATCATACAAGGGTAGTCACTTTATTAACAAAGAGGTCAAGAATTTAATGAAGGAGTACGAAATCGAACACCATGTCATGTCTCCATATCATCCTTAGACCAATGGTTTGGTCAAGCTGTCAAATGGAGAAATCAAGACCATCTTACAGAAACTTGTATGGTCGGACAGAAAGAACTGGTCCCAACTCTTGTACTTAGTGCTAGGGCATACATGACCACTTACAAGTTTCCCTTGGACATGTCGCTCTATTGCCTTGTGTGTGGAAAACCTTGCCACATGCTTGCGGAGTTGATTCATAAGTCATTGTGGGTAGTAAATATTGGCAACCTCGATTCACAGAAAGGTGGTCAACACAGGAGAGTAGATCTGAACAAGCTCTTGGAATTTCGAGATTACGCATACGATAACAACCTGATATATAAGAAGAGAAGGTCAAGTGTTGGTACGACCAGCACATCAGATGAAAGACCTTCGAGCTTGGTCAGAAAGAGTGGTTGTTCGATGTGAAATTGAAGATATTCCTTGGTAAATTAAAGAGTAAATGGAGGACCATTTATGGTAAGAGAAGTGTGTGATAATGGAATTATTATAATATCCGACTTGTCATCTGATGCACAGCCTTTCTTTGTCAACAGTCAGCTAATGAAGCGGTACTCGATCATGACACATTCATGGCCGTCGTCGATTATGTTCAAGTAAAGTTTGAAGAATATTTCTATGTAGCCACTACGGCATCAGAAGATTCAGACGATGCTCCAACGAACCTTTTTGTATAGTTTTGTTCTTTTCATTTGTCTTTTACTTCCAGTCTCGCATTCTTTCATTTATTTAACTCATTCCATTCATCACTGCTATACTGAGGTTATGTTCATCCTAAGTATAGGGGGTGAGTGCATATGAGTGATCGTTCTTTATCCACTTGCTTGTCTCCTCAACTTTTGACAATTCTTCCTATACTTGGGGATATCTTACCCCAAGTATAGGGGGAGACAGGCTGAGCAGTTGATTTGTTTATTCCCACCCTCGACCACCCTGCATTATGTACAGTTTGTTATACTTAGGATTATTTGATCCTAAGTATAGGGCACCGGTCGACTTCTTATTCATTATTCAGTCATTGTAGTATAGATTTTCCATTACTTAGTGTAAGTTATGTCTTCCTTTTCTCTTTGATGAGGACATATCTCAAGCTAAATATAAAGGGGTCATATATAGTTCATATATAATTTATCCATAACTCGTACTTTCATATTTTTAATAATATGGATAATTAATAAAAATAAAAATACACACAGAATTCTTTATAATTATTGTTAATAAACCAGTTACAAAAGTTTTGTAAAATGATTGAAAATGCTTGGAAAATCTATTTGAAAAATCTTTTAAAATTTGTTTGGAAAATATTTTGTAAAACATTTGTAAACATGTTTTGCTTGCAAAATTTTCTTACTTTTGTTTGCACAAAATATTTTGAAAATCTATTAGCAAATGGTTTTGAAATGGTTGTAAAAATAGTTTAGAAAACCTATACATATTGTTTGAAAAATCTTTGCAAATGATTTTCAAATTTTGTAAATGTTTGTTGAAATTATTTGTCTAATTATTTTTAAAAATAAAGTTTTCAAAATGATTGAGAACATCTTTTAAACTTATTTTGAGAACTATGTACATAATTGAAGCAAATAACAATTCTTTACAACTTTTGTACATAAAATATGTAAATACCTTGTGTATATTCATCATCTAAATTCTTGTAAATAAAAGATGCACTCTTGTGTAAATATCTGCACATATTTATTTGCCAAAATTCCTCTATTTTCAAAATCACTAAAAAAGTTACAAAACCAAAAACTCTATAAAAATTTGCAAAATGTTTTTAAAATTGCATAAAAATTTGTAAAACCTTTTCAAAAACCCATAAAAAGTTCAAAATTAGAAAATGGTTTCACAAAAATATTTTCTACATTATGAATAGTATTTGCATTTTTTGGATTGACTATAACAATTGAACAAGTCTAAGTAAAATCTAAAGATTGGAGCTTAATTGAAACTTAATCCACTTAATTGCAGGAACCTTAAGGGAACTGAAATTGAGGCACTGCAGCTCTGCTAGACTTAATTCTTTGAGACCACAAAACTTAGTTCAGTGTCATCTTGACTGCCTAAGTAGAATATTTCAGAACACATGCATGACTCTTGTCGACAGTGACCTAGCTTGCACACATACACCTTGCACTTCGCTCAACTCAGTTGAAGTGGTAGAGGGATGGATTTGCCGACATGGGAATACCCCACTTCTAGAGGAAAGAATTATTGGATTGGGGAATTAGGGTCACCATGTTGGAGAAGCCTGATTTTTACTGTTTCAGTCGAGAGGAGCTACCTGTCAATGGCATTGTATAATGTAGACTCATGGTCATAAGGGACTGCGTATGACATTGAAGTATTCTGACCTAGATTTTGAGGAGGCTTGGGCAGAGTTTTGTGACTCTTAGAGGTTTTTGTGTTTCAAGATTGGTACCTGACCACGGTTCTGACCAAAATAAAATTCCAAAGGTCTGATTGAGCGCCAAAGATATTATGAAGACAAATTTAAAAGTTAAAATCAATCCAAGTTCTTCCTTTTTCTTTTCTTTATTTTCTTTTCTGCACTTATAGCATTAAGTGTTTGCTACGGAGTAGCAAAGGCAAGTATATGAGGGTGATGAGTCTCCATTTCACCACCTTTATTCTTTTGTTTTGGCCTTAACATACTAGCTAAATGCATGTGTATATAATTAATTTGTCAAAATAAACACCTGGTAGATAGTAAAAAATACTATATAAAATACTGTACAAAATAAAGGAAGAAAAGAAAAAGAAAGGAGATGCCATAGATGTTGAGTGACCCTAGACCCAATCATCATGATGACTTGGTCGACAAGGAATAAATTAGGGGGAGATAGGGAAATGAAATTGTACATTTTATATATAAAAAAACCTAATTTTTAATTCATCTATAATTAATCTTTGGGACATATTTTATTCTTTATTGTTTATACCAAATCAACAAACTTTTTACATGAGCATTGTAAATAAAAATACATAGAAAAATATGAAGTTAGGTTCACTAAAAATAATGCATAGTGTGCCCGGGACACACAAAATAAAAGGTCAAAATAAAAACTTCACATACTTTTATCTTCTCCATACAGTATCTAAAGGGACCAAAATCATCTTTAATTGTATATAACTTTTAATAAGCTATTTAATGAATGTTGTTTGATTTAGTTTGGAGCTAAGATGCAAATTTAGGTTTTGGGCTCATATTGTGCAATATACTTGTATATTTTATTCAATATATTTATTCCTCGTATTTTTCAAATTATTTTATTTTTATAAAATTGTATATATTATTTGAAACATATGTACATAAATAAAACAAAATAAACCAGAAAATACAATTTAAAATAAATAATACATAGGTAATATATACCAGTATATACCTACAATGTATATTTAAATAATTAATTAAGTACACATATAAACTTACATAAATATAATAAAAATACTTAAATGTGTATAAAAATAAATAAAAAATATAAAATACATGTATAAAATAATAGAATCTATATTACAAATTAAAAATAAGATACGAAAACACAGGTATTTATACTTGTATTTTACATTTAAATATTAACTTGTCGTAGAAAGCTTCATAAAAATAAATAAAAAATCATAATAAAATTCTACATAAAATAAGAAATATTTTTCATATTTTACTACAAATTTAAAAAATCATTTGTTAATTTTTATTGAATTAATAAAATATTTCAGCATTTTATTTTTCAGGTTGGTCCATGTAGACCTACCAGAGGGCTGCCTTTGTTGACATGGGTCAACTCTTCGACCTAGGCCACCAACCCTATCAAATTGAGAAGACCCCCCATCTTCTCCCCTTTTTCTTGGGCAATCCATCACTCATTTCCCTTCGATTTTTCACGCAATCTCTACTCCAGTCCATCATGATCAACGCCTAAGTCCTTAATCCCTTGTGCATACCCTTGATTCATGAGAAACCCTAGGGTAATAAGCCTCCTTGCTCTTCCTATAAATAAACCACTCGAACCTCCTTATCGAGTTTGATCCCTCTATAGCCCTTGTAACCCTAATTCTTAGTGTGTAAGATTTTTCGGGTCACAACAGGAGTTCCCTCGAGGTATCGGCGTGGACAAAGGAGGCAGAAAGGAGGTCCTATATTTTATATTTATCCATTACTATATATTAAAATTGGTTTTAAATAGTTTTGAACCCATTTTCCACTTTTAAATCTCAAATCAATTTGGCCTATTTAAAAAGCTCCTATTTTTCCTTATCTCTAATTTTAAAAATACCAAAAACATCTGCAAAATTTCCCTTAAAATTCATTAAAACAGATGAATATTTAGAAAAATATAAAAAAATTTATTTGGGCCTTTTTGACTATTTTTTGTCTATATTTATAAATAATAAACTCTATTTAGTCTTTATATACTTATATATGATAACATATAATTTATATTATTCTTAATTATTATAAGTATTATGAATATATTTTAAAACCTTTGAAAAAATAAAAAGGACTACTTATGAATCCGCGATTCATCATCGCAATATCTTGATCTTAGCAAAATCCATGAGTAAAGTCTCAAATAAACGTACATAAAATCAATAAATTAACAAAAAGACTCTTGTAAATAAAATACATTAATTATTGTATACAAGATTGTACAAAATGAATTAACAATAAAAAGCCGCAAAATCAAAGGAGTTTTATACTTGTAAATAGCCCAAAATTTCATGTATTTTTAATAATTTCATTTCAACTCATTTTTGCCTTATTCTTTCTCTAACTTGTTTATAAAAATGTAAATAAAAATACAAAAATACAAAAATAATTTCACCTCAAATAAATGCTCCTAGATTTTAAAGAAAAAAAGTCGTAAATTCCAACTTCCAAGCTAAATTCCCGCTCCGTATGAACTCCAAATTCATCAAACTCACTTTTAAAGTTCAAGTTAGAAAATTATCTATCAAAACGGAAGTGGTTTTATTAAAATCGGAGCTTGTTTGCAAAAGTTGGGTTTTGGGACCTAGATGTACATTGTATATTATGTATATATTCATTCTTTAATCATTTTTTATTTTTTATTTTATCTTTTATAATTATTAAAAATATAAAAAATCATTGTTGTTTTATATTTTAATTATACTATTTTACTGTATTTTTTCCGTTGTAAATATCTCTTACTAAAAGACAAAAAAATTACATATTAGAAAAGCAAACAAAAAAATTGTACATGTTGTATATATTCCTTTGTGAATTCTCCACTATTTTTCCTTCTTTATATTTTTGTTGTATTTAAAGTAGCCTAATTTATTTCATTTTATTTTCCTTTATTTAATTACATTCTCTACAATAACTTCTCTACCACCAACTTCTATTCAACTCCCCCATTTTTAATAACTCCCATTCCACTCCATATTCTTACACCAACCTCCCATTCAACTCCACCAATAATACAACTTCTCATTCAACACCACCACCATTCTAACCTCCCTTTCTCTTCTCTTTATATTCATTTGTACATCCTCATTTTTTCGCATCCGCCATTCTTATAGAAAAAGGAGAGAGCTTGGAACGTGGTGTCGGTGACAGCGGCTTATCATCTTCCTCAAGCGACGACCTCCTTCAGGCGAGATCCGTGGAGCTCCGCTCCGCGTCACGAGTTCCCCATCGAGCTCGCTTAGCTTCTCCAATTTTGATTTCGCCAATCGGATTGAAGCGATGACAGGAGTTCAGCGTAGCTGCTCCGGAAATCCGGCGGACATCAGGTAAGTTATCCCTCTCATATCTTGTTATTTTTTTTCTAACATTTTTTTATCACACTACCACTACCACCATCATTTTATATCATCTTCATACCATCATTTTTTCCCTTTTTTGTGTAAATAGTATTTCCTTATTAAAGAAACTTAGTAAAAAAATTAAAAAAATAAAACAAAAAAACTTTTATACCACAAAAAAAAGAAAAAAATAAAAAAAACACACGGGACAGCAGCCAGCGGCCGCCGCCCCCCCATCCACGGGCAGCGGCGCCGCCCGCCATCCCCCCATCCACGGCCATCCGCGGCTCCACCGCGCTGTAGCGGCGTCGCCGCCCCGCGCACGGGGGCCCCAACCTCCCCCGCTTCCAACTCCAGTTATTGGGTTCCCCGCCCCACCCCCCGTCGGCGCACCCCTCCGCCTGCCTGCGCGCAGCCCCGCCGCCACACCGCCACCGCCATGCGCCGTCACCACCACGTGCACGGCGCCGCCCCCCCTCGTCGTCGTCCCTGCGAGCAACCACGCACCGACGCGGCGCGCCCGCCGTCCTTGGGTTCATCTCCTGCAAAGAACCAGGAAGAAGAAGGTAAAGTTTTTTTATTTTTTATTGTAAAAATTGTGTAAATTTTGTATATAGTTTCAGTAATTGCAAAATAGTCCTTGTGCATGTTTTTGATGTAAATATTGTTTTCTGAGTTTGCATCGATACTCCTATGTTTGTATGTTGATTTGGACACCTGTTATGCATCTTTATATTCAATGAAAAATGCTTTCATCTTGAGCAACTAATTCTCTACATTGTGGACATTTATTTATTATTTTGTGATCCTTGGGTAATTAAATTAAATTGTTCAACTGAAATATTGCATATGTTACCCAATCAGTGATCTTAAATTTATATCTTACACACCGTTGCTCTAACAATTCCACAAAAATTATGAAAGATGCCTTGATAAGTGATTAACTTACTGTCCAAATTTCATCGAAAATAGAGCTGCCATGTGCCCGAAATAAATTGTAGAGTGAATTTAGTATTTGATTTTTAATTAAATCCACATATATTCTTTTTGCGAAATTTCAAATCTCCTGATTCTACATGAAAATATCTTTTTGAGATAATTCGCATTCTGATTAATTTGATATTGTGGATTTATTAGAAATTATTTACTTACTGTCACTCTTTTTTCACTAAAAAATCCATAAAAAAATTCAGAACTTGTCAAAAAATTCCAAAAAAAATACTGTAGTCTCCTTGCATCATGTTTTAGTTCCAGTAATTTTTTCATAATTTGTATTTACTGTTTGTGTGAGAAATTGTGAAAAAAATCCATAAAAGTGTGTATTTTTCATTACTGCATTTTAACCCATAAAATTCCAAAAAAAATACCTTGCATTCATCTCTGGATTAGAACTCTAGGAAAAATATTTTTTGGCTAAATTGGACTATTTTGACATTAAAATTAATTTGGCCTATTGTATGATTTCTTAGTGTCTTGATTCACCCGCATTTTGTATGACCTCCCTATGTTCGACCCCGGACTTGCCCGGGATATAAATTAAGCCGAGACACTCTTCACGGAGAACTCCTCTCGGTTCTGACTGAATCGCTAAGTACACGTGCTACAACGTGACAAAATTAATCATCGTATCTAGCGACCCGTCAGATGGCGCCATTGCCGGGGAGGCAAACGGCTTAGGGATTAATTTAAAATTTTGGATTTAGATTTTTTCTTTCTCGGGTAGTCTGACCCCTGAGTCACTTGTATTTATTCTATTTTTTTTGCAAATATCTTTCCTTCTCATTTTTGTATATATTTTGTTTTTGAACTCTATAACATAAATCTTATTTTCCTTGCGATGGCCCGATGGACTTGGAGTGCATCGGAGATCGACGAACGTAGCGCGCGTCGACTGCTGAAGAGCAAGGAGAATTAATTTATTTTCGAGAGCATTTCTTTTCATTTTTGTAATTATTATGTTGTAATAACTTAGGTAATTCTCTCTTTCTAGTGGCTCTTGTTTGAGAGCTCACGTTTGTATCCGGACTAGACTTTGGACCCGCTCGTGGTCGTGTGATTGATTGACGTAGAATAGGACTTGCACTCGCGGCTCTTAGAGCATTTTTATTAGATTATCTTGATTGCTCATGCTCGTAATATTAAGGACCACACATCACATTTAATGAGACACACTTAGACCGCTGGGCTATTAGTCAAATTTAACTTGTTCATCACTCGCTAATTGAACTGCTTGTCTAGGAACGGTTTTCTCGTTTGCATTCATATAGTATAAAATTTCAATTTTGCCTTGCATCCCGCATGTAGAGCGCGAGGATCACTGTAAGTCTTCTGAACTGGGCATGCATCATTGATTTCATTATTTGCATCGGTTTTTCTCGACTCCCTCCCCTTGGTTTTTGAAACTTAGGTTAAAAGGAAATCGGGACTGATCGTTAGGCGTGCTTTTGGTGGACTAATCAAGTGATAACCAAACTTAAAATCGGGACTGCTAATCAGAATTGACAAAAAAAACTGATTAGAACTAACACTTGTTTTGGGAGAGTAAAACCCTTATTGTTTGCTTGGCTAATTGTGATTGTTGAGAGGTGAGGACGCATCCCTAGGATAGTGCCCAAAACCTACTTTTTAGCCTTGCGTAATTGGATTTATATCTTGATTTATCACCTAATTAAAACTGAAAAGATAAACGGTTGAACTTTTGCGACCATCACTGTGTTGAGTAGGTGAACTCAGGATTTGCTCTTGTGTTTGTTTGTTTGTGTGTTATTCGGTGCACTTGCATGCTTTCTTCCTCGATCCGCTTCATTCTCTCATCTCCCTTCCAAGATGTCAGAATTTTGGTCATCTTATCTAAGTCACCCTTCTTCGACTATATTCCGATCATCTCCACCCACTTATTCCTCCTCATACCCATACACCGACCGCAAAGTCAGAACTCCGACTGACTTATCCACTTCTTCGTCCTTCTCACCTACCCCACATTCTGGTATCCCTGACCCACAACCACCCCGGATTGCCTCACTATATTCTTGTCCGCTTGCTAGAATCAAGAAACAAATCGAAGAGCAAGCGACTGCTGAGATGAATGATTGGCATAAATAGTTGACCCCACATACCTCACTTTCACCTCGAGTTGGGATAGAACAACAATTTCCATATACACATCCCGACTTAACCTTAGGGTACAACATGGTCGACCAGACAAACCGAATGGAGAGGCCTGCACCGTACGATCTTCCTGACTTGATTGACCTGAGTGATAGAGACCACATTGACCAATCTTCATATCACCCATTCGGAGAGCCAACATATACAAGGGATTGGAATCATGCGACTAATTTACAGACCCCCTGTCTACTAACTCCACCAGATGAGGCTCCGACCAACATCTGCCATAGAGATAGGCCATACTCAACCCAGTATTACACGCCTGAGTCAAGATGTGTTGAGTATAAGATCCCAAGTTCTCAGCGGTATCCTCCAACTGAGCAGACTTTTCTCATGATGTGCCATGAGAACTTATTGGAGGATGACATTTGTAGACCGATCAAGAATCCAGGTAGAAATGTGGATCATGGATTTTGCGGATTGAATTTTAAAAACTTGGAAGACACCAGATTGACCACGCATCATGTACAGCTGGAGTCCCTTCTACCTCCCTCTTCTACTAACCACTTTCCCTCCAAACTAGAGTCTGTACATTCTCCTAGTCCTCCTTCACCTACCAAAAAGACCAAAAAAATTGAAAACTCAGAAAATAACATAAAAATGGAAAAAGGAAAAGATCTAAAAAATTTGGATCATGCGGTTAGGGAAGCATTGGATAGAAAGTTGATTTTTGAGCTTCCCTTAATAATGGCCATTGAGCACTTTCCCGACTTTAAAAGATCTGTGAGAAGTAAATTGATGCCTAAAAGGTCGAGCAATAAGAGAACAAGGACTGAGAGATATATAGTGTCTATGGCCACATCTTTGATGATAGGGAGAAAAACCAAGAGCTAAAGAGTAAAGCGGTTACCTAGATTTGATTGTGAAATCAAAGATACCACATTCACCCATGTAATAATCGATGATGACTTACCGATTAATATCCTCCCGACCTCCGTGTTTGCCAAGCTCAAACTCGGATCTGCCAAGAAGTCAAGAGAGATCATTCAGTTGGCAGATCGGACCATTAAACGGTCGAGAGGAACCATTTCAGTCATCGTCACTTTCCAAGGTCCTCTACTGGAGATAGACTTCACGATCATTGACATTGAGCACCGAGGAGAGTTCACCCAGTCTCCGATCATTCTTGGGAAGCCGTTCTTAGGCTTGGCTAAGGCAACTATAGATTGTAAGACTCGGGAGATCGATTTCTCTGCATTGGGAGCACTCCGACCTCACCCGATCTTTGAGGACACACGATATTCCAAGGTAACCCGTAAAGTTGCAGACAGTCGTGACCTTCGAGAGACAGTTGAGTCCCGTCTCTCTACTACACCTGAGATACCGACTGTCCAGACGACCATTGGTTTAGAAACTTCCTACAACCACACACCGCCTACTGCTTGCACCACCACCGCGATAGCTTCTAGAGAGGACTCACGACCAGAAGCTATCATTGAGTCGGACATGACCTTTGTGGATTGCCTTGATCATTTTGATGATCCGACACAAGAACCTAACAATATCAAGCCAACCGAGAACACTGTGCCTTATCAGAGACGTGTGCTGACCCTGCAGGAGTATTACAATGCATATGGTGACTCATCTGATGATGAACCTCTGGTCAGAACCTCACACACACCACATCCAGGACATACACCAAAGGAGACAACTGGGATCAAATTGACCAATCTTGATAAATCGGTTGCTCCATCCTCTAGTCAGTCATCTGGTAAGAAGAAGACGGGTGTTGATTCCTTGAGGTGGTCCCCCGAACTCCTTAAGACATATCAATCCCCTCTTCCTCTTGATGCTTCAGGTTCTAGAAAACTGAATAAGAAGGTTACCTTCGATGTTCCAGAGAAGGAACTCTCTGAGGAGTCCTCATCAGGTCCGGATGAGGTGATCTATATGAGTGAGCTTAGTTCGGCTGTTCTGAAGCCATACTTGAGCAAGCAGCCGTGTGTCGACCCCCGTTGGACGTTCCCCACACCTCACTATTATTCTTCGGAGGATGATTCTGACAGCGACACATGTGTATACTACCCACCCCATCGCTCCCGCAAGAAGGTCCGTCACAAACCTTCTTGATCCTTGTATATTCTCCCTCCTCCTTGTACATATTTTCCTTCTTTTATTCACCTCCTTCCCTCATGATTCGCATCACTCGCCCCAGTTCCGTATCGTTTCCATTTTGTGGCTATACTTAGGATGACTAGATCCTAAGTATAGGGGGGTGAGTGACCCGATTCGCTCCTTCTCTTCTTTTTTCCTTTTTGTATATTCTTTCCCATTCTCATCGGTCCCCCATTCTTGTATTCTTTCCAATACTTAGGCTGACCAGAGCCTAAGTATAGGGGGATCGATGCTCGTTGTGTATTATCCACATTTTTTTTCTTTCACTTCTATTCTTTTCACCCACTTATACTTAGTACGAGCTATGGCTTTTTGTCACCTAGTGCCATGAGGACATAGCACAAGCTAAGTATAGGGGGCATGTATATATTACATATATACTTTACCCATACCTCGTACTTTCATGTATTTTTGTATATATTATACAATAATTATGGGGTGGGTAAAAAAACAAAACAAAAAAATCTCTTAAAAAATATTTCGAAAAAAAACCTTTTCAAAAAAACTTTTTCCTAAAAAACTCTTTTTCCTTATTTGCTAAAAAAACTTTTCAAAAAAAATCCTTTTAAAAAAACTCTTGAAAAAAAAGCAAAACTTTTCTAACAAAAAAAAACTTCTTTGTCTTTGTTTGTCAAAAAAACTTTTCAAAAAAAATAACTTTTTCTAAAACCTAAAAAAAATTCAATCAAAAACTAACTAAAAAGTTGGTTTAATCCCTAACACAATTCACTATCACACAAGACTAGTGATGTTCAAGAACACTTGGTTCATGAGCTCTTGAGATTTTGAGTTAACTAGCCTTAGTCATTAGGGTCCTTGGACTTAATTATTCACATTTCCCTAGTTTGAAATATTTGTGTGCTATATTGCATGCTTAGTCTCTACCTTAAGAATATGATCAGCACCTCACATACACGACTGCAGTTATGATGAGATGAGTTGAAATTTCATTTGAGGAACTAGGATGAGGGATTTGAGTTTGGACTTGATTTGATGATGCTCGAGGATGAGATAAAATCAATGAAGGCTTCATGAAACCTGAGTGTCAGCATCTTTAGCCAGTATGAGAACATGGTTCTTGTACTATCTCTTTACATTTACCTATGTGCCAGGGTGTGATAAAATAAAAAAAATGTTGATCAGTGTGCGCCAACTCTTGGTAAAAGCAGTGGAGCTAGCCACAAAATACTACAAAGCAATGAAATGTCAAAGAAAAGCTCTCATTCCACAAAGTCAAATATCAAAAGAGCTTCCACCAAAGGCGAGCGCTCCCAACCATTTCAAAGTGTCCACATGGACCACCGCTATTAGGACCAGAAGTCGGGCTTGCACCAAAAAAGGGCTCTGCATCGTAAATGCTACAAGTCTGGGTGTAGAAGGTACGATAGGTACTCAAAAAAGGCACACCCCGGTGTACTCTCAGGAAAACAAGTGCAGACGTCTCCAACTTCTCTTGACGGACGCACTGATCAACACCAAAAAAAATGTGTTGCGTAATAAGGCACTTGAGAGGATCCTTGTTCCAATGAGAGGGAGAGAAGAAATGACACAATCCTATGCCCTCCATCAACTGGCCTTCCATCTACACTTTTAAGTCTAACAACTAAAGAGACGGTGGATTGGTTGCAAGAAATGGTTTATTCCCTAGTGTTGAGGATCGGGTTCTTCGGAGAGTCCCTTAGACCGGAACCTTGGGTGACGTTGCGACTCTAGTCTTATAACTGCAGTCCACACTTAAAGTCATATCCCTTATATATACGTATACAAAGAGAGTCTGATGATTAGGGGAATTGGGTACCTTTTGACTAGAGCTTGGTTCAGCTTAGAATTTTAGGATCTCTAAACCCGAGAGTTCTTGAACGGATCAAGTCTTGTATTCACATGCACAGTCAGGGGTTAACCCAACTTATTCATTCTTTATTTGCTCAAGGACTAGCAAAGTTCAAGTTTAGGGGGGTGATGAATCCGCGATTCATCATCACAATATCTTGATCTTAGCAAAATCCATGAGTAAAGTCTCAAATAAATGTACATAAAATCAATAAATTAACAAAAAAACTCTTGTAAATAAAATACATTAATTATTGTATATAAGATTGTACAAAATGAATTAACAATAAAAAGCCGCAAAATCAAAGGAGTTTTATACTTGTAAATAGCCCAAAACTTCATGTATTTTTAATAATTTCATTTCAACTCCTTTTTGACTATTTTATTCTCTAACTTGTTTATAAAAATGTAAATAAAAATACAAAAATACAAAAATAAATTTCACCTCAAATAAATGCTCCTAGATCCTAAAGAAAAAAAGTCGTAAAGTCCAACTTCCAAGCTAAATTCCCGCTCCGTATGAACTCCAAATTCATCAAACTCATTTTAAAGTTCAAGTTAGAAAATTATCTATCCAACGGAAGTGGTTTCATTAAAATCGGAGCTCGTTTGCAAAAGTTGGGTTTTGGGACCTAGATGTACATTGTATATTATGTATATATTCATTCTTTATTCAGTTTTTATTTTTTATTTTATCTTTCCTAATTATTAAAAATATAAAAAATCATTGTTGTTTTATATTTTAATTATATTATTTTATTGTATTTTTTCCGTTGTAAATATCTCTTACTAAAAAGACAAAAAATTACATATTAGAAAAGCAAACAAAAAAATTGTACATGTTGTATATATTCCTTTGTAAATTCTTCACTATTTTTCCTTCTTTATATTTTTGTTTCATTTTATTTTCCTTTATTTAATCACATTCTCTACAATAACTTCTCTACCACCAGTTTCTATTCAACTCCCCCATTTTTAATAACTCCCATTCCACTACATATTCTTACACCAACCTCCCATTCAACTCCACCAATAATACAACTTCCCATTCAACACCACCACCATTCTAACCTCCCTTTCTCTTCTCTTTATATTCATTTGTACATCCTCATTTTTTCGCATCCGCCATTCTTATAGAATAAGGAGAGAGCTTAGAACGTGGTGTTGAGGACAGCGGCTTATCATCTTCCTCAAGCGACGACCTCCTTCAGGCGAGATCCGCGGAGCTCCGCTCCGCGTCACGAGTTCCCCATCGAGCTCGCTTAACTTCTCCGATTTTGATTTCGCCAATCGGATTGAAGCGATAACAGGAGTTCAGCGTAGCTACTCCGAAAATCCGGCGGACATCAGGTAAGTTATCCCTCTCATATCTTGTTATTTTTTTTCTAACATTTTTTTATCACATTACCACCACCACCATCATTTTATATCATCTTCACACCATCATTTTTTCCCTTTTTTGTGTAAATAGTATTTCCTGATTAAAGAAACTTAGTAAAAAAAATTAAAAAAACTTAAAACAAAAAAATCTTTTATTACAGCAAAAAAAGAAAAAAATAAAAAAAAAATAAAAAAAACACATGGGACAGCAACCAGCGGCCGCCGCCCCCCATCCACGGGCAGCGGCGTCGCCCGCCATCCCCCCATCCACGGCCATCTGCGGCTCCACCGCGCTGCAGCGGCGTCGTCGCCCCGCGTGCGCGGGCCCCAGCCTCCCCCGCTTCCAACTCCAGCCGCTGGGTCCCCCCCCCCCCCCGTCGGCGCACCCCTCCGTCTGCCTGCGTGCGGCCCCGCCGCCGCACCGCCACTGCTGCGCGCCGTCACCACCACGTGCGCGGCGCCGCCCCCCCTCGTCGCCGTCGCCGCGAGCAACCGCACGCCGGCGCTGCACGCCCGCCGTCCTTGGGTTCATCTCATGCAAAGAACCAGGAAGAAGAAGGTAAAGTTTTTTTTATTTTTTTATTGTAAAAATTGTGTAAATTTTGTGTATAGTTTCAGTAATTGCAAAATGGTCCCTGTACATGTTTTTGATGTAAATATTGTTTTCTAAGTTTGCACCGATACCCCTATGTTTGTATGTTGATTTGGACACCTGTTATGCATCTATATTCAATGAAAAATGCTTTCATGTTGAGCAACTAATTCTCTACATTGTGGACATTTATTTATTATTTTATGGTCCTTGGGTAATTAAATTAAATTGTTCAACTGAAATATTGCATATTTTACCCAATCAGTGATCTTAAATTTATATCTCACACCGTTGCTCTAAAAATTCCACAAAAATTAGGAAAGATGCCTTGATAAGTGATTAACTTACTATCCAAATTTCATCAAAAATAGAGTTACCATGTGCCCGAAATAAATTATAGAGTGAATTTAGTATTTTATTTTTAATTAAATCCACTTATATTCTTTTTGCGAAATTTCAAATCTCCTGGATTCTACATGAAAATGTCTTTTTGGGATAATTCGCATTCTGATTAATTTGATATTGTGGATTTATTAGAAATTATTTACTTACTGTCGCTCTGTTTTCACTAAAAAATCCATAAAAAAATCATAACTTTTCAAAAAATTTCAAAAAAATTACTGTAGTCTCCATGCATTATGTTTTAGTTCTACTAATTTTTTCATAATTTGTGCTTACTGTTTGTGTGAGAAATTGCGAAAAAACCCATAAAAAGTGTGTATTTTTCATTGCTTCATTTTAACCCATAAAATTCCAAAAAAAATACCTTGCATTCATCTCTGGATTAGGACTCTGGGAAAAATATATTTTGACTAAATTGAACTATTTTGACATTAAAATTAATTTGGCCTATTGTATGATTTCTTAGTGTCTTGATTCACCCGCATTTTGTATTTCACATTCATTTTGCATTAAAAAATCTAAAAAAATACTGCT
The DNA here is from genome assembly GCA_037367405.1 of Ottelia alismoides. Classification (NCBI taxonomy): domain Eukaryota; kingdom Viridiplantae; phylum Streptophyta; class Magnoliopsida; order Alismatales; family Hydrocharitaceae; genus Ottelia; species Ottelia alismoides. Next base: position 40,033 of record JAZKJV010001698.1, on the reverse strand, counting down.
TGGAAATCTAGATCTAAGTTTTCAAATTAAACCAAGTTGTTCCTTTGCCTCTCTGTGCTCGACCCCAGACTTGCCCGGGATATAAATTAACCCGAGACACTCTTCACGGAGATCTCCTCTCGGTTCTGACTGAATCGCTAAGTACACGTGCTACAACGTGTCCGAATTAAATATCGCATTTAGCGACACGTCAACTACTCTTTTGGATATTTCCGATTTTTGTATATTTTTATATATATTTTTTATTACATACTACTTATATTATATATATATGATATCTACATATATACTTATATATATAATTTCTATATTATAAATTAAAAGGAAATTAAAACTAAAAATAAAAAATACAATATATATAATTAAAAAAGAATTATTTTTTATTAAGAAACCCACAAAAAACTTGAGTACATATTGTGCATGCTAGTATACACTTGCATTATTTGTTCATTTTAATAATTCCCGCTACATCATGTGTTCTCTGTGGTTCGACACCCTACCTGCTTGTTCACTATACACACTTGTTTTTGTAGGGATTATAATAAATTTTGATTCGCATCTACTTTTGATTGCTTCGTATTATTCTATGGGTTGGTTATTGATTCAGCCAGGGAGGTCCTTAGGTCGTCATCACAGCGACTTAGCGATCCTGTCTTGTGTGGATCACAAGATAGTACCTGGAAGTTCTTCGATGGCTGATAAGTAATGATGAGATGACATGAGGTTTCACTTGAGGGACTGTGACTTGAGATTTGAGTCTAAACCTGATTTTATGATGTTCAAGGATGGGATAAAGTTGATGAACTCTTCATGAGATGTGAGTGTCATCAAACCCTAGCCAGTATGAGAACAAGTTCTTATGCTATCTTTTGATATTGACCTATGTACCAAAGTGTGATGTATCATAATAATTTATTGATCATTGTGCGCCAACTTGGTAAAAGAAATGGAGTTAGACAAAAAGAAAAAAAAGAGAAATATTGAAAGAAAAGCTCTCTCAATACAAATTCAAATGCCAATAGCTTACAAAGAGGGCAAGCGCTCCCAACCATTTCAAAGTGTCCACTATACCAAAGCTAAATAGGCCAAATGAGTCGGGCTAGTACCTTAAAAGGGCTCTGCATCATAAGCGATACAAGTCTGGGTGTAAGTATATTAGATACTTAAAGAAGACACACCCCGATGTACTCCCAGGAAAACAATTATAGGCGACTCAACAACTCTTGACAGACACATTGATCAACACCAAAAAAATCTGCATTGAGTAAAAAGGCACTCAAGAGGATCCTTGTTCCAATGAGAGGGAGAGAAGAAATTACCCAATCCTATGCCCCCCATAAGTTGGGCTTCCATCTACACTTTCAAGTGCATCTATTTACTAAGATGAGTGATTGAACGCAAGAACTAGCTAATTCCATAGTGTTGAGGATTAGGTCTTGAGGAAAGTCCCTTGGACTAGGACTTAGGTGATATTTCGACTTGACTCTCAATATTTCAGTGCGCACTACATGTCATATCCTTATGCTATATGTATAATAGAGAATCTGATAATTGGAGAAGTTGTATTCCTTTTGATTAGAGCTTGGTCGAGCCCAAAATTTTAGGATCATTGAAACCAAAAATCTAACATTATATATTTTATACATACTTTAACTTTGTCGATTTTTTTTATAGGTTTATAACCAATAAAAATCCATAAAAAATATATTAAATATGTATATATTATATATAAATTAATTCATTAATTGAAATCAAATTAAAATACAAAAAAATCACAAAATACAAAAAATACGGTATTTTATTATCTGTAGAGTACCACCAAAAATACTTTTTGTACAGATGATCTCTTTAGTTTTGCCCCCTTCATAAAAGTTGTAGATCTTATCGAGACGATCAATTTTCATGTATACTAGTTTTTCATTTGACTTCATTTACTATTTTTATTGAATTTTCATCGAATTTTATTTTTGAATTTTCTGAAGTGATACGTGGCAGCTCCTGAGCTGTCATGTGTATTTATTTCTTTCTTTTATTTTTATTTATATTTATATTTTTTTTATTTTTTGACTGTCATGTGGCTGCCTCACAACGTGCTATGTGACCCTTCTCTCTCTCTCTCCAAGCACGTGTGTGGCATGTGTCACCCTCTCTCTCTCTCTCCAAGCATGTGTGCAGCACGTTCCAGCCCCTTCCTCTTCTCGCACGTGTGTGGCATGTGCTGCCCCTCTCCTCCTCCCTGTGGCCATTTGCCTCTGTATAGCCCACGACCGTTACGCATCAACGTCGCTCCCCTCTCCGCCTCCTCGTGTCCCCACCGTTACTCCTCTTTCACCTCCCAGACTTAATTCTCATCTTCCTCCTATAAATATCGCCTCTTCTAGCCTTCGAGCGCATCCACCTCTTGTAAAGCTTCACCCCCTAGCTAAACTCACTCCTAGTGACAGCAGGTGAAAGAGACCCTCGTCGACGATGAAGATAGGCGGAGCAAGGTGCGGTCCTCAGCCGAGTAGCAGCTGCTCTCTAAGCTGTAGAGCTCAAGTCCCTGTCTCGTAGGGACCCTTGAGAGGAGACCCAAGGAGGGTCATTCCTCCGGTACAGGCGTGCTCCATCACCCCAATTCCATCCATCTCTGTTCAAGTTCCAGGTAACTCTCCTTCTCTCGGATTCTTCTTTTTCTGATCTTCTTCTTCTTTGATTCTATCTAGATCAGAACCCAAACCTCTGACATTGATTGATTTACCCTCATCCTCTTACCCCTCCACTTCTCCTTCTATGTCTCATATCCTCTTCATCTCTGGCATCACTAAGGCTAGAGCTCAAGCAATAGAACCCCCTACCATCAAAGGAGCTATACCCATCCCCCTTTCCTTCTTGCTTTTTGCTAACACCTACAGGAGCAAGAGCCATATGGAGTATCAATCTCCGCTTGCAGCAAGCACCTCCACCGCCGACCAGCTCACGCTTCAACCGCCCCTACGCCACCGCAAGAAACCAACTCCACTGCGCCTCGACCTCGGGCATGTATTGCCTGAGGTCTGCCATAGCCTACACCTCCTTCAGATCTAGTTCCTTCTCCTCGACCCTTGACCTCTACTCACAACCAAGCTTCAGTCGCCCCAGCTCCGCTTCATCCACCTGTGCATCACCGCAGTTCATCATCCACCGCCGAAGCCTACCATCGCCCTAGTGACCGTTGGATCAGGCACCCAACCTCGATCCAATGGCCGCCCCTTCGCTACATGGCTATCCTAACCTCGACCCATGCCTCAAGGTTCAGGTGGCCCAAGACTCTTCCAACGAGCCACGTGGAGCTTTGGTGGCCCTCAACTGCCGCCCGAGCCTCGTGTGGTGTGTGCAACGCACGAGGTGGGGGAAAATGGAATCATTCCCCCTCCGAGTTTCAGCAAATCGCGCCCACACCCCTGCCTCTAACTGCACGTGCAGCGAACATTTATCTCTTGAGAAAATTGCAAGGAGGCTATCGTAGGTTTTGAAAATTATGAATCCCCTCCACCTCCAAAATCCATCTGCGATGCACATGACTGCTTAGGTAAATTACAAAAAGGCCTTGGCAATTTTAGATAATTTCAAATAAGTCCTTACAGGGCCCTTTTTAAGAAGAAAAACCTATTTTATTGTATTTTAGTCCCTGGAACTGCATTTTATCATATCTTTCTCAATGGAACTCCATTTTTAACACACAATATGTCATTTTGAAGCTTGTTTTGTGCTCTATCATTTTACATATGTCGTGAACAGATCAGACCTTGATTTAAATTGAATATTATTTGAGTATATCTTCTAACCATGCATGCTTAATTTTGACATATTTATGCCATATATATCTTGAGAAAAGTTTGACTTAATTTATAGGGACTCGATCAAGATGATTTAATTTGATTAATCCTCTCATGTTTATTGTTGATTATCTTGATGAATTAATCTTTTGAAGGGAAAAATATGATTTGATTATTTTTTATAAATAATGAAATTCTCTGGCCCTTTCTGTAGAAGTTTTGACTAATAAATATTTGTCTTGATATATTTCTAAGATCTGTGATCATTAGGGGATTAATTGATCTTCATTGAGGAAGGTTGATTATTAATCTTCATGATATTTTTTGTGCATAAAGGATCACTTCCTTGAGGATTAAATTACAGAGAAGGTCAGGGGTAAGAGTATCTTGAGAAATTTTTGTTGGATTATTCATTGATGCATTGATCTTTCTGGCCTGCAATTGAGATATTTATTTGACAAACATTTCTTGAGCTTATATCCTTAACTTTGTGATCATTTTTATTTAAGGATTGAAAGATAAACAAATCACATACTTGTGCATCATTGTATCTCCGATTCATCTACTTGCATTGAATTGCATTTTTATTATCTGTTTTTACTTTATATTTTTGACATAGAGATTAATATAACAATTAGTTAATTACTTGAATTAATTTAGAACCATGCAACTAAAAATAATCGTTCCTTGTTTTTTTATCATGGTACTGTTACCAAATAAAAACACTCCACAATATTCAATAGTTGTGATATTTGTTGATCTGATTTCCATCTTATATACTACAATTTATCCATTTTAAAGAGGTGGATTTCTAGTTCATCACTGACCACCTTTTTGTGAGTCGAGGTTATAGATATTCACTTCCTAAAGTGACCTGTGAATTAATTCCACGTGCATGTGGCATGGCTTCCCATATACAAGATGACAGGGTGACATGCCCAAGGGAGACTTGCAGGCCGTTCTCTGTGCCTAGAGAACTGAGTTTAGAAGTTGCGACCAGTTCTTTCTATCCAACTTCACAAGCCATTTGACTGCGACCTGGTGATCGATGATGTACTCCTTCATTAATTTCTTAACCTCTTTAATGATGAGGTGACTGCCTCCTTCTGAAATCAAAATCTTTGGAATCCTAAAGTACGAGATGATGTTATCTTTCAAGAATTTACAAACCGCTCCATTGTCTATGGCTCGAGCTAGAATGGCTTCCACCCATCGACTCATGTAATCTATGACAAGCAAGATGTATTTGAAGCCTTGATTGTTAGGAAATGGACCCATGAAATTGATGCCCCCATGCATCGAACACATCATATATCTGGATAACTTTTAGGGGCATGTTGTCTTTGTCACTAAGGGTTTTCCCATTTTCTGATAATCTATACATGCTTGCATCTTTAAATAGTGTCATCCACCAAAGTCCACATTGTAGTATCGATGATGTCGTTCTGCTTCTAGAATGGTGTCCACTAGATTCGAGCTTATGGCAGTGCTCGAGGACACTTGTGTACTCCTCTTGTGGAATAAACCGACGCTAAATGCATTCTGCTCCTTCCCTGAACAAGTATGTATTTTCCCATTGGTAAAAATGAATATCGAACAATAACTTGTCCTTCTTGATCTTCTTCCAATCTTGTGGAACTACCCCATAGATAAGGCAGTTCACAATATTGACATACCATGGAAGAGACACAATGCTAGGATGGATTCATAAGGGAAGGTGCCTGTAATCGGTGCACTGCTCCACTGAGTATCTTGGAATTCAATTCTGGATAAATGGTCGGCTACCACATTCTGAACTCAAGGCTTATCTCTAATTTCCATGTCAAATTCCTGGAGGAGAAGTATCCATCTAAGTAATCTTGATTTAGCATCCTTCTTCTGTTGTAAGCATCAGATGGTAGAATGGTCAGTGAAAACAATAACATTTGATCCTAAAAGATTGGATCTGAACTTTTCTAAAGCAAATACTAGCATCAGCAGCTCTTTCTCTGTGACTGTATAATTTCTTGTGCTTCATCGAGCATCTTGTTGGCATAGTGAACAACGTAGGGAATTTTATCTCTTCTTTGTCCTATTACAGCCCCTACTGCAAAATATGATGCATCTGTCATGATCTGGAATGGAAGAGACCAATCTGGTGGATGTAGGATTGGAGCCTTAGTGACTAGTTCTTTAAACTGATAAAATGACTGGAGAACTGATTGATCTATAATGAACTCGGTCTCCTTGCAAAGCAGCTCAGTGAGAGGTTGGGCAAGATTGCTGAAGTCCCTGACGAATCAGTAATAGAAGTTGACATGCCCTAAGAAGGACCTCACATTTTTCACATTTTGAGGTGCCTTAAATTTAGTAATCACATCCACCATTGTCAGGTAGACCTACATGCCTCGCTTGGAGAAGACATGACCCATCACAATGCCTTTTGTGACCATGAAGTGGCTCTTTTCTCATAAAAGAATGGGATTAACTTCATGACACGTTAGCAAGACAAGAATCAAAGCTATCACCACAGAGGGAGAAATCATCGATGAAGACTTCGAGAAACTCCCGACCATGCCGGCGAAGATGGAAAGCATGTACCTTTGGAAAGTGTCTGGGGCATTACAAAGGCCAAAGGGCATTCTCCTGAAAGCATAGGTGTCGAATGGGTAGGTGAAAGTTGTCTTCAAGTGGTCTCCATGGGTGGTCACCACTTGATTGTACCTGGAGTACCCATTTAAGAAGCAAAAATATTCTTTCCTACAAGTCACTCAAGAACTTGATCAATGAATAGCGGAGGGAAATGGTCCTTCTTTGTCGTTGAATTCAGACAATAATAGTCAACACACACCCTCCAAGATGTTGGTATTCTAGTAGATATCTCCTCTCCTTGGTCTTATTTCACCACAGTGAGCAATGATTTCTTGGGAACTACAAGCAAGGGGCGCACCCATTTGGAGTCAGAGATGGGATAAATGAATCCTGCTTCACACCACTTTGTGATTTCTTTCATAATTGCATCCCTAGGTTCGGATTTAGTCTTCTTTGAAATTCCCAGGACTGTTTATACTCATCTTCAAGATAAATGGTGTGAACATAGGGCTGAATTTATCCCACGGAGATCTGAGACTCTCCAACCAAGTGCCTTACGGTTCTTTTCTAGAACCTCGAGAAGTCGAGATTCATGATCTGGGGTCAGCCTGCTACTGATGATGACCGGATACATGTATTCTTCACTTGCAAGGAATGCGTACTTCGAACATGTCAGGAGCAGTTTGAGTTCTGGTAATTTCTGAGCTTACTCCACGGTCACATCGGATACCGTGTTGGTAGATGGATGTTCTGCTAATTTCAATGAGGAGTTGCTCACCTTTGTCTCTACTGGCTCTAAAATAAATGTGTCGAGCATATCTGCAATGAATTCCTCATGTTCAGACTGGCACGAATCTTCTGTGAAAAGGTTGCTAATCAGTGACTCGGACTTAGCATATGTCTCCCAATCTGCAAGGAATAATGGACTAACTATGCTATCAAGTTCCTCCTCCGAAGAGAGGATTTTCCACGTGACAATATCATTCAAAGAAAGATTGGTATCATTGATATCAACAATATCACGAGATGCTGCTGATTCTGCTCTCCCTGTATCAAATGTGGCTTTCAGCTTGCTACCCATATCTAATGTGACCTTATCTTTAGTGGAGTGGAAGGTGATCTTTCCAGACTTATAGTCAACAACTGCCTCAGTTGTGTGAAGGAAGAGTCGATCTAAAATTATAGGAGTCTAGAGTAACGATGCAGGGGAGTCCATGTCTAGGACTACAAAGTCAACTAGAAATTTCATATCTTGTACAGTTACAATAACATCCTCCAACATATCTCCGGATCACTTAATGGATCGATACGTAAATTGCAGGATCATTCTCGTCGGCTTGAGCGGTCGAAGCCCGAATTATCGCAATGGTGAGGAGGGCATGAGCTTTATGGAAGACCCATTATCAAGCAGAATCTGCTCAAAAACTTGGTCAAAAATCTAGCGTCTGATATTGAGTGCTCCCTTGTCCTTCTTTTTCTATGGGAGATCATTGATTGCATTGGTTGTGACCATGGTCAAGATGTGTTTCTCTCCTCTGTTGCATATGTTTTTGCAGTTTTAAAGCTTTGAGATACATATCTATTTCAATCCTTTCTTCGCAATTGGCATGTATTCCATGGCCTTCATGAATGGCATTTTTAAAATAAGATTTTCAATAATTTCAACCACTTTAGGGTTAGACAATGCAGTTTTTGAATTTTTTTATTTTGTTTATATTTCCTTCGCATCATGAAACATAATATTTACAGAAGAAAATTATGTGTTCTTAATTACAGACTTATTTACATATGGCTCGACAACAGATGGGTCATCACGCAAAACAGTTAAAAATCTATGTGCATGAGCTTTAGTGCGAGCTCCTCCAAGGTTGATCCCTCAGGGCTTCGACTCTCATTTCTTTTTGAAGATTTTTGTTTTTCTGATTTTTTTGAAATTTTTCCTCTTTATGGTGGTGGTGGTGAGTGACTAGTGATGGTGTTGCTCCTCCATTATCTTCTTCCTCACCCGGCTCGGTTGTTGTACCAACTATTGTAGAAGATGACTCTCCAAAAGACGCTTTATTTTTCCACTTGGCAGCAGCTGATGACTGCAATACTCTACCGCACCTGAGAGTCACAAAATTAGAAAATATATAATATGAAATTCCCGACTTGGTTGGATCGGTAGAGACATCACAAACTACCTCCTCTTTACTCTTTAAAATATTGGGGTTTGCCTCAATCTACAGTAGAACCAGAGTTTTGGTCGCAGTAAGGTCATCTAGTTTTTGGGACTTCTCTACAAGGCCTTTGACGAGTTGGGCCAAGCAGTCGAGCGTTGGGTTTACAGCCTCGAAAGAATCAGTGTGATGACTACGCTGGGACTAGTATTGTTGAGGCTGTTGGTGGGAATATTGTTGGTTGTGGTAAGGAGGAGGGAGTTGTCGATAATGAATTTGCGGATAAGGAGGATATTGACTATGAGAAGTAGTAGCGTAATTGTGATACTGCTGGAATTGGCAGTATGACTGCTGCTAGTACTGTTGATTCTGCCTCCAAGTGTTTTGATATTGCGGAGGCTGGTGTTGTAGGGGCTAGTTTCACTGGACAAACCTCCCACCCTGATGTTGGTGATACAGGTGAATAACGGATGATTAGCCCTGCTATGGTCTGCCTGGATGGGACAATTGGCCATTGTTGTTCCATATACTTTTCATCTCTTGAATGACTGGTGGTGGTGGTAAAATGGATCTGAAAATGAAGGGGGCTGGGGCTTTGGCTAGTATAGTACAATTTGTTGAGACAGTGGCAGTGGTGATTGGTCAGGTGCTTGTACGTAGTATACATGCTAGACCTGAGACTGGTATGCACTCGGTTGAGGCTGCTATGGAGATGATGGCTCTTTCTTCTCAACGAGAGTGGTGGAGGTCGGACTCACAAAGTGTATGGCATTGATGATGCTCACAAGTAGCTCCAACGGCTTTGAAATCTGATCTAGCTTGTCCAGGTGTTGGGTCCTCTGTTCGATCATAGACAATACCTCCAAGTCCTATGATCGCTTCTCAATAATATCAATTTTAAACATGTGGCTCCCTATGATGTTGAGGTTGGAGCTCTCATCCATGTCCTACTCACTGGATGTCACCATATTGACGAGCTTGTGGTGGATATATGGCTGACTTTGATATGCATGGGATGAGGATAGAGTGACCTCTCCTTCAGTCATCTCTTCAAATATCTGCCATACGACATCCTCATCCTTGTTGAAATGGGAGCCACCACATGTGGCATCCACGAGCCTCTGACTTTCAAGAGTCAGGCCCCCGAAGAAGTGTTGGACTAGGTTGGTCCTTGGGATGTCGTGGTGACTTCTCCTATAAATAACGGAATCTCTCCTAAGATTCATGTATTGATTCATGTGGTCCCTGGGAAAAGTTATTCATCTGTACTTGTATCTGATTCAGAAAACCAATTGGATAATATTTCTGAAGGAACGTAGACTTCAGATCCTCCCAGGTCATCACGACCTTCCCTTGATGGTTGATCTAATAGAGAGTCTTGTCTTGAAGGCTGAAGGGGAATGTGGTCACCTTGACTATGACCAACGGAATGTTGGGATAGTGACTGGTGCAGCAGATGCAAGAAAACTGCTGAAGATGGATGTAGGGCTTTTCATTGGTATTCCTGTGGAACAAGGGCGAAAGAGAAAGAAATTGTGACTTGAGTTTCAAATGTCTGTGGACTACAAGGATCTGTATCCAGTCTGTCATCTAGCCAGTGTCAGGATTGTAGGTTTCTTTGAGAGTAGGCTTGGGCCTCTCTCCCCTCGGCTCATCTGTAGGCCTTCCGAGGTGTCCATCTTCATCTTCATCATCACCTCCTCCTCTATTCTCTCTCTTTCTCTCTCTCCTCAAGTCATTCAGAATTTCTTGAAAAGCGACCTAGGCTATAGCATGTTCTATCAGATGCTATTGTATGTCTCAGATGGATGCGAGCAACTGTGCATTTGCAATTCTAATAGGGTTGTCCCTGATCCGACCGGTTCAGACTCGTTCCCTTCCCTTGAGGAGCCATCTCTGAATCAGGCTCAGATGTGATCTGCACTGGGTCTAGTGTTGGTTCTATACAGAAAGACGTATCATGTTCAAACTGCAAATCTATGGCATCAGGTGAAATGGATGACCTAGAATTAGGGTCAATTCCAGATGTATGTAAATGGAGTATATGATATTGACTGAAATCGATCTAAATCCACAAGGGGTGAATGGTAGGACGAGAGTGATCTCGATTTATTTAAATAAAGTAAGAAGCCAATGAGTCTAGAGATTGATTCGCAAAATCCGAATCGGTTTATCAGGAATCGCCTCGAATTATTGAAGATGTAGAACTCATGGAATCGACGCGGGTATCGGCAGGGTCTCGACTAAACCATCCATGAGACAACATCTTGGATAGAAGTGGAGTATATGAGGAATAGAATACAATGCTGAACGATAGATGAAGTGAAGAGGAAATAGTGAAGGCTAAAAATGAGCAGTGTAAGAAAAAATAGAAATAGACAAAATGAAAATTAGCGCAAAGGCACCGGATTGGACCGTTGACCTAATTCTAATTCAAATAAAAACAATACAATTATGAATTCACCAACCCAACACAATGTGAGGCTGTAAGAGTTCGGCTATATTTATCTTTTCAATTTTATTGATAATTTCAGATAATCTTTGAACAATTCCTTAGAGGATGACCCTATAGGAGAGTGAGTACTGTCAGAAAAGTATCTCGTACTTTCGACTTCCTTTATAACATGTAGCCTGCACTATTCAAGAGAATCCCTGATATTTGGTCCGGATCCACTACTCAGCCAAATAATAGAGGAGGAAGCCAATAGGTGAAACCACTACAACCCAGACAAGTGAGGTACTCAGTAGGGTAGTATTCAAGCTGGGTTTTGGATTGTAATCCTTATGGGTCATGTCTCACTCAATCTAGAATGTACCTGAAAACAATGTGGGCTTTAAGAACCCCAAACAATGATGGTCTGTTACAAATTTTAATTTAGGTCAAAATTTATTAAGCAGTTTCCTTGCAATAATTTTTTAGTTTTCACTTTTTATGTATTTTCAAGATAATATACCTAACAATTTCTTATACTTCTTTTATCCTATGTGATACAAAATTGGTAGAGAAGACAGAAAAGCCATGCTAAATCCCACCTTAGTATCTAATGATGCATGCAAAGTAATGAAACTTGTAGTGCTTCCCAGCTCTCTCCATGCGAGATGCAAGACAGAAATTGAAATATTTACACTACATGTACGATATGCAAAAAGAGTGAAATCATCCTAAACAGGAATTTCTATTAATTGATGAATCTGTGATTCATCACATCAAAAGTAAAAAATAGAGCCTTGTTCCCGAGAAAATAGAGGCATATTTCCTTTATCTTGCATAAATAACACTCATGCATGCATCCATAATTCATGCATCTTAGCAGCTCATCTGCATTTAAATAAGAAGCCAAAAATCCCCTGTAAAATACCTCTTCATCAAATAACTTCTTCTATATATATATATATATTCCTTAATAATAGAGGGAAGAATGCCAAAAAAAATTCACCCTTGTAAAATAGCCCAAACATCTTGAGAACCCTTGTAAAGCCCTCATACAAGCCCCTAATTAGGTCTACTCACTCCTAGAATACTTCTTATTAAAAGACCTTCAAAATGAGACTAATTTCATTGAAATTGGAGCTTGTTTGAGAAACTTGGGTCTTTGGGTCATTTTGTATACTACATATGCATATTTATGTATCTTTGTATTTATGTATCATATTTGACCTCATTTCCGTCTTTGGTCAACATGAAACTTGTAGATCTCATCAAGATCTACAATTTTCATGTTTTGAGTTTTTCCAAATTCGGCTTCCTCTTCTTCCTACACGTGTTTCTTCCTCCAGCCATTCACAGCAGGCCACGTGGCGCCCTCTGATTGCGCCACGCGGCCCGCTGCCCTTCGCCTCGTCCGCCCTCGCCTTCCGCCGTTGGATGGTCGTCCTGATCCAACGGCCTAGCCGCTACCACGTACACCCTTCACATTGACCGTCGGATCAAAGCCCCCGCCTCATATCCATCGTCCGCTCGCGCCTTAATCTCATCACGCCACGTGGCAGCGCGTGCGCCCTTCGATAGCGCCTTCATCTCTTCATCTGCGCCGTTAGCCCCGCAGGCACCTAGACCACCCGATTGAACACCCGACTCCCATCTCAACCATCCATCAGTACCGAGCCCTTAGCACACCACGTGGCGCTCGCTACGCCCTCGGATCGCCACGGCCAGATCTTCATCCAGCCGCTCATCTCGCTTCGATCACCACCGTTGGATCACAAGATCCAACGGTGGAGACTTCGTCTCCTACCTCGGGTGCCCCTCTCTCCCACGATCTCTGCCTTGCGGGAGGGGCACCCCCTTCCTATTCTTGGCAGCGCTCCTTCCACCGTCGCCGAGATCCACAACCTCCACGATGGCCCCCACTCATCCCTTATCCTCGCCAGCTACTCCGTCAGCCACGTCAACCTCCAGCTCTCTCCCACGAACTCCATAAACCTCGCCCCATCTCCATTCCAGCCGTAACCTTCATCCTTTAAATACCCCCTCTCCGGCCACATTCTTCGCCATCCGCCACTCCAGGGAGGTCCCTCGAGCTCCAAGCTTCCTGTTGGTGACAGCAATTGGTCGATTTGTCGAGCGACGACAGAGATCTAACTCCGGCGAGATCCACGGCTACCTCCGCCGTGCCGCAGCCTCTCTCGAGCAGCTGCTAGAGCTCGGGACCTTACCGATCCCTTGAGCGACGACCTGGAGCTCAAAGCTGAGCCCCAATCCCCAGGTAACTCCCTCCATCCATGCTCCAATCTTCTTCTTCTTTTTCTTGGTTTTTCTCCGCTTTTATTCGCCGTCATCAGCCATCTTCGCGCCTCCTAATCACTCCGACGAGCTTCGTGTTGAAGCTCTGATCCTCGCGGGCCTCTCTACACCTTCAGACACTCTACTTCACCAGCCATCGACCTTCAGCTCCGCCACCTGGCCGGAGCTCCGTCACCCGACCACCTCCCTTCGCCTCAGGCCTCGCCGATCACTCCACTCTCCTCCACGAACACCTGCACGCTTCGGCTACCTCTTCTAACCCCTGCAGGATCTCATTCCTTCATTGGCCGGAGCTTCACCGGAGACAACTTCGAGCTTCATCGTCATCCATCTCCAGGCGCCCCCCGTGGCTCCTGAGACCATCAGCGCCTCCGCCGCATCGTCACGCTCCTGCTGGGATACCTCCGACAACTCGGAGAGCTTCATCGGCATCTGGAGGATCGGGTGGAGCTAGGCGACCTTCACCGGAGCACCGCCCTCTCCTCCGCAGGTGGCGGAGGACCGTTAGAGAAGAAGAAGCAGCAACCGTTCGATCATCTGATCGAACGGTCCTCGCCTCGCCACGCGTCCCCTCGCCGCCCTTATCCTCGACCGTTAATCACACCTCAGATCGGACGACGCTCCAGCCGCCACGCGTCTTCATCGACATCCCTTGGATCCATCTTGATCCAAGGGCCTTCAGGCCGCCACGTCTCCTTATCCGAGCCTCGGCCTCCAAGCCTAGGCTCGGGTGACCCGAAGCTGCACCGAGGCTAGTCCGAACCTCCAGAGGACCCGAGCCTCACTCCGAGCCTCCGACGCCCTCCGAACCTAGGTCGCCCCACGTGAGGAGCACGTGCGGCCTGGGTTATTTGCACAGACGCCCCTGAAGCTTTCAGAAATTGCAAAAAGGTCCCTGTGAAGCAGACACCACGTGAGGAGCACGTGTCTCGTGAAAAAATTGCATAGAAGTCCTGCATGCTATCGGTAATTGCATTTTAGTCCTTGTCAGCATATTTAATTGTTGAAATTTTAATTTCCAGTATTGCATTTACACCCTTGTGTTTGCACGTGTCCCTAGAGTGCATTTTTCATCATTTGGAGATTCTAAAAATTGCATGTTGTTGGAAATTTTGTCCTCTATCTATTAGAACACGTGTTTGATTTTTGTTGGCTTGCTTGAATTATTAATAAATTAAATGGTTCATTTGTGACATATTTTGCCCAGTGATGCCTTTTGATTTTTAGTTAATTATCTGTGCCTTCAAAAATCACCAAAAATTCACAGTAGCTTAAGGACATCATTTTTAACACTCCATAAAAATTTCATATCATTTGCACGCATAACGAGGCCTAAATAAATAGTTTAGTGATTTTCTTGAATTAATTTTAATTAATTCATTTCACAGTAAATTTAAGTTCTGTTAATTTTCCTAGGTCCCTGATCATTAGACCCTCCTAGGATAATTTTAGTTCTTGGAAAAATTGTGATTTGATATTTATTAAAAATTAAACACTGAAAATCACTCTGTCTGTTTATTTAATTCACAGAAAAATTATTTTGAGTCGAAAAACTCCAAAAACATTAGTGTAGGTCATTTTCATCATAAATAATCGTCTGGCCAATTTTCATTATTTTTGGACTTCGTTTGATACATCAATTAAATTTAAAGTTAAATTGGCCAAGATTTGTCTGCATATGTCTGCATAAGAAATAAAAAGACCAAAAAAAAAATTTGACCCTCGAACATCAACACTTGAAAATTGCTGTGATCCACCTAAGGAGACAGTTGCCTCCCTGAGATCGACCTTGGACTCCACCAAGTAAAAAAATATCACCGCTTAAAATTGACCAAAATCTGTCTTAAGTGGTTTTTGATTAATCTCTCGTATCCGACTGCAACGAACACTTAACATTAATTTGGAACTTTAATGTGCCCGAATTAAGTAAGGGTGCGGGGGCTCTATCAAAATGGCGCCGTTGCCGGGGAGGCACGGCTTAGGTTAATTGTAGCATATTTTTGAAGTGTTTGATTTCTAATCCCCGGGTAGTCTGACCCCCGGTTTTTCTTGTAATTATTTCTCTTATTTGTTTTCTTTTTGCATTATTTTTGTGTCACTCTCTGACCTCTATTCCATTTTTGTGCGAGGACCGCGAGGAGTCGGCGACGCTTCAAGGACTTAGCATTTAAAGTGTGTTGAGAGAAAGAGAGGCATTGTACTTTTTATTTTCTTTTTCTTTTGCATTATTTCCAGCGGTTCCCGTTTGGGAGCTCGCGCGTGTAAATATAGTGGAAACCGTGTCCCGTGTGCTGTGTGGGTGATTGGTAATTTAGCTTGCACTAGCGGCTCCTCGAGCCAATCTAGGACTTGTTTGTGCTCGTAATCAATAGGACCACACAACACACATAAAAGACGCACCTAGACCGCAGGACTTAGTTCAAATTAAACCGTTCTTCACGCTAATAGAACTGCCTGTCTAGGAGCGGCTTTCATCGCCTGCATTTGCATGTAGAATAAAGTTTTCAATTCTGTATTGCATCCTGCATCAACAAGCGAAGGGATCACTGTAAGTACTCTTTACTTAGCATACGCATCATTGATTTCAACATGCATCGGCTTTTCTCGATTTCCCCCCTGATTTTTCTCACTTAAATTAAAAAGGAAATTGGGACTGTACGATAGGCGTGCTTTGTGGTGATTAATTACAGTGATAACCTAACTTTAAAACCGGGACTGCTAACAGTATTGACCAATAAAAGAGAATAAAAACTGAAAATTGTTTGCGGGAGACTAATCCCCGACCTTGTTTTCAGGCTGAGTGAGGTTACCTGAGTGTGTGTGAACACCCTAAGGTAGAGCCCAAATCCCCGTCTTCCATATCACGTTCTAACTGATCCTAGCAAATATCACGAGCCGGATATTTTCAGATTCTTTGACTAGTACCAAGTAGCCTCCGCCTGTCTCAGGTAGATAGGGGCGAAATTGCGGTACTCTGCGACAAGCTGCCAGTAACCCCCAGGGGTGAAGTTCCGGCCTTGTCAGCCTCCGCCTGCTTGCAGGTAGATAGGGGTGTGGTCATTGAATCCATCGACTTGGGATAAGAGCGAAGAAAGGAAGGAGCGGCGGTATTTTAGGCGACAGGTTAAACAGGGAAGACGCATCCGGCTCTGAGCCGACTTCCCTTTAGGCCGCGTAATCCTTGCTATCTTGCTTGAAAACCACACTTAAAATTTACAAGATTAATTGGACTCGGTTTCGGGTCCTTCACCGTGTTGAGTGTGAACTCGGGGTTTTGCTCTTGCGTTTGTCTTTGTGTTTGTCCGTGTGCGTTATCCTGTGTAATTACACGTTTTCTACATCAATCTTCTTCCTTTCCTCTCCAATATGTCAGGATATTGGTCCCCATACCCCGTGACCTCTGGTCACTCCTCCTCGACCATATACCGTTCATCTCCACCTTCCTCTTCTTCCATGTATCCTCCGCCATCCACGGGAGACCCTTACCCGTGGTCGGCTCCTCCTCAACCCGATCATGAAGTCAGAACTCCGTCTGACTTCTCCACTTCTTCGCATCTCTCACCTACTCCATATTCTGACATTCCGGATCCACTTCCATCTTGGGCTGACTGTACCTATTCTCGCGAGCTTGCAGGAATTAAAGAATCGAATGCAGAGCAAGCCACTGCTGAGACAGATGATTGGCAGAATTATATGCCCCCGTTTACTTCATTCTCACCTCAAGTAGGGACCATACAACAATTTACATATACACCTCCCGACTTGACCTTAGGGCATCATTTGATCGATCAAACAACCCGAATTGAGGGGCCTGAATATCATGATTTTCCAGACTTGATTGACTTTAGTGATCAAGCCTCCATTAACCAGCCTTCATTCGGAGAGCCTATACATTCACAGGAGTGGACTAATGAGCTAGACTTAATAGTCCCTCGTTCATTGACTCCATCATATGAGGCTCTGACCAATATCTGCCATTCGGATGATCCATACTCGACCCAGGAATACATGCCAGAGTATAGGTATGTTGAGTATGAGACCTCAACATCTCAGCAGTCTCCTCCAATTGAGCAGAACTCTCCCATGAATTGTCATGGGAATTTTGTGGAGGATGACATTTCCAGACTTATTGAAAAAAGTGAATCATTCGGTAATGAGTTGAGAAATGTCATGGAAATATTGAACTCAATTTCTGCCAGCTTGAGAATGAAAGTGGAAAAGGATATGAGTAATTTTGAGGTTGAAAGCCAAGCAAACATTAGGGAACCCACACCGTCTGTACAGCTGGAGTCCATTCTATCTCCCTCTTCTACTAACCACTTGCCCTCCAATCCAGAGTCCAATCATTCATCAATCCAAAATACCAAAAAAATTGAAAAACCAAAAAACCACATAAAAATTGAAAATGAAAATGACCTAAAAAAATTGGATCCTGCCCTAAGGGAAGCACTCGATGAAGAACTGATTTTCAAACTTCCCTTAATAAAGGTCATAGATCACTTTCCCGACCTCAAACGATTTGTGAGAAGTAAATTGATTCCCAAGAGGTCGGGCAATAAGAGAACAAGGACTGAAAGACACATAGTGTCTATGGCCACCTCCTTGGTGATGGGGAGAAAGACCAAGAGCCGCAGAGTCAAACGGTTGCCCCGAGTTGAATGTGAAATCAAAGACACCATATTTACCCATGCAAGAATCGATGATGACTCACCGATTAATATCCTCCCGACCTCTGTGTTTGACAAGCTCAAACTCAGGCCACTTAGGAAGTCGAGAGAGATCGTTCAGCTGGCTGACCGATCCATCAAACGGTCGAGAGGAAATATTTCAGTCATCGTTACTTTCCAAGGTGCTCTACTCCAGGTGGACTTCACGATCATTGACATCGAGCACCGAGGAGAGTTTTCCCAGTCTCCGATTATTCTCGGGAAGCCGTTCTTAGCCTTGGCTAAGGCGACTATAGATTGCGAGACTCGGGAGATCGATTTTTCAGCATTGGGAGAGCTTCGACCTCATCCATTCTTTGATAAACTTTACTCTAAGGAGACCCACACATCCGCTGACAGTCGTGACCATCGAGAGGAAGATGAGTCCCACCTCTCTACTACACCTGAGAGACCGATTGTCCGGACGACCATTGGATCAAAGACTCCCCACACCTCCACTTCATCAACTGCTTGCACCACCACCATGACAGCTTCTAAGGAGGACTCACGACCGGAAGCTATCATTGAGTCGGACACGATATTTGAGGATTGCCTTGATCATTTCAATGATCCGACACAAGAGCTCAATAATGCCAAGCCAACTGAGACCACTAGCTCCTTCCCGAGACGCGTGCTGACCCTTCAGGAATATTACAATCTTTATGGTGACTCGTCTGATGAGGAACCCATAGTCAGCACCACACCACGACTCGGACCTTCTAAGGAAACAACCCAGACAAAATTGACTCCACATAAAAGCACGGTTGCTCCCTCTTCTAGTCGGTTATCTAGTGAGAGGAAGTTGAGAATTGATTCCTCGAGGTGTTCCCCCGAACCTCTCAAGGCGCGTCGCTCTCATCTCCCTCTCAATGATTCATGTTTTAGAAAATCGACTAAGAAAGTCTCCTTCACCACTCCGGAGAAGGAAGCTTTAGAGGAATCCTCATCTAGTCCGGATAAGGTGATTTATATGAGTGAGCTCAGTTCGGCTGTTCTTAAGCCTTATCTAAGCAAGCAGCCATGTGTCGACCCTCGTTGGACGATCCCTACACCTCACTATTATTCATCTGAGGACGATTCCGACAGCGACACATATGTATATTATCCACCTCCTCGCGTCCGCAAGAAGGTTCGTCACAAACCTTCTTAATCCTTGTATATTCTCACTCTTTCTTGTACATACATTTCTCTCCCTCCCTCCCCAGTGATTCGAATCACTCGCCCTGGTTCCATCTCATGACTATACTTAGGATAACCAGATCCTAAGTATAGGGGGAGAGTGACCCGCATCTATTCATTGTACATCCTCCAGATCACATTGGTCCTCTTACTCACTCCTGTCCTATACTTAGGCTGACCAGAGCCTAAGTATAGGGGGGACCGATGCCCACCGTGTATGTATTCATTTATTTCCCCTCTTTTCCTCGTCCGCCCCATTTCTGATCTTCTTCTACACTTAGGCTACCAGAGCCTAAGTATAGGGGGGCGGGACGACTTCTATACTTTTTGTTATTTTAGCTCTCCTACGCTTAGCCCGAGCTATGTCTTTTTAGTCGCTTTCGTGCTCTGAGGACATAGCACACGCTAAGTATAGGGGGGCGTGTATATATTACATATATACTTTACCCATAGCTCGTACTTTCGCGTATTTTTGTATATATTTTACAATAATTACGGGTGGGTAACAAATGAAAAAAAAAATTTTTAGGCTTCTTATTTACTCGTGCATATCATCTCCGCATAGAAAAGTAAAAAGAGTCTTGCATTTTCATAGCATGACATCTCATCTCATCTGCATATCTTTGCATATGCAAAGTGAAAAGCTAGTGGGTTCTGGACCAAGTTATGAGTAGATATTGAGGATGGACTTGATTTGACCTTAATCCACCTAATTTCAGAGGAACCTTACAGGAACTGGAGTTAAGATTTCTCAGGTCAAGTGACTTAATTCTTTGAGTCCGCATGTCTATGTTCACATGTCATCTTGATTAGTCTAAGTAGAATATCTCGTGCGTACGCAGGATTCTTTTAGATAATGACCTAACTTGGACAAGCACTATGCACGTAGCTCTTCACTGATGAGGTGGTGAGGAGGTAGAATCCTTTAACTTGGACTAGCACACGGGTGGAAACATCCGTCCTCCTCTAGGGAGGGAAGTGCGTCTCAACCTAGTCTAGTGGTGTTGACATCTAAGGACAGGGTGCTGTGGGTTGCAATAATGCTTCAAAAGAGGGATAGTCTACTGACTCAAGAGGAAAAACTCCTGATGTACATGCTGCTTTCGAAAAAAAAATGCAAAAACTCCAAAAAAATCAGACAGGTTCAAGAAAAAAATAAATACCTGTCGGAGCCTGTATACTAGTAAAGAAATGCAGCTGGATGACTTGGCTACACTGGTCAGGCATCCCGGGATAGGTAGCTACACTGGCTACCGTCCATTCTCTTCTCTACCCCCTCCTCTTGAGTTGGTCGCACTTGAACTTAGAAGGGAATACCCCGCTCCTCGAGGAAAGAGTTACTATACCGGGTTATTGAGTTACCTTGTTAGAGGAGGCTGGTTCCGAGCCATTTCTGATGTGGAGAGTTACAAATCACTTACACAGTACAAGTAAGAATCATAGTCATCAGAAATTTGCGTTTGAGGATTTGTTCTGACCTGACTATTGAGGCGTCTTGAATAGAAGACTTGTGGAACTTGAAGTCTGTTAGGTCTTAAGTCCAGGTCCAAATAAGGTTCCGCCACACAATTAATCCAAAGTTTGAGTCAGGCTCCATTTTTCAATTTTTGTTCATGACCTTGGTATGGAACCCAAAATCATTTCACTCTTGCATTTCATTTTAGTTGCTCGGGGACGAGCAAGGTTTAAGTATAGGGGGTTGATGAATCTGTGATTCATCACATCAAAAGTCAAAAATAGAGCCTTGTTCCCGAGAAAATAGAGGCATATTTCCTTTATCTTGCATAAATAACACTCATGCATGCATCCATAATTCATGCATCTTAGCAGCTCATCTGCATTTAAATAAGAAGCCAAAAATCCCCTGTAAAATACCTCTTCATCAAATAACTTCTTCTATATATATATATATATTCCTTAATAATAGAGGGAAGAATGCCAAAAAAAATCACCCTTGTAAAATAGCCCAAACATCTTGAGAACCCTTGTAAAGCCCTCATACAAGCCCCTAATTAGGTCTACTCACTCCTAGAATACTTCTTATTAAAAGACCTTCAAAATGAGACTAATTTCATTGAAATTGGAGCTTGTTTGAGAAACTTGGGTTTTTGGGTCATTTTGTATACTACATATGCATATTTATGTATCTTTGTATTTATGTATCATATTTGACCTCATTTCCGTCTTTGGTCAACATGAAACTTGTAGATCTCATCAAGATCTACAATTTTCATGTTTTGAGTTTTTCCAAATTCGGCTTCCTCTTCTTCCTACACGTGTTTCTTCCTCCAGCCATTCACAGCAGGCCACGTGGCGCCCTCTGATTGCGCCACGCGGCCCGCTACCCTTCGCCTCGTCCGCCCTCGCCTTCCGTCGTTGGATGGTCGTCCTGATCCAACGGCCTAGCCGCTACCACGTACACCCTTCACATTGACTGTCGGATCAAAGCCCCCGCCTCATATCCATCGTCCGCTCGCGCCTTAATCTCATCACGCCACGTGGCAGCGCGTGCGCCCTTCGATAGCGCCTTCATCTCTTCATCTGCGCCGTTAGCCCCGCAGGCACCTAGACCACCCGATTGAACACCCGACTCCCATCTCAGCCATCCATCAGTACCGAGCCCTTAGCACACCACGTGGCGCTCGCTACGCCCTCGGATCGCCACGGCCAGATCTTCATCCAGCCGCTCATCTCGCTTCGATCACCACCGTTGGATCACAAGATCCAACGGTGGAGACTTCGTCTCCTACCTCGGGTGCCCCTCTCTCCCACGATCTCTGCCTTGCGGGAGGGGCACCCCCTTCCTATTCTTGGCAGCGCTCCTTCCACCGTCGCCGAGATCCACAACCTCCACGATGGCCCCCACTCATCCCTTATCCTCGCCAGCTACTCCGTCAGCCACGTCAACCTCCAGCTCTCTCCCACGAACTCCATAAACCTCGCCCCATCTCCATTCCAGCCGTAACCTTCATCCTTTAAATACCCCCTCTCCGGCCACATTCTTCGCCATCCGCCACTCCAGGGAGGTCCCTCGAGCTCCAAGCTTCCTGTTGGTGACAGCAATTGGTCGATTTGTCGAGCGACGACAGAGATCTAACTCCGGCGAGATCCACGGCTACCTCCGCCGTGCCGCAGCCTCCCTCGAGCAGCTGCTAGAGCTCGGGACCTTACCGATCCCTTGAGCGACGACCTGGAGCTCAAAGCTGAGCCCCAATCCCCAGGTAACTCCCTCCATCCATGCTCCAATCTTCTTCTTCTTTTTCTTGGTTTTTCTCCGCTTTTATTCGCCGTCATCAGCCATCTTCGCGCCTCCTAATCACTCCGACGAGCTTCGTGTTGAAGCTCTGATCCTCGCGGGCCTCTCTACACCTTCAGACACTCTACTTCACCAGCCATCGACCTTCAGCTCCGCCACCTGGCCGGAGCTCCGTCACCCGACCACCTCCCTTCGCCTCAGGCCTCGCCGATCACTCCACTCTCCTCCACGAACACCTGCACGCTTCGGCTACCTCTTCTAACCCCTGCAGGATCTCATTCCTTCATTGGCCGGAGCTTCACCGGAGACAACTTCGAGCTTCATCGTCATCCATCTCCAGGCGCCCCCGGTGGCTCCTGAGACCATCAGCGCCTCCGCCGCATCGTCACGCTCCTGCTGGGATACCTCCGACAACTCGGAGAGCTTCATCGGCATCTGGAGGATCGGGTGGAGCTAGGCGACCTTCACCGGAGCACCGCCCTCTCCTCCGCAGGTGGCGGAGGACCGTTAGAGAAGAAGAAGCAGCAACCGTTCGATCATCTGATCGAACGGTCCTCGCCTCACCACGCGTCCCCTCGCCGCCCTTATCCTCGACCGTTAATCACACCTCAGATCGGACGACGCTCCAGCCGCCACGCGTCTTCATCGACATCCCTTGGATCCATCTTGATCCAAGGGCCTTCAGGCCGCCACGTCTCCTTATCCGAGCCTCGGCCTCCAAGCCTAGGCTCGGGTGACCCGAAGCTGCACCGAGGCTAGTCCGAACCTCCAGAGGACCCGAGCCTCACTCCGAGCCTCCGACGCCCTCCGAACCTAGGTCGCCCCACGTGAGGAGCACGTGCGGCCTGGGTTATTTGCACAGATGCCCCTGAAGCTTTCAGAAATTGCAAAAAGGTCCCTGTGAAGCAGACACCACGTGAGGAGCACGTGTCTCGTGAAAAAATTGCATAGAAGTCCTGCATGCTATCGGTAATTGCATTTTAGTCCTTGTCAGCATATTTAATTGTTGAAATTTTAATTTCCAGTATTGCATTTACACCCTTGTGTTTGCACGTGTCCCTAGAGTGCATTTTTCATCATTTGGAGATTCTAAAAATTGCATGTTGTTGGAAATTTTGTCCTCTATCTATTAGAACACGTGTTTGATTTTTGTTGGCTTGCTTGAATTATTAATAAATTAAATGGTTCATTTGTGACATATTTTGCCCAGTGATGCCTTTTGATTTTTAGTTAATTATCTGTGCCTTCAAAAATCACCAAAAATTCACAGTAGCTTAAGGACATCATTTTTAACACTCCATAAAAATTTCATATCATTTGCACGCATAACGAGGCCTAAATAAATAGTTTAGTGATTTTCTTGAATTAATTTTAATTAATTCATTTCACAGTAAATTTAAGTTCTGTTAATTTTCCTAGGTCCCTGATCATTAGACCCTCCTAGGATAATTTTAGTTCTTGGAAAAATTGTGATTTGATATTTATTAAAAATTAAACACTGAAAATCACTCTGTCTGTTTATTTAATTCACAGAAAAATTATTTTGAGTCGAAAAACTCCAAAAACATTAGTGTAGGTCATTTTCATCATACATAATCGTCTGGCCAATTTTCATTATTTTTGGACTTCGTTTGATACATCAATTAAATTTAAAGTTAAATTGGCTAAGATTTGTCTGCATATGTCTGCATAAGAAATAAAAAGACCAAAAAAAAATTTGACCCTCGAACATCAACACTTGAAAATTGCTGTGATCCACCTAAGGAGACAGTTGCCTCCATGAGATCGACCTTGGACTCCACCAAGTAAAAAAATATCACCGCTTAAAATTGACCAAAATCTGTCTTAAGTGGTTTTTGATTAATCTCTCGTATCCGACTGCAACGAACACTTAACATTAATTTGGAACTTTAATGTGCCCGAATTAAGTAAGGGTGCGGGGGCTCTATCAAAATGGCGCCGTTGCCGGGGAGGCATGGCTTAGGTTAATTGTAGCATATTTTTGAAGTGTTTGATTTCTAATCCCCGGGTAGTCTGACCCCCGGTTTTTCTTGTAATTATTTCTCTTATTTGTTTTCTTTTTGCATTATTTTTGTGTCACTCTCTGACCTCTATTCCATTTTTGTGCGAGGACCGCGAGGAGTCGGCGACGCTTCAAGGACTTAGCATTTAAAGTGTGTTGAGAGAAAGAGAGGCATTGTACTTTTTATTTTCTTTTTCTTTTGCATTATTTCCAGCGGTTCCCGTTTGGGAGCTCGCGCGTGTAAATATAGTGGAAACCGTGTCCCGTGTGCTGTGTGGGTGATTGGTAATTTAGCTTGCACTAGCGGCTCCTCGAGCCAATCTAGGACTTGTTTGTGCTCGTAATCAATAGGACCACACAACACACATAAAAGACGCACCTAGACCGCAGGACTTAGTTCAAATTAAACCGTTCTTCACGCTAATAGAACTGCTTGTCTAGGAGCGGCTTTCATCGCCTGCATTTGCATGTAGAATAAAGTTTTCAATTCTGTATTGCATCCTGCATCAACAAGCGAAGGGATCACTGTAAGTACTCTTTACTTAGCATACGCATCATTGATTTCAACATGCATCGGCTTTTCTCGATTTCCCCCCTGATTTTTCTCACTTAAATTAAAAAGGAAATTGGGACTGTACGATAGGTGTGCTTTGTGGTGATTAATTACAGTGATAACCTAACTTTAAAACCGGGACTGCTAACAGTATTGACCAATAAAAGAGAATAAAAACTGAAAATTGTTTGCGGGAGACTAATCCCCGACCTTGTTTTCAGGCTGAGTGAGGTTACCTGAGTGTGTGTGAACACCCTAAGGTAGAGCCCAAATCCCCGTCTTCCATATCACGTTCTAACTGATCCTAGCAAATATCACGAGCCGGATATTTTCAGATTCTTTGACTAGTACCAAGTAGCCTCCGCCTGTCTCAGGTAGATAGGGGCGAAATTGCGGTACTCTGCGACAAGCTGCCAGTAACCCCCAGGGGTGAAGTTCCGGCCTTGTCAGCCTCCGCCTGCTTGCAGGTAGATAGGGGTGTGGTCATTGAATCCATCGACTTGGGATAAGAGCGAAGAAAGGAAGGAGCGGCGGTATTTTAGGCGACAGGTTAAACAGGGAAGACGCATCCGGCTCTGAGCCGACTTCCCTTTAGGCCGCGTAATCCTTGCTATCTTGCTTGAAAACCACACTTAAAATTTACAAGATTAATTGGACTCGGTTTCGGGTCCTTCACCGTGTTGAGTGTGAACTCGGGGTTTTGCTCTTGCGTTTGTCTTTGTGTCTGTCCGTGTGCGTTATCCTGTGTAATTACACGTTTTCTACATCAATCTTCTTCCTTTCCTCTCCAATATGTCAGGATATTGGTCCCCATACCCCGTGACCTCTGGTCACTCCTCCTCGACCATATACCGTTCATCTCCACCTTCCTCTTCTTCCATGTATCCTCCGCCATCCACGGGAGACCCTTACCCGTGGTCGGCTCCTCCTCAACCCGATCATGAAGTCAGAACTCCGTCTGACTTCTCCACTTCTTCGCATCTCTCACCTACTCCATATTCTGACATTCCGGATCCACTTCCATCTTGGGCTGACTGTACCTATTCTCGCGAGCTTGCAGGAATTAAAGAATCGAATGCAGAGCAAGCCACTGCTGAGACAGATGATTGTCAGAATTATATGCCCCCGTTTACTTCATTCTCACCTCAAGTAGGGACCATACAACAATTTACATATACACCTCCCGACTTGACCTTAGGGCATCATTTGATCGATCAAACAACCCGAATTGAGGGGCCTGAATATCATGATTTTCCAGACTTGATTGACTTTAGTGATCAAGCCTCCATTAACCAGCCTTCATTCGGAGAGCCTATACATTCACAGGAGTGGACTAATGAGCTAGACTTAATAGTCCCTCGTTCATTGACTCCATCATATGAGGCTCTGACCAATATCTGCCATTCGGATGATCCATACTCGACCCAGGAATACATGCCAGAGTATAGGTATGTTGAGTATGAGACCTCAACATCTCAGCAGTCTCCTCCAATTGAGCAGAACTCTCCCATGAATTGTCATGGAAATTTTGTGGAGGATGACATTTCCAGACTTATTGAAAAAAGTGAATCATTCGGTAATGAGTTGAGAAATGTCATGGAAATATTGAACTCAATTTCTGCCAGCTTGAGAATGAAAGTGGAAAAGGATATGAGTAATTTTGAGGTTGAAAGCCAAGCAAACATTAGGGAACCCACACCGTCTGTACAGCTGGAGTCCATTCTATCTCCCTCTTCTACTAACCACTTGCCCTCCAATCCAGAGTCCAATCATTCATCAATCCAAAATACCAAAAAAATTGAAAAACCAAAAAACCACATAAAAATTGAAAATGAAAATGACCTAAAAAAATTGGATCCTGCCCTAAGGGAAGCACTCGATGAAGAACTGATTTTCAAACTTCCCTTAATAAAGGTCATAGATCACTTTCCCGACCTCAAACGATTTGTGAGAAGTAAATTGATTCCCAAGAGGTCGGGCAATAAGAGAACAAGGACTGAAAGACACATAGTGTCTATGGCCACCTCCTTGGTGATGGGGAGAAAGACCAAGAGCCGCAGAGTCAAACGGTTGCCCCGAGTTGAATGTGAAATCAAAGACACCATATTTACCCATGCAAGAATCGATGATGACTCACCGATTAATATCCTCCCGACCTCTGTGTTTGACAAGCTCAAACTCAGGCCACTTAGGAAGTCGAGAGAGATCGTTCAGCTGGCTGACCGATCCATCAAACGGTCGAGAGGAAATATTTCAGTCATCGTTACTTTCCAAGGTGCTCTACTCCAGGTGGACTTCACGATCATTGACATCGAGCACCGAGGAGAGTTTTCCCAGTCTCCGATTATTCTCGGGAAGCCGTTCTTAGCCTTGGCTAAGGCGACTATAGATTACGAGACTCGGGAGATCGATTTTTCAGCATTGGGAGAGCTTCGACCTCATCCATTCTTTGATAAACTTTACTCTAAGGAGACCCACACATCCGCTGACAGTCGTGACCATCGAGAGGAAGATGAGTCCCACCTCTCTACTACACCTGAGAGACCGATTGTCCGGACGACCATTGGATCAAAGACTCCCCACACCTCCACTTCATCAACTGCTTGCACCACCACCATGACAGCTTCTAAGGAGGACTCACGACCGGAAGCTATCATTGAGTCGGACACGATATTTGAGGATTGCCTTGATCATTTCAATGATCCGACACAAGAGCTCAATAATGCCAAGCCAACTGAGACCACTAGCTCCTTCCCGAGACGCGTGCTGACCCTTCAGGAATATTACAATCTTTATGGTGACTCGTCTGATGAGGAACCCATAGTCAGCACCACACCACGACTCGGACCTTCTAAGGAAACAACCCAGACAAAATTGACTCCACATAAAAGCACGGTTGCTCCCTCTTCTAGTCGGTTATCTAGTGAGAGGAAGTTGAGAATTGATTCCTCGAGGTGTTCCCCCGAACCTCTCAAGGCGCGTCGCTCTCATCTCCCTCTCAATGATTCAGGTTTTAGAAAATCGACTAAGAAAGTCTCCTTCACCACTCCGGAGAAGGAAGCTTTAGAGGAATCCTCATCTGGTCCGAATAAGGTGATTTATATGAGTGAGCTCAGTTCGGCTGTTCTTAAGCCTTATCTAAGCAAGCAGCCATGTGTCGACCCTCGTTGGACGATCCCTACACCTCACTATTATTCATCTGAGGACGATTCCGACAGCGACACATATGTATATTATCCACCTCCTCGCGTCCGCAAGAAGGTTCGTCACAAACCTTCTTAATCCTTGTATATTCTCACTCTTTCTTGTACATACATTTCTCTCCCTCCCTCCCCAGTGATTCGAATCACTCGCCCTGGTTCCATCTCATGACTATACTTAGGATAACCAGATCCTAAGTATAGGGGGAGAGTGACCCGCATCTATTCATTGTACATCCTCCAGATCACATTGGTCCTCTTACTCACTCCTGTCCTATACTTAGGCTGACCAGAGCCTAAGTATAGGGGGGACCGATGCCCACCGTGTATGTATTCATTTATTTCCCCTCTTTTCCTCGTCCGCCCCATTTCTGATCTTCTTCTACACTTAGGCTACCAGAGCCTAAGTATAGGGGGGCGGGACGACTTCTATACTTTTTGTTATTTTAGCTCTCCTACGCTTAGCCCGAGCTATGTCTTTTTAGTCGCTTTCGTGCTCTGAGGACATAGCACACGCTAAGTATAGGGGGGCGTGTATATATTACATATATACTTTACCCATAGCTCGTACTTTCGCGTATTTTTGTATATATTTTACAATAATTACGGGTGGGTAACAAATGAAAAAAAAAAAATTTTAGGCTTCTTATTTACTCGTGCATATCATCTCCGCATAGAAAAGTAAAAAGAGTCTTGCATTTTCATAGCATGACATCTCATCTCATCTGCATATCTTTGCATATGCAAAGTGAAAAGCTAGTGGGTTCTGGACCAAGTTATGAGTAGATATTGAGGATGGACTTGATTTGACCTTAATCCACCTAATTTCAGAGGAACCTTACAGGAACTGGAGTTAAGATTTCTCAGGTCAAGTGACTTAATTCTTTGAGTCCGCATGTCTATGTTCACATGTCATCTTGATTAGTCTAAGTAGAATATCTCGTGCGTACGCAGGATTCTTTTAGATAATGACCTAACTTGGACAAGCACTATGCACGTAGCTCTTCACTGATGAGGTGGTGAGGAGGTAGAATCCTTTAACTTGGACTAGCACACGGGTGGAAACATCCGTCCTCCTCTAGGGAGGGAAGTGCGTCTCAACCTAGTCTAGTGGTGTTGACATCTAAGGACAGGGTGCTGTGGGTTGCAATAATGCTTCAAAAGAGGGATAGTCTACTGACTCAAGAGGAAAAACTCCTGATGTACATGCTGCTTTCGAAAAAAAATGCAAAAACTCCAAAAAAATCAGACAGGTTCAAGAAAAAAATAAATACCTGTCGGAGCCTGTATACTAGTAAAGAAATGCAGCTAGATGACTTGGCTACACTGGTCAGGCATCCCGGGATAGGTAGCTACACTGGCTACCGTCCATTCTCTTCTCTACCCCCTCCTCTTGAGTTGGTCGCACTTGAACTTAGAAGGGAATACCCCGCTCCTCGAGGAAAGAGTTACTATACCGGGTTATTGAGTTACCTTGTTAGAGGAGGCTGGTTCCGAGCCATTTCTGATGTGGAGAGTTACAAATCACTTACACAGTACAAGTAAGAATCATAGTCATCAGAAATTTGCGTTTGAGGATTTGTTCTGACCTGACTATTGAGGCGTCTTGAATAGAAGACTTGTGGAACTTGAAGTCTGTTAGGTCTTAAGTCCAGGTCCAAATAAGGTTCCGCCACACAATTAATCCAAAGTTTGAGTCAGGCTCCATTTTTCAATTTTTGTTCATGACCTTGGTATGGAACCCAAAATCATTTCACTCTTGCATTTCATTTTAGTTGCTCGGGGACGAGCAAGGTTTAAGTATAGGGGGTTGATGAATCTGTGATTCATCACATCAAAAGTCAAAAATAGAGCCTTGTTCCCGAGAAAATAGAGGCATATTTCCTTTATCTTGCATAAATAACACTCATGCATGCATCCATAATTCATGCATCTTAGCAGCTCATCTGCATTTAAATAAGAAGCCAAAAATCCCCTGTAAAATACCTCTTCATCAAATAACTTCTTCTATATATATATATATATATATTCCTTAATAATAGAGGGAAGAATGCCAAAAAAAATCACCCTTGTAAAATAGCCCAAACATCTTGAGAACCCTTGTAAAGCCCTCATACAAGCCCCTAATTAGGTCTACTCACTCCTAGAATACTTCTTATTAAAAGACCTTCAAAATGAGACTAATTTCATTGAAATTGGAGCTTGTTTGAGAAACTTGGGTTTTTGGGTCATTTTGTATACTACATATGCATATTTATGTATCTTTGTATTTATGTATCATATTTGACCTCATTTCCGTCTTTGGTCAACATGAAACTTGTAGATCTCATCAAGATCTACAATTTTCATGTTTTGAGTTTTTCCAAATTCGGCTTCCTCTTCTTCCTACACGTGTTTCTTCCTCCAGCCATTCACAGCAGGCCACGTGGCGCCCTCTGATTGCGCCACGCGGCCCGCTGCCCTTCGCCTCGTCCGCCCTCGCCTTCCGCCGTTGGATGGTCGTCCTGATCCAACGGCCTAGCCGCTACCACGTACACCCTTCACATTGACCGTCGGATCAAAGCCCCCGCCTCATATCCATCGTCCGCTCGCGCCTTAATCTCATCACGCCACGTGGCAGCGCGTGCGACCTTCGATAGCGCCTTCATCTCTTCATCTGCGCCGTTAGCCCCGCAGGCACCTAGACCACCCGATTGAACACCCGACTCCCATCTCAGCCATCCATCAGTACCGAGCCCTTAGCACACCACGTGGCACTCGCTACGCCCTCGGATCGCCACGGCCAGATCTTCATCCAGCCGCTCATCTCGCTTCGATCACCACCGTTGGATCACAAGATCCAACGGTGGAGACTTCGTCTCCTACCTCGGGTGCCCCTCTCCCACGATCTCTGCCTTGCGGGAGGGGCACCCCCTTCCTATTCTTGGCAGCGCTCCTTCCACCGTCGCCGAGATCCACAACCTCCACGATGGCCCCCACTCATCCCTTATCCTCGCCAGCTACTCCGTCAGCCACGTCAACCTCCAGCTCTCTCCCACGAACTCCATAAACCTCGCCCCATCTCCATTCCAGCCGTAACCTTCATCCTTTAAATACCCCCTCTCCGGCCACATTCTTCGCCATCCGCCACTCCAGGGAGGTCCCTCGAGCTCCAAGCTTCCTGTTGGTGACAGCAATTGGTCGATTTGTCGAGCGACGACAGAGATCTAACTCCGGCGAGATCCACGGCTACCTCCGCCGTGCCGCAGCCTCCCTCGAGCAGCTGCTAGAGCTCGGGACCTTACCGATCCCTTGAGCGACGACCTGGAGCTCAAAGCTGAGCCCCAATCCCCAGGTAACTCCCTCCATCCATGCTCCAATCTTCTTCTTCTTTTTCTTGGTTTTTCTCCGCTTTTTTTCGCCGTCATCAGCCATCTTCGCGCCTCCTAATCACTCCGACGAGCTTCGTGTTGAAGCTCTGATCCTCGCGGGCCTCTCTACACCTTCAGACACTCTACTTCACCAGCCATCGACCTTCAGCTCCGCCACCTGGCCGGAGCTCCGTCACCCGACCACCTCCCTTCGCCTCAGGCCTCGCCGATCACTCCACTCTCCTCCACGAACACCTGCACGCTTCGGCTACCTCTTCTAACCCCTGCAGGATCTCATTCCTTCATTGGCCGGAGCTTCACCGGAGACAACTTCGAGCTTCATCGTCATCCATCTCCAGGCGCCCCCCGTGGCTCCTGAGACCATCAGCGCCTCCGCCGCATCGTCACGCTCCTGCTGGGATACCTCCGACAACTCGGAGAGCTTCATCGGCATCTGGAGGATCGGGTGGAGCTAGGCGACCTTCACCGGAGCACCGCCCTCTCCTCCGCAGGTGGCGGAGGACCGTTAGAGAAGAAGAAGCAGCAACCGTTCGATCATCTGATCGAACGGTCCTCGCCTCGCCACGCGTCCCCTCGCCGCCCTTATCCTCGACCGTTAATCACACCTCAGATCGGACGACGCTCCAGCCGCCACGCGTCTTCATCGACATCCCTTGGATCCATCTTGATCCAAGGGCCTTCAGGCCGCCACGTCTCCTTATCCGAGCCTCGGCCTCCAAGCCTAGGCTCGGGTGACCCGAAGCTGCACCGAGGCTAGTCCGAACCTCCAGAGGACCCGAGCCTCACTCCGAGCCTCCGACGCCCTCCGAACCTAGGTCGCCCCACGTGAGGAGCACGTGCGGCCTGGGTTATTTGCACAGACGCCCCTGAAGCTTTCAGAAATTGTAAAAAGGTCCCTGTGAAGCAGACACCACGTGAGGAGCACGTGTCTCGTGAAAAAATTGCATAGAAGTCCTGCATGCTATCGGTAATTGCATTTTAGTCCTTGTCAGCATATTTAATTGTTGAATTTTAATTTCCAGTATTGCATTTACACCCTTGTGTTTGCACGTGTCCCTAGAGTGCATTTTTCATCATTTGGAGATTCTAAAAATTGCATGTTGTTGGAAATTTTGTCCTCTATCTATTAGAACACGTGTTTGATTTTTGTTGGCTTGCTTGAATTATTAATAAATTAAATGGTTCATTTGTGACATATTTTGCCCAGTGATGCCTTTTGATTTTTAGTTAATTATCTGTGCCTTCAAAAATCACCAAAAATTCACAGTAGCTTAAGGACATCATTTTTAACACTCCATAAAAATTTCATATCATTTGCACGCATAACGAGGCCTAAATAAATAGTTTAGTGATTTTCTTGAATTAATTTTAATTAATTCATTTCACAGTAAATTTAAGTTCTGTTAATTTTCCTAGGTCCCTGATCATTAGACCCTCCTAGGATAATTTTAGTTCTTGGAAAAATTGTGATTTGATATTTATTAAAAATTGAACACTGAAAATCACTCTGTCTGTTTATTTAATCACAGAAAAATTATTTTGAGTCGAAAAACTCCAAAAACATTAGTGTAGGTCATTTTCATCATACATAATCGTCTGGCCAATTTTCATTATTTTTGGACTTCGTTTGATACATCAATTAAATTTAAAGTTAAATTGGCTAAGATTTGTCTGCATATGTCTGCATAAGAAATAAAAAGACCAAAAAAAAATTTGACCCTCGAACATCCAACACTTGAAAATTGCTGTGATCCACCTAAGGAGACAGTTGCCTCCCTGAGATCGACCTTGGACTCCACCAAGTAAAAAAATATCACCGCTTAAAATTGACCAAAATCTGTCTTAAGTGGTTTTTGATTAATCTCTCGTATCCGACTGCAACGAACACTTAACATTAATTTGGAACTTTAATGTGCCCGAATTAAGTAAGGGTGCGGGGGCTCTATCATTAATCATGAAGAACCAGATGTTGAATACCTAGAAAAGAAACCCAAAAGTTCAAACTTGGAGACTCTTCAGTAATTGCCACAGCAGATCCTACTAGCATTGTATAGAGTATCTCAAGGCACTCGATTTCAAGTCTAAATAATCAAAAATTTAATTTGACTAGATCCAAGTGTAGATAACCATAGGTGCATGCAACTAATTAGGCTTTGGACCTAGTTACTATGTCAAGCAATCCTTAGTTTATGGATCATTCACAGAAAGTAAAGAAAAATATGGAAAATTCAAAATGTGGAAAACAAATAAAAACAAAGGGAAAGTAGGATAATAAAGGTGGAGAATGCGAAGAAAATGCGAAAAAGCTGACAAGGCCCCCAGGTAAATAATCACCCGTGCAATGGATCTCGTAGAGTGTGAATATCCAAAAGTCCAAGTACCTATATTATTACAAATTAATGATAGAATATAAAATGAGTCTCTTTCGCAAAATAAAAGAAAAATTCTACTCTTAAAAACAATGCTCTTCTCTCTGTGTCTTCTCTTTTGATCTCTCCAATCATCCCGAAAAGAAGAGATTGACATCCTCGTAGCTCGGGTTCACCAGCTTCCTAAGACACGATCCCTCGCAAGAAATTCAATAAAGAGAAGTGTCCTAAGCAGATAAAACAATTATTTATAGAAAGAATAAAAGAGAAGAAAATATGCAGATAAAATATGTACACAAAAACCTATCCTAAACGTTGCTCCCCTGCAACAGAGCCATTTGTTGAGATGCTCTTGGTCAGTCTGCTAATCAAACACAATTAGTAGTCGCTAAGCTGACCGAACACAAGAGGCGAATCAAGAAACAATTAACCAACGGATGAAAGATAAAGCAATGCAATATAAAGTGAGCTAAAATTTATTATAACCTAGATAAAAACGTGTCTAGTGTGCAAGTAGTCTGGGTGTCGAACGACTGGGAGCTATAGAAATAGATAATAACTATCATCCATAAAGAATAAATAACAACTATTTTTTTGCTTTTGGGTTTTAAAAATTTGGATATTTACCCGACATACCCTATAATCTTTACCAATTACCTCCACGACCTTTGAAACAACCTAATTCCTCCCTCAACCCCGTAAACTTGCTCCGCCTTACCCCACGAACCCCGTCGCTAAATTGACGCATATTGAGTTAACTTGCTTGGGTTAAAAAGGAGTTAATCAAACCACGTGAAATCCAATGGTTGGATTTTATTCCCCATTCCTTCTTCTATCCCCATTCTTCTGGCGATGGTCGACGCATGAGGAGGGTAGTTGGCCTATGGGCATCTTGTGATGATGAGGGGAGGGCCTTTGGGTGACATGCAGAGGGAAGTCGAGCGATGTGCGTGGAGGAGGAAAGGGACATCGGCATTTGGGCGATGTGCATGGAGGAGAGGAGGCCTTCGAGCGGCATACAGGGAGGAGGGGAGGACCTTCGAGCAGCACATATGGGTGGAGAGTCAACCTCTAGGAGGCTCACGGTAAGGAAGGGAAGGCCATCGTATGACATGCAGAGAAGATGGACGGCTCACGGGAAGGAGGAGAGAGCCTTCGATCGGCACGTGGGGTGGAGGGGAGAACCTTTAGGTGGCTCGTGAGGAGGAGGGGAGGGCCTTCAGATGGAACGCGGGGAGGGCCTTTTGGCGATGCATGGAGAGGAGGGAGGACCTTCAGGAGGCTTGTGTGGAAGAGCGAGAGGACCTTCGGGCAGTCCACAGGGGAAGGGGGTCAACCTCTGGGTAGCTCACATTAAGGAGGGAAGCTGGGTGGAGCGCAGAAAGGGAAGGAGGGGCGGTGGAGGGAGGGGGAGGGTGGGGGACAGGGAGGACGGGGAGGGGAGTGGCAATGGGCGGGGAGAGGTGACGGGGGAGGAGAGGAGGAAGTTGTAGAGCTTGTTGTGGAGGCAGAAGGGGCAGACAGCACCGGCGCAGTGCATGGAGTCGGGGAGGTCCAACGGTGCCGGAGGAGGGGGGATGGAGGTCAGGCGGTGCGAGGGGAGGGGTTAGAGATCATGCGACGTGGGGAGGGGGTGGTGTTGGGGTAGGAGGGCATCTTCTGTAAATTTGGTAAAGCAATAGGGTAATATACACCTATTTTAAATGGAATCGGGTTACATTGAATGGGAAAATGGATGGGGGTTAACCACAAGGTCTGTGGGGTAAGGGTTACAAGTTTACGGGGTCGAGGGAGGAATTAGGTTGATTCAAAGGTCGTGGAGGTAATTGGCAAAGATTATAGGGTCTGGCGGGTAAAAATACCTTTAAATTTTTGTGGGTTTTTAACCATTTAATTTTTATGGATTTTTTATTTTATGTATATTTTTGTTTTAAATTTTATAATTTTTATTTCCTTTTTATACTTTTCTGATTTTATATCTCTTTTTCTTTTTAATATATACTAAGTATATATTTAACTATATATTAATATGTATAATATAAGAAATATAATATATATATTCACTAAATACATATAGGAACAGTCCTTTTAATTTTTTTTGAAGGATTTAAAAATAAATTTATAGGATTAATGATATTTTTATAAATAAGTATATAAGTATTTATGCACATATAGTATATATGTGCTTTATATTTATAAATAAAGATAAAAATATCCAAAAATTACAAAATAAAAAGTTTTTTTTAAATTTTTATATTTTTTCTATTTTTATGAATTTTTTTGTTATTTTTTTTTCAATTTTTAAGTATTTTTAATGTCCACAATACTCCAAAATAGGGAGTTAATAAATAAGCCAATTTGTTTCGAGTTTTATAAATAGATAATAATTTCAAAATAACTCAAAGCTATTTTTAATTTATAGTATATTATATTAAAAAAATATATAACAATAAAATATTTTTGAGGGGATTTTTGAGAATATTTTCTATTTTTGTGTTTGGAAGTTTTTCAATTTTTATAGTTTTCTTTTTCAATTTTTGTGATTTTCAGTCTATAGATATATTATATAGTAATATATAATATATATATTTTTGGAATTTTTAAAATTGTTTTTCTAATTTTTTTGTATTTTAATATTTAAATAAGGAATAACTAGTGATTTTTAAAAAATGAAAAAAGACAAGTAAATGCTAAAATAAAAAAAAGAACATGAACATGAATCAGATAAAGCTCCTACTGTAATTTTTCCATATATTTTCACAAATAGGAGCTATTTAATCAAAAATAAAATGCATAAATTAATTTACAAGGCATGACAATGGTATATTTATAAAAAATACTACAAGGGGTGCGTGCAAATAAACCACAAGTTTTTAAACTTAATGTATAAATTTTAAGACTAAAAAGAAATAAGGGAACCCGAAGGGAGTCCCTTGTAATTTACCAGCTCACGTATTGGACCATGTGAGCTGACCTGGAACTGAACTTCTTTGTGATTTACAAGAAAATTGGGGGTCTAAGTGCAATTTTTACATAAAATTTATAATGTAAATAAATATTTGCAAGACTACTCAATAAATTATAAAAAGTACAAGGGCAATTGTGTAAAATACCCCTTAAACATGCGCGATCGGAGGGGCGGAGAGCGCTCCGTGTGGCACGATAGACGACATTGGTGGGTTTCACTTCATCAAATACTTGAACGACCAAGAATAGTTTCGGGATGCCTTCCTGATCCAATAGCTCTTAGGGGTTCTGGAAGAACACCCCAAGAACACTCCTCTGACGAGCTTTGATCTCATGTATCTCCTCAGTTCATCCTCCAATCGACTTGTTGGCGGTCGCATCACGCTCTTGGAGTCTTCACGCATCGACAGGACTCCTCAATGGTGTTTGTAGCTCGTCGGAGGAGCCCTAGAGCTCCGGCCACATGGATCTCTTGTTCAAGCATTGGTATGGAGCTCTAGGCAGCTTTCCAATTCGCGCACCTGCACAAGAATGCTAAGGGGCTCGAGCTGAACGTGCTCGACCCTAGAATGAAGTTGGATTCGCACAGGAGGGGTGAAATGGTGGGACTCTGGCGAAGGCGGTGGAGGTGGAGTTTGGTGACTTGAATCGGTGTGGGATTCGAGGTGAGAATAAAGGGTTTTGTGGAGCATATGAAGAGGTTCGAAATGTGGCGAAAGGGATCGAAACAAAGTCGGATCACTGTGGATTTGGTGCCGGAGCCTAGTGCTCAAGCGATTTTGATTCTTCAAATTACACTAAGTCTACGAAAATTGATCAAATTAAAACCTAAACAAAGCTAAGGGAACTAAATGCAAGGAAAAGATGGTTACCTAGCAGCTCAACTTGACTGAAGTCGAGGAGCAGGAAGACGTCGCCAAGGTGGTCCGGTCAACACCTAGATCACATGAATCAATCCCTTCTCCATGCCTATTAGGCTTGGATGCTTGTGCTATCACCACAAGCTTCAATGAGATGGTCTCCTAATAGAATTACATGGAAGAATCAGGATCAAAATCAAAAAGGGAGCCAGGGTCCAAATTTATAGGGGTAACTTTCAGCCAAAAATATGGAGCGATGGCGTATAGATGGAGGGTGGTAGGTGAAGATGTGAGTATGGGCGAGGATCAGGGACGAAAGGGCTACAGAATGGTGTGTTGCTCGACAAAAATGGGGAAGAGGTGAAGGCATGGGAAAATGGAGAAAAGGGGGTTCCACGTGATCTTATAGAAGTGGGGCAGAGGGGCATACAATTGATTGGGATCAACGAACACTGACATATGGTTGATCTACGTGGACCAACCAGAAAATGGGATCTTTAAATCCTTATTAATTTGATTAAAATTATTAAATGATTTATTAAATTTTTAATCAAAACATGAAAAATACTTATAACTTTATGTTGTATTTTATTATGATTTTTATTTATTTTTACGAATTATTTTATAACATGTTAATATTTACATGCATATATACATGTAAATTTATCAGTTGTGCCCCTCCAAGATCCTGCAATTTCAATTATGCCCCTCCCTTTTTGGGAATATCAGTTGTGCCCCCGAGTTCTTGTCATTCTATCACATGTGCCCCTCCATTAGTTTAACCGCCAATGAGTTGGCTTAACCATGGTTTTTTCAAACCATGGTGCATTTAAGAGGGGTATAATTGTTCAGACTCTTTCTTCATCTTCTTCCTCCTCCATTTGTTCTTCTTCCTTTCTCTTCATACTTCCTCCTTCATCAAATCTCTAAAATTTTTGTATTTTCACGGATATATCACTTATTACGGATCAAACGGTGAATTTTATTGATTTTTTTGGTGAATTTTCATGAATCAATTAGTCAAAAAATTTATCTTAGCATAACAAATACTGAACATCCTCTAGTTTCAGTCCCCTTGCTCTTTCTCCTCCATCGCACCTCCTCCTTCATCCCCTTTGTCTCCAGGTACGGGGGGTGACCTAGGGGCAACGGGAGTAGGGGGAGGGTGAGGTGCGATGTGCGAGGGAAGGGGGCGACTTGGGAATGAGGGGAGGAGGCAGGGCAGGGGGT
Organism: Ottelia alismoides; assembly: GCA_037367405.1. Lineage (NCBI taxonomy): Eukaryota > Viridiplantae > Streptophyta > Magnoliopsida > Alismatales > Hydrocharitaceae > Ottelia > Ottelia alismoides. The sequence continues at coordinate 1,048 of JAZKJV010001698.1, read as the reverse complement.
GGCGGAAGCAGGGGGAGGGGGAGACATATGGGGCACGGTGGGAGCAGGGGGAGGCGCAAAGTCGCGACGGGAGCAAGGGCAGGGGGAGGTATAGGGGGTAGCAGAAGTAGGGGGAGGGGAGGCGCACGCACGCGGGGGTGGGGGTGGCATAAGCAGGTGGAGGGGGAGCTGCGGGAGCAGGGGGAGGGGGAGGCGTAGGGGGTGGCGGAAGCAGGGGGAGGGGGAGGCGCGGGGAGGCAGGAGCAGGGGGAGGGGGAGGTGCAAGGGCGCGGTGGGAGTAACGGGAGGGGGAGGCACAGGGAGTGGCGGAAGTAGGGGGAGGGGGAGGCGCAGGGGCTCGGTGCAGGGGTTCTAACCTGGGGGCGGGGGGTGGAGGCTGGGGCAGGGGAGAGGCGCTCAGGTAGAGGGGAAGCGATGCGAGGGGGGGAGGAGCTCATGGCGGAGGGCGCACCTGGGGGTGGGGAAGGAGACATATAGGAGTAAGAGGCTGGGGAAGAGGAAGAGAAGGGGAAGAAAAGGAAGAGGATGGGGAAGGAGGAAGAAAGAATGATAAAATGACATTTTCAGTCTTTATTTTAAACTTAATTCCCATTCTCAAAGTTAACGTCCGTTTACATTGGGAATGAACGGCAACTAACCGGAGTGGCACAAGTGATAGAACGGCAAGAAGTTCGGGGGCACCACTGATATTACCAAAAGGGAGGGCATAACTGAAATTGCAAGATCTCAGAGGGGCAAAACTGATAAAAACCCTTAATTTTATTTTGTATTTTATATTTTATTATTTTATCCATACAATTTATATATTTATAATTTATTTAAACACATATTTAGACATTTTTATTGTATTTTTGTGAGTTTACTTATTGATGAATCTCGTATTCATCATGCTAAATTTGGTCATTTAGGCTCGATTTCCCAACATTTACATGCATTTAATCATTAACAAAGTATCATTAGCATTCATACATGTGTGAATAATATTTGCATTTCATCATGCATAAATTACATTAAAAATCCCAAGTGTAAATTAGCCCCAAAAAGCCGA